>BTCW01000003.1:23868904-24493904 GCA_033239725.1 Echinochloa phyllopogon | reverse complement strand
CACAGGAGTATATCTTTGGTGCCTCTCAACACCAAGGACAAGTTGATGAGGAGATAGTAGAAGAAGAAGAAGTTGAAGAAGAAGTTGCAGAAGAAGAAACTGAGGAAGAAGAAGAGGAATACATCAGTGAGCCCGAGACAGATGAGGAGCGTCGCAAGGGCAAGGCTCCCGCTATTGATGAGGATGAAGAAGAAGATGATGATGGTGATGGTGATGATGATGGTGATGATGATGGCGACGACGACGACGAGGACGAGTAGCTCCCTTTTTGGTCTTTGATGACAAAGGGGGAGTGAATTTGGGCCTTATGCCATCTATCGTTTATCTATCTTTTATTTTATTCTTGTGAGCTTGTGAACTTGTAAGACTTGATTTTGTGTTATGGATGGTGTGCCAAGCGAGAATTTATTTGTAAGACTTTAATTTGGTTATTGCTAGTGTGATGTGGATCTCGTTATCTATTATTATGAAATGCTTATGGATGATGTGATGTTATTTCTCACTTTATTGTTGTGAATATCTTGTCATATGCATCACGATGATTTTATCACACCATGCACAAATTGAGGGGGAGCTACTACATGTATTTTATTCCTTTTATGCACCCAAATTTGTATTGTCATCAATCACCAAAAAGGGGGAGATTGAAAGTGCATCTAGGCATTTAATCTATTTTGGTGATTAATGGCAATAGAAATTCGGATATGATGTTGTGCTTGAGTTGTGCAGGGATAAAATGAAATAAAGAGAAAGATAGCACAAAAGGAAGTACCCCAATTCTTTTTGATATGGTGGAAGACTCAATTGGCAATTTAAATTCTATTTTCCTTTTCGAAATTGAGTATAGGACCACCGTACTATCAAGGGGGACGTAGTTGATGAATTCTAGTTGCTCAAAGTGCTTTGCTTGAGATGACAAATTCTTTAAAGCCACAAAAACACTTCACAAACTCCTTTCCTGCTCAGCCGGAACTTAGGCCGAAAGATCCGACCGGATGTTCCGGGCCGCTCTGTCTCAAGTTTACTCGGGCTGGAAGATCCGACCAGTGCATCGGAACTTACCTGACTTAGTCGTTTTTCAGCCTCTGTAGAGACCTGCGTACATGTTCCGGCCCCTGGCCGGATGATCCGACAGCAAGTTCCGGCTGGCTCTGTCTTGAGTTTCCTCCGGGCCGGATGTTCCGGGATAGCCCGGAAGATCCGACAATTTGTCAGAAGATCCGGCCCCCGGAACTTACCTGGAGTTTTTGTTACTCGGTTCTGTTACTTATCGGAAGATCCGACCTATTGTCGGAAGATCCGGTACCCCTTCGCAGTGAACATAACGGTCACATTTTGGGGGGTTGGTATATATACCCCTCACCCCCTTTCATTCACTGCAGCTGTTCACTCTGACCTAACACGAGACAAACACTCCTTTGAGCATTCACTCCACCTCTCTACTCCCTTCCAAGGTTTGATTCTTCCAAGATTCACCTAGGGTTTGAGTGAGAGAGAAGTTTTGAGGTGTGAGACTTGTGCAACCTTGAGCCCTTCACTAGTTCATCTCTCAAGCACTTGAAGCACTTGGATTCATCGATTCTCGTTTGTTACTCTTGGAGCTTGCTCCTAGACGGTTAGAGGTGCCGGTGAACTCCCATTCTCTTGTGGTTTGAGTCCCGGAAGTTTGTATTACCCTCTCTCTTCGTGGGAGCACATAGTAAGTAACTCAATCCTCCTTTGTGGTTGAATGAGAGAGACTTGGGGTTAGTGTGACAGCCCGGCTCTTTGTGAGCATCTCAACGGAGACGTAGCTCCTTTGTGGAGTGAACTTCGGTAGAAAATCTTTTGTCTCCACTTTCTTTCTTGTTCATATTGTTTCTATAACTTGATTTGTCCCGATCTACTTATTTGTGGCTATACTCTGATATTGATCTTATATAGAAGGTTCCTTACATCATTTGTGAGCTTTGTATTCAAGTGGAATTGCCAAAAGGTCCTTAGTTTTCAAATCTCGAAGTATACTTGAATTGCCTGTCGGAAGATCCGGCTTTCCATCGGATCTTCCGGTTTTCTGTCCCAGTCGGAAGATCCTGTACAGTGTCGGATCTTCCTGGCCGGAAGATCCGAGACTGTGTCGGATCATCCGACTTTCTGACAGTTTTTGGATTCTTGAAGTTAGGCCTGTTTTGGATGGCCATCACATGGCTGCTGCTAGCGCTTTTCTTGATGTCAGCCTCTGCTGTCTAGAGCATGCCACACAACTCATTCAATCCCTTCTCCGCCCCATGCATATGGTAGTTCGAAATGAAGTTCCCAAAGCTAGGCGGAAGTGATGCTAGAATAAAATCAGTGGCTAACTCTGAGCCAAGTGGGAAGCCTAGCTTCTCCAACCTCTGGGAGTAACCAACCATCTTGATCACATGCGGCCCTACAGCTGCGCCTTCTGCTAGCTTGGTTTCCACAAAGGCCTTTGAGACATTGAACCTTTCAGTCCTGGCCTGAGTTTGGAACATGTCCTTAAGAGCCTCGATCATATCGTGCGCCTCATGGTTTGTCTCAAACTGCATCTGCAGCTCGGGTTCCATGCAAGCAAGCATAAGGCAACTCACTTCAAGATTGACATCACATGCCTTCTTGTAAGCATTTTTCTCAGCAAGGGTTGCGTTATCATCAGGCTCAACTGGTAATGGGGTGTCTAGAACATCTTCCTTTTTCTCAGCCCTGAGAACAATTCTAAGGTTTCGGATCCAATCCGCATAATTTGTTCCATTCAACTTATCCTTCTCAAGGATCGAACGCAAAGAAAACGGTATGCTAGGTGCCATTGATCTACAACAGAAAATAATGCAAAAATACTAAGACAATATATCTATGACAGAGTAAAATACATTAAACAATTTAACGGAATTTACTCCCACTAAAATCAATATCCCTCCATTGATACTTAGTGATTCAGGATCCACAACTAACAAGTCGACTAGTGAGCTTTAGCATCATCTCTAGAAGACATGGTAGATCGGTAAGCAACTCTTGCTAATCATATCATATATGACTCCTGTTGTTGTTGACATCTCTATGTCTTGGCGTCCAACCTTTATGTCCCAAGGTCCTTAACCGTTAAGATGACCTTGTTTAAGTTAACCAACTCTTTATGCGAGTAAGTATCCGATACAAACCCATCTAGTCAAGGAAAACTAGTGGCACCCTAATTTCATAGACCCACCACTAATTGTACAAGACATGTGATGGTGCAAGATTTAGTTGGGAGGACATTCAAAACATAAACATTTCTGAGGGATTGTTTTTAAAATTTTAATTTTGCCGGACTGTCCGACGTTCCCTATGGACCGTCCGCCATTTCCTTGCGGACTATCCGACCTGCTCTGGCGGACCGTCCGACGCTCTGGAACGCTGGAAAACGCTTCTGTCAAAATTCCGACCGAATTTGCGGACCGCCCGCCGCTCTTTCGCGGACCGTCCGCCGTTCTTGCGCGGACCGTCCGCCGTTTCCCTCGGACTGTCCGATTCGCTCCGCGGACTGTCCGACCGGCTCTTGTGGACCGTCCGACCCTCTGGATCGCTAGATAACGTCTCTGTAAGATTCTTGACCGAATTTACGGACCATCCGCCGCTCTTTTCGCGGACCGTCCGCCGTTCTTGCGCGGACCGTCCGCCGTTATCGCTACCGTCAATATACCTAAATTCGATCCAACCAATCACATTGATCTATATCTCACCATGCCTGGGTTTACGTGTATCACTTAACTCCGGTGGCGGAATTCCGACCGGTAGGAGTAATTCGTTACACTACCATCATAGTGGATCCAGTCAACACTGTCGTATATCGACATGCGACGCGGTCATTGATCTAAGTTCGATTCGACCAATCCAATTGATCTATATCTCACCATGCCTGGGTTTACGTGTATCACTTAACTCCGATGGCGGAATTCCGACCGGTAGGAGTAATTCGTTACACTACCATCACAGTGGAGATCACGAACCGATCAGAGACTAATCTACATCCAAGCATATCTCTATATGCATATATCCGAATCTATAACGAAACAGCTACGGCTCTGATACCACTGTAGGGTAACGAGGAGGCTACGCTAGCACACACAAAAACTCGTTCACCCAAAATAGGAACAGCAGCAGTTATAGATCACAGATTGTTACCACTAGACGCGCAGTTGCAGCGGAAGCCGTCTCGATGTAGACGAACGCGTCGAAGTGGCAGTGCAGTGCAGTTGCTTACGTCCGTCTGGTCCTGCACGTGCAGTTCGTCCTTGTGCTCCAAGCACAGCACCTCCAAGGTATCCACACGTACGAGGATTGAAACGTCGCGCACCGGACTGCTAGGTCCGCGAGCACGATGGGGAGAAAAGCAACTATTGCTTGGAAGTCATATCTTTCTCAGGAGGGGTTTGGTCTCTATTTATTTGGATGAAATTCTCCACACCATATTCCATTAGCAATATGGGACTAATAAATAAAGCACCCCTTCCCCTGGTAATGGGCTTCACAACATTTGTGGCCCATTAAGACTAGTGGATCGAATCGAGTTGTCTCTTGGGCATATTCCCAACAGTTTGTACCTTAAAAACTATTTATTATTGAGGTCGGAAGTGCCTTGATCCTTGGAATGCCTATTTATAGACCTCTAGATGCCATGTTGCCCCTTCTAATCGCTTACAAGCCAATCTGACCTTACAACCTTCCCTTTCTATCCTCGTCCTTGGTCTATGTTTTATAATGACACCTAGCATCTCTACCTCCATCTCCCATCTATGTGCATCTACAACTCATCATGATAGAATTATTGTGTTCACTTCCATATTGCAACTTGTCGGACTTTTACTTCAATCATTGGTCCCTTTTAAATTAATCTAAATGACATCTCACTCCATAATTCTATTTATCTACATTCTTATCATTTAGCTTACCTGTCATGTCATTTGATGAGTAGTAGGATTATTGGTGCCAATATGAGGTTTTAATAAATTCACCTAACATTTGTGAAAGTAATTCCATGTACATATGGACCTTCCCAAGATTACCACTTAGGACAACATTCTTACTAGGAAGGATCAACCACCAATGGGGAAGAGATTCACCATGATGAATTTGACTTAGAACCAGAGAATATGAGTCACAAGACAAAACCAAAAATGATCACGAAGATGATTTGTAGACAAATCATGGTTTTAAATAGCGGGCTAAGGGGTTTAGCGGTTGGGATCAAAAAACAACTAATAGCGGGCTAAATGAGGCTATAGCGGTTTTTAGCAGCTAAATTGTACATCATTTCAAATAACGGCTTTCTGTCTCAAAAGGCTATAGCGGGCTATAGCGAGGCTGTAGCGGGAGATTTAAAACCTTGAGACAAATACGATGACAAGTCATGAGAGTCAATAGTACTATGGGTTAGTCTATGCTGATCTTCCTTCACCTAACCCCCATTGCCCATTTACGGAGGCAAACATTGATCACGGATGAACATACATGATGGTTCCCTTGCCTCTACCTGTTCTTCTCTCCTCCGAAGTTTCTAGCAGCTGCGGGTGATGGCTTTAGTGGCCACGGCCCGGCGTTGATCCATGTTAGGGCACATGATGGATCTTCATAGGATATGGATTCACAGGTGGAGAGGATAATGGAAAGGGATGTGTGACACAAAGGAGGATGGGAAGGGCTGCGTGGTTAGTGGATACAAGGTAATGTAGTGGTGGTAGACTTAATCACGTGAGATGGGTATGGGGTTTCCGTTGCGGGGGTTTCCTTGTGGACCTTGCAGGCGTGACAGGGTAGAGGTAGGAGGTTTCAGGCGTGCCGACCAAGCCCATAGGGCTTCACAGACTAAGTCTTCAAAACCCATGACAATTTAGTAGGTGCCTGCAGGGGCCTGCAAACTCACTGGTGCAACAAAACCTAGCAAGTTACTGGGCCAACGACAGTTCACACCCACTAAGTCCCCCTCCAACAATTCATTGGTGACACAATCTCTTCCCACGACCACAATTCCCCCTCTTACGATGGTCATTGCTTCTATATATATGAACGTCTCCCTCGAGGAGTCTTTCTTCATCGCCTCAAGCCGCCGTTGGAAAGCTGTAGTGGTTTTCTTCTCTCTGCACTCTTCATTTTCTCAGTTTGGATTACTCCAAGATCACAGATTCAGGTTTGGGTGAACAACATCAATTTGTTTTGGATTTTTACCTTTCATCAACATTTGGTAATGGACATATTTTTGTCTGCCTGTGAAGATCCTTCTTATTGTTTGGATAAGACGCTGCTGTGAAGGATATTTGAAGGATTTTGTCCACCTGTGAAGGTGGTATGCCATGTGCTCATCAATGTTGTTTTCTTAGATAGACTTTCTTGGCTCTTCAATTTCTAAGTCCGGACTTCTCCAAGCCCACAAATGCAAGTTTGAGTGAACAAGATCAATTAATTTGTATCGGATTTTCACCTTTCATTAACATTTGGTAATGAACATTTTTTTTGTTTGTCTGTGTGGCCCTGCTTGTTGCTCGGATAGGACGCTGTTGGGAAGGAGATTGAAGGATTTTGTTCAGCCATGCAGGTGAGGTGTGCCATGTCCTTGACAGTGTTATTTTCTTAGATACAAATTCATTTGATCTTTTCTGCATATACAATTGTATTAAAACTAATACATCTTTTCTACCACATTGGATGATGCGAAAGTGATTGTAGTAATTGAACTCCTTGTATATAGTATTTTTTAGCACCACTCCTTGTATACAGTCTTTGCATCCGTGCTTGCATTGCAAAAGGGCTAGTGTTTAGCCTCTTAGCATGTTCTTGATTATTTGGTTAGGTAGTATATATTTGAGCTGGTTATTTTTTTCTATTTTTCATGGACAATTGATCTATACTTTTATGTGAATGTTATTCTGTATTAATCTCCAGAATTATATTTGTTTCAAATTTTAGTAAAAAAAGGCAACATTCTATATAATTGTGCATGTTTCTCAATAGTCCTTGAGATTGTAATTAATAGAAATGTGACCTTAGTTTCTGTTTGTTCATTCATCGTGATATCATTTAGTCCAGTTTAGCCCCAATAGCTGCCAAACTTCTTGTTCCATGCTTAGTTCCCTGTAATATCTTTTTTACTAAACTTGATATTGTAATAGAAGCTATCAAATTCCCTGTGCTTTTTGCTTATTACTTTTGATGACATAAGATTAGTATTATCTATGTGTCCTATCACATAATTGTATCTCTAATGCCCTTCCTTTTCACCATTATTGGTTGTGTCGAGTATTGATTAGTAGAAGCATATGTGGTTTGAATAGGTTGAAGTATTGACGGTGTGAATTGGTAGTAGAAGCACCTTTTGTTTGCAAATTCTGAAACATTTGGTTTTCAAATTGTTCTTGTTATAGTGAACATACCGTTATACGTATCAAGTACTATTTTTTTGCAGGTTTCATGGATCTGAAACCTACTAAACAAAACATGTACTCTGTATCTGTTGACATGGCAAATGCTGATTTTTCAGATGACTCGCATGAATTCCCCTTCATCATGGTTATTCGAGTGTCTTTGATGGTGACACATGCATGGATAGGCATAGGAAGGATAATGCAGCCAAATGGTCCCTTGCCAATGCTTTTTCACATGTCAGTGCTCATGATCATTTTAGTCATGCTTTTGTTTACCTGTGGAGTGTTGTTAACTATCGTGACTTCATTGCTGATTCACTGATGCATGGCTTTGCTGAGTTGGAGAGTCCATTGAATTATCCCCATGACATTGGTATGACGTTGTGCCTAATGGTCTCGTAAGGAGTATTGTAACTCAATGAAACCAGCCAAATCCATAGAGAGTTATCATGCAATGTGTCCATCATAGCCAAACCTGTGTAAACCATAGCACCGAGAGTCAGCCACACACTGGTCTGTGCCCATCACACCTCAACTAGTCTGATCTCATAAGGGAAGAGTCTACGCAACAACTAGATGCTACAAATACAAACATGCACATTATATGGGCCAACACAAAGAGCATGGAGACGCTTCACATGGAGGCTTGCTAAATTTTGTTCACCTTCAAGGCTGGCATTATGTCTCGACCTCCACCCAATGTGGAGGCAGCTATTGAAATTGCGGGAACACCTGTGTGCGGATGACTCTCCATTTTGAAGGTTTTCAAATGTACAGTCCTTTTTCATAACTTTGGAATTTTCTACTTGATCTAGTTCCGTACCAACGCCTTCACTGCTGCATCTATTGCACAATTGTTTATCGATGCCATATTTATGTCTTCTCTGCAGCACAACGGTGATCTAGTTCCGTACCAACGCCTTCACTGCTGCATCTATTGCACAATTGTTTATCGATGCCATATTTATGTCTAGGTTTGTTAAATGCATTACATATGATGATTACTTCATCAGACCCGGATGCCACGGATACAGAATCTTTCTTGACCCTAATCTTTCAGTATGCCTCTATTCCTTATACTTTACACTTACTACATGTTTTGTTTCACTGGTTTGTGGGTCTACTGATACATTCCACAAATTCACTTCAGGCGATTCTTAATGTTGAGTGGATCAAAAGGGATACATACGAACCCCAATACAGTGAGCCTGTTGTTGTTGTTGTTGTTGTTGCAGCAATCCAGCATTATCCCTTTTACCAACTTGAAGAAGACAAAGATGGTACATGCACTTTCCGGCTATCTTCATCATTAACCATTACATAGTCTTTGTTGCACTGTTTGATTGCCTGCGCTGTCTTATTTAGGTGCAATTGATTTATTTCATCATTCATTCCAATCACAAACAATTTTCACTGTGCACCGTCCCAACCTTTTCTTTTACGAATTTCAGTTTTCGGTTCACCTAGTTGTGGCTCATTTGAGATGATCATTGAATAAGTACCATTTGCATGACTACTTTGATCTAGTTGATGCAAAACTATAATTCGATCAATTCCTATATATACTTTGTTTTCCCCTGTTTGCCCATAAACGTTTTAAATCTCATTCCATCGGTCATGTGTATAGTTCGTGCACAATATACTCATTATTTCCACATGACCAGCTTCTTTTACTAGTACTTCACAACCACCATTGGTCTGTATATTGTGTCAACGTTGACCAAACACGCATAGATGTACTCGACTCAATGCATCATATGTCCAATGGTGATAATAGCTGGGAACTGTATCACTCAGATATGGGCACAAAAATCATGCAGCGACTTAATGATGCCCTTACAAAGACCACACCTCACAAATTCAAATCCTTTAAGAATTGGAGGCATGTGCAAGTGGAGGGTCGTGTCCACGAGTCCCCATCCGACAGTGCGTTTTATGCAATGAAGTTCCTTGAATACTACAACGGGGATGGTCATGGCTCACTCAAGACTGGCTTCGGTGTTGTAAGTATTTGTATGTGAGTATATTTCCTACCTGCATTTGGTACGTAACCATTGGTTTACAAGAATCCTCCAAAGAGTTGCGTGCTGAGATTTTGTATTATATCACTTTTCATTCAGAGAAAAAGGTTGCAGCGCTGCCAAATGACCTTCTTCAATTCCGTCTATCTGACCATCATTCTTTGTTCTATTAACTTTTCCAGCTTCTTTATCCATGCCTCCTTCGTTTGGCATTATGAGTATCTGTAAATTTGTTGTGTAATATACATTAGTTATTTGAATCACGTATGTTTCACTCTGTTTATGTGTGAACAACACTTTTAACTAATTCTGGTTCACATGTTTCCCAGATTTAGTGCTTGCTGTTATCTTTATTGTCTTTTACATGATACTCTTGCTGTTTGGAAGCATTGGTTGTTGTAGATGCACTTGCCTATTGACCCACCTGATGTTGCGTTGTTGTCTTCTTGTGTTGTGTTGTTGCATTATGTTTGTGCTCCGTGATCAATCCATTTTATTCATCAACCTTAATACTTTTTAAACTTATCAATAATTTATTTATATACTCAGATGATTTCTCTCCCTTCCAATACAATCCATTTTCCTTAATGCTACTTTTCATCACGTATTTCCGATACTCTTAAGCCCTTCTGGAAGGGGATGTCATGGTGATTCGTAACTTCATTGATTCTCCTCAAATTACATCTTTTCACCTATCCGCACGTAGTGTAGCAATTATATTTTATTTAGAATCACATCATTTCACAAAGTACAACTACTGAGCATTCTCCTGCAAATTTTGACCCAAGCTAAGCCTCGCTACCTCCATAAACATTCGGCTGTACCCACCCCATCTTACCCCTTTTCGCTAGCTAAACACATCCATTGTCATGTCATTCATTATGTTTGCAGCATTCGTAATAAACAAATTCATTATTTCTTGTATTAAACGAAAGTTCCTTCATTCCCCCATCAACTTTGTCGCTCACGTTTCTCCTCCCGCTCCTTGCTTATTACCTCTTCATCGTCGGGGTGTTCTGTTGTCTGCACAACGACATGGTGTTTCTAAAATTGCGTTTGAATTCTATGTAGTGTGTTTTTCTTTCGTAAACACCAGCAATTGTGCGTCACTTACATTGATAATGCTGCCCTTGGTGGATCCATTTCATGCCAAAATATGTCGGAGCTCCCCATCTACAACGCATATCTCCTCATACAGGATTTGTTTTATTAACCCGTTTAAGGACTCAATGTAGCTTCCATTTGGACTTTCAAATGATCTTCCCGCAACCTGTACAAACATACATCCGATAATTTATCTCATCTTAATGCGAAGAAATTTAGATACACGTCTTAGCTTGTTGCCGCTCCTCTTGTCAGCTTCCTTCACCTCTTCCCCATCCCTTCCCTTCAAACACCCTACCCGCTCCATACAGATATGTGATTCACCAAATTGTGGTGTACTGTCACACTATCTTTTCCTGAGGCTGATGTGGTTTCACTCTAAAACCTTTGGCTGTCTATTTGTAGTCGGCATCTTCATTGACTTCCCGAACCTCTTTTGAATGCAAATTTTACTTTTACCCATTCTTTTACTTGGATCTGCATCGACATGTGTCATCTCCGAAAATTTTCCAATTACAAACGCATGTCAGCATGCATGTGCCATCCATAGATGCAATCCAACTCGATAGTCCTCTTCTATACTTTTTCATCTATACTTTTTCATCACCAGAATTTTCCCATTTCCCTAGTTTTTCAAGTTGCCCTTTCAAACTCGTAGCCTGTGGACATGCTTCGTCCACAATTTTGCTAGTGTGCATGTTAACCCATCCATACTGTGATGGCCTTATAAAAACACATTTCCAGCCTCCTTCCTTTTATCCCGTGTTACTTATATATACCCCTACTTCATTCCATTTTCTACATTTACTTTCCCTAGTTCCTCATCAATAAGCTCAATGCCATGTCGTTTGATGAGTACTGGGAGTTTTGGCGACAACGTGAGGTTCTACGGGATGTCCCCGACATTTGTGAAAGCAATTCCATTTATTTACATGGCCGTACCACCAGCATCACACGTGCCAAGATGATTGTTGAGAATGATTCAGCACCGCTTGAGAAAATTATTTCCCAGGATGAATCCGACTCCGATGCAGAATCAGATGACCGCGACGACACTGATCACGAATCAGAAACAGAAGACGGAAATGACGAGCCACCCTCACATTGCTACAACAATGACGACACTACATCTGAGGTATATATTAATTACAAATCTATAGATATATATCATTTCATCTATAGTTTGTGTGCAAATTGATCTTGCAGTTGCAGGTACACTAGTTCTAAATATGGAAGCAGCATACAAAGAACCTAAGGTTTGAAGTTCTATTGCCTTGATTTTACTCGTCCTCCTTTTGACCTATTTTTTTAATATGTGTATCTCCAATTTGTATTTGCTTACCAAGGAATTCTGAGTTACAGTCCAAATCCACTTTGGTTTCGGAAGATGCGTTTAGATGCAATGTGCGGTTCTAGTAAAACTACACTGGAAAATACTAAAATTGAAATTCGATGAAGATCAGAATGATGATAGCCATTGGTACAATCGCACTTTGGCCGATGTTGATGATCCGGACGATGGCATTTGCTATGATGTATGTTGGTTCCAAGGTCATGTTCCTTGCCAGACCCCATCGCCAAGGAAATGGAGGCTAGTGAAAGAAGGGAAGTATGAAAAATAGAAGGGGATTTATGTATTATTTAGCCAACAAGTTGTTGTTCCTATTAAAATATTTTTTATCTTTCTAAATATGGCTCCCTTCGTCACGTTAATAAAAGTCTTTGTTGTCACGATCCCCCGATTACATCGACTTTCGAGACCATGTCGGCCAAGCTACCTTGCCTTTTTTTTCTTCATGCACTCAATATCTTAAGCTTACTTCTGTACTTATCTCCCTACTTGTTTCTATTTACACTTTCACAATCTAAATCACACCATATTATTATTATTATTATTATTATTATTATTATTATTATTATTATTATTATTATTATTATTATTATTATTATTATTATTATTGTTCTATGTGTCGATGTTGTAATACTCGGTCTTTACCTATATGACCTAACTAATATTAGATTCCTAAAATTAGGATTATTCCATGGATGGGCTTCGTCTTCCTCTTTTATAGGTGTATCCGGATAAGAACCTGTTGTGTTCTGCACATCCATCTCATGATAGTTTTTTGCCCTTGCAGACGGGAAAATCATCCAAACCCACATTGCTTCAGGCAGTTACGCATCCATATCGGCATTTGAAAACGCTTTGCATCATGTACGACGCAACAAAGGGATTCAACAAATACAAGGAACATGGTTCAATCATGGAAATGCACAGAGGCCGAATGGTAGTAAACCAAGGAGAGGAACGAAAGCAACAGTATACACCAGGTGTTCGCCTGCCATTTTTTCTGATATTTTTGTTGGTTTAGATCCACAGAGACTGGAGCTGATAAGAAAGATGGGATTCAAAGGCTTGACTAAACTAAGCATCACCAAGACAAAATAAATAGTTTGGTCCATGGCTGCTTAGTAAGTTTGATCCGGTATCTTGCTGCTTAAATGCCGGTACTAATTCTGAACTCAAGTTGACATGTGAGGATGTCAACCTTGTCCTAGGCAATCCTTGGCGGTAAAGGATATAGTTCCTGCAACACCGCAAGAAGTGGTAACCATGAAACAGTATCTCTGTTCTGTTTTTGATAAGGTGTCATTTGATCAGATCACCATAAATTTCCTCGCCAATATAATAGATAGCATACCTACAGAGCCTGCGACTGTCGAGGAAGTTCAGCAGTTTAAGAGCATGTTTGGATCAGGGTGACTAAAATTAGTAGTCTCTTGCAAGAGCTAAACTTCCAAACATGTGAGGCTAAAGAAGGGCTAAAATTAGTCTTGAGGCTAAAATTTGCTAGTAGGGGGTGGGGCAGCTAAAAGAGACTAAAATCTCCTCTCTCACCTAATTAATTGCTCCTCCCATTAATCCAGCGGCCCCACACACCCCTCCACCAACCAGGGAGAGCATGGGAGAGGAGAAAGTAGGGGGAGGGAGAGGAGAGAGCAAGGGGAGGAGAGAGAAGGGGAGGTAAATCTGCACTTTAATGCTCTTTAGTCCCATCTTCCAAACAGGGGGGGTGACTAAAATTTTTTAGTCTGACTAAACTTTAGTCAAGTGACTAAAGGGATCCAAACATGCTCTGAAACTGTTTTCATAATCTTTATTGTCACCAAATTCTTAGCTCCAGTTTCTCTGAATAACTATATATCATCGAGGTATATGAAGCCCCTGGTTGACATTGAGAATGTTCATAAATACAACTGGGCTAAGTTTGCACTTGATGAGATAAAAATTGCAGCGGATAATCTTAAGAACAAGATCCTAAATCGGAAAGGCGCATGATATGTTAATAGTTGCATCACTTGTACATTATCCACTTACATTCCCTCAGAATTCGGTTTAGTCATGGCAACTAATCCCATTAAACCAAAGACAAGATCATCCACCACCAAGAAGGTCAGCACCAATTCGAAGGTACTAACCTTGCATTCATTATAATTCATCTGCATTTTGAACATACAGTGGTTCTACGATATGGAAGCTGCATACAAAGATCCCAAGGTGTATACTTGTATCCACTATATTTTACTTCCCTTCCGATTTTCATTCCTATATACGATCTTGTGTCACAAATGTGAAGGATCATTGAGAAACAAGGCAATGCTTCTTTGGTTCCTTAATATGTATGTAATTTAATATGTATGTAATCAGTGCTAGTAACAAATTGTCACAGGAAAAAAAATAAAGACCCCGACAATGATAACCATTGGTAGTATCGCGCAATGGATGATGTTCAAGACCCCGACAATGACGATTGGTGTCTGATATGCGGTTTCCAAAAACACATGCCTTCCCATGGCCCATTTCCCAGGAAATGGAGGCTGATCAAAGAAGTGAAGTACGCCAATATTTAGAGGCGGCGGAATTTAGTATTATTTATTCCAATAGATTGTTGTTAGTATTCTCTATACATATGTCTTACGCTTGTCATATCAATAAAATCCCCCACAAACCTATATCATTTGCGTGTGGTCCCAGCATCTCTTGCATCCTATTCTTTCCTCTGGTCATGACCTACATGAATCACTCCCTTTCTTGTGATAGCAAACCCCCTGTTTACACAACAGCTGCACACTAACTACCATTGCTACAATATCCAAATCAACATATGTCCTTAGTTTCACCAGACTTCCACTGTTGGTCATTGAACTAATAAATACATAAACAATAAATGTTACTTTACTCTACTTGCCAAGCAACCATAAAAAACTAATTGCCAACATATGGAGTATGAAATTCGTTCATAAATGTTCTTGCATGGCGTATTCAGCTCAACTCAATACACCATTAGCGTATCGACATATGACCCTACCTCTTCATAACTATTCAACTTCTTCCTCCGTGTCCAACTCAACAAATTCTATCTCGTTGTCATTTTCTGTATAGGCATTCCTCGGCTTAACATTCTGTCATGTTGCCAGTCTTGTGGTCTGCTCATTTACTCCACTGATGGGCTGGCCTCCTTTCTCCTTATTTTTTGCACCTAGCGGTCTTCCTCTCTTTCTATTCTTCATTTCTTCCGGTTGCAGTCTGTTATGCTCGAAAGGCATGTTTGTCTATTATGTGGTTCATATTTTCCACATCCAAAGCATCGCCTTGTTCCAAGTTTATCCCCCTCGCCCCCAAGGTGATCTGCTTCTTCCTTTCGGCTTTGCTCGGGGAGGACAAAGCCGGCTTATTAGTCTATCATTGACCACAGAAGCCTTCTTTTGTGACTACATCACCTGTAACATTATTTTACAAAACATGGTTCTGGGGCGGATCGGACGCCCCAGAACCATTTTCCCAACTGTCGTTTCCTATTTATCTTTCGCATCTTAATTTCCAAAAAAAGTCATGCATCGTCGCATCGCAGACGCTTACTCCTCGCTCCCATACCGCCGCCGTCGGCCCTTCGTGCGGCGTCGCCGTTCTCCTCCGCCGCCTCTGCCGCGGACGCCACCGCCCCGAGCGTTGCCGCGGCTGCCGCCGCCCTACGCCAGCTCCGCCGCGGCCCCGCCCATTGCCGTCTGTGCACCGCCTCGCGCATTGCCATGGGCGCCTCCTCTTACGACGTCACCTCCGCGTCATGTGCCGCCCCACGTGGCTCCGTTGGCACCACCATGGCTACCGCAATGACGCTTCATGCTGTGGATTTTTTCTTTTTTTTCTAGGGTTTGTTGCATGATGTTGCTAGTGTATGTTTCACATGTTTCAGATGTTTCCAAAAAATGTTGCAACTATTTTATGTGAATGTTGCAAAAGTACATCTAGGTGTTTGCGATGTTGCATATGGTTCACACGCATGTTGCTAAAAGTTTTATCCGGATGTTGCATTTTTATCCAGAGGTTTTGACTGCGTCCATGCAGACTGAGAGTTGGGAGCACGCCATTTTTTGTGTTGTAAATGATGACTATTCATATTACAGCTACTATTGTTTGATGTTGCATATGCTATTCTTGGATGTAACAAAAATTTTACATGTTGCATGCAACATTGTACCCATGTTGCGGCGGGAATTTTTATGTGCTACAGTACCGTCGGACGTAGAGCTTAGAAGGAATGCTTGGCTCTGGTTGCTCCACGTCACCGTCCTATTTTTTCTTATCCATCGGACGTCCGGACGCTAGCAAGGCCATTGATATAATACAGAGTTCCCTACTTGTTTGTGTGTTCATTATTTATCTGTGTTATACTTTAGTATACTGGCACGCCCGCCCATTAGTAAATCAAAGCCCGAGGAACCGCACCCATAGGGAGTGTTCCTTTCCGCGAAACAAATGGCACGCACGTGCATTAGTAAATCAGAGTGGCCCAAGATCACACAAGACTAAGGCGGTCGAGGCCAACGCTAGTGATCGGCTGGCTGTGAGCATGCGACCTAGCGGCGGCCAGCTAAGGCATGGCTTAATCGGAGTGTGGGCAAAGGATGGATGTTACAATGGATCCAATCAAGATGGATTCAGTTGGGGCAGAGTTTGTGATGCATTGCTTTTCGTTCATAGATGAACCTACCTAGATGTTTGAAGCGGTTTATTCTGAAGAAATTGAAAAGACCCATAAACAAAAATCACATAGAGTGTCTTCTACAGCCTACTGCATACCTGAATGATGAGGTAGTGATTGCACTAACGGAGGGTGGTACCATATACCTAGAGACTCCAATCTTATCTAATCTTATGAGACGGGATGGTGATGAAACCCTAAAACTAGAATATCATTATACGGAACATAGGAATTCCGACGTTCCTTTTCTTGCTCAGAGGGTGAAATTACCTAAAGCTGACATGGTAACACAAATCTGCTATATTGTAACTAATACTTTAATACCACATCATGTGTGTCTTATTTGCAATGTTTTATTATATATAGTTGTTTCTTCCAATAAATATTCATGGTGTCCAATGGTATCTTGTTTTGAAGCATCAAATACAGGTGCTTGATTCATTGGGTAGTTCATTTGGCCGCAGAGACCTCACATTTGTGGTGAGTACAAGCTACCATGCATTTTTACTCGAATTTCCCATTATATATGCAGTATATATTCTGATAGTAAAATTTATTCATTTATTTATTAATGGCTCGATTGAAGAGGCAAATAGGCTATGAGTCACAACGCACTGGACTTACCGAACACAATTGGCGGGACACTGACGTTGAGAATTGGCGAGTTGTAAAGATTTTGAAGGGTTGTATGCAGACAGACGGGTATGTGCAAAATGTCATACATGTAAGCTTGAACCAATACCACTACATTATCTAGTTTTATTATTCGACTCTCATGTAAGCTTGTGATTTGAACGGACGCAATTTAATTTGAAGATTTCTATCAATTTAGTTTTACAATCTAGACCTTTGTTTATTTCCATGTCATTTCTATGTCTATGGACAATGGTGCTTGAACCGTCGCCTCATAATTTATCCAAGTCTCATGTTTAATTTAAAAATATTTAAAAATCTTATTTGAAAATTACTATATAAGAGCAACTCCTGCGTACCCTTCAAACAAGCCCCCAACTCAAATTTAGAGGGTCAAACAAAAAGTTACACTACAGAAGGCCCTCTACTTGGCCCCCCATTTTGGGGAGGCATCCGAATTCATCCCTCCACCCCCGTTCTTAGAGGGCACTCTATTCTTAGGGTCTACTACTGGAGTTGGAACAAATTCTGATTCCCTCGAAAAAATAATAGCAGTCCTCATTTAATATTTAGAAAGTGTGATTTGAGGGCTATTGCTGAAATTGCTCTAATATCTAGACTTTTGTTTCGAGTTTGCATATAATAATTTCTGAATCGGTTTGGCTAGTGTTTTTTGGTTTTGATCGGGTTGACACTGTCTAGCCCGATGGCCGCAATGAATTGAAATAAAATAAATGGAATTTATAACTTTATAGTTCAAGGGCTTCGATATATCTACATATCTAGTAAATCTAATTGTTAAGTATGCTCCATGCGGGAAGGCTGGCATATATATAGTTGTGCAACCTGTGAGAGCCCCGGTAACATAATGCATAGAATTAAATGGGGAACGAGTGAGGACGAGATGGGATCTCACCTTTCGTGTCTCGAAGGGTGGCATCATATCGCCGTGGCTCATGATGAGAAGCGGAGCGGCGACCGGTGATTCTTTACGGTCCGCAGGTGGCTAGCGCGGCGAAGGGTAGCTTCTCGCGTGATACGTGCTGCGACGTGGATGGACAACAGAGAGATGAGAAAAGGGCAATCTAGAAGGCTTGCGAGATGAAGAACAGCGGCGGCGAAAACTCACTGGAGCGCGATGATCGCGGCACCGTTTTCCGGCGACGAACAGCGATAGGCGTTCCTGCGAGGCCACGGAGGAGTGTTAACAGCTTCGCTGGGGCGGCGTCTCGCGTGGAGAAAAACGATGGCAACTTACCGAAGCCGATGGAAGAAACGAGCGCGCGGCATGCCGTCATTCGGCTCTGGAGCGACGAAGATAGATGAGCGGGTTGTGGATATGACGGAGATTGGGGAGAGCGTAGTCGCGCGGCTCCCGCGATTTAAGGATCGAGGAGACGCTGCGGTTGCAGCCAGGCGCGGGGCGTCAAGGGCGGATCGTGCGCGGCGATTCCGCGCGAGCTTTTTGCGGCGCGGCGACCGAGATGACGAGCGGCCCGCGCTGGTGACTTGGTGAGGTACAGATCAAAGATTGGAAAGAGAGGCCGGCCGCTTGGAAATTAATCAGATTACGGTTCGGCCTGAAGTTGGGCTCGGCCCAATTGGAAAGAGAGATTAGGCCGGCCGCTTGGAAAGGAGGTAATAAGGAGAGAATGACTGGGCTGCGCCAAAGTAGTGTTTACGATTCAAACTATTTTGAAATGGCCTAAACGAATCCCTACCGGATTCAATCACACATTTGCAACAATAAACATCTTATGCATTCTAAGCAGCACGGATGCAATGTTTCAAATGCCATTGCATTGATTTGAAAACTAGGGTGTTACAACAAATATGAAGTTTATTTTTGTTTAGTTGACAATTGATTATGCATGTTGGAACAATTTGTTCTGTGAAAGATCATTGCTACTAGATCTTAGGATGTGGATTGTGGAATCTTGCCTATGCATTTGCCATTTGGTATGAATTGTAAGAATCGATGCTAAGTTCTTGTGTGAAGTATTTGAATGTCCTATGGCTAGCCCTCACTATTATTTGTTTCCTCTTGACCAGAAAAGCAAAAAAAAATATCGTGAAGGTCTGAAATTAGAGCTACACTAATCATTACGTCACCATCAGCTGATAGATAATATTTTTTAGAGAACGTGCTATTTTTATTAAGAAGAAGAGAAGAGTTTACATCAGTTACAGACCGACCGAAATTGAAAAAACCATTATATCGCCATTAGCGATAATATTGATGTCATGATTTGCCATCTTGATGCAAGCTTTTTTATGGAAAAGACCAACAGAACTGAGCAGGACATAGTCAGACCTCCCCATAGTGTACATTCTTGTGAACTCTGGTTATTAAAGATTATCTGCATCTGTGCTGTAGTGATGGTTTTTTCCCCTCACTTTTGAAATAAATTTGCTTTGTTATGGCACTATGCTACTGAGAATGCATGTTTATTTAAGAGCAGCACATGTGCACCAATAGTATACATTTTTATTTAAGAACAACACATGTGCAGCAACAGTACATATTACATGAGTGAGCAGCATCTGCACTAGGGTTTGTCTCATCTAATTTGACAAATGCAACGCAATGATGGGCGAAGCACTCATGCCCAGTAAACCTCGAATGTTCATCAGCTTACAATTTATACACAATGGGTAGTAGCCCATGTACGCAGTGGAGGAGCTTAGTTGTGGTCAGTATTATTGAGATCCAGCAAAGTTAACCCGTTGATTAAGCATGTGTTCGGGGAAGACGGCGGTGAGAAATAGTGGTGGTTTTTGAAAAGTTAGCTGTGTCTGCCGAAGATTGAGATATTCGGTGACAGGTCAGAGTTAGTGTCATATAATGAATTGCCACAAAATCAGACTACTGCTGCTCGATCTTCTCCAAACCATGATTGACTTAAATGGATGTATCTTCATAAATTCATTGTATCTAAGGTGAGATCTTGACAGTTAATTTATTAAAACTTGAGCAAAAAATTGTTATGAAGTAATTAATACGTGTCAAAATCCTTTACACTGAGATACGTTTAATTTTATCTGTAGTGTTTTGTGCTCCCTTGCTGATCATCCATACTCTATAACTGGTTTAAGTTTTGCAATTCTGTTGCAAAACTTTGAGCGGGTAAAAGGCCATATGGAATGGAGGTTAGCACTCAAAGAGGAGGTTGGGTGAATATAGGAGAGCCTAGTATCAGGTCATGAAGCAGCGTGGGTGAGAGCGATGGTCCTTACCCTCATTTAGGTTGGCCCATGTGGTGCTAAATAATTTTGTACTGATGTCCAGACTCCAAAGTTATAAACTGACAGAGCACCACATCTAACCAGTTATCCAACTTCTCCAGTACCACAAGAGAAACTATCTTAGAACTGGATTGCCACAACGCAAGAAGATTTAAAAAAGTGCATATATCCACCCTATGAATTACATGTTCAGATCAAGAAAGCTCCTTCCTTGGTCTGGAGTTGGCTGAGAATTTTCAATAATTCTCATGATCCAACTCGCACGCAGCTACCTCGAGGAGCACGCACGTACAGAAGCAATCACCGAAGTGTGTGGGTGGTGAGCATATGTGAACAGAGAATACTCAGCCGAGTCAGCTTTATGCGCATTTGCAGGCTGCTTTGCTCTGATGATATGTCCGTCCACTAGACGCAATTTTTCGTATATATGATCCAACTAGTCGTAATCCATCCAATCTTGTGGCCAAAGCCTCAAAGGGCGACCAAATTACCAAACACATAATGCAGTGAGGCAGGCTATCATGTCCGTCGTCAGTCGTCACATCTGTGATTGTCATGCCCCGGTACCACGTCTGTGTTGCAAGCGATAGGACCAGCAACGAGATTTCGGCACCGCGTGGCTGACCAGACGTACGAGAGCGCCGGGCGCGCGCTGTCTGGGTTGGCTCAGGCCCGGCTCCTCGCCACGCGTGGCGGGACAATGATACCCACTTCTTCCTGGCCGGGACCGGCCGGAGCGAACCGCAGCACCGGGGGGAAGACGCCAGCCGAGCCCGGCGTGCCGAATCTGCCACGGGCGCGCGGCCGCGCCGGAAGCCAACAATCCCGAAGGTCCCCGGCGGTGCCCGTCCCGACCCTGCCGGCCTGGCTGCGAGCTTCCGTATCCAATTATATTATTGGTGATGGCAACTGGAACGGACTGCTTCTTTTTTTGAATAAAGCAACTGGAACTGATCGATGATACAGGTTTACTCGCGGCAATTTTTCTTCACAATCTCGCTTGGCGTTCCAGCAACGGTAAAAACGCGTGGAAGGCCAATACAGACACCGCGTCCCCTGACTGATACCTAGAGCTTCAACGACACATGCCGCGGTTGAAACGTATAGACCCAGAATTCGCTGAGTTGCCGCTGCTATAAGGGAACAAATTCAGTGTTTCTTTCGTACCCGGAAAAAAAATTCAAAGGGAATCTTGCATGCATGAAATACTAAATAAAGTCTATTTGCAAAACCTTTTTAGAAATGAGTACAACTGTACGCGACGAATCTAATGAGCCTAATTAATCCATGTTTTGATACAGTAATGCTACAGTAATCATTCTCTAATCGTACGGTCAAAGGTCTCATCAGATAGATCTCGCGAAATAGTTCAATATTGTCAAAGTAATTTTTTAAATTGACTTTATTTAATACCCTTAATTATTGGTCAAATGGGTGGAAAAAAATTTCACCCCAAAGAAACACGGCAAAAAGATGCTGCAGCAGTCAATGTTTTTGATACTGCGATGATTACTATCCTGATCTTTTTGTTCTATCTTCCTGACAGCGTTAGTAATGTCGGCACATGTGGAAATCCAAGCGCGCTGGTCTTCCAATCATCCTGTGCCTGCTGCTTAGATTGGATGAGCAACTAAAGTTACCATTCTTTTCCTTTTCGCGGCATCAGGTTACATAGACATAGTTTACGTTCAAATATCGATTGATGAATCAGAGTGCCACCGACCAGACGGAAGCTTTATTTGGCATCAGGCCGAAGAGCGAGGACGATATTTGCCATTTTGTACGAAATTGACAAGGACCTATTGGTGCGTCAAACTGTTGTTCAATGATCAGTCCATGGCCTTGATTCGACCTGCTGCAGAACCATCAATCATTGAAGAAGTTGCTGCACAGATGCACAGAGCTTTTGTGCTCGTCCTAGCTTGCTGGTGGTTTGATACTTTGATTGTTTGTTGCCTGTAAGTTCACTGGTGTTGTTTGTTCAGAACAGTAGTTGCGCCATGCGCCTGCGCCCTCCAGGCCCTTTTCGCGTCTAGTCTCTATTTACTACTGTGCAGCATGAGATCCCTGTCCGGTCCGGCTCGATGTTCCCAGTGTGGTCTGGCAGAAGTTGCCAATCCATCGTAACTTGCACATGAAAGTTTCCGGTAGGCATGTGCACGGTGCACCACAGCGTGCGTAGAGATGGTACTACAGACGTGAGTTGTTTGTGCTGTGCGTCCGCCCGCCTCGTGCTGGAGCGCCGGTGAACAGCACCGGCAGTCCTGCACCGCCAGCCTTTCACCGTGAGCCCGTGACACTGCCCCCACCCCGCGAGCAGATGCGGACGGCAGCTAGCGGCCGCGCGTCCCCCATCGGCCCACGAACGTACAGTTTGCTCGGTTTTCCCAGCACGGTTGATGGCGCCGTCGCGTTACGGTTCGGCGCCGGCCGGTCTCTGTGTTGTGCCCTGTTCCGGCATTCACTGCCGCGACGGCTTCCCGGGTGGGGGTTTGTTTGCTCAGTGCCATATGGCTGTAAACACCTAAACGTGCTTTCCACTTGTGTGGCGAGGGTTTGGTGCATTTTACTACCACATCTCTACTTAATATATGGCAGAGGTTGGCGTGTCTATGAATATATGTACGTATGGGGGCATGTGAGGGCCATAGCCCACTGTCGCATGGCCTTCCTCTGCTTGACAGCTTGAGCACCACACCTCACTTAGTCAGCATAGCAAGGAGCTAGCTAGCGAGCGAGCTGAGGTCCCTGCAGGCACAGCCATGGCGTCTACGGCGGTGGGTAGGAATGGAGATGGAGAGCAGAAGAAGAGGAAGAAGAAGGGAGGCTTTAAGACCATGCCATTCATACTTGGTGAGTAGGCCACGACATAATACGTGTAACATTTGCCACCTGATGATTTCGAGCATCAATCCTGCAGTTCTTGGCGCGTTGATGGGTCTAATGGCATCTCTGATCCGTTGCAGGGAACGACATCTGCGACCGGTTCGCCACGGCCGGCTTCGGCGCCAACATGATCACGTACCTCACGCAGCAGCTGCACCTGCCGCTCGTGGACGCCTCCAACCTGCTCACCAACTTCGACGGCACGTCCAGCCTCACCCCCATCCTCGGCGCGCTCGCCGCCGACTCCTTCGCCGGCCGCTTCTGGACCATCATCGCCGGCTCCGTCTTCTACCAGCTCGGCATGCTCGGCCTCGTCGTGTCCGCGCTCCTCCCCTCGCTCCGCCCGCCACCGTGCTCCACCGCTCCCGGCGCCCCCGCCGCGTGCCGGCGCGCCTCCGGGTGGCAGCTCAGCGTGCTCTACCTCTCCCTGCTCTGCACTTCCCTCGGCTCCGGCGGGCTCCGGCCCTGCGTCGTGGCGTTCGGTACCGACCAGTTCGACCACGAGCCGGAGGAGGAGGACCAGCAGCAGAAGAAGGGTAGCGCCGCCGCCGAGGCCGCCAAGGCGGTGGCGGAGCGGAAGCGGCGGTACTTCAACCTCTACTTCTTCACGATGGGGGTGGCGGCGCTGCTGGCGGTCACGGTGGTGGTGTACATCCAGGACAATGTGGGGTGGGGGTGGGGCTTCGGGATCCCGGCCGTCGCCATGTTCGTCTCCATCGTCTTGTTCGTGGTCGGGTACCCGCTCTACGTCCGGCTCAAGCCCGGGGGCAGCACGTTCACACGGCTCGCGCAGGTCGCCGCCGCCGCGTTCAAGAAGCGCAAGGTCGCCGTGCCGGAGGACACCGGCGTGCTGTACCAGGACAAGGAGCTCGACGCGCTCATCTCCACCAACGGCAGGCTGTTGCACACCAACCAGCTCACGTAAGTCCATCTCCTTGATTTTGTCGTGCTCCGTATGTTTGGACGTCGTACTCTGTCCATCCACAGTTGAGATAGCGTCCACGTGATGGGTTATCCACTGACACCCGCGCGCGTGCCTTAATGGTACTAGACGTGTCGGCAACTTTTTTGCGGTGGTCACAGTCCTCTGCTGTGCTCACTTCACACTGATGTTCACTTATGATTTTTATGGAAGCTCTCACACAACACAATTACAGTGATTAAGGCCGTAAAGTTCAGCCGACAATTACTGAGGGATCAATTTCCTACTATATGTGAATTCAGGTTCCTGGACCGGGCGGCGATAGTGACGCCGGGCGACATCTCCGCCTCCGGGCAGCCGGACCTGTGGCGTCTGTCGACGGTGCACCGCGTGGAGGAGCTCAAGTCCATCGTCCGCATGCTGCCCATCTGGTCGGCCGGCATCATGCTCGCCACCGCCGACTCGCACAACGGCTCCTTCACCATCATGCAGGCGCGCACCATGGACCGCCACGTCACCCGGCGCTTCGAGATCCCGCCGGCGACCATGTCCATCTTCGGGACCACGGCCATGCTCGTCAGCCTGGCGCTCTACGACCGTGCGTTCGTGCCCCTGGCGCGCCGCGCCACGGGCCTGCCGTCCGGGATCACCTACTTCCAGCGCATGGGCATCGGGCTCGCCGTCTCCATCCTCGGCGTCGGCGCGGCCGCGCTCGTCGAGGCCAAGCGCCGCGACGCCGCCGCGCGGCACGGGCTCGTGGACGACCCGGCCGCCGCCGTTCCGCTCAGCGTGTTCTGGCTGGTGCCGCAGTTCGCCATCCACGGCGTCGCCAGCGCGTTCTCGTCGGTGGGGCACATGGAGTTCCTGTACGACCAGGCGCCGGAGAGCATGCGCAGCACCGCCGCGGCGCTCTTCTGGCTCGCCAGCTCCATCGGGCACTACCTGGGCACGGTGCTCGTCACGGCGGTGCAGCGCGCCACGCGGGGCCGCGGCGACTGGCTCCAGGACAACATCAACCGGGGTCGGATCGATAGCTACTACTGGCTCGTCACCTGCCTCATGGTGCTCAACCTTGGCTACTACTTCATCTGCTTCCGTTTCTACACCATGAAGCCACTGGAGACGGCAGACGAACAAGATGAGCATGAAAAGGAGTGTGAGCTCTCCTCTCCGCGCAAAAATGGCGCCGCTGCGGGAGGTGTGGTGTAAGGTTAATTTCGGCTGATTTATCATGGTGGATAGTTGTTAATACTGATTAGACGACTGCTTGCGCTAAAGGATCATATACAAGTTCCAAAGGGAATATAGGGTTGATGATTCAAGCGTGGTAATCTAATAAATCAGGTGATTATTGTGTAGTCCATGTGTAACGAGACATTCAAACGTCAACAGAAACACAAGTTTCTAGAGATTTGTTAATATCATTATATTGTGACCAGGCCACCACGGTCACGAAAAATCCACGTGTTATTAGCAACTCAAACATTTTATTTTTTTGTCCCCATACCCATATGCTGCCTTTTTGTTTGTGTTTGAGCAGTGCTCTGGTAGTCTCTATCCCTCTGTCGGACTGTCGAAGAATTAGTCGTTCGAAGCGGTGGGCAGGCTGAGTGGCTGACTGCTGGCAAAATCGATCCAATCCCTCGTTCGTCTACTTGCTTGCCAAATTCGGCCCAAATAAGCCTACAGTGCAGTGATATTCCTCACCTGCCCCACCAAGTGCGAAAAGCCGGACCGGAGATCGAACCGGTCAGGCTACTGGTTCACTGATTCATCGGTCCAACCAGTGGTTCACTGGTCGAACCAGTGGTTCACTATTTATTAATATAATATTTATTTCACATGATTTATTTGAACAATATGCAAGTTTTATTACCAAAAGATATCACATATAACATAATAGATGGTATAACATAATTATATCATAATAATCTATTGTTTTAAATTAGAAACCAATATCCAAACATCAAATTGATCAATGTTTCACGAAAAAACGGTTCACTGGTTCACTGGTTCGACACAAAAACCGGCCGGTTCGACCGGTTCGCACCGGTTCACACCGGTCCAATTGCATGGCCGATCTTTTAATTGAACCGGACCGGTCCGGCCACCGGTTCACGGTTTTTCCGGTCCAACCGGTGAACCGGTCCGGTTTTTTGTACTAGGCTGCCCCACCGGCCACCGCCCCCGGTCCCCACTCACCTCCATCTTCAAAATCTTCCTCCCTCGAAGGTCAAGACATTTCCCCACGAGTGATTAGTGACAAACCCCAACATCTGAGAGTGGTTGTCCCGATGGCGGACCCATCCGGACTTCCGGAGCCCCAAACTGGTCGAGCCTCAACGGCGACCTCCCCATCGCCGTCCTGCAACTCCTGGACGCCCCCTCGACCCTCGCGTACGCCGGCGTCTGCGCGTCGTGGCGCGCCACGGCTGCCGCCTTCGCCGGCGTCCCGCTCGCGCGCACGCCATGGCTCTTCTCCTGTGACCCCGAGTCCCCGACTGGTACCCTGTGGATGGGGGCCCCACGGGCAGCACGCTGCGCTGCCTCCTCGGCGCCGAGGGCGCCTCCTTCCCGACCGCGCCCTTCCCCCGCGCACGGAGCCACTCCCTCCGCTGCTGCGGCGCCTCCCACGGCTAGATCGTCGCCTCCAACGAGCACTCCAATCTCGTCCTCTACAACCCCTTCGCCCCGCTGTCCGCTGCCAACTTCATCCCGCTCCCGCCGATCACCGACTTTGAGTGCGTCTCCACCGGCTACAACAGTGATGGCGAAGGTAGATTCGAGGCCTACCTCCACGAGGACGACTACCAGGGCTTCAGCCCCGATTTGCTGGGATGCTGCTTCTACCAGAAAGCCATCTTGTCCTGTGCGCCTTCACCAGTCGGCGCTGACGGTGCTACCCACACGGCTGCAGTGATCCACTGTGACAGGCGCACTCTGTCCTTCGCCAATGCAGGTGACACTAAGTGGAGGCAAACCAGGAAATGTCCAAATTCAACTACCGGTTTGTGAAGAACGGTGAATATGCCATGATGAATGTTAGAGGGTTTGATGTGTACAAGGATGTCGTGTACCATGATGATAGGTTCTACGGAGTACACAGTTACAGAGTGTGGAATGGTTGAATCTTGGGATTTGTCTGAGGCAAATACTGAGCCAAGAATGGAGGCGATCGGAGCATTTGGTTATGCAAGCGATGCTGTTGTGCTTTCCAGGCACCTAGTATCAACTCCTTGGGGAGACCTGCTGCAAATCAGGTCATCCTTGACTCAAAAAGTGGATAAGTACCCCCAGCGTGTAAGGGTCCAGATTGGCAAGATTATTCCTAAGGGACATCGAATGGTGGAGCTGCGACCAGCAAAAGCACTGCAACGACATCTGGTGTTCTTAGGTCTTAACCACTCGGCATGTGCACACCCTGATGAGTTCCTGGGGCTGAAGCCAAATTGTGTCTACTTCACAAATCACAACTCCTTCATTTGTGGAAGACGAACGCCCTTATGGCTGGAGTGGTGTAAAGATCTATAACCTGAAGAACAACACGGCTGAGGATGTGTTTCCTGATTTCCATGACAATTATTTATTGCATCCTCCTCCACCTGCAGTATGGATCATCCCGACCTGCAGACGTGCAGAGCTAGTTTGTTGTAGTTCTTTTATGAATTTGAGTTTAGGTGACTAGTGTCACTCTGACATCTGTATCTGTGAGCACATCGACATCCTACTGTCTTTACTGTACACGACTGAAGCACTAGATGTTGTCTGAATCAAATCAAGTTCATTTTGTTTTGTTGACAAAGGACAGTGGCGAAGGTGATGTGATACTGAACCTTGATCATATTGGAGTAGTTAATTGTGTGCAAGATTGCTACTGTATCTTACCTGGTTCTGGTGGCAGGTCACCTAGGCACAAAGTATGAATTGCTAGAATAGATGCTTAATTTATTTTAACCTGTTGCAATGGGCATATGGCGTAGAATCTGTAATGACTTTGAATGCCTAGAATTATTCATCAGTTCCTTCTGGAGCGGCAAAGCCGAGAACTTCATGATGCTGACTTTCCACACCACTTTGTAATGCTGTAATGCCAATTAATACTGCACTGCCTATTAGCAATCCTGAATAATTGGCATAAACCTATTTACTGCTTGTGATATCGACACCGAACAAATTGCATACAGTGGCTTCCTCGTAAAATAGAGCTAGGATGTTCTTTGTTACTTCACAGCCATATATTGAGAACTTCATATCAAATACATTCTTGTTTACTTGATACAAAGATCATATTTCTGCAGATTTGATCCAGACCCTGGTTGACTAATAAACTTCACAACCTTATTGAATCCTAAGTCCCCGACTTGGGATTTAGTTTGTTAAAACTTAAAAACTCAACCTAGAAAGTTTTCCCTAAACTCCTTTCTACTTGTCATCATCTGTAATTGATTCTCTGTTGTTTTTCATTTTTATCCTTGATAGTTTTGTTGAACTATATATATCCTTTTGTGACTTGTCTTAGCCATTCAGTTTTTGCATTTTGATTTCTGTTGTGCAATATGGGTAGAGGAAATTTTGGGTTATAACAATCATATGATCAAGGAAGTGGACCGAATTTATTTGGAGCTTTTCATTGATAAAAGAATTGGCATAAATTTAGGAAACCTAGTTAATATATGTACATGATTTATGAAATTGTGCTTATAGTTGTATCACTATCAGGCCTAGGCAAACTTAGGTGGATTGAGTTTAGTGCTGGCCCATGAGTTGGCTGAATGGTCTAGTGGTGCTTAGACTGATTTGACTTGGCCTGTGTGAAGCAAATTGCTTGATGCAGTATATAGACTGACAAATTCTTTAATTGACCAATTATATAATTTCTCTGGTACCACAACAAGAGCCATTTGCTTAAGACTGGGGCCCAAGATCCGGTCGGAGCCCTCACTCAGTATTGGCCTATGCCATGCACTTCTCTTGATTTTTGCCCTTGCTTTGCCCACACAAGTGAACTCAGAAGACAGGAAAAGGTGCAATCTGGTAGATATATCTGGAGTAGCTCTTTGTAAACTGGTAATGTGTTATCAGGGCTAGGGTGCTACAAGAATAATCATAGCCCCCAAAAATTATAATTTAGAGTACATTGTCATGCTATATAGCCCTAGGGAGCAACAGAAGTAATCACCTGGAAGGAGCTGGACCGTGAATGGAGATCGAATACCAAGCCAGCCAGGTCAGCTTGATGCATAGTTTCAGGATGCTTTGCTTATACATCAACCGCACAAAGTGCACTGTGATTTTCACTTAGTTATATACATCAAATGTATAATATAGACAGTTTTGGAGAAAGGTGCAAATTCTTCACATGGTTTACGTCGGAGTTTAACAGCGAACAAGCATGAAGGTAGATGGTGGCACATCATGCCCTCTTTGTGCAAGATGGTGACCCCCCTATGCCTCTATGGTAATAGGTTCTACTTTTTGCTAGTGCGTATGCATCATGGGTTGGTGCTTGCAGGTGGTGGTCACATAATTCACTGGACTAAACAAAATCATGACCATCCTAACAAGTAACAACTGGTCCAACGTTGGCTGATACGTATGAAAATTTCAATGGTAAACGAAAGAGCTTAAGATTTGGTTGGCGCATATGTCAGAGCAGAACCCAAGGATCTTTGGAATTGAAATTGGAATATAGTGCAGTTCAACAAATTACCTATCATATCAAAGATGACGTGGATGCTACCAAAACGAAGAAGAATGCATTTACTGCTACAGAATGTGGATGTCAAAAATAGTTTGGACGACTTGCCTTTTGTTGCTTCTTTTGTATGATTGTATCAGTAGCTGAAGGCGATAGGCCCGCTCTTATCTGTGCTAGTGGTTGCTTTGAACTTTTGATGGATCCGTAAAAAACTGATGGTCCGTGAATGTATAGTATGATGTTCTTAATTAGCATATCCATGCACTGTGGGCGACTTTGTTTAGCTGTATTATATGTCTCTCTAGCTCTAATGATTCAATCTCACGTACGCAATTACGTGTAAATGATCCAATATAACCATAAAAAAATAGCACACCACCAGGACACATCGGTTGTCGTCTGTGAAAGTTCACATTATCATGGTTCCAAGTGATTTGTCAGTGATCATCCCTACCCCATACTACAAGAAACATACAATATTCTGCTACTGAACAACACTCTTTTCAGCATTTTTAAGAAAACAAGATATTCTCTGGCGGCTCTTTGCTTGAGTTGGCTGTAACATGTAGATCTTGCGCTGGCTTGTGATAATACCAGAGAACTCCACTCATAAAAGTGAACGGTGATCCAGATACAATACATATACTAAACTATAATGCAAAGGTACCCCTTTTGACTGCATGATCGCGATCATGATCGTCACACTTGCTTGTATCTTCCTTTGACACTATGATCACAAGTCATAGTTCTAGATAGCTCCAAGAAACTAATCCCTTTATAACTCGTAATGCCTGTGGATGTGCAGATGATTAACTAGTTATTAACAACATCCAGCCTATAGTTAATTAATTGTCCTCTAATCAACCTCACACCATCCCATTGGCGCATCCACCGCCATTTTTCTGGAGAGAGGGGAGCTCACACTCCTTGTCATGGCCACCGTGTTCATCCGCCACCTCCAGCGGCTTCATGGTGTAGAAATGGAAGCAGACGAGGAAGTATCCGAAGTTGAGCAGCATGATGCAGGTGACGAGCCAGTAGTAGTTGTCGATCCTTCCCCGGTTGATGTTGTCCTGGAGCCACTCGCCGCGCGTGGCGCGCTGCACCACCGTGACGAGCACCGTGCCCATGTAGCTGCCGATGGAGCCGGCCAGCCAGAAGAGCGCGATGGCGCTGCTGCGCATGCTCTCCGGCGCCTGGTCGTACAGGAACTCCATCTGCGCCACCGACGAGAAGGCGTCGCCGATGCCGTGGACGGCGAACTGCGGCACCAGCCAGAACACGCTGAGCGGCACGACGGCGGCCGGGTTGTCCACGAGCCCGTGCCGCGCCGCGGCGCCGCGGCGCTTGGTCTCGACGAGCGCGGCCGAGGCGACGCTGAGGACGGAGATGGCGAGCCCGACGCCCATGCGCTGGAAGTAGGTGATCCCGGACGGCAGGCCCGTGACGCGGCGCGCCAGGGGCACGAACACGCGGTCGTAGAACGCCAGGGTGACGAGCATGGCCGCGGTGGAGAAGATGTACAGCGTCGCCGGCGGGATCTCGAAGTGGGGGCCGATGTGGCGGTCCATGGTGCGCGCCTGCATGATGGTGAAGGTGTAGTTGTGCGAGCTGGCGGTGGCGAGCATGATGCCGGCGGACCAGATGGGCAGCAGGCGAACGAGGGACTTGAGCTCCTCCACGCGGTGCACCGTCGAGAGCCGCCACGGGTCCGGCTGCCCGGAGGGGGAGATGTCGCCCGGCGTCACTATCGCCGCCCGGTCGAAGAAGCTTGATTTACAGAAGAGGAACAACTGTTAAAGAGATCAATGCCTCAATGATTTTCATCTCAACATTACTACGCTAGTGCAACTGTGATTGTGAGTGTGAGTGTGACATGTTTCAGAAAAAGATCATAGTGAGCAGTGAGCTTAGCGATGAATCTAGAATACAAAGAGATGCTAAAAAGAGGTAATTTTAAAAGCAGTGGCACGGTCTTGCTTTAGGCTATCGGTTGCATTCCCTTTTGTGAACTGATAATGTAACCACCACAAAAAGTTGCCGAAAGGTCTATCGCCATTCAGGCACGCAGGTGCCGCTGTAAAACACATCACGTGCACGCTATCTTACGGTCGTTTACGGGGTCAAAAGAACGGGCTCGTATGCCAATTGCCAAAAACGCACGGAGCACGGCAGGTCAAAGCTAGAAATGGAGTCTTACGTGAGCTGGTTGGTGTGCAGGAGCCTGCCGTTGGTGGAGATGAGCGCGTCGAACTCCTTGTCCTGGTACAGCATGCCGGGATCCTCCGGCACGGCGACGTTCCTCTTCTTGAACGCGGCGGCGATGACCTGCGTGAGCCGCGTGAACGGGCTGCCCCCGGGCTTGAGCAGCACGTAGATCGGGTACCCGACCAGGAACACCACGATGGAGACGAGCATGCCGATGGCCGGGATCCCGAACCCCCACCCCCAGCCGACGTTCTCCTGGATGTACACCACCACCGTGAGCGCCAGCAGCACGGCGACCCCCATGGTGAAGAAGTAGAGGTTGAAGTATCGCCGCTTCCGCTCCGCCGCCGCCATGGCGGCCTCGGCGCTGTCCTGCTGCTGCTTCTGCTGCTCGAACTGGTCGGCGCCGAACGCCACGACACAGGGCCGGATCCCGCCGGAGCCGAGGGACGTGCACAGGAGGGAGAGGTAGAGCACGGCGAGCTGCCACCCGGAGGCGCGCTGGCACGGGACGGCCGGCGGCGAGCACGGCGGCGGGCGGAGCGAGGGGAGGATCGCGGACACGACGAGGCCGACCATGCCGACCTGGTAGATCGCGGAGCCGGCGATGATGGTCCAGAAGCGGCCGGCGAAGGAGTCGGCGGCGAGGGCGCCGAGGATGGGTGTGAGCGCGGACGTGCCGCCGAAGTTGGTCAGCGTGTTGGAAGCCTGCACCAGCGGCAGGTGCAGCTGCTGCGTCAGGTACGTGATCAGGTTGGCGCTGAAGCCGGCCATGGCGAAGCGGTCGCAGACCTCGCTTGCTGCAATGGACAAGCCATGAGTGAGAGTGCGAGACCATCAGAAAATCACCTGGTCAAGAACAAATCCGCACAAAGTCAAGTTTGGGGGTTTCTTGGTTCACTAACTCAGTTCTCCTCAAATTTACCATCGTTAAGCCAATGTTTTACGGTGTGAATGTAGAATTGGACGACCATAAAAAAAATGAACAGTGCCCGTTCAGGTAACAAGAAATGAAAACAATAAATAAAGATACGAGCCAGACAAACATACTGGCAACGGCAAGGCACTGGATCTAGATTTCCAAGAACAGAAGTTGTACGCCTTCGTGCAACTTAATCATATTAAATTGCGAACATGCCTAAGCAGAGGTCGTAATCTTCGCTAAATGCGTATAGCTAGCTTTGGACTGAATCGCCAACCAATGTAAATAAACAGCCGTTTATCTTGGTTATAATTTATTAACTGCTGTGCAGAGCCCACAGATTGCAGTAATGTTGATGCAAGTATGGTACCCGATCGATCAACTCACCAAGTATGAGGGGCATGGTCCTGAAGCCTCCCTTCTTCCTCCTACCCTGCTGTCTATCTGCATTCCTATCCACTATTGGCGTTGCCGTCGCCATGGCAAGCTGCAGAGAGCCAGCCACTGCCAGAGAACTTGCTCGTTGCTGTGGCGAGTGAGGCGTTGGTAGTGCTCAAGCAGAGCTGGCCCTTGCGATCGACTGTGACCTTCACATGCCCCTACATGTATGATGCGAGAATGGAGCCACATACATATAGACGCGCCGAGCCAGCAAGGAGACAAAACATCTCAGCAGTGCCGGAGACGAAGGTTGTACTAGTTTAGTTCAGACAGTAAAATACATCAGCGGTTCTCAATTCTAGATCCTCGAACTTTAAAAATATACATTAACATTTCTAAACTTGTTAAAATATGTTATTTAGATCTAAAATTTCAAAAATACTCTTATATTAGTGACTTTTGTCCCTTGTAATTTTTCTCAATCCCCTTTCTCACCCTCCCTGTTCTCTTTTTTTTTCTCAATTAACTCCATCTTTTCCTCGGTCCTCTTTCCTTCTCCTCTTTCCTCTCTACACTGTCTTCCCCTTCCTTCTCAGACATCCGGTCGACGCCGGTGAACTATGCACGGCAGCCGAACGCTGCCAGTCACCGCGTGCCGCCGGCACCCGCACCCCGCCGACCACCCGCGCAACGCGGCCGCCCGGGTGCCGCACGCCGCACGCCGCCTCGCGTGCGGTGCCGCCATCGCGTGCTGCCGCCACCTCTGCACGGCCTCGCCACCGGCCATGTGCCTCACGTGCCGCCTCGCCGCTGCCCGCCCGCGCCGCTTCGCTGCCGCCCATCGCGCCACCTCGCCGCCGGCCGGCCGCCTGACCCCGCGTCGCCTCGCTGCTCCACGCCCGGGCGGCGAGTCCGTGCCCCCGGTGCCTGATGCCTGGCCGCCGCCGCATCAGCCGAGCTCTGCTCGCTGGCCGTATGGCCGAGCGCCACCCCACCGCGGTGCCGGGCGTCGGGCACCAGACAAGGAGAGAGAAAATAGAGAGAAGAAAAATAAACTAAGTCACTTACACATGGAACCCACATGTCAGAGCAGATTAAAAGGGAATGAGGCTAGGAGATCTGCTAGATTACCTCTCCTCAATATGGTGAAAATCTGAAAGGGGATTCCCCTATAGTAAAAAAAAAGAAAAAAGAGAAAGGAGATCTATTGGAGTTGCTCTTATGGCTATAATAATTTTGAGAATGGTACAATTTGATTTGTCTTCAGAAATAGTTTCGAATTTTTATATCAGAGTAGTGTCTTTGTGACAATAACGCTTTCTAAACCGACAATGTTTGTGTCTAATGGGAGCACTAAAAGTTCTCTATATCCTTGATGTTAATCCTTAGAGAAATCCTAAAAACTCTAACAAGAAATAAATTGAATGTGAATGGGTCTCTAGCCTATTCTTTTTAAATCCTATCCACCTCTCACAGAACCCACGTGTCAGGTCTAACGGTGGAAACAACATGAAAAGTTTTTAAAAACTATGTTTCTAGTTAGTTTTTGGGCATTACTTTTCTCATCATAAAATTTCTTTACCCAAATCACTTACTCACGAATCAAATAATCTAAAATAATCCCATAATAAACATGCATATAGAAATACATCATATACGTATATAGGTCGGAACACTATAGATATATATATTAGGAATCTCCTCGTCTACCTAATAAATCCCGTCTCTATAGTGTTCTATAGTGTTCCCTCGATAAAAATAGAAACATTGACGGTTGAGCTAAACTTAAGCATTGGCGTCCTGCAGGTGTTCGACAACCCGTTCGTGCACATATGGTGGTGTCAGAGGTTATCCGGAAGCGTCTGGACACGAAGTCCATCATCCAGTTGCTCCGCGGCCCTGGACGCGCCTCCTGGTAAATGGTAATTGTTTCTATGGAGAACAAATAACGTCATTATGGCTGTTTTATTGAGACTAAATACTCAATAGTTTTAGTAAATTAGTGGTCACATTCTTCCTTGTACTTATGTGGAAGACAGTTGTTCTCTTACTACAATACTTTTCTGTCATTTTGAAGGAACCACAGCATACGTTGGGGCTCGATTGGAGTGATCGAGAGGCAGACATGCGCCAGACAGTACGTCGACGATGGCAGATCGCAATTCACGGACTCGCCCTAGGCCCGGCGTCATCGTCCTAATTGTGCATCCGCTGTCCTTGCATCAGACCCTCCTGGCCTCCGTCAGACGTGAGCCCATCTCGATAGTCCCTGCTCGAGTAGTTAACATTGCTAATTGCCTAATTTCAGCTGAGAATTGCAGAGCTACAGGCAGGCAAGCAAGCAAGCAGGACGCCGGCAAGCCGGGCAGGAACCAGAGCAGCGAGGTAAGATTTTTCAGTCTCACCCTAAGCTAGCCCTGATCCTCACCTGCTCAAGTAATTAGATTAATTGACATTTCATGTTTGATTTGTGAATGTTGATCGGGTCAATATTATACATTCCAATACGGGTCATTGATAATCCATCCACTACATATCGGTAGGGGACAGATGTGATATTAGGATTTGAGAGTTCTACAAATAATTTGTGATGTTTTTTAAGTTGATATAATACCTTTATAGATTTGCGCTAGCTAGCTTTTGATTACAACCCAAAATATATTGCAAGTTTGCAACCTTATGAATGGAGAAAAAGTTATTAGGGCTCTGTTTAGTTCCCACAAACTTTCTAAAATTCTCTCTTCAAACTTTACTATTCACCTATCACATCAAATCTCTCTCCTCATACATGGAGCATTAAATGTAGGTAAATAAAAAAATTAAGTACATAATTTTGATGTACACGATGAGACGAATCTTTTGAGCCTAGTTAGGTCATAGTACGACAACGATTATCACAAACAAACGAAAAGTGTCACAATGCGCTATAGTGGTCGATGTGACTTTTCGACCAAATTTTACCCACCCCTTTTTACAACTAAACACACCCTAGATCTTTGCATCTACAAATGATAGAAAAAAATTATTATTTGATATGAATATTTTCATATGTATTGAGTGTTTATTACTATATATATTAAAAAAGGGCCTCCAAAATTTACTTTCGCCTCAAACCCCTAAATACTTAGGACCGGCACTGTCAGCGATCCGTCGTCGCCGTTAATAATACGTATTAGATTCCGCGCCACCTATGCCTATGCACCAAATTCACATTTGGGAGACATATAAATCACGGACATCCTCGACGCGACTGCGACGTACAGGGTGGCCATCCTCGACGGTGCCAGGAAACGACGTACAACCCGCCACGAACCAGCGGGTCTATAGCGTCCGCAGCATGTCGGGCGTCTGGATGGATATCGAGGAGGCCAAAGCCGATGTATCGCATGGCCTCAAGGACGTCAGCCTCAGCCTTCGTGTCACCATCAAGAGCATGGAGAAGGAGTCTCGCGTCAAGCGCTTGCTTTGAGATTTCTAACTACGGTAAATCGATTAGTTACCATGGCCTATATTTTTATTGGATCTATAAGTTTGTTTTGTTTGGTTAGAATTTCAAGAAACTATGAAATTTATAGAATTTAACTTATTAAAATACTTAGAATACTCTATTTTAAAAAAAAGTTAACATGAGAATGTGAAATTTGATCCAATTTAAAAGGATAAAAGTCATGTTTATTATATTTTTTAATACACGCACGTACCGCACGTGCACTCTACTGGTATAACATATATCCTAAACATTTTTAGAATGAAATGGAGAGTGACAAAAGGTACATATTCCTCTGAATTATTATGTGTGGAGTTATGTTGTCGTGTCATTTTAATAGAAGTTTCAAGAAAGAAGGAGCCAACATCTACTTATCCCACAATCAACTAAACTAATCAGGCTAATTCTGAAAATAATTAAGTGTACAATGGTTTAAATGTTCATAGGATTTCTTATATTTGGGTATCATGGCTTAAATGTTCCAAATACAAAGCATCCTAGATTTAAAGACTTCTAAATTACATGCATATAACATTATGAAAAACTAACCTAAAAATTCTAAAACTTGCTTCGAAGTGATAAAAAAACATAACAAAAAATAACTTTAAGTGGCACCGTTTTGCATTGTTCTATAAGCTTTCAGTCAATTAAAATGTGGTATAGCGTGGAGACCAAACTAATTGCACGCTAATTAATGAGAGCCCGTTAGAAAGGCTTCTAGCTGTCGATCTTCGATTTCCCGGCACTGTTTTGGGAAGTCTCATTTTCCGCAAATTTTGGTTTTTAGATAGTCTCGAGAAAAACTATTCTACAGTGAAGAGTTCTTCACACAACTTTTATACATACTCTGAAGTTGGCAGTTGGCGAGCACAACGCACCTATATTTTTGCTAGTCTTGAATAACGCATTTTGAAGAGTTTTTAATCTACGAACTGATCTATTTGATAAAGTTTCTTGCAGTGGAACCTGCCGATCAGAGTTCCTGTCATCATCTTTTAGTCATGCTGCTTTCATTTTTTTGTTTTTTATGGGTTGTGTGCATCTTAGTTATGCAGAGGCCGGATTGGATCTTATATAATTGTATCATCTTGATGTAATTGTCTAAGATCAGTAAATCTTCCTTTTTCAAAAAAAATAATTTAATTGATGCTATTTTTCCAGTGGCATGCGACGTGCCTATTAACAGCGATGTGTCTACGATGACTTCTCAATCTCAGCATCAATCTGTCGGTCTAGTCTCTCGGTGGCGTGTGTTGTGACCATAAAAAAGAGAGGTTTTTTCCATTTTACGAAACATTACTACATTTAGTAGGTACAGTATGCTACTTCGAGGAACAATTCTATCACAAATTAAAGAACATAACCAAATGAATTATGCTTAGTTCATGTGTTAGGGAAGTAGTTAACATTAGGAAAAAGTCCGGTTTACGCCCTTCAACAATCATAAAAGTCTGGTTTTCAACCCTTAATTATAAAACTGGACACTAAGGACCATCCAACTATCAAAACCGATCAAATTTGATCATTTAGGTGGTTTCAAAGTGGTTTTCTGTTTTATGAAAATTTTTAAAAAATAGTTTAATTTTAAAAATTTATAACTAATTCATTTTAAAACATAAAAATATGAAACTAGTACTATTGTTTTTCTGAAAATATAGCCCCTCTGTTGGTGCACTATTTTGAGTCATTTGGATATTATTTATTTATGTTCCTAGTGCTTTATTATTTTTTTTAAAACACTAGGAATAGAAAAAATAAGATGTAAATAACTCAAAGAAGAGCACCAACAAGGTTACATTTTAAAAAAAAAAATCTGTGTATTAGTTTCATATTTTTTTGGTTTGAAATGAATTAGCTATGAATTTTTTAGGTTACATCACTTTTTTTAAATGCCTATAAAACGGAAACCCACATTTGAAACCACTCAAAGGGCCAAATTTGTTCAGTTTTGATAGCTGAATAGCCTTCGGCATCCAGTTTTATAGTTCTAGGTTAAAAATCATATTTCTAATATAGTTTGAGGGTGAAAATTGAACCTTTCCCTTAACATTAAAGCTCGAAGTAAGCTATATATACTGGTGCATAATGTTCCATAGCTAGGTAAACAACTTTTCGATACCTTTCTGCACGGATCGGAGCGAGTGTGCATCAGATTTTGTCCTATAGCTTGACGTAGAAATTAAAGCACTTTGTAGCTACCAATATTATCTTTTGGCCGAGCTATCGTGCTATAGCTCGTTGATCGTAGCGAATTAGAAACGGAGCTTCCAGAATGTTCTGGATCTGCCCCTTTGAAGTGGCTTGTCTAAAGGCGACTTTTTCCAAACTACCTTTAATGTAGAGTCGTAGATCCTTGTATGTCACTACCTTGCATGCATTTATAAAGTTCAGGTAAGCAAATTGTCTGCCATAGTACAGTTAAAAAAAAGTAGAGTCGTATAACCACCAAAGGCGCTGAGCCAATACTTCCATGCTGTCGGGGGCTCAGGGCCAGCACCGGCCCGAAAGGCGCTGCCCCGCTAGCTACACGCACGTCCGGCCTCCTCCACCAATCCCTTTCGTCTCCGTTCCGTCTCCACGTCGGCCGGACAGCCGCCGGCGCCTGCCCGTTCCCACTTCCAGACATCGCAGAGCTGGCTTGTTAGTGGGTCTCGCGGAGGCGAAGGCTACAAGCGGGAACAGTGACCGGCACCGAACTCTTATGCGCGTCCATTAGCCGGGCAGGGAAATGGGGCCATTTGGACGTTGGCCGCGGTTGGGATGCGCGGCCGCGACGTTGCCATGTGCGTGGCGGCCGTGCCACGGGAAGCTTGCGTGGCCTTGTGCTCGGGTTCGGTACTGGCTACAGGCTTAGGATGTGTGCCTGTGCGTGAACTGTGAACCGGACATAACAGTTGATGGCTAAGGCCTAAGGTTCCATCCCTATGCACGGCAACTTGATGGAGGTTTGATCGGGTCTATTGTCTCTTACGAGGACGAAGAAGGCTACAGCAACACCTACAAATGCAATCAGTGAGGAGTTCTGAAATCGTCAAGCCTGAATATGACCTCTCCTCTTACTCTTTTTTTAAGGAGGACCTCTCCTCTTACTTATGGTCTACTTGAGATTTGAGAAGCATTGTAGAGTGCAGACTGGCACTGTCCGCTCACTACAATGCCCACTTACACACAGAAATATCATGCCGGACGGAAACAGTGCTCGGCAATTTGGCATATATTACCGCATACAGTAACTTGAATGATAGATGGCTCTGCACTTCGACTCCAATTTGAGGGTCCAAAAGGTCGTTCTCAGTTTGATTAAAAAAAGGAGGCATCGGTCTCACACTTGAATCTGATGCTGAATCACGCTTTCGCACGCGACAACACACGAAAACCATGGCACGGACTCCACGGAACCTAGTCATGAAAAAATTTCTGAACCCCCAACCGCAACTAGCTAGCGCCGTAAATAGCCGTCCTCGACTCAATTGGGTTATCATTTCCTGTTTGTCATAGCCCTGCTAATTTGTAACGGATGGCACTTCCAAAGAATTTTGTGCGACTAACAACAGCAAGCTGCAGATTGTTTATTGGCGCCTGACCCATTTGGTTCCGCTGGTAAGCTCTATTGGTCCTTCAAAGAAAAGATTGATAAGTTCGATTGCTAGTAGTGTCCACACTACCAGTATGACAAGATTGACTAGCACGGCATCACGAGCAGAAGATAAGGGGCAACGGGTAGAGGCTCTGAATCTGATAGCAACTCTGAATCTAATAGCTCGTTGCCATGTCGAATCATTAGACGTCCAAACCTAAGCTAGATCCAATTGTGAACTTCCTTTTGCTCTGTACTGCGACTACTTCTGCTTCGTTTCGCCATCACTCCCATGATCGACTCGGATGGTGCGTGCAACCACACGGTGCTGGACAAATCAGTATTTGTAGCGCACACCCTCCATGCCCACGTTTCGTTCACACCAGCTAGTGGAGTAGAAGCTTGAAGACTGTATACCAGCCATCTGTTGGTCTCGAAAGATGAAATGTTTCCTTTCTTGGAAGCAAGCAGTGCGTGCCTAGCGGGGTTGCGAACAATTTGGGGCGCAATTCTTCTCCCGTCTCCTGCCAGTCAAATCCAGTCACAAATCCACTGAATTTTATGTCCTGTCCATCGAGCTTAACTCGCCCACAGGGCTCCCAGTCAGGTCTGGTTAATTTGTGGCCCTACCGCATTGTTGCTATCGAAGCGGCCATTGCAAGGTTAGGCAGGTCTGTCGCTCGGGTCGATCATGGTCGTCAGAGAACCGGACCTTTGTCCGGCCCTTCTACCAGGCAGGCGTCCACGAGGAGATGATGGCCATGACTCATGCGGCGGCTATCTCATGATCCAGTCCAGATTTAATGGCGTGACAAATCTTATCTCGCGTACTACTGGCAGCATTATATATTTTTAAACGATCGGGAAATGAATTGTGGTCTGAGTGTCACTAATCAAGCAATCATTCACCAATCATACAAAGATGTACAATCGACGAATCCTGACGACCGAGTGCGTCCCAAATTCCTGTCAAAGGCAGTGGTACTAGCAGTCGGAGTGCGTCACGGCAGGTCCGCGACAGCGACGAGATACCGGCAGGGCAGGCTCGCGCCGCTGGTCCCGGACAACACGTCCGTTTCCTGTCATCTCGATCCGCCGGTACCGGCGTTCACAAGCTCTCAATCATCAGAGCCGGACGCGCGCCTACTTTCGCTTTACAAGTGTACAGCGCCAGCGTCGCGTCGATCTGTGGCGCCGGCGGCCGGCGTGGGTGCGCGCTGGTGGCCTGGTCTCCGGTGGTGTGTTTCGCGCCGTCCCATCCGGGACACCCGGACCTTCCTGCTCGTTCGGGTCCGGCGCGACCGCAGACGTGGTGGATCCCGGCGCGCACGGGCTCGGTTGGCGTCTTGCCCCGGTCCCGCGGTTCGCCCCGGCTCCCGGGCCGCGGAAGAGAACGGGTGGTTCCCGTGCGCCGCTGCGCCCGTGCGCTGCGTGGGGGCTGTCGCGCGGGGGCGGTGCACGCTCGAATCCTCCGCGGCTTGACCACCCGCGAGAACGGACGCGAGGAAGCGTCGCTGTCGCCGGCCGTGCTCGCGGATCCCGCGCAGCCGCGCGGGGTTTGTGCGCCGGGGGCGAAGGGGACAAAATAGGTGGCGTCCCGCGTGACCTCATCGCGCGGCCCGTGGTCGCAGGCAGGCGGGACCCGGCGGCCGTGGCGGTGAGCGTTTTCTGGCTGTGCGGTCGGCTGGCCAGACGTGCCCAGCCACGCGTCGTCGCTGCGATCTCCCTGCCGGTGCGGCGCGTGTTGGGGAAGTGGGGCATGCCCAATCCGGTACGTGTTTTTTTTTTTTTTGTAATGGAATCCGGTACGTGGTTGGGGGAGGGATGGATTGCCGAAAGTGCTCCAGCTTCCTGGATAAAGAGACTTTATTGGGGCTTTGCTGGGCGATACCTTGATGTTTTTGGCGCGCACGCCTGGCGAACACTGTAGTGGTATCGGCACTTAGATGATATGTCATGTCAATTTTTACAAACCCCTAGTTGTTGAGTATGTAGCATGAGTATAGTCCATTCACTAGTGTAGGATAAGATGTGGTGTCATGTACTCCGACTGACGACGAGCGCTAAAACCGTGCGATTCTAAAATCAGTATACGATAGTTGATTCAATACTTCAAGTTACAACAAATATAATTGTTTCTCCGCACATTGCGATATCATTGTATAACATACCGACCCAATAGAATTAAGCTAGCCTCACTGATCGAGATACCGATTGTGTGTAAGAATGAATCAATGTTGGTGTGGTACCTTTGATGGAACGTTTGTGCGTGGAGTGTGGGTATGCATACATATGCTTTCTTTGTAGTAGAACCGTAGAAGAAATTACATGGCTAATTTTGCTCAAGCATAACTAATAGAGTTGTCCTCCATTGTTATAAGTGGTTAGAGAAGCTAACAACATATATATGACTTTAAAACTAGCTGCTCATGCACAACTTTGATTAATTGAATGTTGTGAATTTAGGGATGGGATATTAGGTTGGGCTTGAGTACGTAGTGGGCTGAAGTGGTTACATGACCCAACACCATTCGCTTTGCAGCTCATTCATTGGCTTTCCTTTTACCTTTCAGTCAAATTAGACTTCATATTTCAAAAAAAAACTTCTTAAGTTCTAGGTTTGCCGATACATAGCTCCACCAGTGTTTGGGGGTGCCTTTGGTTTAGAGGGAGAGTACGCTAGCAATTGGATAGAAAGTGGGGCACTAGTGGGAACATCAGAGCCATGCGTGGCAGGCAAGATCAACGGGGAGTAATACCTCATATGAGAATAATAGAGTGAACAGGGGTGGGCATTCGGGGAAATCGGGTTGGGTATTTGGGGCTTCAAAAGATCTACTTGACTCCACCTAGAAAAAGAGAAATCTGAAATTTCAAGTACCCGGAATTTCGGGTTCGTGTATTGGGTAATCCGGATTTTCCTATTTACATTTGATATAGTGGAGCATGAGAAATTGAGCAAATAAAGAACCAATTTGAACACTCACAAGCATGTGAAATTGAGCAAAACACTTTCATTTAATATATAACCACTAGGGGTTCATTCCCCTCCTATTTCTTCAAAAAAAAATCACAATGGTGTCACACAAACAGCTTCGGAAGAGCTATATGCATTGCAAATTTTGCTTTGGAAGTTGTACTAAATTTTATTTTTTGAAAAATCCGCATAGTGTATGGTGTATATTAGTAAGTAGGAAGCATGTCACATTTGGATGAGAACCTGGCAAAGATGTCTGGACCAGGCAGCATGGCCAGGCGTCCGATTTCAGTGGCCTGGGAGATTGCTGCCTGGCCGGCAAGTTGCCAGGCAGGTCTTGATCCAAACAAGCCCCAGGACAAATTGCGCAAGATCAAAAATGAAAGAGGATCCCATGTTAGGCAGACTACCCAGCAGGGGCAAGATACATAAGCCGACTACTCCAGTTCAGGAACTAGAGGATCAACTAAGTTGGAGAGGCACTTTGCCCCAGCCAGACACCAAGTACTGATCTCATTTTGGATGAGAATGAAAACTCGGTTAACCAGGAGCTCGCCTCTGCCGAAGACTCTCTGATTTCTCTGCTTCCAGATGATTGGGGTGACACAACCATTGGAAATCCTTCTAAATCAATGAGCACATGGAAACAAGTAAACTTGCAGACTGGGGCGGGGCAGGACTAACGATCTGTGGTGGCTCAAAATGTTATTGAGACAAGTGAGGTCGCGACTCGTGAGTTCTCTTTCTTTACACAGCTAGCTACTCTCTCCATTCCCATTAGTATTCACTGTTGATTTTTTTTTCTCACAATGTTTAACCATTTATCTTATTTAAAAATTTAATTCAAATGTATAAAGTATCTTCGATGATAAAATAAATTATAAATAAAATAATAATATGTATATAATTTTTCTAATAAAAAGCAATACTAAAACGTCGTGACAAAAAATCAACCGCGAAACGGAGGCAGTACAGTGAAGCTGACCCATTTTTACATGTGGGCCGTGGCCAACTGCCTAAACCCGGCCTGTTTGTTGGCCCAAGACTTAAAATTGAATATTGCTTGGATTGATCACTGATGCAGAGCATTTGACTACTGAACAAATTGTGTAGCGGTACGATCTGAGCTCAGGTGCACCGTTGGGTTGCTCGTCTTTGAGCGCGCGGCTCGCTGTCCCCAGCGTGTATCACGCCGGTCGCCGGTTCGTTCACCGACTACCGCCGTTGTAGCCTAATAAACTACGCTGCCACTTATATTTTCTCGGTGGAGTAGTTTCTTATTTTGTCCACCATTGTGACCTATTGCTCCTATAATGTTTTATTTTAAAGATCCAGTACACTTACACGTATACATACTCACCATATGATTATACGCATTCAAACTTTATTCTTAGGAGCACCCTGAGAGACTGAATCAACAGATCCGATATCGACATTCACAAAATCACCACTTCACCTAGTTATCGATGGGGACATCAACTACCACTGAAAAAATAATGCTGGATAATTTATAAAATAAATCCATAAAAAAGCGGCACACATGTTGAGTTGAGGATTCAAACCCAATATATAAATAGGTTCCACCACAGAAACCATACTAACTAACCTACAATCTACAATCAGCTCGCTACAATGCTACAATCTATAAGGGCCGTTGGGTTCACCGATTAATGATTTTAGAAGGCTTTCAGTTTTTTTTTCATTTTTCTTAAAACAAATCTCTGCGATTAGATGAAAAGAAAATAACTATGCTAATCGGGGAGCCTACTGAAAACTAATAATGCAGGGATTTTCCTCAAATAATTTTCGTAATACACCGTTGGTGAAAAACTATCCAATACAATTGTAACAAGGAAACCCGTCTATAGTATCGTGTTCTCGACATGAAAACCCCTTTTCTCTCGCTCTATCTCCGTGCAGCTCCAATAATTCAACCTTGGTACACAACTACACAAGCATCTACTTCCAATCATGATTCATGATATGCAAAAAAAAAGGCATATCCACTAGCCAGGATTCGGAAGTCCTAATCTATACGAAATCCACATTATACTATTTCCAAGTGATTTGTCAGGTGTTACTTGTGACGCCCCTACCCTCCTGAATCAAACAATTTCGGCTACGCAAGGACTAGACAGTTTTCAACGCTACTAACTACGCCCACATGTTGTTTATCATCCTCTGAGTAGGAAAAATATCCTCTGGTTCTATCTACTATCTTTGAGCTGGTACGCTGTCAACTGTAGTGAACAATGATCCGGGCATGGTTGCTTTGAACCAAATGCATTATGAAGATCATCACTTGGATCTTAGCGTGGCAGTATACTTACAAAGGTACAACACTACCCCTTTAAAGAACTTGTAATATATCCTTGTACCATGAACAGCTGGATAACTACTTATATTATTAACAACAACATTCAAACAGATGAGGCACAGAGTACGTTCTAATAATCCAAATCAATTTTATGCCATCCCCTCGCCATTGCCGGCGCCATTTTTCTGGGGAGAGGAGAGCCTATCACACTCCTTTTCACGACTGCCATGTTCATCCGCCACCTCCAGTGGCTTCAAGGTGTAGAAATAGAAGCAGCACAGGTAGTGTCCCAAGTTGAGCACCATGATGAAGGTGATGAGCCAGTAGTAGTTGTCGATCCTGCCCCTGTTGATGTTGTCCTGGAGCCAGTCCCCGTGGCCCCGCGTGGCGCGCTGCACCACCGTGACGAGCACCGTGCTCAGGTAGCTCCCGAAGGAGCCGCAGAGCCAGAAGAGCGCCACGGCCGTGCTGCGCATGCTCTCGGGCGACTGGTCGTACAGGAACTCCATCTGCCCCACCGACGCGAAGGCGTCGGCGATGCCGTGGATAGCGTACTGCGGCACCAGCCAGAACACGCTCATCGGCACGACGGCCTTCGGGGTGTCCAGGAGCCCGTGGTCGGCCGCCGTGGCGCGGCGCCTGGTCTCGACGAGCGCGGCCGCGCCGACGCCGAAGATGGCGATGGTGAGGCCGATGCCCATGCGCTGGAAGTAGGTGACTCCCGACGGCAGGCCCGTGACGCGGCGCGCCAGGGGCACGAACACGCGGTCGTAGAGGATGATGCTCACCAGCGTGGTCCCGGTAGTGAAGATGGACAGGGTCGCCGGCGGGATCTCCAGGCTCCGGGTGATGTGGCGCTCCATGGTGCGCGCCTGCATGATGGTGAAGGAGCCGTTGTGCGAGCCGGCGGTGGCGAGGATGATGCCGGCCGACCAGATGGGCAGCAGGCGCGCGATGGACTTGAGCTCCTCCACGCGGTGCACCGTCGACAGACGCCACAGCTTCGGCTGCCCGGAGTCGGAGACGTCGCCCGGCGTCACGATCGCCGCTCGGTCCAAGAACCTTGAGGCACATTGTTAATTGTAGAAGATGTCAGAAAATGATTCGTTAATTAAGTCATTATGCATCTGAGCACACCCATCATGCACGCATAGAGAAAAATAGAAAATGCGAGACATGTCATGTGCATGCTGCCTGCCTTTACCTGAGCTTGTCAGTATGCAGGAGCCGGCCTTTGGTGGAGATGAGAGCATCGAGCTCCTTGTCCTGGTAGAGCATGCCGGTGTCCTCCGGCACGGCGGCGTTGCGCTTCTTGAACGCGGCGGCGAGGACCTGCACGAGCCTCGTGAACGGGCTGCCCCCGGGCTTGGCCCGGACGTAGAGCGGGTAGCGACGACGAACACGACGATGGAGACGAACATGCTGATGGCCGGGATCCCGAACCCCCAGCCCCACCCGACGTTGTCCTGGATGTACACCACCAGCGTCAGCGCCAGCAGCGACGCCGACCCCATGGTGAAGAAGTAGACGTTGAAGTAGCGGCGCTTCCGGTTGGCCCAGGCCTCGGCGCCGGCCTGCTGGTCGAACTGGTCGGCGCCGAACGCCACGACGCTGGGCCGGATCCCGCCGGTGCCGAGGCACATGCACAGCATGGAGATGTACAGCACGGCGAGGTGGCCCCCGGAGGGGCGCTGGCACGCGTCGGGGTTGGGAGCGGCGGCGCACGGCGGCGGGGCGGAGCGAAGGGACGACCGCGGAGAGGACGAGGCCGAGCATGCCGATCTGGTAGAAGACGGAGCCGGCGACGATGCTCCAGAAGCGGCCGATGTAGGAGTCGGCGAAGAAGGCGCCGAGGACGACGGTGAGGCTGGTGGTGCCGCCGAAGTTGGCGAGCGTGTTGGACGCGTCCACCAGCGTCATGTTCAGCTGCTGCGTCAGGTACGAGATCAGGTTGGCGTTGAAGCCGGCCGTCGCGAACCGGTCGCAGATCTCGTTTGCTGCACCCGATAGGCGATTCAGGTGACCGTCAGCAATTCAGCCTTTAAAGTTTAAACGTTCAGAATCCAGAAAACGGCAAATTTCAACAACGAATACACTGTACTTACCCATGATGAATGGCAGGGTCTTGTAGCCACCCTGCTTCCACTTCTTGTGCTGTTCATCTCCCTTCCTTTCCACGGTTGCGGTCTCCATGGCCGCGGGAGGCAGAGAACCCAGACCTCCCTGCTACAGTACGCGAGGCGTTGGTGGTGTTCAACTGTTCAATCAGAATAGGCCATGCTACTGTAACCAAACACATGCCCCCTACATATGCGCTACGAGGGTGGAGCAAAAGTCTTAAGCACGCCGATCCGGCAGCAGACAATCACAGCGGTGTCCAGGAGACCTGCTAGCAGTGTACAGCCACAGGCAATCTGAGTGTACGATTTTTGGATCATTCAGAGTGTACATATGATTTTGGCTGTACCAGTTTATTATATCATCGATCTACCAGTACATATTCCGGCCTTTGGCTGTCACAGGGTCGCTGAGGTGCCCCTGTACTTTCAGCAAGTTTATTAGGACCTCGAGAAGGCAATGCCAGTGCATCGAGAAGGCAATGCCAGTGCTGCCAGCTTGCTGCGGCCTTGTTTGTTTAGTTCCCAAATTTGACTCCTAAATTTGGGAGTTTTGGCCTTTTGGGGTACGTGCGCACTGTAATATTTTATTTGTATTTGTGAAAAATTATCCAAAAATTAATTAATTAGGCTTAAAATATTCGTCTCGCAGAGTACAACAAAACTGTGCAATTAGTTTTTGATTTCATCTACATTTAGTACTCCATGCATGCTATAACATTTTGATGTGATGATAATCGGTGCAAATTTTGGAACTAAACATGGCCGACGTCGCGATCTGCATGGAGACCGGTGGTGATGCTGGACACACAACCGCAAGTGCACTTATTCCGAACACTTAGCCAACGAAGCTGAGTAGCTAGCCGCCGGTACTCAGCCTACTGCCCACAGTGGTAGCGGTAGTAGTTCAGTTGGCAATTGGCAGATCACAGATGATGTGCTGATGTAGAGGTAGTGTTTTGGCTAACGGATGAACTAATAATACCAGAGCTGATTGGTACGGCCGGTAGGCTGGTTTTTGGTCGAAATTTTTGAAATCGGACCAAAAAATGACTAAAATTTGAAGATATTTGTGAATGCCGACCAAAAAATCACCAGTTTTACCAGTATAGACACAATACTGGTCCATACCGGTAGGACCAAAATTCGTCGAAAACCAGCAAATTTCAACTGAAATTCTGAACAGTGAGAGATAGAGCTTATGTTTTGTACTAATAAGGCACCAGGCTGCTGCCTGCACTAATCGTTAAGCAAATGTTGCAACTTGTTCCCATTTTCTTGAGAAAAGATGGCAGGCAATAGGTACAATACAAAACTCTGACAAGTTAGAGAAATCTTGGGGGCACAAGCAGGACTGAAACTGGAGTACTTGTGTTTTTGTAGCAACAAAAGGTTGTTCTCGATCTGTTTCAAAAAGAAAAACACTGTTCTCACACTACAATCTGATGCTCAAATATTGTCTGATCTGATACATTCAATCGGCAGATCAGGACCAATGAGTCGTGGAAAAGATCTTTGAGCTTGCAAATTCATCTGCAACAACATGCAACTATTTTTTTCACTAACACCCGAGTCAGAGATGACACTTGATAAGTGGGATGGGTCCCAAAGAAAGGTTGATCAAGCTATCTCTATCATCTTATCTTATCTATAACAAATCTTATCGTGTGCGATCAATATATGGTTTGAGGTTGGCCTACGTCTAACAATCTGTTAATCAATCATTCATCAGCACATACTCCACCGCATGCACATGCATATATATTTCAAGTAGTCAGAGACAGTGATACTTCTTTGAGCTATCTAAGAGTCGATGGATCATTTTAGATTAAAGTTCTTATGGCAATACGATTAACATACGGAATAATACAGACTTTGCTAAGTGGGAAGTAATTTTCCAATCAAAAAACGAGAAGGGGTAGGTGTTTTAAATCTTGACATTCAAAATAAATGATTGTTCAGACTTAGCAATGAGGAGGTAGTGTGGCAGGAATTCCTAAGCAATACATACCTTAAGAATAAGTTCATGAGCCAACTGTCAAAAAATTCAGGTGATTCATAGTTTTTGATGAGGTTAATGAGAGTCAAGGATTAATTCCTCAAATTAGTACCCTTTAGTGTGAAATCAGCCGAGCGAACCAGGTTCCGAGAGGATATCTAGGTATGACTATGTCCATTGAAATTAAACTATATAACATTGTAGGAAAGAAACACGTTACGGTTGCCAGAGGTTTTCAGTACAATTTCCTTTAACGTATGATTTATGAGATCGCTTGTGGGAGTTAAACTAATGGGATGTCTTTCTATACTCCCTTCACACTAGCAACAATTTTACTACCCTACAAAAACAATTTTAATATAAAATCAATGTACAAACATGTGGTCAATAGTGGTATAAGAGTCTCACAAAAAACTTTGCAGTTGAAGCTATCATTAAAGATTAAAATGTTTTGTGATACTTGAAAAAGGGGTCATTTTAATTAAGGATAACTTAGTAAGAAGGAACAAGAATGGAAGTAAATTATGTAGATTCTGTAGTGACGAAGAGTACATTAATCATCTTTTCTTAATTATGTTTATGCTAAATTCTTGTGGAGAGCGACTAACATAGTATATGGTGTTGGGATGTGGTAAACCCCAAATAGGAAAGAGACATAAAGAGGTGAAATAAAAGAGAGGAACTAAGTGAACAAGACAAGAAATAAGTAAATGGCTCAGCCCCCTGTCTTCCAAGCCCTAGGGCTCTATTTATAGGGAAGGAGATGGTTGTTTATATTTATTCCATTGATAGAATTAAATATTATAAATAGATCCCTATAATTTACAAAGAGACCCCTTAATGTTGCAACTAAGTCCTTAGACACTTGATTGGACCTCTTTTACTCACAAAGGTGGGCCTTGGGCCATGGCATGCCATGGCTAATCCCCAACATATGGGATTACGCCACCTGGCAAATATTTTTGATAACCGGGCAAAATAGGAGGACAAATATCAAATCTACACTTATTGATAGGGGCATCGGCACTTTGTTGGGCTATTTGGATTAGTAGAAATGAAGTGGTTTTTGATAAATGCTAACCAAAAAATTATTTGCATGTACCATTCAAGGGAATCTATTGGCTTCGGTTCTGGGTGAAGTGAGGATGACCAGGAGCTACTAATCTCGTGTTCTCACTTATTGGAGATGACCACTTTGTGTTTCTTTAGTTCTCATGAATGGTCTTACAGTTTACGGCTTGGTGTTTAAAACTTGTGTTTTGTTTCTTTAAATTATGTGTGCACGGGTGTAGCATCATGCTACTTCTTGTAAAAATTTAGGGCCGATTCCCTATCTTTAGAAAGGGGTGAAGCATGAACTTTTTCATTATCTAAAAAAAAGACAGCGAGCATGTATGGTCGTATCAACTTTTCTACAAACATAGATACTTCTATATATCTAAACATATGATATATCTAGAAAATCTAAAATAACCTACTGATCAAGTATAGTATTGTACCCTCACTGTGCTCATCAAGCCGCCAAAGCTATATTTGATATAGAGCTATTAAGCCTGATGGTCAGCTGAGAAGAAAAACTTGAGGCCCCTAGAAAATGAGCCACCACAGCGGTCGCATGGCCTGCACCTAGGGGTGGTAAATGACCCTCACTTTTGTACTAGAAATTTTAAGGATAGGGCCGGATTAGGGCCGCGCCAAAATAATACTAGTTTTTGAGCTAAATTTTATTAGGGCCAAGCTAGATTGTGAAGGAATAAACGGGCCATGATCTGTTACCACCCCTACTCACCGGTGCCGCTGAAGAAAAATGCTGAACAGGTGATGACAGGATCATTGGACTAGCTGTGTTATTCTCTGAAGCATGGAGGAACTAAAAAGGCGTAATAGTCGTGTTCGTCCTCAAACTATCGCCCGAGGCTCATTCTCGTCCCTAAACATCCAAAACAGCCGTTATAGCCCTTAAACTTTCACAATCGGCTCAATTTCGTCCTTCCGCTGATGTGGCTTGCCTCGTCATTGCTCAATCAGCTAGTTTTTGATTTATCATCACCTCATCATCGCCCAATCACCATTATCAGTACAACATTTTCTACATCTGACACGAATTTTGTTACAATCAAATTTTAGTAACAACGATCTTCACTTGGTCCTTTATGGATATCCATCCTTCAGTACTAGTTGGGGACGAGACGAAGAAAAATTAAAATCCCAATCATAATCCTAGATGACAGGGCGATGATGAGCTGAGCTAACGTGGAAGCCATGTCAGCACAAGGACGGAATTGAGTCGTTTATGAAAGTTTAAGGACTATAATGGCTGTTTTGGTAGTTTAAGGATCAAAGTGAGCCTCCACTACCGGAAAATCCATCTTTGCCGTGTGCCTGGGGGTTTGCCGTGTGCATTCCCTCGGGCACACGGAAAATATAGAGTTTGCCGTGTGTTTCCCAAAAAACACACGGCGAAAATAAAACACACGGCAAATCTTGCCGCGTGTCTTATTTTGACACACGGTAAACTCATACTTTGCCGTGTGTTTTTTTGACACACGGCAAAGTCATGAGTTTGTCGTGTGCCTTTATTGTCGCACACGGCAAAGCCACACTTTGCCGTGTGTTTTCTTTTTGGCACACGATAAAGAGGTGTTTAAAAGCACATTTTGATCCCCTAAATGAATTCAAATGAAAATATTTTGAACTACAAAGTTGTATAATTCATCAAGATGAACAATTTTTGTTACTAGCAGTTTTTCATTTGCGATTGTTAAAGGAAGTTTGTTCATAAATCTTACATGTCTCTTTAAAAGTTTCTCTCTAGTAGTGGTAAAAACTACTAGAGAGATGAGATTTCAAATTCGGAATTTCTAAATGACCTCGGATGGAAAAGAACTCTACATGAAAGTTGTCGATCTTTAAAAGTTAAGAAACTGTGTTGTTGACAATTTTTGTACGTGAGATTGTTTGAAAACTTAAATTATTATTATAAGTTATCTAATTTGAAATTTGAAAATTAAAATTTTCAAATGACCTCTAATATTAATAATTTATATATCAAAGTTGTATATATCAATGTAGTTGATAATATTTTAATTTGAGATTGTTTAATACTTTAAAATATCCCTATAATGTATCTAATTTGAAATCTTGAAATTTTTAAAATTTTTAAATGACATCGGATGTAAATATGTTCTATATCAAGGTTGTTGGTATCGAAGAGATGTAAAAGTTTGTAGTTTACAACTTTTTCATTTGAAATTATTTTGCCATCCAAAATTTGGATACAAGAGCAAAGAGAAAGCACATGTGCCACGTCAGCGATCCATACCCTAGAAATGGAGCCTCCCTACTGGTCCAAACCATTTGCACCGGATCCCTCTCACCCTCATCCCTCTCCTCTCACCAACCCAGCTCTCTCTCTCCCCCTTATCCTCTCCGTCTCCCTCCTCTCTCTGGCTCCCTCCTCTCTCTCGGCTCTCTCTCCCACGCGGGCGGTGGCCTGGTGCGGCCCCGGCCCGGCGCAGCGCGGCCGGGCGGCGGCCTGGCCAGAGGAGGCAGGGGCGCGAGCCTCGGCGCGGCGCGGTCGGGCTGGCGGCGGTCTGGCGCGGCCCCGGCCCCGGCGCGGCGCAGCCGGGCGGCGGCCGGGCCAGAGGAGGCAGGGGCGCGGGGCCTCGGCGCGGCGTGGCCGGGCGGGCGGGGGCCTGGCGCTGCCCCGGCCCCGGCGCGGCGCGGCAGGCAGGCGGCGGCGGCGAGGCCGACTGGCGCGGGCGGCGGCGGCGACCGGCGTCCGGGCGCGGCAAGCAGACGGCGGCGGCGAGGCCGACTGGCGTGTGCGTCGCGTGCGTGCAGCGGCGGCGGAGACGGGTGGCGCGGCGGTGTGGCCCCAAGGCAGCGGCCCCGGGCGGCGGCGGCGCTCCAAGGCGGCCGGCAGCGGCCTCGAGCGGCGGCGACGCTCCAAGGTGGCCGGCGGCGGCTCTGCGGCGACCCGACAATGATTTTTTTTATTTTTCTAAATGATGTTTGCCGAGTGCCATCTCGCCACACGGCAATGACTTTGCCGTGTGCCCGACAAAAGACCCACGGCAAACTCGGCTTTGCCGGCCGCTGTTTGTCGTGTGCCCTTTGCCGTGTGCGGCACACGACAAAGCTTTTGCCGTGTGTAATAGTGCTTTTGCCGTGTGCCAGCGGCACATGGCATATTGGCGGATTCCGGTAGTGCTCGGGCAATAATTGAGGGACAAAATCGGCTATTTCGCCAACTTAAAAATGGAGTCCAGTTGCTGCTAGTCTGTGTTAGAAATACGGGTTAGCATGAGACATGAGACATGTGATCGAGGCGTTCCTCTCGGTTGGCTGGGACGATGACCAATTGACTTTGCTGACTCCGTGTCTTATCTTACACAAAAAACAATCTGTCGGATCTGAACTCGTTGCCTTCGTTGTTAACGGCACCGTTCGCTCTCTTGTCACTGGTGCCCGCCTCGCTGTTCGCACGCTGGGTTGGTTCACTGGCTACCGAATCCTGCGCCGCTGCGGACTAAATTACACTGCCCACTTGCCAATCTGCCAAAGGATCGCTGCTTATTTTAGCCCTCGACCTGCGCTCCACTGAAGCTTCAGCTACAGTATCTCAGTATCCGTAGCCCGTAGTTAGTCCGGTACGACAGTAAGGAGTAAGGACGAACGTCTAGCATCTATCATGGCGGCTGCGGCGGCACCGGCCGACGAAGATGGATCGCTGAAGACGACGAAGCAGGGCGGCTTCAAGACAATGCCGTTCATACTAGGTGTGGTCACGCACCCGCACTTTCTTCTTCAGTAGAATCGCAGTTCAATCTGTATTTTCCGTCAGCGTTTTCTGAGTTTTGGCCGTACGGGGGCTGATGCTACTCCGGCCATGCCCTGCAGCGAACGAGATCTGCGACCGCTTCTCCACCGCCGGGTTCAACGCCAACCTGATCACGTACCTGACGCAGCAGCTGCACCTGCCGCTCGTGGAGGCCTCCAACCTGCTCACCAACTTCAACGGCACGGCGGCCTTCACCCCCGTCCTGGGCGCCATCGTCGCCGACTCCTGCGCCGGCCGCTTCTGGACCATCGCTGGCGGCGGCGCGCTGTACCTGCTCGGCATGCTGGGCCTCGTCGTGTCCGCACTCGCCCCCGCGCTCCGCCCCGCGCCGTGCGCCGCCGCCGCCGCCGCGGCGTGCCAGCGCGCGAGCGGCGGGCAGCTCGCCATGCTGTACCTGCCGCTGCTCCTCACCGCGCTCGGCGGCGGCGGGATCCGCCCCTGCGTGGTGGCGTTCGGCGCCGACCAGTTCGGCGGCCGGCGCGGGAGGCGCCCTGGCGGCGACCAGAAGTGGAGCTACTTCAACCTCTACTTCTTCAGCATGGGGCTCGCCGTGCTGCTGGCGCTCACGGTGGTGGTGTACATCCAGGAGAACGTGGGCTGGGGCTGGGGCTTCGGGATCCCGGCCATCGCCATGTTCCTCTCCGTGCTGTCCTTCGTGGTCGGGTACCCGCTCTACGTGAAGGTGAAGCCCGAGGGGAGCCCTTTCAAGAGGCTGCTCCAGGTCGTCGTCGCGGCGGTCAGGAAGAGGAAGGAGGACGTGCCGGAGGACGCCGGCCTGCTGTACCACAACAAGGAGCTGGACGGCCCCATCGCCGCCGACGGGAGGCTGCTACACACCGATCAGCTTAGGCAAGTCCCATGTGCATCGCTGTGTTATTTTGCTCATGTGGCTCGTTGTTTATTGTCCTGGGCTCCAACGTCTCCGAGGTCAGAATTACTAATGCTTTTGCTCGTACTTGCCCCCACGTGAAGGTTCTTGGACCGAGCGGCCGTTCTGACGGCGGGCGACGTCGCCGCCGCCGGCTCCGGCGAGCCGGACCTATGGCGCGTGTCGACGGTGCACCGCGTGGAGGAGCTCAAGTCCATCGTGCGCATGCTGCCGCTGTGGGCGGCCAGCATCACGCTCATCGCGGCGGCGTCGCACAACTTCACCTTCGCCATCCAGCAGGCGCGCACCATGGACCGCCACCTGACCCCGAGCTTCCAGATCCCGCCGGCCACCATGATCATCTTCACCACGCTCACCATGCTCGTCAGCCTCGCGCTCTACGACCGCGTCCTCGTGCCCCTCGCGCGCCGCTACACGGGGCGGCGGTCGGGCATCACCTACTTCCAGCGCATGGGCGCTGGCTTCGCGGTCTCCGTGCTCGGCGTCATGGCCGGCGCGTTCGTCGAGGCCAGGCGGCGCGGCGTCGCCGCCGAGCACGGCCTGCTGGACAGCCCCAGCGCCGTCGTGCCCATCAGCGTGTTCTGGCTGGTGCCGCAGTACGCGCTCCACGGCATGAGCGACGCGCTCTCGACGGTGGGGCACATGGAGTTCCTGTACGACCAGTCGCCGGAGAGCATGCGCAGCTCGGCGGCGGCGCTGTTCTGGGTCGCCGGCTCCCTCGGGAACTACCTGGGCACGGTGCTCGTCACGGTGGTGCAGAGCGCCAGCAGAGGGGTGTGGCTCCAGGACAACATCAACAGGGGCAGGCTGGACTCCTACTACTGGCTCGTCACCTTCCTCTTGGTACTCAACCTCGTGTACTACATCGTGTGCTTCCATTTCTACACCCTGAAAACGTTCGAGGTGGACGCCGGTGACGACGCGCAACGGCCTCAAGCTAATGGTAATGGTCGGGAGCAAGGTGGAGAACGGCAGGCAGAGCCCTGCCACGGTCAAGTTGGAGCATCAACGAATGGCGTGGGAACCGTCTGTGATGGTGAGAAGCACATCCACTAGCGATCAAATTGTAAGTTGTAACAATCTACTCTGGTAAAATGCAAAGGAAAAGTGTGCATCCCAAATTGTAGCCCATATGAGCTGATGAACATTAAAGACATGATAACAAGACACACTGCACTAGTACGCATTACGCGCGCGTCTTCCCTGTCCTATGGTGCGCCGCGTCCGACAAGAACTGGGCGAACGCAGCCCGCGACGAGCCGCTGTCCTTCCACGCCACGGCCGCGGCCTCCTGCAGGTGCACCCTCACCCGCGCCCGGAGCCTCTCCCCTTCCCCGGGCTCCATCACTCGCCTCACCATGGCCTCCACCTCCTCTGCCCCCACGAGCCCCTGCCGCCACCCAACCACCTCCACGCCGACGCTAATCGCCTCGTCCACCATCAACACCTTGTTCATCTTCTGCTCCGATTACAGCGGCCAGCAGAGCATCGGCACGCCCGCCGCGACCCCCTCCAGCACCGAGTTCCACCCGCAGTGCGTCACGAACGCGCCCGTGGCCTCGTGGTTGAGCACCTCCACCTGCGGCGCCCACAGCTTCACCACGAGGCCCCGGCCGCTGGTTCTCTCCAGGAACCCCTCCGGCAGGAGCGCGCCGAGATCCGGGTCGGCGAGGGGGTCGAGCAGCCTCTCCTGGCCGCTGCGCGCCGGGGCACGCACGACCCATAGGAACCGGTGGCCGGAGTTCTCGAGCCCGACGGCGATCTCCCTGAGCTGCTCCTCCGAGTGCTTGACTTCGCCTAGGCTTCCGAAGCAAAGGAACACCACGCTGCGCTCCGGCTGCCGGTCCAGCCACGCGAGGCACTCGTGCTTTTCTTCTGCCGTCGTCTCACCGGATCCCACGACCAATAATGGGCCAACGCAATACACCGGAGGGACAACAGTGTACTTGCTGCTGCCTGGTAGTGGGAACCGTGGATCCCTGAGAGCTTCCACTGCCCGAGGCTCCAGCGAAGCGAACGTGTTCACCAGGATGCCGTCGGCTTCAAGGTTCTTGCAGAACTTGCTCATCATCACCTTGTACACCTCACTCTTCTCCGGGTCCTCGAGCATTTCGGGCATGAGGTGGGAGGCCGGCATGGGTGGGACGCCATGGAAGCTGAGACGGGCGTCTCCGAGCTCTCTGAAGCTTGGTTCGCCTTGCGCGCGGATGGAAGGGAGCTGGAGGAACACGGCGAGGGTGGACGCGCTGGTGGGGTAGAAGGTGTAGATGGGGACTCCGAGCTCCCTGGCGACGCCGAACGCGTCGACGGAGCCCACGTCGACGACCAGGGCGTGGACGCTGCCGGCGGGCATGGAGGAGATGAGGCCGTGGAGGCGCTCGTTGTAGCGGCTTATGATGACCATAGGAGCGCGTCGGCGCCGTCGTCGGCGACGGCGGGAGGGTCCTTGATTCGGGGGAGCGTGTGGAGGGTGACTGATGGCTTGGAGGAGGCGACGCGGCCGACGGCGGCGGCGAAGGCGGTGTCTTGTTCCATGGTGATGTCGATGACGGCGACCGCGACGTCGTAGCAGCCTTGGGCCAGGAGGGGGTCGGCGAGCTGCATCATGGGGACCAAGTGGCTGGCGAAGAAGCCGGGGTAGAGGACGACGGTCTTCTTCATGGCCGGCCGGCGGCTAGCTGATCTCTTCTCCGGCGACCAGGCCGTCGGTGCCGGAAGTAATCTGAGTGTTAGCACCAAAACTAATCCAAGCTCTTGTTAGGTTGCAGAATAATATGACAGTGCTTAGAGCATAATGTTAGTAGTATATAAGTTTACAGAAGAAGTACCTGAAGTAGCTAGTACATGTCAACCACCATTACAAAAACAAATAATGGAGATAATGAAAGCTGTACCCGCGGCAGATAATATGTACGTTTGTCTCTGACGACGGCGACCCGGTACCGACGGATGCGTCATCGCAACATCGTTCGATCGATCAGAGTGGCATCGGTTGACGCTCTCTGATGGATTGAGTGCGCTCTGGTCTTCTGCCTAGCCAATTACATAACCGCTTCAGACCATTTGACGAATCGCGTGACCAATTGCTGATGGGCTGGCCCAGTAGGCCTCCTGCTACAACCTCGCAGGATTTTCTATAATCGCCCATGTATATAGTGGACCTGTCAGTGTTTATTCTTCGTTTGGATTTGGAAACTACCGACGAGAAGTACGGGGGAGACGAAGTGGGGTGACACCGGCGACCGACGACCAGTCATGACGCTCGCTCGGAGTTTAGCGGTTGTCGTGGTTAAGAGCTAATGGGAGTGGATGCGGTGGCGATATGGGGTGGATCCAGCATACGTAGGGCGGCCAATGCGGTGGTGATAGGGTTGCGCGTTTGTTCAGTGAGAGACCAGGGCGGCCATGGCACTTTGGGGGGTGTTCATTTCGTAGGAGTAGGGATGGAGATCTTTGGTTCATTATTGCGGTGAATTTCTGTTAATTGTGTGGAATGGAGACATATTATGGGCTCCTAGACTCTAGGCATTCAATTTTTAGGCTCCGTTTGGATGTCGATATTGAGCAGCTTGGCATTGAATTGGGTCTAATACCAAAGCAGCCATGACATTGAAATGGGCTACAATTCCAATGCTGTTGTTTAAATGACCATCGTATTGTTCTTTGGAATCCTAAAAGGCAACCCAATTCAATTCCTGTTTGGACGTAAAAGAGGATAGAATTGATATTTCTCCATCAACACTTCATCCTGCTCCCTCTCACATCTGCGTGACGCGACTCTGCTCTGGCGAGCTCCGGGGAGCGCCCCGGCGAGCGTCCGTCCCGTCGGTCTGACCGCCGTCGTGCCCATCTCCCAGACCCCTGCCTTGCCACACCGTCTTCCCCGCCCCAAGGTTCGAGCTTCTTCTCAATGGGCCGCTGCGGCGATGTCTTTTCCACCCCCAAGCTCCTTCCCGACGGGCGGCGAGGAGGAGGAAGCGATGCGGCGCAGGGAGCGGCGGCACGTCGGAGGGAGCGGTGTTTGATAGAAAGCGGCGGCGCGCCCGTGGAGGGAGGCAGGGGAGCAGCCGCCGCATGGCTCACCGGCGGAGGGGCTCACGGAAGGGGAGAAGCCGCACGGCTGGCCGGTGGAGGGCTCACGTTCTTCTCCTCCCACTCCGGCGCGCCGCAGAGGAGGAAGCCAACGAGGAAAGCCAAGGAGGAGTCGCCGGCGTCCAAGCTCGGGCGGATCGAGCACCGCCGCCTTGAATCCAAGCTCGGCAGGATCGAGCGCCGCTGCCCCGGGTTCAAGCTAGGGCATATTGCGCGTTGGACTCGGGCGTATCGTGCGCCGCCGCCCCGAGTCCAAGCTCAGGCGGATTGAGCGCCGCCGCCCCGAGCTTGAGCTCCTGTTGGGATGTGTCCGGTGCTCGTCGAGGAGGCCGGTGCTCGTTGGAGGTGAGGGAGGCCGGGAGGGGCGGCACGCTCGTTGTAGGATCAAGGATTACCGACTAGAGGGGGGGTGAATAGGCGGTTTCAAACTTCAATCACAACACTAGAGAAATTTAATTAGAACCACAAGGTGAATTAAATCTCTAGCTAATCTAAACCTACGTTGAGGGGTTTGCAACCTAGGATGAGAAGCAACGATTCAAGTTCTAGGTAAATAACTTGCACAAAGTGAATTGCTCAAGATAAAGACAAGAATCAAACCACAAGCAAGAGACACAAATTTATCCCGTGGTGTCGATGACTTGTCAGTCACCCCTAGTCCACGTTGAGATGGATTCAATGTTCAACCGCTTCTCTATCAAGACTGTTGACGTCAATTTCAGGCCAACACACGAATTGCACTTGAACGTGCGGCGCACGGAGGGGCTCCTTGCTGCTCCTCCACGCAGGTCGGTCAGACCGGTATTGGTAACCGGTCAGACCGGTCGCCCAGCGAGAGACCAACGAACGCCCGCCCGGGAGGGACCCCATCGAGGAAGGCGCACCTTGGTTTGCCCTAGGCTTGGCAGGCCAGCTAGGGCGTCCTAAGACATCGCGGCGATGAAAGAAGAACATCATTGTAGGGTTGGAAGATAAGGGTAAAGAGATAAAAGTAAAGACAAAACGATAAAAGGTAGATTTGATAGATTTGATTGGAGATATATCAATTGGCCTTTTAGCCTTTATATTTATAGGCTGGGGAAGTCTTACCCCTCATGAGTCGGTTACAATATGGGACAAAACTCAGAATCCTAAACCTACTCGAATTACAGTGTAAAAACCGGTCTGATCGGTTTTGAAACCGATGTGACCTCTTTTCCGAGTGCAGATCTTGCCGAAGTCATAACTCTCTCATCCGGAATCCAAATTAGGCATTCCACAGATGCATCTTGATCGTCTCGATGAGAGCTACACAATGGTGAAGTCCAATTCATATTTTGACAATGTTACCTAAAGCGGTCTGACCGATTTGTGCATACCGGTCAGACCGGTTTGCACAATCGTGCCAATTTTGGTCGTCAACATATGCCCTCCTGTTTTTTGGCAAAGCTTACGTGCCAGAAAACAATCTTCAATGATCAGGTCATCTAATAATTGAAATCTTGATATGGCCATGACAACCAACCGTAGTTCCTTGGTATATCAGAAGCATAATATTGATAATTGTAAAAAGAAGACCAAGGATTATATCAAAACCATGAATTGTAATTAGGTATACTCGGATACGCATTTCATGGCACATGCATCAACGGAATAAATGTTGAAGAATAATGAGATGACCGTTGATGCTTCTTTGCTCTTGGTGATGATGAATACCAACTTTGATCTCCTAACCGATTGCTTTGCTTTTGCTCGGCTATCTTCTGATATTTTTGCAACAACTCAGCAAAACTTGGCCCCTTCTTCGCTTGCAGTTCTACCAAAATTTTTGGTATGACCGGTCAGACCGGTCGGAACACCGGTTAGACCGGTTCCTTTAGAACCAGCAACTTTGAGATCATATTGCCCCCCAGCCGAACAGGATTGTTGCTCAGCTATATTATTTACGACATGCTTATCATTGGAGACAATTTGATCAACATAACTAGCCGATGATTTTTCAATACACAACTTTTCTATGTCTAGTGTCAAATCTGGATTTTTATTTAATCTTCCATCTTTTTTGACACGATAGACTTGTTTAATCACCGTACGCTTATTTTTCTGTGTGGACCAATTCTTTTGATCGAACCGGTCATTATGCATAGGTGATGGCTTATTAATTACCGGCTCCCTATACGTAATATAATCTGAACATAAATATCTAGGAAGAGACGGCATATATGAATTATAATACCAAGGAGAATAAGAATAAGGCATATTAAAACAAGACTCCCATGGCATCGGTGTAGGTGATTCATACGGTGGAAACGGCATTGATTTGTGAGAATTATTACGTTGCCGATCCCGATTATGGAACTTCTCTCTAGGAGAAGATTTTGATTGTTTGGAATTTTTAGACCGACTAGCATCATTGACAATCTTTTGTCTTTGAGGCTTAGCCGGAAGTTTCTTGTTATACTTCGGCTTTTCTCTTTGATGCTTATGACAACCTTTGGATTCAATGGTTTTCCAAACACCAATCTCGGCCTTTTTGGGTTTAACCATCTTTGGTTTTAATTTATTTTGCGAAACCCTAGATGAAGCGGTTAGACCAGTTTGAGAACCGGTCAGACCGGTTACAATGCAACCGGCACCATTGCCTTTGTTTTGTTGCCCCCCGAGCGTTGAAGTACTAGATACACTTTTTATGCTCATGCTAGAGGATTTTGGATCAACAATTTCGGCTAGAGACGACCAATTTGTTTCTTGACCAACAACATCACAATTTGGCAAGTTGCAAGGATCAATAATAGCATTAGTCGGCTTTTCAATAGCCAACTCTTGATCGACAGGAATTGAATCTACCTTATCCTCTTGAGTAATAAAAAATTTAACATAGGCAGATAGATGGGTAGATATAGTACCGGAAGATTGTATCTCCTTTAATATGGCGATGGTCGATGGTGGTTGCCACTCTTTAATCTTGATGACTCCTTGTCCTGTCTTACGGTAGCAAGACAAGAATAGACTTTGAACTGCTCTGTCATATTCTTGCTGATATTCCTCAAGTAGTTCTTCAAACGATGTCGTATCACTAGGGTTTGACAAATCGGCCATGATAACCTGATTTTCGTTCCCCAACGGAGTCGCCAAAATGTGTTGACGTCAATTTCGGGCCAACACACGAATTGCACTTGAACGTGCGGCGCACAGAGGGGCTCCTTGCTGCTCCTCCACGTAGGTCGGTTAGACCGGTATTGGTAACCGGTCAGACCGGTCTCGTCGGCGGCGCCCGGCGAGAGACCAACGAACGCCCGCCCGGGAGGGACCCCGTCGGGGCAGGCGCACCTTGGTTTGCCCTAGGCTCAGCAGGCCAGCTAGGACGTCCTCAGACATCGCGGCGATGAAAGAAGAACAACATTGTAGGGTTGGAAGAGAAGGGTAAAGAGATAAAAGTAAAGACAAAACGATAAAAGGTAGATTTGATAGATTCGATTGGAGATATATCAATCGGCCTTTTAGCCTTTATATTTATAGGCCGGGGAAGTCTTACCCCTCATGAGTTGGTTACAATATGGGACAAAACTCGGAATCCTAAACCTACTCGAATTACAGCGTAAAAACCGGTCTGATCGGTTTTGAAACCGGTGTGACCTCTTTTCCGAGTGTAGATCTTACCGAAGTCATAACTCTCTCATCCGGAATCCAAATTAGGCGTTCCACATATGCATCTTGATCGTCTCAACGAGAGCTATGCAATGGTGAAGTCCAATTCATATTTTGACAATGTTACCTAAACCGGTCTGACCGGTTTGTGCATACCAGTCAGACCGGTTTGCACAGTCGTGCCAATTTTGGTCGTCAATATATGCCCCCCTGTTTTTTGGCAAAGCTTACGTGCCAGAAAACAATCTTCAATGATCAGGTCATCTAATAATTGAAATCTTGATATGGCCATGACAACCAACCGTAGTTCCTTGGTACATCAGAAGCATAATATTGATAATTGTAAAAAGAAGACCAAGGATTATACCAAAACCATGAATTGTTAGGTATACTCGGATACGCATTCCATGGCACATGCATCAACGGAATAAATGTTGAAGAATAATGAGATGACCGTTGATGCTTCTTTGCTCTTGGTGATGATGAATACCAACTTTGATCTCCAATTCATATTTTGACAATGTTACCTAAACCGGTCTGACCGGTTTGTGCATACCGGTCAGACCGGTTTGCACAGTCGTGCCAATTTTGGTCGTCAACAAAGACCCTCTTTATTTTCAAGATGGTTAGAAACAATGAACCACTCCAAATCTTGTTTCCACTAGAGTTGCCCTTCACCACTCCGGTGAGGTGAGCACAAGACCTCTCACACCGAGTTTCCAAGGCCACTTCACAATCTTCTTGAAGTGCTCAAGGAACCACGAGCTCCAAGCCGTCTAGGAGGCGGCAACCTCCAAGAGTAACAAATCAATAACCTTGCTTGAAGATTCCCTAGTGCCACAAAGCTCAAACTCTTGATGCAAAGCATTAGGATGCTCTCAATCTTACAAAGATGCAACCACTAAGCCAAGTGAGTGAGAGAGAGGATGGGGAATGCTCAAATGTGTCAAGGAAGCTTTCAAATAGGCCAAGAGAGATTCCCCAAGCCCGGGGGTGGAGTATATATACTCACCCCCTCGAAATCTAGCCGTTACGTTCAAAACAGGGCACAGGCGGACAATCCGTCTCACACATGGCGGACAGTCCGCCTTTCAAATCCAACGGCTAGAACGTGTGTCAGAGAGAGCCGTTAGGGACTGGCGGACAGTCCGCCAGCCAACCACGGACAGTCCACCAAGGCAAAATTTCCACGACCAATTTTGCCTGCGGACAGTCCGCCTCACAAAAGTGCTCTAGATCGCTCGGAAACGTCTCTGTGTGAACTGTCCGCCAAAACAGTCTGCCTCACAAAAACTTAACTGCAGACAGTCCGCCAGTAGCGGACGGACTGTCCGCCTCTCATTTTTCAGCCGAGCAGGATTTATACTTAGTCAGAATCAGCGCACGGAAAAAGTCTGCGGACAGTCCGCCACCCTGGTCGCTGACTGTCCGGGACCCCCAGACATTCCGCCAACTGGCCAGGCGGACAGTCCGCCAGGGCACAGTCAGCCCTCCACAAGTTAGTTTTTCTCTTCTTATTTTACCCACTTTCTCAACTATGAAAAACCCTCATGCATGCAATGCAATTGTTTGAGTAAAGTGGCACTATTGACTCATCAAGCCAAAGACATTGACCCCTCTTGATAGTACGGCTATCTAGCCTATAATCCGGTCAAAGATTCATCCACTAAACACCGCTTGACCGGTAAAATAAAACACCCTATCTTATACCTTTGCCTTGAGCTCCTTTCAATGCTTCTCATGTACACCATTATCATAACATACCGCAAGAGCTCATCCAATCCCATGAACTAACCTATTCTTATATCTCAATGAAATTGTTAGTCCATTATGATTTCCATTAATTACCAAAACATAAATTAGGGGCCTAGATGCTTTCACTCGTCGGCGGCAGGGAGGGGCGGCGCGCTCGCTGGTCGAGGGAGGCTCGCCGGAGGACTTCCGCCTGCGGCCTCTCTCCCTCTCCTGCCACTCTTTCTTTTTTCGCAGGAGACGAAGTGGTACGCGGGAGGTTCCAAGCAATACCGAGTGGGAGGGCGTCGTATCGTGGGCAGGCTGGCACAAGTGTGGCGAATATCGCTTGGCATTTGAGCGCGTTTCCGTGAGCCAATGCCGAAGCCATCCAAACAGCTGAATTAGAGGGGTCTCAAAGCCAATTCCTGATTCCGACCCTGAATATCAACTTCCAAACGGGCACTTAGGGGGATTTGCGTTCACATATTGGAGTAGAGCATATGGGTTGTTAGACATTTGGAGTTGGTGTCAACAATGGGCTAAACATTTGCAGTGATAAAATGATCTTTGACCCAAATGGCAAGAAATAGATACCCAAGCACAACCTAAGCATGAAAAAGCATTTAGGCTTGAACTCAAACATTCAACCAATTTGCTCATGGGTGAGATCAAGTTTAGCATTTTAAAAATCATTAGCAAGCACATTATGGATATACAAAGAATCAATCAAGTGCTTAGCTATCCAACACGATAAGACTACCCACAAGTTCATTAGCTCAAATGTAGCAAGTTATATTGGTCACTCCATATAAGAGAAGCTCATCCTATCATGCTTCAAAATAAATATGTACATGAAACAAGCTCTAAGTATATCACAATGCATCCTATATGACAAATGCAAGACATATGATACACATGCAACAGAAAGAGCATGATATACAAATTATACAAGAAGGCTATACATATGCTACAAAGTGAGCTCCAAAACCAACTCAGAATAGAAAACACACCCCAAGCTCCCATCGCAAACGTGCAAAAGTAGCTTGGTCAAGCGGTTTAGTGAGAATATCGGCTAGTTGATTTTGGGTGGAGACATGGGATAGTTCAATGTGTCCTTTCTCAACATGGTCTCTCAAGAAATGGTACCTCACTTCTATATGTTTGGTTTTGGAATGAAGCACAGGATTTTTGGCAACACTTATGGCACTGGTGCTATCACATAGAAGTGGAACATGGGTATAACTCAAACCAAAGTCACTCAAGGTAGAAATCATCCAAAGAAGCTGAGAGAAACAACTGGCTGCGGCTACATATTCGGCTTCGGTTGTAGACTGAGCAACACTTGACTGTTTGCGAGAGGACCAAGAAACCAAAGACGAACCCAGAAACTGACAAGTCCCAGAAATGGACTTGCGATCCATCCTACACCCAGCAAAATCCGCATCGGAATATCCGCAGAGTGTGAGTGTGGAGGGGGCAGAGTACCACAAACCAAGCTCAGGAGTGAAACGAAGGTACCTCATGATTCTCTTCACAGCCTGGCGATGAGACGTCCTTGGCAAAGCTTGAAAGCGAGCGCACAGACACACGACGAAGTGTATGTCCGGCCTCGTCGCAGTCAGGTACAAGAGTGAGCCAATCATGCTCCGGTACGTCTTCTGGTCCACCGGTTCTCCATCTTCATCCGCATCCAAAGCTATTGCCGTCGACATGGGAGTGGACAACGACTTTGCATCTGCCAATTCGAACTTCTTCAACAAATCTTTCGTGTACTTGGCTTGATGGACAAACGTCCCATCCTTGACTTGCTTAATCTGCAGCACGAGGAAGTATTGTAGTTCTCCCATCATCGACATCTCAAATTCTCTGCTCATATCTTCAGAAAACTTGGCAACAAGCACATTAGAAGAGCCACCAAAGATTATATCATCCACGTAAATCTGAACGATCAAGATATCTTTGCCAACACGAAGTAGGAACAGGGTCTTATCAACGGTGCCCATCACAAACCCCTTACTCAGCAAGAACCCTCTCAGCCTACCATACCACGCTCTAGGTGCTTGCTTGAGGCCATATAGTGCTCGGTGGAGTTTGTACACTCGATGGGGATATCTTTCACTCTCAAACCCAGGTGGTTGTCTCACATACACTTCTTCCTCTATCACCCCATTCAAAAAGTCACTCTTCACATCCATTTGGTGCAACGTGAACCCTTTAGCAACATCAAATGCTAGAAGGATTCGAATTGCCTCCAAACGGGCAACAGGAGCAAATGTCTCCTCATAATCAATTCCCTCTTCTTGTGAAAAGCCTTGGGCAACCAACCTCGCTTTGTTTCTCACAACCTCACCACTCTCACCTTATTTGTTCTTCCAAACCCACTTTGTTCCAATAGGATGGCAATTTTGTGGAGGCTCGACAAGTTCCCACATCTCATTCCTCTCAAAGTTCTCAAGCTCTTCGTGCATGGCATTGACCCAATTCGCATCAGATAAAGCATGTCCAATATCTTTGGGCTCAAATGAGGCAACAAATGCAGAATGAGCAAAGTTAGAGTTGTTCCTTGACCTTGACCGTGTAGTACGTTCATCGATGTCTCCAATCATTCCTGAGGGTGGATAGCGAGCTTGAATGTGTCTTGGTGCCTCACGTGTTGAAATCGCCTCCCCCTCAACCGCTGCTTCCACTTGATCTCCATGTACTTGTGTTGATGTCAAAGTGGTGGATGGACCATCATCAACCGTAGTCGTCGTAGTGGAAGTAGTAGGTACAATCGCCATTGGAGGATCACCATCTCCATCATCATCTTCATCATCCCCATCCTTGTCTTCAAAGATCGTCTGTCCCATCTCTTCATCACCTGCACACTCAAAGACAGACGAGCTATATGGAATTGTCTCATCGAATGTTACTTCGCAAGTCTCCATGATTTGGTTAGTGGTAAGATTGAGCACACGATATGCTCTAGAATGATTAGCATAACCAAAGAAGATATCATCATGAGACCGGGACTCGAACTTATCTAGATTACCCTTCTTGAGAATGAAACACTTGCAACCGAAAACTCGAAAGTGACTCACCTTGGGGTTTCTCCCATGAAAGAGTTCGTAGCAAGTCTTCTTCTTGAACGCACGAAGGAAAATCCGATTAGACACATAGCACGCAGTGCTCACCGCCTCGGCCCAATACTTCCTAAGAGTCCTATGCTCATCGAGCATCGTCCTGGCCATAGTACAAATGGTCCGATTCTTTCTCTCAACAACACCATTCTGACAAGCGACATAAGGCGAAGAAAACTGATGCTCAAGACCTAGATCACGGCAAAAGGTTTCAAATCGAGCGTTCTTAAACTCCGTGCCATTGTCACTGCGTATAGCTCGTATGACATCACCATTTCGCTCATTTTTCAACCTCAAGATCAGATCTCGAACAAAACCAAACGTTTCATCCTTAGCCGCCAAGAAATACACCCAGGTATAGCGAGAATAGTCGTCCACAATCACAAGAACATACCACTTCCCACCGATTGAGCAAACGCGAGCTGGACCAACCAAGTCCATATGTAAAAGCTCCCTAGGACGCTCAGTCATCACATCAGTCAGGGGTGGGTGGGGAGTAGCGACCATCTTGCCATGCCTACAAGGTGTACAAACCAAATCCTTCTCAAACCGAAGCTTGGGCAATCCTCAGATAAGGTCAAGACTGCTCAAATGAGAGAGCAAGTCGAAGCTCAAGTGACCCAACCTCCTATGCCACTTCCAAAGCTCGGAAGAGGAACCAGCAACGAGACAACGAGCAACACCAAAATACCTCGAGAAATCAGCAACAAAAACTTGACTCTCGGGAATGATCATGCAAACAAGGTCACCTCGAGAATCAAGAATCCGAGAAGCACCACTAACAAACCGAACCTCAAAGCCCTCATCAAGCAGTTGAGAGACCGAAAGCAAATTAAAGCCAAGCGACTTGACGAGAGCAACACGCTTCAACACAAACTTCTCGCTCACCTGAATATCACCTTCTGAGAGCACTCTACCCTTACCATTATCCCCAAAAGTGATGTACTCCCTTGTCATCACCGGGGTGAGGCTTGAGAACCACCTTTGATCTCCGGTCATGTGTCGAGAGCAACCGGAGTCAATCAACCACAAGCTCCTCAAGCCTCCCACCTGCAAAATCAAAAACGAGACCGAGAATGAGCGAACGACTCAACACTGGGGTTAGAATAGAAGGAGTCAAACCAGTGCTGAGCCATCTGCTCAAAAGAAGGGTTAGCAAAATCCACTCTACCAAACCTATCAACCTGTGGAAACCTCTCACGCCTAACCGGAGGAACACCACGCGGGGGAAAACGCGGTCTAGGCTCCCTCCGGTAACCAGAACCACGGTCGTCTCTCCTGAACTCGTACTAACCACGAGAAGGAGGACGCCTGGCGAAACCACCACGTCTCTGAGGAACTCTCCCACGAGGAGCAAAGCCACGAGCATCCTCTCTAGGAATCGAACGAACAAAACCATCACCCCTAGACAAAGGTGCACGAGGCTCAGGCACGCTATGAGAGGAGCGATACCTGTCCCGGTTACCCATTTCCTTCTCACGCCTCATCTCTCTCTTTTTCCTGAAGCAGAACTCCTCTTGGTGACCATCCTTACCACAAAACCCACAGTGGTAACGGACTGGTTTTGGCTTTGGATCTCCACTCGGCTTAGGCTTCTCACTAGGTTTGAGACCACTCGACTCTCCCACAAAGATCACTCGCTTTTGGAAGTTGTTGGCTGGTGTGGTAGAAGCTGGTGGATCAAGAATAATATCGAGTTTGTTTCTCAGGTGGTTGGGTTTAGGATCAAAGGTGTTTTTGGCTGGGGTTTTTTGTGGAGGAAATGGCACACCCTCACAAATCATTCCCTCATTCTTAACCACCGTCTCCCAGCCAAGCCCATGAGAATCACCTCTTCTGAGCTCAGCCATCATCATTTTCAACTGAGGCTCTCGACTTGACATCCAACCCAAGCACTGTCTCAACTCGTCATTTTCTTTTTGCACACGATTCATTGCATCCTCAATTTCACTGTTCTTTAAAGCATTTTTATCACACACAGCACATGCAGGTGATTTAGCAGGACATTCGAGACATTTGATTTTAGCAAGAGCATCATCAAGTCTTGCATGCAAGACAAGGCAAGAGGTACAAGCTCCTAGCAAAGCAGATCTAGATTTCAATTCTTCAAGATTTGACTTAAGCAAGTCACATTCTTCAATTTTAGACATATGCTTGTTCTTAAGCTCAACCAATTCATTCATCACAACATCACAATCATTGCAAGTATGCTCATCAGAGACAATAGGAGCACTTTTCAAAGCATCAATTTCAGATTGAGATTTAGCAAGTGATAGTTCAAGTTGAGCAATTTGATCTTTACAGGCAACAAGCAAAGACTCAAGTTCAACAACTTTCTCCTTAGACTCACCAAGCAACGATCTAAACTCCATCTTCTCCTTGTTGGTCTTACGCAGCACATCATCACGATTATCAAGCAATTCATTCAACCTAGCATTCTCCTCTAACAAGAAGTTGGGATCTCGATTTACCTCATCCTCAGACTCTGACTCGGAGTCTTCTCTTGTACTCTTCTTGTTGTCGGAGTTGTGCGCCATGGTACAAAAGCCTCGGGATGCCATGCATGCCAAGCCATTGAAGTTCTCATTCCTCCGACGTCGACCTTGATCTTCATCCTCGCTGCTTGAGCTTGATGAAGAATTGCTTGAACTTGTGTCGACGTCGCTCGCCCCGGCCACCATGGCTCGTTCCTTGCGCTTGTACTTGTGCTTGTGCTTGCGGTCGCCATGCTTCTTGTCCTTGTCCTTGTCCTTGTACTTGTACTTGTGGTTCTTGTGATCATCCATCGAGCGGTGCTTGTGCTTGCGGTCTGGCTCTGCTGGCTCCAGACACTCGGCGATGAAGTGTCCCATCTTGCCGCACCTGTAGCACGTACTCCCAAAGCGCCTTGTACTCTTGCGGTTCTCGTACATGCGCCCAAACCTCTTGGTGAGCAACGCGAGATCCTCCTCGCTCAGCACCTCGAACTCCTCATCTGGCAAAGACACAAGCAAAGACAAGGCAAACTGCCATGAAGAGTTAGCACCAGATCTAGAACTAGAACCACTCATAAGAACCAGACTATGGGAATCAGTCGGGTTCTCAAGCTTGGCTCTAGCTATCCTATCAACCTCTGAGGACTTGAGCTTTGAGAACAACCCATCGACTATGAGTGTCAGATAGCTAGCCGACTCCATAATCGCCTCAACCTTAGTGCCCCATACAGACATATCCAAGCAGTGTAAGAGCTTCAAAGCCATATCATGGTCTGTATACGGGAGGTTGTTAATGTTGGCTCTCATGTTGTTCACTATCACGGTGAACCTCTGGAACATGGCATCAATTGACTCACCGGGCAAATGAGAGAAGTTCTCATATTCCCTCCGGTAAGTCGAAAAGAGCCGAGGCTTAACTCCACTATCACCACCATGGGCGATCTCCAACTTTTGCCAGATCTTGCAAGCAAGATGCTCTTCGATCACACGATTGAATTCATGTTCGTCAAGCGCTTTGAACAAGAAATCAATGGCTTTTGCATTTGCCTCAAACTTGTCCTTAGCAATTTGTGTTTCTCTCAAAGCAGGGGTGGTATAGGTAGTATCAAGGGTGATATCCCATAGCAATTGTCCCTTGCTTCGGAGGAAAGCTCCCATGCGAACCGACCACATCCAGTAATTCTTCCCATCGAAGAAAGGAGGACCCGAACCCTTTCCGGCGTACGCCATCCTTGGATCTTAAGACTGGTTAGAATCACGAAGATCCGTAACCCGCTCTGATACCAATTGAAGGATCGAAGTGGCGACTAGAGGGGGGGAGTGAATGGGAGCCGATAAAATTTCTTCTCGAAACTCGGCCTATGTCCCAAAGTCACTCGCCAAAGATTCCTCACAGGCTTGCCAAGGTAGCGTAGTCACAGCGGACCTACCAACCCTAGGAACAAGCTAGAACAAATTAACAAGCGGAAGCACAACTCAAGAACCAAAACGATTCGCAATCTGCCTGGGTCAGCTCGGACCGTCCGCACAGGGGTCGCGGACTGTCCGTGGTCACGACGGACCGTCCGTCTAGACAAGGCGGACCGTCCGTAAAATCACCTCAAATCTCCAGTAGCTCCAGGCCCTTTTTTGGACTGTCCGAGCTCCTACCATGGACTGTCCGCCAGTGTCGCAGACTGTCCGAGGTGGTCATGCGGACCGTCCGTAAAAAGACTTAGCCAAATCCAACACACCACCGTCGAACTCCTCTGCACGGACCGTCCGCCAATCACATGCGGACCGTCCGGCAACCTCGCGGAGCGTCCGCCAACTTCGCGTGGACCGTCCGAGAAACACGATGGACGAACAGAACGAACAGCTACAGTAACCCGCGGATCTCTCCTCCCAAATCCATCACCGGATCTCCCAAACGGCTAGAGCTCTTGAGACGAAACTTTGGGGAGATGATTAGCACCCTAAGGGGAAGCTATGCCCCAAAATTATCGGCCTCTAACTCCCTACAACTCAAGAAATCGCGGATCACACGGAAGAACACCTTCTCACGAGTTCATCCCAAAAACTTCGAATCGAGACCGATTCCCGGCGTTTGAGGGGGCAAGATCACACACAAAGAGGCGCAAGGAACTCACCCATGATCCCCTCAAACAAATCCGAAGCCAAACGGTCTAGAACCGACGAATCGAGACAAACACGAAAATAGCTCAAAAAGAAACTCAGGAAGAAACAAAGAGATTCAACTAGCACTTGAATTCATTTCAACAAACAGAGGTCAGATTCTATACAAGGCTAGCAACCTCCCAAACATCCTCTCGCTAAGATTGACATAAAGCACGGGCTAGCCTAGAGAAGCAAGAAAGAAATGAACTAGGGTTCCAGAGAGATAACTTGTCATCCCCTCCACCTCCTATTTATATTAAGTGTCCTGGTGAAGGGAAGTGACCATACTACCCCTACAACTTAACTCTACGATACACGCCCTCAAGGGCAAAACAGTAAAGTTGCAGATAACTCATCCGGCTGAGCACGCCGTCCATCCGGCCTTGCTTCCCTCCGACGCAAGCTCCCGGATCCCGCCACGCGTCCACCGCTTCGAAGCTTCCCGAACGCGCCCGGATCACCGTCTCCGTCACGTTGGGCCTTCGGGCTCGGTTTTGAGGCCCAAACCGAGAAACCCTCCTCCGATGGTTTTGTGGCCCAACCATCAAACCCCGCGTACAAGCTTTGGTCGTTAGCCGCCACCTTGCACCGGCTCCAAGTCCACGACCTCGTCTTGCTCTTCTTGCACCATGTTGACTGCACTTGATCCCGTCTGGCCACCGGGTCCCTCGAACCAAGCCTACTTGTCTCTCCACTCCTCGGAGGCCACTCTGGCTAAGACCTTTCGCGCTTGTTCTTCACCTGCACCAACGCAAACCAAATCGCACCAACACCTGCAGTACTAAGCCAAGAGTCAGTCCACACAACGTTGTCAATCACTCGTCACACTGAGAAGCGACCATCCACCGGTCCTCGGACATACATGGTCCTCAGAGGGTGTACTTAGTGTACATTCATTTGACAAACCCACCCCCTCCGCCCAAGGAATTTCTCAACCCATATAGGTGGTTTTGACCTGTGAAATTGGAAACTAAGAAATAATGCACCCTCCAACTATCCAAACTACACTGGCCTAGTTTTGAGCACAATTCCTTTTGCCACGCATCACCGTTTTTTTCACCACGTCACTTATACGGTGCCCAATTCTAAGCATCATTCATCTCTCTCAAAAAAAAAACGTATCCATATATCATTCCTTTCCAAACTAAGCTTACATAAATCAGGCATATAGAGCGACTTGAAGACAGAAACATGTACATTTCTTGAAAAATTCTGCATACACACTATGTGCTATTGGCTATTGCTAAATAGTTCTAAGTTGTTGGCAATTCATGGCAATAGAAACGACATAATCAAAGTACACCTTGAGCTAATTTAAGTTTTTACTCTTCATCGCGTATTCGTCAACATTATTATTGCCATTACCATTGTCGAGCTCCACCTCCTTGTCATCCCCGACCGTCTCCAATGGCTTGAAGGTGTAATACCTGACGCAGACGAAGTAGTAAACGAGGTTGAGCACCTGCAATGCCACGACGAGCCAGTAGTAGCTGTCCAGCTTCCCTCGGTTGAGGTTGTCCTGGAGCCACTGCCCGCTCCGCCGCGTCCTGTCGTGCACGACAGTTACCAGCAGCGTGCCGAGGTAGCTCCCCATCGAGTTGGTCAGCCAGTAGACCGCCGCCGCCGTGCTCCGCAGGCTCTCGGGCGCCTGGTCGTACAGGAACTCCATGCGCCCGACGTCCATGAACGCGTCGGCCACGCCGTGGATCGCGTACTGCGGCGCCAGCCAGAACACGCTCATCGGCACGGTGGCACTGGGCGCGTCGAGCAGCCCGCTGGCCGCGGCCACGGCCCTGCGCCGCCGCTCCACGACCGCGGCCACCGCGTTGGCGAGCATGGCGAGGGTCATGCCGACGCCCGTGCGCTGGAGGTGGGTGATGCCGGTAGGGTGGCCCGTGTAGCGGCGGAGCACGCGGACGAGGACGCGGTCGTAGAAGGTGAGGGTGAGCAGCATGGCGATGTTGGTGAAGATGAGCATGGAGGCTGGCGGGATCTTGAAGCGCGGCGTGATGTCGCGGTCCATGGTGCGCGCCTGCTGGATGGCGAAGCTGCCGTTGTGCGACCCCGAGGTCACCAGGAGGATGGTGGCCGCCCAGATCGGCAGCATGCGCAGGATGGACTTGAGCTCCTCCACGCGGTGCACCGTCGACAGCCGCCATAGCTTCGGTTCGCCCGACGGCAGCATGTCGCCGTCCTTCACTATGGCTGCCTTGTCAAGGAACCTAGCGAGAATTAACATGCACTTAATCAGCTCATGCGGACAAAACAACAGACCATTTCATCACGTTTGCCACCAGATGTCCAGAATTGAGAGTTCAATTTATTAGCTTACTTCAGTTGATCGGTGTGGAGAAGGCGGCCAGCGGTAGAGATGCCGGCGTCGAGCACCTTGTCCTGGTACAGGAGGCTCGTGTCCGGCACGGCGGCTTTCCGCTTCTTGAACGCGGCAGTGGTGACCTGCGCCAGCCGGACCAGGGGGCTTCCGCCGGGCGGCATCCTGACGTACAGCGAGTACCCGGACACGAAGGCGACCGCCGCCGCGAGCATGGTGATGGTCGGGATGCCAAGGCCCCACCCCCACCCGACGTTCTCCTGGACGTACACCACGGCCGTCGCGGCCGTGAGCTTGGCCAGCTCGATGCCGAAGAAGTAGAGGTTGAAGAAGCTCCACTTGGGCTTAGCGTCGTCCCGGCGGGGCCTGCCATGCGCGTCCAGCTCGAGCTGGTCGGCGCCGAACGCCATGATGCAGGGGCGCGTGCCGCCGGTGCCGATGGACGTGCAGAGCAGCGACAGGTAGAGCACGGCGATCTCGGTGGACGACGCGCGCTGGCAGCCGGCGGCGTCCGTGGCGCAGGGCGGCGGGCTGAGCGAGGGGACCACGGCGGAGAGGGTGAGGAAGACCATGCCGAGCTGGTACATGACGGAGCCGAACGTGATGGTCCAGAAGCGGCCGGCGAAGGAGTCGGCGATGAGGCCGCCGATGAGCGGGGTGAGATTGGCGGTGCCATTGAAGTTGGTGATGATGTTGGAGGCCTCGACGAGCGGCAGGTGCAGCTGGAGGGTGAGGTAGGAGATCAGGTTCGAGCTGAACCCGACATTGGCGAGCCGGTCGCAGAAGTCGTTCGCTGTCGTCGTGTAAAAACATGGCGGGAAATGTTACCATATGCATTGATGCTCATTGTAAGTTTGTACGAGTAACTCCATTGCAAAATACATGGCGGGAAATGTAGGTTGTATTTTTTCTAAGTCAAAGTCTTTCAGCTTCGACTAATTTAAAGAAAAAATATAATACATACATATCAAATAAATACACTAACAGGAAATATAATAGGATGGTGAATTTAACAAAAAATGATATGTTGGTCTTTTGAGAATTCAACTTACCAGCATATGCATGGCATCAAATTATCTAATAAAAATAGTTTTATTAACTCCACCATACAATGTGCCTTTATAGTGTATTTATTTAGTATTGTAGAATCGACAAACAAAATTACTATGTTGGGAGGTGATGCCTGCGAGTAAACTTTCAAGATCATGCTGAATTTTGTTTGTCAGACATCAAATTGACATGGAGAGAACAATATTGATAAAATAGTACGAGCAATATTCATCTGACATTTTTTTTGGTAAAATTCTCTTGCATAATCCACTGAGGTCGACCTTGAAGTAATACACAACTCCTCGATCTCCCTGGTAAGGTTTTAAGGCTTTTTTTCCCACGATGAATAAGGCATTTGTTTCTTTGTTTACAAATTTGCATTGAAACGTTTGGTGATGATCTTTAAATAAAGGTTTGGTGACAGTGCGCAGTAGTGAACTAGTGATATCATTAATTATTAGTCTCTAGGTCCGATCCATAGTTGATTCCCCTATGTTAAGGAATTGTTTCACAGCTAAGACTTGTCCCATGGATAGCCTCCAGTCCCTCCACTGAGCTGTGAAGGGAAAGGGGTTCGTGGAACCATCTGTAGGCTGCTCGAGAAACAGGAGAAGCGATTCGGAGAACGAAGAATTTAGTGTAGTTACACTATCTAACGCCACCAGGAATCTAAGGCCGAGAACTATCTAATCGCATCAATCACTTCTTTGCAAGGCCAACATAAGCATTAGAGCGAAGCTAATTAATCTGTAGAAGCTCTTGCACAGCTTCATAAACTAACCACAACAGAATGGGAAAAAATATTTTTGTTCTTGCAATAAAAAGGGAAAAAAACATCAGGAAGGAGAAGGAGTGAATCGGTCACCTAGGATGAAGGGCATGGTCCTGAAACCACCCTTGTGCTTTGCCTTCTTCTTCACCGCATCCGTCTCCTCACCTCTCCCGTCCTCCGCCATTGCTCTCTTCGTCCTCCTTCAGAGGAGAAGCTAGCTTGCTGACCTCGAAGTCACGGGCGATGGGAGATGCATTTATAAAACGCGCGAGGCAGGACTGGATTTGGATACACGTCCCTGGAAAAGCATCACGGAATGGGAAGCTTGCAGGTTGCAGCCGCGCGCAGGCGGTAGGCTTCACCTCAGGACGGGCGATCGTGATTGAATATATTACTCAAAAGAGCACTCGAAGGCATTATGAAGTCCAAAATGTTGATTGAGATATGATTGATGGTCGCCTGATCGCTCCCCGGCGATCGAGATGTGGCGCCATTGAGGATCTCCATACATTGCAGCAAGACAAATGGCATCAGAATAATGTTAGTTGCGGTTTGACGACCACTGCAGCCATTGAGCACTCCGAATATTGTAAATTTTGACCCTACCATGAAATGGGCAATCAGCATGGGTAGCCATTTCTTGAGTTTCCAACAGGAGAGTTTTGTATGGTTTCTTTGTGACTATCGGTACCCTTGCGTACTGATAGACTGAATTCATGACCTGGGAAACGATAAAATAAGACCTCTTGGCCCCATGTGGGGAGGGTTCAATCATGCTAACCATTTTTAAACATCAGACTGAATATTGATCTTAATTGATTTGCCCGCTATAGATGACTAAAGTTCGAGCTCTATGATTAGAAGTGTATTTGAATACACAGTTGCCACGTAATATTAATGTATATAACTAAAGACATAAAAAAGTACTATTTGGTCAATTAGAAGTTAGAACATCACAAACAAGATTCAACATATACAGGCTCACTTTCTGGGTAAAGTCTTAATCATACAAGATCAGTATCTGGAGGACAGAATACAAAATTAAGTTGCAGGAAACAGGGTACACTACATCCTAAACAAGACCATGCTTAATACATCAAAGCACTTTGCCTACAATCATATTAGGATACTCCCACCAAATCAATCCATGACTTCACCGCCACCAAATCATGTGCGTCGTCTACGACAACAGTGCCTGCCTCCTCGTCCGGGTCACCACATACTCGAACTCGGCAATCCCGAGCTCCTCCAACTCCTCCGGGTATATGGCCTCGTCCGGCATCGCCGTCATCTCCGCCTCAAGCATCTGCCAGCGGCACTCCTCCCTCGCGCGTGCAATCTCCTCCATCCGCCGCCTCTTCTCAGCCTCCTTCGCCTTCTCGATTTTACTAGCCATCAGGCGCTCCGGCGGCGGCGCCACGGCGCGTTGGACTGGAAGCTGCGGCTGCTTCACTGGTTGTTGCTTGATCTGATGCGCCACCGCCACCTCCTTTGTTGCTATTGATGGGGACGTTTTGCTCCTCTTCGCTGCCGCCTCCGACGGCGCCGCCTTCCGTCGTAGTCCAGCGGCCGTGAACCGCGCGCCGCCCTTGCCGGCGGGGGCCGCACCGGCGCGGCGGCACAAGAGCACGGCCTTCCTGTGGAGATCGCGGACGGCGTCGAGCTCTGCCTTCACCCGCTCCCGGAGACGCTGCTGCCCCGGCGTAGCGACGACGGCAGACACGGGCACCTCGCCGGCGGCGAAGCCCTCCCTGGCCCCGGCCTTCCCGTCCAAGCCGTCGCGGGCGCGCTTCAAGGTGCGCGCGGAGGACGCCATCACGCCGCGAGCCACGGGTGCGACTGCGGCGACGACGCCGCGCCGCCTGTCGAGGAACGCGGCGGCGGCGTCGAAGCCGAGGGCGCCACGGGGAGCGAGGCTGCACATGGCCTTTGCCGGAGAAGCAGATCGGCCGATGGGAATGAGGGGAGGAACTGGGGATGGATGGATCGACAAGATTGTGAGTTGAGACTGCGACGGAGGTCATCATATTTACTATGGCTGAGCCTACGAATCCGACTTCGAGTCCGTGTCGATCAGCTGGCAGCGGCAGGGCGCGTTTTCGTTGCCGATGTTGCTCCGATCGGTGATGGTTCCGAAACTCTGAATCCGATCTCTTGAAAGACTCTCTCGATCGGCCGTTGCAATCAGGCACGGCACCCTGCTCCGCACGCAACCGGCAGGACAATCCAGATCAGGAAACTTAAGACAGGAAACTGATGAATTCGCCTAAATTCCATAGATCGAGAATGCAGGAAACTCCAAATGGCATTGCAAATTGAAGAGTGTCGTTAAACTTGTGCCGACAACGTGACGTGTTGCGCTCAATGCTACTGCTTTTCTTTCAGTTCCGCAAGTCCGTCTCTGACAGCAATTCCAGTAGCTCGACAGTTCTGATTCTGAACAACTTCTGCCAGCCTAGTAGACATATACATTTCTCGAACAATTACCGTACACGATAATGTGCTACTGGTACAGTTCTAGTATTATGGTAAGCAGATAAAGAGAAGTTATCTAAAGAGTAAATACCATTATTCCGTACCAAGTTCCCAACCCAAGTCTTCTTGTACCCAAGCTATTTGAAGCTTCTACCCTGCTTCTTGGCGTCCTCGGCGCCATTGCCATTGCCATTGCCATGGTAGAGCTCCACCTCCTTGTCATCCCCGACCGTCTCCAATGGCTTGAAGGTGTAGCACTTGACGCAGACGAAGAAGTAGACGAGGTTAACCACCTCCAGAGCCACGACGAGCCAGTAGTAGTAGTCCAGCTTCCCTCGGTTGAGGTTGTCCGGCAGCCACTGCCCGCTTCCCCGCGTCTTGGCGTGCACGATGGTCACCAGCAGCGTGCCGAGGTAGCTCCCGATGGAGAAGGTGAGCCAGTAGAGCGCCGCCGCCGTGCTCCGCATGCTCTCCGGCGCCTGGTCGTACAGGAACTCCATGCGCCCGACGTCCATGAACGCGTTGGCGACGCCGTGGATGGCGAACTGCGGCACCAGCCAGAAGACGCTCATCGGCAGCGTGGCCTTGGGCGAGTCCAGCAGCCCGCTGGCCGCGGCCACGGCCCTGCGCCGCCGCTCCACGACCGCGGCCACCGCGTTGGACAGCATGGCGATGGTCAGGCCGACGCCCGTGCGCTGGAGGTGGGTGATGCCGTTGGGGCGGCCGGTGAAGCGGCGGAGCACGCGGACGAGGACGCGGTCGTAGAAGGCCAGGGTGAGCAGCATGGCGAGGTTGGTGAAGATGAGCATGGAGGCCGGCGGGATGCTGAAGCGCGGCGTGAGGGCGCGGTCCAGCGTGCGGGCCTGCTGGATGGCGAAGCTGTGGTTGTGCGACGACGACGTCACCAGGATGATGCCGGCGGCGCAGATCGGTAGTATGCGGATGATGGACTTGAGCTCCTCCACGCGGTGCACCGTCGACAGCCGCCACGGGTTGTTCGGCTGCCCGGACGGCAGCACGTCGCCGTCCGTCACTATGGCCGCCTTGTCAAAGAACCTAGTAAAGAACTTAACAAGTCAGTTCGTACTTCAATTCGTGCAGATCGATCAAATTCACAAACGCTTCGTCGGATTTAATTTAGCTTACTTTAGCTGGTCGGTGTGGAGGAGGCGGCCGGTGGCGGAGATGCCGGCGTCGAGCTCCTTGTCCTGGTACAGGAGGCTCGGGTCTGGCACGGCGGCCTTCCGCTTCTTGAACGCGGCCGTGGCGACCTGCGCCAGCCGGACCATGGGGCTGCCCCCGGGAGGCATCCTGACGTAGAGCGAGTACCCGGACACGAAGGCGATCACCGCGGCGAGCATGGCGATGGTGGGCACGCCGAGCCCCCAGCCCCACCCGACGTTCTCCTGGATGTACACGACGGCGGTCACGGCCGTGAGCTTGGCGAGCTCGACGGCGAAGAAGTAGAGGTTGAAGAAGCTCCACTTGGGCTGCTTGGCGCCCCGGTGCGCGTCCAGCTCGAGCTGGTCGGCGCCGAACGCCATGGTGCAGGGGCGGGTGCCGCCGGTGCCGATGGACGTGCAGAGCAGCGACAGGTAGAGCACGGCGATCTGGTAGGAGGAGGCGCGCTGGCAGTCGGCGGCGTGCTTGGCGCAGGGCGGCGGGTGCAGCGAGGGGAGCGCGGCGGAGAGGGTGAGGCAGACCATGCCGAGCTGGTAGACGACGGAGCCGAACGTGATGGTCCAGAAGCGGCCGGCGAAGGAGTCGGCGATGAGGCCGCCGACGAGCGGGGTGAGGTTCGACGTGCCGTTGTAGTTGGTGATGGTGTTGGAGGCCTGCACGAGTGGCAGGTGCATCTGCAGGGTGAGGTACGTGATGAGGTTCGAGGTGAACCCCACCGAGGCGAGCCGGTCGCAGAAGTCGTTGGCTGTCGTCATAGGCAGCCATGGCGGGAAATGTTAGCTTGAATTCGATGCAGATTGCAATGTTGACATAATCGCAGATGGAATGGAAGTTTGTTTATTGGGTTAATTTGATTTATGTCATTACAAATGTCACGGATCGGAGAAATACCATTACAATTCACCTATTCGGAAGACTGCCATTACAATTCTTACTCCCTTTGAAATATGCCATTATATACGTCTTTGAAGCCTTTGGGCCCAGCTGCAGCGTACCGGGCGCACAAGTATTTTCGTATGGACAATGTTATCCTCACCTACTCTTCTAGTACTAGTCACTTATGAATGGGGCCCACTTGTCATCCCCTCCTCACGTTCCCCCTCCCCTCCGCCGCCCTTCCTCTGTTGGAGCTCTCTCCCCTCCCCTGCCGGTCGCCGCAGTTCTCCTCCCCAGCCGGCCGCCGCAGCTCTCTCCCCTCCCCTGCCGGTCGCCGCAGCTCTCTCCCCTCCCCCGACGAGGCGACGCGGCTCGCTTGGTGGGTCGGCGGCGTGGTCGGCGGGGCCATGGGCGGGGCGCCCACGGCGTCATCCGCGTCCTCGCCTGGCTCTTTGCCTGCGTCGGCGCTCGGTTTCGGCGGCGGCGTCTTCGAGCTCCGGGCGGCGGCGGCTTCGAGCTCCGGGCGGCGGCGTCTTCGAGCTCCGGGACTCCTCCGCCCTCCCCTCCCCTTGGGTCTGGGCCCCGCGGCGGCGAAAGCCGTGGACGAGAACGGCTGCGGCGCGTCGGCGAGCACGTCGTTGATCCAGCGGAGAGCGCGGAGACGGCAGGGGCAACGGTCCTCGGGCCGGCGGCGGCGGAGCTCTCGCGCGCGGCCCGCGAGGCTGCGCTGCTCCGCTGGCCGCCGGGAGGCGATGGGTGGAGCGACGGCGGCCTCGAGGACGCGCCTCCATGGCCCCATGGTTGGAGCGCGGTACTACGCCGCTGCAGCCGCCACCGCCGCCGGGGATGAGAACTCCGCGCAGCTCCACAAGCGCCAGCTCCAGCTCGGCTCCGGCGCTTCGATTTGGCGGCGGCCACGTCCGTTTCGGTGGTGGCAGCACATGCGCAGGGTCGGACTGGGGCCGTGGAAGCATGGCCGCGACGGCGCACGTGGCGACCGGCGGGGGAGGTGAGAGAGCTCCACGAACAGAGGAAGGGTGGAGGGGAGGGGGAACGTGAGGAAGGGGATGACAAGTGGGCCACATTCATCAGTGATAGTACGAGAAGAGTAGGTGAGGGTAACATTGTCCATATGAAAATACTTGTGCGTCCGGTACGCTGCAGCTGGGGCCAAAGGCTTCAAAGACGTATATAATGGCATATTTCAAAGGGAGTAAGAATTGTAATGGCAGTCTTCCGAATAGGTGAATTGTAATGGCATTTCTCCTATCCGTGACATTTGTAATGGCATAAATCAAATTAACCCTTGTTTATTTGATTTGGTTTTAGGACCATGTTCTTTTTTTGTTCTATTTGAGAACACCGTGGATTTGAACTCACTATATCCTGATGAAATACTTGGTGTCTAATAAACTGTGAGCTCTTTTCAGGTATGACTTGTACCCTTATATATTTCTATATTAGCCCAAATTACTGTGCACTTACAAATTTGACACATCCCTCCAGGTCTCTACAAATATAACACAATGATATGATTAATAAATTGTATCTTCTCTCCAGAAGACCTGAACCAACTAGTTCCTTGTCTATTTTAGGATCGCTCTATGTGAAAACTGTTTAAGTAAGGCTCTAAATCATAATTCCCGCGAAGGCTCTCATTCTATCAAAGCTAATATAGATTCACAATTTACCCACCTCAGTCACAGTAAAATTATTCAAACATGAGCATAACAATTTGGGATAGCAACAAGTACACATTAAAAAGTTATATTCTTGTGTGTAAGATAGAAGCTTTATCACAGTTGATCTTTACATTGAATTAATACAGATTCCTGAATTATTCCAAAGTAAGAAGATTTATGAACCCACCTAAACGTCAGTTTTTGTTTCCATAAAAGACAACCAAAATCTGATTATCGATAAATAAAGGTCGCTATTGATTGTCCGGTACACTGACAGCTACTTTGGCAGAGTAGAATTTCCCTACTCACAAAGGACAAGGAGGCCTTGATACAGCTCTACAGGTTGAGTTATGTGATGCAAATCCAAAGACGTCGCATTTTAGGTGTCTATCAACCTATGTCCTGTCGAGCACAATAGATTGGTTTGACCCAGACGAAAAAACAACAAAAAGGCTGTCCCGAAAAGAAGAGCGCCTTGTCCACCGACGTGCTCTGTAGTCTGTGCTATCGACCGGCAACGTGTTCAGACTTCAGAAATGCAGCGAACGGTGCCGTTGCAGCACCGAAAGGTGGCAACTGGCAAGCATGCAGGGATTGGTATTGAGAATCTTTCTAAAACAAAGGCTATTTGCAACGAGATATTTTAGTACTGCTCTTTCTAGTGCAACTCCTAATAAGCTACCATGCTATCCTCTGAACTGATGAACAGGCCGTGAAATTGTTGAAGGAATTGAAAACGGAGGCTAATTAATTGCAGGGGAAGGCAGAAGGCAACCAGCTAAAGAAACAGGGTGAGGACGAATCTGAAGGACAATCCACACTACAGTGGAGTAACAACAGGAATCTAAGCAAAGCAGATCAAAGCTAGCTAATGGAGTAGCAGGAATTGGAGAAGCGAATCACTCACCTAGGATGAAGGGCATGGTCCTGAACCCGCCCTGCCGCTTCGCCTTCCTCGCATCCGCGCCCTTCTTCTCCCGTCTCCCATCCTCGGCCGCCATTGCTCTCCCCCTCCTGGCTCCTGCTCTGCTCTGCTCCTTCAGAGGCGAAGCAGCTGCCTCAGCCCGGAGCCTAGTGAGAGAGCTACGAGCTGCGGTTAGGCAGGCACTGGGTGCCGGCACCCAACACCAGTTATGCGTGTGGGAGTGGGAGGTCGATGGACACGGGGATGCGTTGTACGCACGCTTTTATAAAGGAATCGGGTTAAGATTGGGTTGGAATGGAAATGGATACTGTATGCCGAAAAAGAGGTCTTGGAGCGGGACGCGCCGCAGGCTCCACTCCACCACTGGGCGATGGAGATGCCAAAACGCAGGGAGCTCCGGGCACTGGACTGTGCGTCCTCTGCAGTCGCATCAGGGGCATGAGCACGCGAGGCTGGTTCCTGTTTGGTGATTGCCATTCGGTGCTCTAGATTTTGTCAACGTATCAGCTGCGCATAAAATCTATCGTGTTTTTTTCTTTTTAATTTGTGCTAACTCCTTTTTCAGGCCTTTTGTAACTTATTATGGGGCCAGGAAGCTTTGTATATGCTCGGAGGGCTAGAAATTAATTACTATATTAATCAGAAAAAAATATCCACTAGTGCTACTAAAATGTTAACCCAAAGTACTTCTATATAGAATTATAAATCACCCTCCATTCTCATTACGAAATAATTAACCCGAACTGTATATCTACTAATAAATTACCCATATCTATACTCAACAAGGTCACTACACATGATTCCCTTTACCCACCTCAGAGATACCATAATTTCATTAAGGCCTTGTTTCCTTTAGCTTGCCCATTGTGCTGCGATCCACAATCTGCGCGCAAGCTGAAGCAAACAATGTCCCATCAGTATCTGCAAGCTCCCATACTCTAATAATCCATACTTCTTTGGCCCCCAAAAAAATATATTCCTAACTTTCAAAAATAGTTACACAAAAAATGTGTTTCTACATTGTGGTCTTGACGTCTTGTAGACTAGCTAGCTGCTAGGGCATATCTTACTAAATGGCGCGAGTGATAAATGGGTGAAGTGAATGGCGCCAAATTAATCATGCGCTAATCCTTTTATGTGCATGTGCAGGCACGTCGGCTGTAGTTTCCTACTCCGTTGTTCGTTGTATGTGCATGTGCATTCACTTTTATTTATCACACATATAATCATAACAAACCTAACTAATTAGGGGCATGGAGGTCAATTCTTATCCCTACTATTTTTTCTGAAATTTCTAGGTTAGATCGTTATTACGACAAAAAAATCTGCATTTCACTGGATTGCATATTGTAGTTAAAACAAACAGGACCCTAATGTATAAATTCATTGCACATTCATGCATTTAAGATATCATAGTTGGAACTAAAATTATGTTTTAGGGTAAAATCTAAAAAGAAACAGAAAAGAAAGAAAAAAAGAAAGAAACATGAGATAACGCATTGTACAAGAGGATCACTGATCTATTCTGATAATGGAAAAAATAAGCGCTCACTAAAGGGAGAAACGATATATAATAAATTATCTCTCTCTCCCAGATAACATTAATAGTTTGATTGGCCTACACTATTTGTGCACTTTGGAATAGTTCAAAGGGGGATAATTTGGTGTTAGGTGCGTGTGAGGCCGCTTACTTTATGGGCATAGTGGCATTGGAACCGGAAAGAGAAACTTAACGACTCTTAGGACACCAACACTGATGGAGATAAGGATCAGTACGGCAGGATGCGTGCGCGCGGTTGTTGTACGTATCGGGCTTTAGACACTAGTTCAAGGTCACAGAACTAGCCAAAATGAGAAGTACTAGGTGTATTAGGTGTACAAGGATCATGACAACTTAAAAAGAGGAGTGTATTAGGTGTAAAAGGATCATGACATCTTAAAAGAGGGGTGTATTAGGTGTTCTAATTAAAGCTCCAAACACATATAAAAAACATATTTTAAATTATGTTCCACTAAAAGTGCCCCTAAATAAACATATAGTCTGGAAGCTTAAAGTGCCACTAAAAATCAAAATTTTTATGTGGTATATTATTAAAGGAGTCACCTTGACTAAAGATAACTTGACAAAGAGGCGTTGGAATGGTAGTACTAAGTGTAGTTTCTGTAATTGTGAAAAGACTATTCAACATCTTTTCTTCGACTGTTATAATGCCAAGCTTATCTGGAGAGTGATACAAGTTTCTTTTAATTTACCATGTCCATTAAATATTATTCATATGTTTGTTGGATGGCTTAATGGGGTAGACAAGAAAACAAAGCATCAAGCTCTGTCAGGGGCGGCAGCGTTCTGTTGGGCTATTTGGATAAGTCTTTTCTCCAATGCAGGTTTTTGTTCCAAGGGACTCACTGGGTCAGGTTTTGGGCGCTCATGCAAAGAGAGGAAGATCGACCACGCATCGACTCGACTTGTCGTGCCCTTGAGTCGTTGATGATGGAGCTTTTTGTTTCCTATGGTTGGTTCAATAATCATAGACTTCCTGTTAGTTGAACTGTTAGTGATGACTCGTTTGTTGGGTCGTCGTTGCTCAATTTGTTGCTTTTCTATTTTAAGAAACTTGGAGATGGTTTTGGTGTTTTGGTTCGAAACTTCGGACATCAATCGATACAGAGGCTGGAATATTAATAGATATTCCCTTTTCTAAAAAATATTTTAAATTATATTTAAATGTGCACTAAGTTTTTATCTCCGCCGCTTAAAAGTTTTGCATTTAGATTCCAATCTTATCAACTACACATGAAAATTCTAGCAAAGTTAAATACGAAAAGTAGGGCAAAAAATAATACTGAATATAAAGAGTGCAGAGAACGTAAACTCTGGCACGATAATTTATTTCAAGGTATCGGAAATCAGCGATTTTCTCTAGTCTTCGTTGTTGGAGCCCCTCTCAAGGGAATGCCCGCACAAGGGCCTTGGTCCCCGGTCAAGTAACTCCGTGGATAGCCGATGGGCTCTTCCCACGCTCGAGTGAGTCATCACTTTGCCTCTTCCGGATGCTTCTTGCCGCTTCCACTCCGTAGAGCTTCGGCAAAACACCGAGGGCTCTCCTCCCTCTCACAATCACCAGCGGCCACTCCACAAACTCAGTTGGAGGGTCTCGCAAGACTTACATGCCTTAGAATTACAACACAATGTGTACACAAGCACCGGTAGCAAAGAGGTGTGCAAATCTCGTCTAATTCTAGGCTAATCCCTAAAGTAATGCGCTAATAGGCCTAAACTAGCACTAATCAAGATCTATGTTTTGTTGCTAATTGCCCTAATATTCTCTTGATCACTTTGGTGGTTAGAGCACTCAATTGTATGTACAAGACACATCAGCAACTTATCCAAGCTCTAGCATACTTGAAATGGCTGAGCGATGGGTATAAATAATCCAAACTCAAGAAACTAGTTGTTGCCAACCATTGCAGCTTTTCTGTGTAATACGACTGATTCGGTGATGCATAGGAGGGGACACCCCGAATAGATCGGTCTATGCCACCTCAGCTAGCCATTGAACTTCTTACTCCCACTGACGACGCCTGGGTCCAGACACCGACTGATTCAGTGCTGCCCCTTCCTTGACACCAAATGACGTCTGGGCCCAGACACTGACTGATTTGGTGTTGCCCTTTCCTTGACACCGAATGGATTAGTGTACAATTCATGAGTTGATGTCTTTTTGCAGCACCGACTGATTCGGTGTGCCCTCGTGGACATGACCGAATGAATTGACACTGACTGATTTGGTGCGCTTCATGTGCAACACCGATTGAATCGGTTCGATGCATCTGTCTTTCAGAGATGAACTTCAACTTAGCCATCAACATCGACTGATTTGGTGCATTCCTTAAAAATGTGTCGGTGCTTCTGTTGATCACTCCCGCGAAGTGCATGTGACAACGAGTGATTCGGTGCGCTGAAAATCCTACACCGAATGAATCGGTGTAATACGTCGTTGTGTAATTTTGTCTTGATTTTTCGCGGGTCTTTGTTCTAATTTGTCTTCTTTGATCTTGACATCATTTGGAATTCCAAAATATGCCTAAGTCATTACATTTGGATGTCTTGTAACCAAACATTGGGACCTATAGAATCTACAAATGTTCATCTAATAAACTCATTAGTCTCAATGATTGTATAGTCACTCAATCACCAAAATCATAAATAATAGCATAGGGACATTTTTCTTACACTAAACCAAACACAAGTTATTCAATCAGAGTAGCAAAGAAAAATGAGAAGTGTAGGCAGAGCGGAATCCGTATGCAATAGAGAAAAATGAAGATAGTAAAGCCCAAACAAATAAAAATGTTATTAGATGACGCCCATTTGAACTATTTCTATCAAGGAGGCTGTAGTGATGGAAGTGAAAAGAGTGATAGCAAAAAAAATGAAAATGTAATCATGATAATTAGGTTCAAACTCTTACTGAAAAAAATGGCACAAATAGTACATGTATATAGTTCGATTCTTGATACAACCCATTCAACGTAAATCATGACCTCTGGTATGGGGCTGAAGTGGTTGTGTGGGACAAGACTGACACATATTCTGTTGATCATAGTCCAAATTATTCTGCTAAATTAATAAACTTCAGTGCCGCACCTAATGTTTAGCACTTATTGTAACGATAAGGTATAAATATATATTTGCTTCATATTAAACTGAATTATGTATGAATCATCCGAGCCCCAAAGGTCGCCAAAATTTCCCCCTTTTATTCTTCTCTCTTTTTTTCTTGTGGATCAGAATCTCATAATGATCCTGGTGCCGAAACAAAAAGATTAATATTCGCGCTCATCAAATTGGTCCATGGAATCATTCTTGATGCACCAAGGGATGCGCGTGCGTCCATACCACGACGCCCGAAAGCAGCGAGTTACCTTGTGCTCTCCTTATCGTCCAATGCACAACCCGCCGCTCACCGGCGTCGTGGGGCGCCGACGGTGACGGCACGGCGGGTGGGTCAGCAGCGGCTTGGCGCACAGTGGCGGCACCACTGCACTGGAGATACTTGCCATCTTTCTCTTTTCTGGCCGGGGTAACGAGACGGACACTAGTGCTACACTACTACAATGCTGGGAAGGTAGCTACATGCCTGTTATGAACGGCGGCGAATAACGAAGTAATCAAACACAGCGGGACACAAGATTTAACGTGGAAACCCCTCCAATGCGAAGGGGAAAAACCACGGGCACCAGCCAGCACAATCTCACTATATCTCAAGAGTCGGGTTACAACGCCTATGGCGGCTTACAAGAGAATCGAGTCTCCACGAAACCCTAGCAAGGGTATATATACCGTACCACGGGGGGCGAAGCCCCCCGTACCCCCCTTTACGCGTCAACATGGGGGCGAGTTCCTGATGGGCCGGCTTCAGCCTCCGCTTCGCTCCGGCCCAAGCCTCCGGCGACGGGCCTCCGCTGCGCTTCGGCAGAAGCCCGGCCTATGTCGTGGATGTGGAATTTGGAACATATCCAACACATGCCTACATGGTCCTCGGCACTTCTGGCGATTGAGAAACATTGCCTTGCCGGCATATATCCCTTTTAGGAGTTGAAATTAGATACCAATGATGAGAAGCAGAGATATTTCTTCAGGTTGCTTTTGTACTGCAAAAGGTTTGCAAACTTTTAGAACTTTATTCAGTATAGTGTACTACAACGGAGATTTTTGTTCCAACTTTTAGTTAACATTTTTCTTTAGCCTTTTAGTTCAATTAGCCTTGGTTTCGAATCCAAGATTTTTCTAAAGATTTAATTTCACAATACAGCTATTTGTTGTCTAACTATCAAGGAACTACAACTTCTAAATTCAGTTTCACATTACTACTTGACATTGGTCCACACATAAATTTTGTGGCTGATATATGGATCCATGCAAAATGTTGTAGCATTATCATACTAAAGCCTCAAGTAGAAGAGGTTGTGGTTCTTGATAGTGAGGCACAAATAATTGTAGTTTTGTGAAATTGAGTCTTTGTAAAAATGATACTCTTAGGCTCTATTTGGTTCAATTCCCAAATTTTTTCCGTGGCGCATGTGCGGTGCGCCATACTTCTGGCAGAGAAAATGATCGCCAAACTTTCACTGAGGTCTGCAGCTGCAAACACTACGGAAATGCCAAATGTGGCGAGCTGTGGCGAGATGTGGTCATGATCCAAACACACCCTTAATCTTAAATCCCATTTTCTTTAAAACCCTTGTGTTCCAAAAAGGCCTGGACATGGTTTTACAGATAAACTTGTTTGGAGATACTTTTTTTGGAAAAGTTGTTTGGACATACACGTAATCCTAGTAAATAGCATAGAGCTGTATCATTCACCATGGTAGTCTAGTGCCCAATACTCGTTCATCATCAGTTAGTCGAAGAAAAATATACTCCTAGAACTCTAGAAGGCACGATGAAGAAAATATCTTGCCGCGAAACGCGATATAACGGCAATGATAAGGACGCACAGTTGTGACACTGTCTGAATTCTGAAATAAACATGCACTAACTCTAGAACGGTTGACCCAGAGGCATCAATTGCAGTCACTAGCTATCTCCTATCTCCAGTAGCTTCAGGACGTGCCACGATGAGCAGCGAGGACTGAGGACCAGGCACATCCATGGTATTCTGGATCAGTGGATCATAGCCTCCCCCACTGTACCTACCGAGAGGAAATGAGCACCTTACCCGAAACGGTTACAAACACATTCAGAGGTTGCACGACCTTGTTGTTTGCCGCTTGCAACTAAGGTTTGTTTTCCTGAAATTTGCTGGTTCACTCAAAACAATCTCAAGCTTTTGGAGCCCGATTAGCAATTTCCAGTAGTAGATTGTATCTATCTATCTAAATATTTCATATCAATTAAAAGGTAAGGAAATTAGAAGTTGATTTCTATATAGATTATCATGAGGTAAAATAGCTAAATAAATAGTAGTCCATACCAAATTCGGTGTTGCGTTGGGTAGGATAAGGTTAATCCATACCCATACCATAGCTTGTGATTATGTCATGTTACAGAACAGGCAGACGATGAGGTGACGAGCAGGCGACTCAAGGTCGTATTCGCTTCCCACCTGTGGAACCACAGGCTAAGCAACATCAGCTTACTGTCGCTGTGATTTTCTAAAGCACTCATCAATCCCAGCCAAAGAGGGAACACAAGGGGTTCAGATCGACTCTTGACTGACTAATTTGTGGTGTCGATGATTGCAAAGCTAAGAGAGAGATGCATAAACAAAGGAAATCATCACAAGCAGGAGGAAAGAGATGAGACGGTGGTACCTATTGTAATTTATTTTGAGAACTGGATATTGATAAAAACAGACATTACCCTCCAATATCCTAACCGTATCCACATTTCAATGGGTAATCCATGCCCTTAGTCACAAAAGTTTCCGGAAAGACAGGTCGAGAAACAAGAAAGAGTTTTGAAATATAGTACATATAGGGTATACCTATTTGTAACGTTTGTTCAAAGGACGAAACATGTTCCATTAGTCCAGGACCATAGTTCAGAATGATATCAAAATTTATGAAGCATGAGATTAACTGAATTGATATACAATTTTAGGGTTTATATGAAATAAATTCAATAATGAACTTTTCATAATATCAAGAAAATCAAAGGGCTAAAATGACAGACAATTAATTCCTTATCCACTACGGTTTCAACGAATCGATGGAAAGAATACATCATGTCATTCTCTGCCGCTCTAAACGACAGCGATAGCGTTCACCCGTCCTCCCTCGGCTTGATGGGGCTGGTGCTCCTCCGTGTTGTCTGTGCTTGACGTGGGTCACTGGCTCACTGTAGTAGCGCTCCCCTGTTCTCCTTAGCATGATGGCAGTGAAGCTTCTCCACGTTACATGGGGTGTGGGCTCTATGCAAGTCGCATCCCAGACGTGATTCAGGCGGCAACCCACATCGTCCTTGACTCATGAACCAAAACAATATACTATGGACGGGGATGTTGCATCATCCCGCGTTTCCGGTGACTAATGGCTCGTTGGTTTGGCTTATCAGCCACCATCCAGCAGTATTTTTCTCTCAGCAGAAATAAGGACCAGCCAGCCAGCAGTATTTTTATCTCAGCACAAATCAGCACCAGCGACAAGCCACCAGCCAAACGAACGAGCCGTAAGTCCATACCCTCCCCTAAACAATATGGACGTGTAGGGATGGACATGAATTCTTAAGTAAAAAGAAAAATGTTAAGGTAGAACAAAAACTAGCTATCCGCGCTAATTAGCGCGGGTCATCTTGCTAGTTTAAGATTACCCAAATTCTACCGGGAGAGGGCTCTCCGTTTACAACTATCGCGAGAGCCCCTCCATCACCGCTAGTCTTCCATCCAACGTCTCCTGCACCAGCCTTTTGTTTTATCACGTGGCCAACCTGTCAGGGAGGGGAAACACAACTGGATATGCATCCACCACCGCCGCTCACTTCTGCCCGCTCGTTCTCCTCGATCCCCTCCTGCATTCCATGGCGGCACACGCCGGAACCCTAGCCCCGCCGCTCCTCCGCCTCCCGCATCGCCCACTACCCCACCCCAGATTCCCCATCCCAACCACCTCCTTCTCCCTCCGCCAGCGCGCCCCACTCCTCACGGTCGCCCGCACGGCGTCCGGCGGCAGCGGCAACAGCGACGACGGTCCCCTGCTACGGAGGAGGATGCGGAGGGGGACAAGGAGCGGCGAGGCCATCCCTCTTGCCGCTTTCAGAGATCCGGTGGTGGGAGATGCTGTCCCCGGAGTCAGCCAATGACGCGGTGGTGGTGCTAACTGGCATGCTCGCCGGAGCCAGCGCCTCGCTGCTGTAGCACCTCCAACTCATCTCCACGGCAATCTTCTCCATAGTGGTCAGGTACTCATTCATCGTTGCGCTCCTGCTCTTCGTACTCAATATATTCCTGTGACCGACACTGCTTAGGTGCCCCTCTTTCCTCTCCGTTGTTTGCATTTCTCTATCGTGCAATTATGCAGCATTAATGTTGCTTGTTTGAGCCTACCCCCCAACCGTGTGGAAATCGCATTTTGGTAGGATGAATCGAGGGAGGCAATTTATCACATATTCCTCTGTATTCTCTACCCCTGCCTTGCTGCTTGTAAATAGATGTCCTATTTTGCAGCACCATCATAAGGTAAATTCACACGAAGCATGTCAAGCAGTATCAATATCTCTATGTTGGTGTCTTTTGTGTAAAATCCTGTCCTCGTCGTCATATCTCTAATGGAATTATTTATGTGTAGATCTTAGGCTCAATTTGTTGTACTAGGATATGTGGATTTGCATTCGGCTGATGTGTGATTACTTTTGTCAATGTGCTGAATTAAACATGAACTGTAACTACTCCTGCGTCCTGCATGTGTGTTTATTGTGAATTAAGCATGAACTTGTAACCTGTACCATGGTGTGATGCTTGGATATTTGATGTTTCAATTTGAGCAATAAGCCTCTAACTATACCAGCACTGATTGTGACAGTTCAAGTTGACCCAATGATTTGAATCTGAAACACATAGGATGAAGTAACTTATCATTTATTCATATGTGACACAAAGTAACTTGCCACTTACACTGAAACACATAGGAAGTAAGTTGTCATTTTGTAGACATGTGATGAAAGTAACTAGCCCCCAGCCCCCCACCCCCACCCCACCAAATAAAATTATCAGTACTTAGGGATCATATTGCAGTAAATAATGCAAAGTTGACATGGCAGACAAAATAACTTGCAGTTTGTTTGAATTGCAGAAGATTTTTTTCACACGGTAAAAGAATATTGATTGCACTATCTTTGTACTTAGCATGGACTTTTATAGTTCTAACTGTGCTGTGAGCTCTGGGTTGTACTGTGTAATGTAAGGTTAGTTCTAGCTGTGGGTTGGGGTGTTTGGTCTAAGATTCGCTTTATGTATGTAGCTATGTAGGTTTTCCATGTGTGCGGTTGTTCGCTTCGTGGTAGCACGTATGCCCGCAACTGTTTCTTGAGCTATATTTTGCGAATGCCTCCACCCAGTCTTATTGCTATCAGTTTAAACTCATGTACGTTTCTGTGTTCTGCGCATGTTGTATAGGACAATTGTCAGCTTGACATTGATGGTGATTTCTTCTTTCATGCATTGTCACTATCTGTGTATTTGAACCAAATAGACAAAAAATTATATGTGCCCCTTTCACTGTTTGTGTATTTGAACCAGGAGCAATTTTTATGCATTTAGTTTGTTCTTTTTGGTTTGCTGGATGGGTATTCTAGGGTTTTGTGGTGAATATGATTGTTGAGTTGTGAAATATGAATATGTGCTGATTTTATATTATAGGAAGTAACTCTTCACCAATTTTTTATGACATAGGAAGTAAATTATGATTAATGTATATGGTACAGTAACTTTTTTGTCACTTCTCTCCGTTTTTATGCATACAAACATAATCTTGTCTGTTTCACCATCTGTCTTTCTTTTTTTGACCCTCCAATATTAATAGAGAATCCAACTCTTCTGGCATATTGTAGTTGTATGAACTAAATATGTCTCATCTTGATACTATAGCTAACTTGAACATTATTTAATTTCCTAGGTTTCAGAACCAATTTCTGGTGCAGCAACATGCAGGTCGAATAAGCTTATCCCTATAATTACACAAGAAGTAACTTGTCATAATTCAAGTGATTTTAGGAAGTAACTTGTCAACAATCTACATTGTAAAGAAAGTAACTTGTCACTGTTTTGCATATCAAAGAAAAGTAACTTGTCCATACTTTAGTGAACATATGGCTGGAACTATCCAAAGTTAACATGGCAGAGAAAATAACTTGCTGCCATTTTATAGGACCAGATAAGTAGTTTTTCACTAATTTACTTCACATGGGATGTAACTTATGAATAAATTTACATTATACACGAAGTAATTTTCTAATGAACCAACTTTAATCATGATTTTTTTCAATGATACGTCTTATCTGATGGATTCGGCTTTCATCATGCAGTAGTGTGCTTGTGTAGTTGATATTGAGAAATGTGGTCTTTTAGAGAAAAATAATGTGATTTTGTTGTTCTGTTTGTATGATTGAGGCGATGGTGAGTGCTTGCTTGTGTGCCTGATGAGAATTGCTATCGATTGAGTTGTTATTGTGTTTGAGAACTAGCATGGTTTAAGAATTCTCACTAGGCACATCTAACTTCTGATTTGATGTTATGTTGTTTGATCAACTAGAATTTTTATTTTTTATGAAACCTTTTTGCTATGGACATGTGATTTTTTTTCTTTACTTCCAATTGGTTTTTATTCACAATCCGTATGGCTAGTGCACTTTGTTTTGAGCATATGACTATATGATCTGACGTGCTTTGTTAATTTTTGTTTCCTGATGATGGAACAGAAACTAGGGAAGGATGTGACCATCACATTTTCCTTTCCTCTTGTTATTTCTAGTGGGTAAGATTTTGAGTCTACCTAAATATTTCCTCTTATCTTCAAGTGTTTTCTCACTGTTCTATATGAGTAGATAACTAATCTTTGAGCTGTTGCATTGATGATGGTTTTATTAGTTATCAATGTTACCTAAATACTTATAGTTTTCCACAAACATAGTAATATATTCATGTAGTGTCCATAAAAAATGTTGGAGATTGAGCACCAGAATGTATTGTGCTCAGCCAAGCCAATTACTTGTTGAGATTATTTTCTTGGCTGATTATCATTGTTTTTCATGAGTTGTTTAGCTTTCATACATATTACTGTGTTGGTCATGGTGTAACATTTCCTGCTACATTCTCTATGTATTGCCTCCATAATGTACTGCTTTGGTGTTGGTTGCTTTATCAGTAATTCTTGTTACCTTTTTGTGACTTTGTCAGTAAAAATTGTATGTGTATGGCTAAATTCTGCTATCTGAACTACCTGGAAACTTGTAGAGACAAGTGTTGAATACAGAGATCATATAACTTGAACTAATAGTTGATTGGTTTGAATGCTAGACATGGCAGCCATCTTCAACTTGAAATTGAGCTCATATACTTTTTCTCTTTTGTTGATCTAACCATGTACTTGAACTGATGATCCCACTGTGCACACCTTTCCTATTCTTTTTAGTTATGGATACCATAAAAAGTAACTTGTAAATTATTTTAAAAACATAGAAAGTAACTAAGATTAATTTACATCATATAAGAAGTAGCTTGGGCATATTTTGCATTTTATAGTAAGTAACTTCTTCCTAGCTACCTCTCCAAACATAGGAAGTGATACGCAAATAATTTTAGTAAGTAACTTTTACATGGTTTGTATGGTAAAAGAAAGTAACTTAACCCTGATTTGAAAAGCAAATAAAGTAACTTAGAAACATATCCTAAGTGGAGAACTTGGTAGGGCTGAAGTGAAGAGCAATATAAGTTTTTTAATTTTTCGTGACTATATACATATGTATGTATTTCAAGATTTTTTATTCTTGTCATTTTTTACTTCTTCCTTTATGTATTTAATTTTTATTTTTGTTCTGATTCTTTTCCCCTTTATGTATGGCATTCACATGCAAATATATTCCTAGTGCTTGAAACAAGACATCTAAGAAAGACGGACACTGCTTCCTGTTGAACCATTTTTTACTTCTTACTTTGTGTTGAAACTTTTGTATTGTTTCAAAAGCATCCTTATCTGAACCTTATTATTGTATTTCCATATTGATCTCCATTGTATTGGCACTTGACTTGTATGTGTTTTTGTCATACATGGATGTGCCGTTGGCCCTACAATGCTTGTCCCTTGGGAATGGCGTCGGCACAGCAACATGTGGTGATGATGGCTTCTGGTTTGTTTGTCTAGTATTTAAACGGGCCATTGTCTGGCCAATATTTTTTTTCATTGGGCTTTGTATATTTTCTAACGGCCCTGAACTTTTTTGGCGCGCCTAATTCCCAATTGCTCCACGTTCGGAGGTGGCCGCGCCCGCGTAATAGGCACGCTTCTTGTGGGCAGGCGGTTGGCGAACCTTCCTTTTTGGCTTCTGCTTATTTATATGGCCATATATGGGGGCTCTCCGGATAGCGCTATATGGAGAGGGCTCTCCGTGTAGTCGCCTCCTTAAGATTATTAGTATGCGAAATAAATGCATGATTTTTCATGAAAAAAAATATGTTTCTGAAACATGCACTTCCTTGCCCATACAGTTGGCTAAAGGGGCCCGTGGACAACATTTAGGTTTGACGCACACCTCATCTCGCACACTAAACAGTCACATGACCGCTATTTGTGCAGCATGTCAACTCCGGAGGAGATACTCTGAGTGCCCAAGTGACACGAACAATTACCGGAATGCATGTCCAATCCTGGCCTCCACTTGGCTGATCTGATGGGGTGAATGAGCCTCAGCCAGGAATGCATGTCCAATTCTGGCCTCCACTTGGCTGATGCTACGGGTGAATGAGCCTCAGGCCTCAGCCATGGTTGCAACAGAGTTAAGCAATTATAGCAACCAGGAAAGGAAATGTGCGCATTCAACTGCACGATCCACGTATAGAAACGAATTGCAGTTGCAGACAAGCTCATTGCCATGGCACCATGTCGCATCTGTCTCACGTCGACACCGAAACCAGTTCCGAGCACAAGCGGCGACGGCATGGCCTTGCCAGGGTCATATTTTACTTGCCAAGCACCAGCAGGCTACCATCCGTGATGGCTAAGATGTCGTATTATGATAATGATTTCTGCAATACTTGGGTCCAAAGATGGAGCAGATCGGCTTTTTTTCCATGAAACGAGCCGATCTATTATTATATTAATACAATAGAGTTAAAAGGAACTACCACGTTCGCCGAGAGGGCCAAGAAATTCTCACGTTAATCTAAAAAAGAGAAGAACCTGGACCGTTGGATTTTATGAAGATCTAACGGTCTATATTAATCTGTTAATTCTCACGTTAATCCAAAAAAGAGAAGAACATGGACCGTTGGATTTTATGAAGATCTAACGGTTTATATTATTCCATTCATCCAAAAAAGAGAAGAATATATGCCGTTGGATTTTATGAAGATCTAACGGTCTATATTATTCCGTTAATCCAAAAAAGAGAAGAATATATGCCGTCGGATTTAATGAAGATCTAACGGTCTATATTTTTCCGTCCGCCGCCACCCCTCCGCTTTCAGCGCGCGGCTATCAGCGGGAGCCCGCCGCCGCCGCCGCGCAGTCGTCCGTGGCCGCCGTAGGCCACGCGGCCGCAGCAGGAGTCCTCCACCGCCGTCGAGCGGCCGTCCATGGAAGCCGCGGGACCGCGGGAGTCCTCGCCGTCGCCGTGTGACCGCCCGCCACCGAGAGGTCGTCCGCCGCTATTGTCGCCGTCGCCACCGCCGCGCAGCCGTCCGTGGCCGCAGTAGGAGGCCTCCACCGTCGCCACGTGGCCGCCACGGGAGCCCTGCACCGCCGGCCGCGCGGCCAGCCGTGTCCGCCACGGGAGTCCTCACTGTCGCCGCACGACCGTCCGGCACCGGGAGGTCGTCCGCCACCGTCGCCGTCGCGGGAGCCCTCCACCGCCGACCGCGCGGCCAGCCGTGTTCGCCACGGGAGTCCTCACTATCGCCGCACGACCGTCCACCACCGTCGCCGTCGCGGGAGCCCTCCACCGCCGCCGAGCGGCCGTCCGTGTCCGCCACGGGAGTCCTCGCCGTCGCCGCATGACCGTCCGCCACCGCGAGGTCGTCCGCCTCCATCATTGCCGCGAGAGCCATCAGCGGCCGCCGCGCGCGCGCTGAAGGCTGCCGGCGGGGGAGACCGGCACCTCTCGCCGCCAACGTTCGCCGAGAGGGCCAAGAAATTCTCACGTTAATCTAAAAAAGAGAAGAACCTGGACGTTGGATTTTATGAAGATCTAACGGTCTATATTATTCCATTAATCCAAAAAAGTGAAGAATATACGCCGTTGGATATTATGAAGATCTAACTGTCTATATTATTATGTTAATCCAAAAAAGAGAAGAATATACGCCGTTGGATTTGAAGAAGATCTAACGGTCTATATTTTTCCGTCCGCCGCCACCCCCCCCCCCCCCCCCCGCTGTCAGCGCGCGGCTATCCGCAAGAGCTCGCCGCCGCCGTGCAGCCGTCCGTGGCCGCCGTAGGCCGCGCAGCCGCAGCAGGAGTCCTCCACCGCCGTCGAGCGGCCGTCCGTGGCCGCCGCGGGAGTCCTCACCGTCACCGTGTAACCGCCCACCACCGAGAGGCCGTCCGCCGCTATCGTCGTCACCGCCGCCGCCGTCCGTGGCCGCAGTAGGAGGCCTCGACCGTCGCCGTGCGGCCGCCGTGGGAGCCCTCCATTGCCGGCCGCTCGGCCGGCCGTGTCCGCCACGGGAGTCCTCACCGTCGTCGCACGACCGTCCGCCACCGGGAGGTCGTCCGCCGCCGTCGCCGCCGCCGAGCGGCCGTCCGTGTCCGCCACAGGAGTCCTCACCGTCGCCGCACGACCGTCCGCCACCGCGGGAGCCATCAGCGGCCGTCGCGCGCGCTGAAGGCTGCCAGCGGGGGAGACTGGCACCTCTCGCCGCCATCGCCGCCACTAGAGAGAGAGGGAGGAGATAGAGTGGGGGGAGTGGTTGCGTCGGTGAAAGAAAATGAGAAAAAGAGATGGGTGGGCTCGCGTGTTGGTAGTTGGTATAGAATATGAAATATAAAGGATAACACGTGCAGAAGAAATTGATATAGAGGGGAGAATCTGAATGATTAGGCTGGAATATTTATTTGAGGATGAGAATAGAGTACGACGAGTGCGGACATCTTGAAGCCCCATGTAACCTACCACGTTCCTCTATATAGGAGGCAACGTTCAACAATGAGCGGAAGACAATACGTCGATCTGCACGTGTATCTGATGAGAGGTGCTCGAATTTAGGGTGTTCAACAAGGTTGTGAGCACAGCAGCAGAGAACAATTCTCTCTGTCTGAAGGGAGCGAATCGCTGACGGGATTGAGCACCACGGCCACGCTCAGCACTCAGTGTCTTTACCAACGCAAGTGGAAGATCATCAAACGGGTTATCCGCGCTCAAACCTGTTTGATGGTATTTGTTAACGAGTTAGTGCAAGAAGGGGCACACAGAGGAAAAATAAAGCGGAGAAACTGAGGTGGTGTAGTGTTCAACAATGAGCGAAGGACATCACGTTGATTTGCACTTGTAACTGATGAAAGGTGCTAAATTGTGCTCAAATTTAGGGCGTTCACCTAGGTTGTGAGCACAACGAGAGAGACAGATTCTCCATATCCAAATGGAGTGAATCGCTGTCGGGACTGATCACCATCACCATAGCCACGTTCAGCACTCATGAAAGATCATCAAATGAATTACCCACACTCAAACCCGTTTGATAATCTTCGTTAACAAGTCAGTAATAAAAACAAACAAAAATAAGAAGAAAAGAGATATTTATCATGTACAATAACTAAAATCCAACATCACTAATAAAATATTATAAAAATGTACTTTATAAAAATACATTCATATAAAAAACATAAAAATATATATTAATTTTAAATTTTTGTTTTTAAAAAAGTATACGCTTTCTTTTGATTTGAAAAAATATGACTAATGATAACAAATAATATATATATATATCTTAATTTGGGTTATTTAGAAAAATAAATGGGCCACTATAAAATTTATAGTCTTCCAATCACGCCGTGTGCGGCATGCACAATCAAGCAACTAATTTTAAATAATAATGCTAAAGAGAAACTAGCTACCCGCGCAAATTGCGCGGGCCACCTTGCTAGTTAATAAAAAAAACAAAGTAGCACGAAACCGAGGACCAAGAAGCGAACACATGGTGACCAGAACGCAAGCAGGGGAGGCATCATCTCTGAAATGTCAAAATCCATCTTCCTCTTCTTCTCTCCCCAATCCATCTCCAGGGGATCTCTGGATCTCCTGCTGCTTCACAGCTTCCAGCAATGGCGGAGGAAGACGCGAGCAAGCGACGGCATGGAGAAGACGACGCGGGCGAGAAGAGGAGGCAGGGCGGCTTCAAGACCATGCCGTTCATCCTAGGTGAAGCGTTCTTCATGCCAAGAACTAGTCGACTGTTGTTTTTCCTTTTTACGGAGTATCACATTAACCCCGTGCGGCTTTGAGCTGAGAATCTGAGATGTGCGTGCTGCAGCCAACGATTTCTGCGACCGGTTCGCGACGATCGGGTTCAACGCCAACCTGATCAGGTACCTGCCGCAGCAGCTGCACCTGCCGCTCGTCGAGGCCTCCAACACGCTCACCAACTTCCACGGCTTCTCCAACCTAACCCCGCTCATCGGCGGCCTCGTCGCCGACTCCTTCGCCGGCCGCTTCTGGACCATCGCGGCGGGCTCCGCCATCTACCAGCTCGGCATGGTCAGCCTGACCGTCTCCGCGCTGCTCCCCTCGCTCCGCCCGCCGCCCTGCACGGCCGCGGCCGCGGCCGGGGCGGACCAGGCCGCCTGCGCTCGCGCGTCCGCCTGGACGCTGCTCGTCCTCCACCTGTCGCTGCTCTGCACGTCCGTCGGCACGGGCGGTACGCGGCCGTGCGTCATGGCGTTCGGCGCCGACCAGTTTGAGCTCGACGGCCCGTGCCACGGCGAGGCCGGCGGCGGCGCGAGGCGGAGGTGGAGCTTCTTCAACCTCTACTTCTTCGGCGTCGAGCTCGCCAAGCTGGCCGCCGTCACCCTGGTGGTGTACGTCCAGGAGAACGTGGGGTGGGGGTGGGGGCTCGGCGTCCCGACCATCGCCATGCTCGTCGCGGTCACCGCGTTCATGTCGGGCTACCCTCTCTACGTCAAGGTGGCTCCCGGGGGCAGCCCGTTCACACGCCTGGCCCAGGTCGCCGTCGCTGCGCTACGGAAGAGAAATGTGACCGTGCCGAGCGACCCCGTATACCTCAACCAAGACAAGAAGCTCGACGCCGGCATCTCCACCGCCGGCCGGCTGCTGCACACGAACCAACTCACGCAAGTCTCCCTGCTAATTAAATTCGTTTCTATTTTATTATGTTATGTTGTGCGAACGTAAGCTAAAATGCATCCATGTGTGTCCTCTTTCTTCAGCTTTTTTGACCGTGCTGCAGTCTTGACGCAAGGCGACTTGACCAGCAGCGGCGTCCCGCGGCCCTGGCGGCTGTCCACGGTGCACCGTGTGGAGGAGCTCAAGTCCATCATCCGGATGCTGCCCATCTGGGCCGCCGGGATCCTCCTGGTCACCTCGGCGTCCCACAACCACAGCTTCGCCATCCAGCAGGCGCGCACCATGGACCGGCGCGTCACGGCGCGCCTCGAGATCCCGCCGGCCTCCATGCTCATCTTCTCCAACATCGCCATGCTCGGCACCCTCGCGCTCTACGACCGGGCGCTGGTGCCCAGGCTGCGACGCCTCACGGGGCGGCCCACGGGGATCACGCACCTCCAGCGCACGGGCGTCGGCCTCGCCATCAGCACCCTGAGCAACGCCGTGTCGGCGGTCGTGGAGGCGGAGCGGAAGCGGGCGGCCAGGCACGGCCTCCTGGACAGCCCAGGCGCCACGGTGCCGATGAGCGTGTTCTGGATGGCGCCGCAGTACGCCATCCACGGCGTGGCCGACGCGTTCATGGACGTCGGGCGCATGGAGTTCCTGTACGACCAGGCGCCCGAGAGCATGAGGAGCTCCGCCGCGGCGCTCTACTGGCTGACCATGTCCGCCGGGAGCTACATGGGCACGCTGCTCGTGACGACGGTGCACGAGAGGACCAAGGGAGAAGGGGAGTGGCTTCAGGACAACCTCAACAGAGGGAAGCTGGATCGATACTATTGGCTGGTAGTGACACTGCAGGTGATAAATTTGGCGTATTTCGTCGTCTGTGCAAAGCTGTACACCTACAAGAAGTTGGAAACGGTAGACCAGGAGAGTGAGGAGAAAGGAAGCGAGAAGCGTGCGGAGCTCCAACCTCTGCAAGATAGGAATGAAAATGATGTGGAGCTTCGGCCTCTGCTACCATCAGATCTGTAGAGATTTCGCTGTCTTTCTTCAGTCTTCACTGAATGACATTTACAGAAGATTCAATGAAGGGCCATGGACACAGCAAAATGGGGGGAAATTGGTTCTCTGTATATGAACACATTAAAGGTCAGAATTTCTTTTTTCGCGAGTGGGAGGTCAGAGCTTAAGTTTAGTAGCCCGTGGAGTTGCACGCATCCGGGAAAGGGCGAAGAACTACTGAACTAGGTGAGAAATGTGCCGTTCACTGACGGTAACAGAAGCATCAAAATTTGAGCGAGAGCCAAGTTTAGCTTGTCGGCTGCCGCTCACTAACTGACCTAGGACTAAAATCATATGAAGTGTTTGATGGAAAAATACACGATACATAAAAAGAAGACGTGTATAGTCAATGGTCAAATTTTATGTTTAAAAGTTTCAACGTACATGTTTCAACACCCAGTATGGAAACCTGCCTTGAATATGAACAGTCTAGGGTATCTCAGGACCAGGTTGACACCTACCTCGGATAAAACCACAAACCCTGCTGACAGGTTAGTGTTAACCCTACTGACGGGTTAATGTTATACTACAGGTCTGAACCACCCCCACTAACTTAAATAGTACGGAGTATGCTTCAGATTCCACTAGCTCACATATTTAATTAACACTCGCATCTCATCTATGGACTCAAACATCATATTCATATTACATTGGCATGTAAGAACTCCAGACACAAACAAGAGGACTAAACAGCCAATTGCAGCAAGCCAAACCTTCTGAAAGTGTAATAGCTGAACGCGTAATAGCACTTGAGCAGAGCGAACAAACAAATTAAGAAATGTAGGTTTGCTTGGAAGAGGTAAATAAGATCTATGAAACATGTTTCTTTCAATCACAAGCCCTTGAGCAATTTCAATGAAAAGCTCTGAATCATGCTACGCGGATAGGGTTGCATTGCTATATCTAGGGAGTTGTAAATTATTTGTTACATTGCTATATCTATTCCAGAACATTCAACTGGTTATAGCTCTCCTCTTCTACATCAACTGGCCCAAAATATTTGATGAATTCACTTATCACAGCTATTCTACGTGACCAAAATTTTCTATGTACTACGCTAGCATGGTGAGATTTTCTGTTTCTCAAAAGTTTGTGCCGGTAAAAAAAAACTAGGGACCAACAATCAATATTTTACAAAACCTGTTTGCTTTTGTGCTTTGCCAAGAAATGACTCTATATCGCCATGGAATAGAGATAGCTGTTTGGCTAAAGCAAAGCCACAATACATACCATCCACAGCAGCACTTAAGATGCCCCCAGCATAGCCAGCACCTTCACCGACTGGATATAATCCTCGCAACGATGTGCTTTCGTATGTCTCTTCGTGTCGTGAAATTTGCAAGGGCGAGCTTGTCCTAGTCTGAGTGGTTGCAATTAGCAAGAGATATGGATTAATGATTGACAAGTGAAGAATACAGAAAATAGCACAACGATGTGCATACCTCCACACCATGAAGTAGGGCCTCAGTAGAAACAAAACCTGGCATCTGAAAACATATCATAGTAAATGAATCAGGACACGTGAACCTAAAATCATAAGACAAAAAAAAAGGAAACTCCATACCTCTCTGTCAATCATTGTTATTGACTGTTGTAGAGCTTCAGTTATGTAAGGAGGGAATAGCTCATGGAGTTTGGATGGACGAACTCCTAACCTGTAGCTTGATGATGGGAGAGTTGTAACTGGAACAGTTAACCAAGTTAGTGAAAGAAGAGAACTGATTGCTAGCTACCTCAAAAGTACTCATACTCACAACACTAGTACCTGACAATCTATTGCTGAGAAAATCTGTGACACGCTGTGCCGGGACAACAAAGTTCCCTCCACCCATCAAAGCTGCTCTTCTTTCAAATTCTCTCTGTTTTTAATGAGCACAATTGTGAGCTTGGGAGAATTCGCTACTGTAATGCAGTAATGATGAAGAAAATAAGTTGTTGAGCAAAAACTAAGCCATGCCATGCCACATTTATGATTATCTACATTGTATGCTAGTCCATAGTGCATGCCAATGACATGGCAGTGATTTAAGCTTTGACACTATTTTACATTAATTACAGTAGAGCCGAATGCGCAAACAAATCCATCCAAGTACTTAAGCTGATGAGGGAAGGTAGGCAATATACTTGTTATGTTACGTTAATTGGGTATATTTTAAATTATATATGAAAACAGCAGCCCCAGGTTTATTTTTCTCGAACAACGCAGGATAGTTTATAATATCATGTCGCTCCTACCAATTTGGATACCAAATTGCTACAAGCACTTCTGCACTATTGAGTGACCAGTAAGACCACCCCCACCGATCTGCATGTCTAGTTGGAGACATTGCCTTTATATCTTAAGATCAAATTCTACTAAATATGTTTCCATGTTATAAAACAGAAATCATGGACTAAAACATGAGGAACAAAATACATGTTAGCAAAAAGGCCATCGTCCTTGAGTAATTTCAGCTCCGAGACTATATGTTACCAAAAAACCATCTCTTGCGACATACTCACATTACTGTTGTAGTTGAAACAGACAACCCTCCAACCCTCTGTGACTGATCTAACATGTCACTTACTGAACATACAGTATATTTGAAAACAACTAGATATTAGTATGTCACTTATTTGACTGGTTCTGTTGCTACCACAGAGAATTCATGAAACAAATACCTGGAATTCAACACCTGCAAGAGGACCATGGGATTCAAATGGTTTGAAATCATGAGAAGATACAGTGACCACAAGAGCTGAGTTTGCCCACTTTGATGCACGCCGTGAGAATGACATGCCATTGATGCACAACTCTGATGGATCTGTGCTAGTTAGAACAACCTGCACACATGTCTCAAATTTTTGAGGGCGTAGAATTGTAATACACAACAGTATGCCAGAGAGATATACAGAGTGATTAAAAAAGGGCGGGTGACTTACCTGTCCACCGGGGCACATGCAAAACGAGTAACAACTGCGATTTTGTTCCGCAATTTCAAGCTCATTCTCTGCATCTCTTTCGCCAACAGACTTCACAATTTTGTAATCTGCCACAGGTATCCGTCCACGTCCTCTCTGTACTTCAGCAGCCAGTTCAGAGTACTGTAATTTGTGACAGTAGCAATATCATGCAACATATCAGTGGTTGTCAGCACATCATGGAAATAGATTAAGATACTGCAATCTTCAATCCACAAGCTATACCAGCCAGATAAATAATTGACAATTTAAATCATGATTCACTAGTTCCACAAATGTGTGGATACATCGAAAGAGCATAACTACATAAAGCTTGGCATTTGGCAAGGAAACAATAGATTTAGCAAATACTCCGAAATATTACATGACAAATAAACACTTAAATAATAATGCTTTATAATCAAAGATGCAGGACCACTGAGCGAAAGACCTTGGAACAAAAAATGGTTTCTTCTCTTTTCACCGATTACAAACAGATTGCTCAAATGCACATCCTAAACCTCACATAATCAGCTTTACATTTCCCCTTTTGAAAATACTGTATGTTCAAGGATTGGTGGAACACTAAATTACTGGAAATCAAATATGATACATAATATAAGTCTTACTTGGATACTGTTTATCAGTTCTTGGGGATGCTCAATTCTGAAGCCGACCTGTAAGGAGAGAACCTTCGATTTTTAGTTACATGGACTGAAGTGGAAGTAATTATCCTTGAGTAGTTACAAATATAAAATGAGCAATAGTTAAGAATATAATGCTATTCAATTCAGTTCCTAAGAGGCGGAATATCATGAGGAGGGGGGAGGGGGGGGTATGCTCAGCCACTTATGGCCCAGAGTTTGCTCAAATAAAAAACAACTATGGGCATTTCCAAGGAAGCTGTGGGGGTGCAAAAAATTGTGTTATCATCACCCTTGACTTTCAAAGTTGTATTTGAGGTATGCTGGAGAAGTGGAGAGTAAAATAGGGTAGCAGGGTATTGTTAACGTAGAGAACATTGATAAGCTATGGCGAAAGGTTTATTTGATTTGATTGATCAAGTAAACAAAATTTGTTCAATATTAATATTTCTATCCCATCCAGAGACTGACAAGGGATGCACCTCCAACATCCAACCAAAACTTAGGAGCACTTCCTCCAAAATGAGAACAGGTTTTCTACCCCTGTTGATTATGAATTGGATGTGGGCTACACAATTTAAGTTTCAAATTTCGCAATGCTCAAATCCCAGTGTGCAATGATCTGGATATAGGGTGCACGTACCACCCAAGCAACTTTTTTTTTCTCAAACACGCATGAGAAGTTGAGAACTGCGTATCAATGTATTGATAGAAGAAGAGTCATACATAGACCCAAAACCCCACACACACAAACACACCAAAGAAGTCTATAGGAATTTAATCATCCGTTTCTAACAAAGACGACCCGACCACTAGAGAAAGCGGATTAACCAATCCCGCTGGCCAACCAAACAAGTCTATAGGAATTTAATCACCCTTTGCTCGTGCCATACTCCACACCTGGACTTCATCCCAAGCCAACCTCAGGGTTATAGCAACACTTGGTGCAGCCCCCATTAAAAGTATAATCATTGCGGTGCCACCAAATGGTCCAAGCACCAAGAATGATTAGAGAGTTTAACCCTTTTTGCACAACACTATCAACAGAACTCTCCACTTTCATCCACCAATCATCCAGAGAGGAATATCTATTTAGGTCAAGTAAATTTTGCATTTTCAAAAACATGATTTCATATTTTTCATTATATATTGGCTGCCATGTGACCAGTTGGCACAACCAATGTAAGTAATATCTATCTAGATCATGCTTTTACTAGCATAGAAAACTTACTGCAAAACTTTTTGGGCTTATGTCAACATTATGCTGCTGAAGCATATTATATGTGTCACGAGCTGAGTGACCAACAGCCAACACAACGGCATCAAATGATAGTTTCTGGCTGCCAGAACCTGGCCGTAGTTCTGAATCAGAGACCACAACTCCTTTTACCTGTCCATCTTCCACTATAAGATCATCTACTCTGGCATTGAACCTTATGGTAACCTGTAAAAAATGGAACATGATACATCAATACATGGACCCTTGCAGAACCAAAAAAGAAAAAGAAAACACAGCCTTACTAAAACACATATCTGAGACTTACACCCAATTCTCTTAAGTGGTGCCTGAAATTTCGCAGCAGAGGAACAAGTTTATCGGTACCCAAGTGAGGTTTCCCATCAACTAAAATGTTTGGAGGGGCTCCAAAGTGAACAAATGTTTTCATAACCTGCAATCCAAGACACATGGATACTATATTAAATTCACTGAATAGTCAACTTTGAACTAGGATATTGCTTAAAAGAACGCTTCTAATTTAGATGGCAATGTCTTTAAACAGTACAGAATGTCCAATAAATCAGTTCAAGGGACTTATGAGACAGAATTTGAAACTTAAATTCTCAGCACTCATTCCTTCAGTCAAGACTCACGAAGCACATCTCTGAAGAAAATAAATTGCAATGTTCACATTACAACCAAGTATTAGATGTGTCACCAATTAAAAAAAAAATCTGATTCAAGAATTTTCTGTTGCTAAAGCTATGCAGAAGAAGTCTTGAGCTGTTGAAATGGAAATGAAATTTTATACCAAACAATATTTGAGGTTAAGGTTAAGGTAAAGCAGGAAGATTCTCACAGCCTGAACACCATCAGTGTTTCTTCCAATCCTGGTCACAAGCTTCCCATCACTCCATGTACCTGCACCACCCTGCTATGATTAAGAACAGAAGATCAAGAATCGATGGCCTCAAGTTTTGAAGGAACATGAACACGGGATTAATTATTTGATCACTCCATTCAATTGCCAGGGTAGCTGGCACTCCAAAAACATTTTCTGGGCTGTCTCATGCCATAATTCCTGCTTGTAATGATCATTAGACTAAACAATCCTATTAAAATTCAAGATCATGCATAAAAAAGGAAATTTCAATTAATCATGAAGGAGTTCACAATTTACTCGTATTTTTTCAGTACCAGTTATCTTATAACTATATTTAAATGATTTTTTGATACAATATGTGTATAAAAACAGATCCACAAAATGGAAAGGTTATATGAAAGATTATTTCAGAATATTTTCTTCATAATTCATTCAGTTCATCAGAAACATCCTTAGATCCATATGCAGATAAAGTCGAAATATGTCTTCCTACATTTTCTTCATATTATAAATTTAGGATAAACAACTGATTCTAAATATATTAAATCAACAAGTACCAAGTTCAATATTGCAGAACATAGGCACCTCACTTCTCTAATGACTTTTTATATGTCTTAGTCTTAGTAGCGAAATAGGGAATCAAGAAAATACCTCGCCAAAGCAAAAGTTGCTCTCTAATTGTAGGATTCGTCTAACTGCTAGGGCCCCAATGTCACGCCCTCTTTGTTCAACAGGCTGGCCACGCTCCAATAAGGTAACTTCCGCACCAAGCTCACCTAGCACAAGGGAAGCAAACAAGCCAGATGGTCCACTTCCTATAACTGCCACTCTTGGTTTCTTATCTTGAGAACAGATTGAACCATTATGAGTATCCCGGACATTGAGCATGCTGAGTAGATCAGATGCTAATTTCTGTTTAGGCATGTATTCTACAGCTCCAAGTTTGGGCTCCAACCGAGCAATAAAATCCCATGCCCTTGGCTCCATATCAAGAAGCTTCTTAACATCCATATCAACAGTATAAGTGAATTGAGGTTCTTTCAAAACCTGTAGATGTAAAATATGTTTTTTTATTCAATGGTATGAATAAATATCTTCGTTTCTAATACTAGTAGAAGTCAATACAATTATAAAAGCTATGCAGATTAACCGACCCTTGTAAGACAGAGTTGTGTATCCAAAAATATCTAGGACCAGATAACAACAATAATAAACCAGTCAATTGAAGTAAGCAGATTTCACAGAATATCACCCCCTATTGCAGAACCTCATAATTTTTCAAAGACCATAATATCGTTGGGTACATAAAATAAAAAGTAAAAAGGATGCCCTCTAGTGTCAGTGTAGACAGTGGAACCATCAACAGAAACACTCACAACTTAACTCTGGAGAAGTATGGTGAAGCTTACTATATGATTTCTTAACATCATGTCTATTTTAACCTAATATAATGCAATTCATCTGAATCATTTTAGCAGATTCAACATCAAGCATATCAAGATAACTAAGATAGAGATGATATCAATCCATGAAGAACCTTTCGTGCATCAAATGACTTCCGGATAACAGTGAAGGCCTCATCAGGGAGCATAGAAGCAACCTACAGCACAGCAAAATCAATTAGAGACATGTAATTGTAGGGAAAAAAATCTCAACCGCAACAACAGCATAAAAGATGAGTGTGGTACTGTCAAGAGAGGCAGAGGCAGATCCAAGCAGGCGGCCATTTGGGTTACAAGTTTGTATGCACAAGGCAACATTCATCCTGCCAGCTAACTTGCAGATCCAGAATGCAGCATGGCAAAGTTTGTTGTTGGCCTTAAAAGGTGCAGATGTTAACTCGATTGCAAATCCTATCTTAGGACAAGATCTACACTCCACACAAATTACACCACAATAGCCACACGACTACAAACTAAATTCAAACTGTTCAAGACAGGAGTAAAAGTCAGGTTAAGCTAGCTTATTCCAGGCCTGTTCCACAAACCCGAAATGGAACCAATTGTGTCGCATGAAAAACTGTGGTATAATTACTTGAGGGATTCTGCTGACACCAAGATAAGTGAGGATCATGTTAATTTAATGGCACTAACCAAGTTAAGCTACATTTCAACCGGTGTATAAGGTTCTAGCGGCGTCGGCGTACACTAAGCCTACGATTCCATTCAACACACCAAACCTCTGTTTCAGCAAATCCCTCCGATTCACTATCTCATTTTGAACTACAGTTGCACGCCATTTAGAATTACACTATCCCATGGATTTCACCGGTGGACAGCGGCTGATTAGCGTACCGGAAACTTGATTGCTTTGGCGATGGACTGGAGGAGCGGCAGGGAGATGCCGGTGAAGTCCTTGCCAGGGTCGTCGCGAGCGGGGACGGCGAGCTTGGATAGCCGCCAGTAGCCGGACTCCCGCCCCTCGCTTCCCTCCTCCGGGGCGGCCTGGCGGAGCAGCTCCTTGTGGCGCCGGTCCAGCAGCTTCTTCTCCGACGGGTACCGCCGCTTCCCCGTGCGCTTCCCGCAGCGCACCACGGCGCCGCACCCGCATCGACGCGGCCGCGGGAAGGACGCCGTCGCGGCGTGGAGGAGGCCGTGGCTAGGACTCGCGCGCAGCGGGTGAGGCGGCGGCAAGGAGAATGGCGCGAGCCTGAGGCCCGAGGCGGCGGCGGTGGCGAACGCCAGCGCCATGGCGGATGATGGGGAGGATTGGAGAAAGCCAGAAAGGGAGAGAACGTGCGAGCTCTGCGGATAAGAGTGGGTTTTAGACGTGGGGCCGTGGGGGTTTATTCGGGGTCGTTTTATACGAATCGATGAGTTTGTAGTTTGTAGCCCTGACGGCTATTCTGCCAAATTTATGCAAAGTATAGTGAGAGTTCAAACTTTATCTTTCAATATAAGATTGGGGATCTGAATCATACTAATCATTGATAGAAATCAGTTTCTATCGTGTTTTCCTAACAAAAGAAAAGATGAGGATCATGGATGACAGAATGAGTAGATGGTTTTTGAACACGAATGGTAGCCATCTTTCTTCAGCAAGAGCTTGACATGTTTTCTTGTGGGCGTACAAAGGCTCTTTATTTATTTATTTTTTACGGTAACTCGGTGCTAGAGTGGCCTAATCAACCAATGTCTTCGGTGATCTCTTTGTCGCCTCGTTGAGTGATGAAACAAGACGCATTCTTCTTTTTATTTGTGCTTGTTTTTTAAGCAAACATAGCAGATGCTCTGCCTTTTCATTATATTAGAAGCAAATATATGTGCATGATGGAAGTAGTTTGTGCTAGCTAGAACCTATGTACACTATTTATTATAGCAAGAGTTATTTGTGTTTGCGCATTGTGGACGTTCTGGAAAACAAGAAATGACATGGAGTCAATTCCCTCAGTGCCACGGAAATTCTTACCTCTTCCTTCAATGCCATAGAAATTTTAGAAGTTCCCTGAGTGCCATAGAAATTTTCATTCTTGCCTTCAATGCCATTTCCGTCACATTTCTGTCAACTTGGTGTTAACTGAGGTGGAAAAATACCGTTTTGCCCCGAGCCCCACCTGTCAGCGCCCACTCTCCTTCCCTTTGCGTATGCGCCGGCGACCATGGCTCGGCCACCCCGCGCCGTGGCGGCCCCTCCTCGCCTTCCCTCTCACTCTCAGTGTGGCCCTCTCTCTCCCCCTCCCTCCCTCCCCTCCCTTTCCCGGCCGTCCGAGCAAATGGAGCCGAGCGCCACCACCGGCCTCCGCTGCTCCGATTCAGGGCCGTCCGCGCCCGCACTGACGACGTTGCCGCTGCCCACGCGCGCGACCGCCGGGGCCGCTCGCACCCATGCCGAGGCCACCGCCGCTCGCTGCCGTCCTCCCCACGCCGAGCGTCGCCGGAGCAGAGCACCACCCGCCCGGCCTCCCCGCGTCGAGCGCCGCCGCCGCCGAGCGCCACCCGCCCGGCCTCCCCGCGCCGAGCGCCGCCGCCGCCGCCGAGCGCCACCCGCCCGGCCTCCCCACGCCGAGCCCCGCCGCCGCCGAGCGCCACCCGCTCGGCCTCCCCGCGCCGAGCCGCCGCCACCGCCGAGCGCCACCCGCCGGGCGTCCACGCGCCGAGCCCCGCCGCTGCCGAGCCCAGCCGAGCGTCGCCGGAGCAGAGCACCTCCCGCCCGGCCTCCCCGCGCCGAGCGCCACCCGCCGAGCTGCTCGTGCGAGAGAGAAAAGAAGGGGAGAAAGAGGAGCTGGACATTGACAGGTGGGGCCAAGGGTAAATTTGTCCTTTCCCACCTTAGTTAACAGCCCATGGATGGAAATGGCAACGGAATGGTACCGAGGAAAAAAGTTACAATTTTTATGGCAGCGAGGAAAATTTTCAAAAATTTGTGGCACTGAGGAAAGAGGAAAGAATTTCCGTGGCAGGGAATTGACTCGATGACATGGCCTTCAACGGTAAAAGTAGTACTGGCGCTAGATGCAGTCGCACAAAGATGGTGGCTCTGTTCAAGTTTTGGAAGCCACTATTCAAGGAGGGAGACGCTGCAAACTTGAGAGATAGCATCCTCTTTACATGTTTGTTTGCTGTGTGTCTTCTGTGTGTCTTTTACTCCGTACCTTTGTTGGTTAAAAGTGTTCATCGACCTGTTCGGCTGGAAACACTACTGGCTAGTGGCTGTCTTCTGTGTGTCTTTTACTCCGTACCTTTGTTGGTTAAAAGTGTTCATCGACCTGTTCGGCTGGAAACACTACTGGCTGGTGGCTGAAAGCGAACATGTGTTTGCTGGTGGCTGAAAGCGAACATGTGTTTGCGCTCGTGGCGTTGAGTTGCCCTCGCGTCAATGTAAGCTGATGTCCCCAGCTGGGATTGTAATCGTCTCTTCTAAGCTTTCATCGATCAAAGGCACTGGGAATGTGTCTCTGCTCACAATAAAATGCCAGTCAGTGGCCTTTGATCCAAATTCCAAAATGAACATATTGGAGAAACCGAATAGCGAAACTTCGAAATTGGAAGGATCTTATATATATTAACTTATCAGTAAAAACTGCATATTAATACATAGTTGCGTTCGAGTTCTTGTCTTCCCTCGACAACTGTTACATTTTCCAGCTCCTCGGGATTATACACCCGAAAGAGGTGACTAAGAACTCAACTATATAGCAGCACAAACCGCATGAGTTAGTTGATCTCGCAGAACAACATTTCACCAGTCTCCACTACAAACCTTCGACAAACTCAAATTACCTCAGGCCGAGTGCACACGAAGTCTGAAAGTCTATTTCCAATGTTAGCAGGCGGCACCACATGATTTAGGCCTATCTAACCGCTCAGGCACCACAACATTGCACCGACCCCATGGTTTAGTTCACAAGGTGAGGGCTGGCACTCTTGAAAGGAAGCGTGCATGAGTAAGTCACATATCTGACACCATCAACGAGAACGACAACAAATATCCTGGAAAGCGGCTTCGGTGATACTCTTGGATCACCATCTCCATTGCCAGCCTCCCTGGGATCAGCTAGCACAGATACTACAACTGATGATGCTGGTTTGCTATCAGGTACCTTGTTGCTTTCAGAAGTGCTGTTAAAGGCCCGAGGCTCTGTGTTGTTCACCGTTTTCCCAGTGAGTGGAATCGCCTCGTTATACATGATCCTCCTGTTTTTCAGCTTGCCACCATAAGCAGGAGCAGGCTTTGGAATCTTCTGGGTAGCATTGACGCTCGAGGAGTTAACAGTTGGAGAAGCAGGTATAATGCCACCAGATTTGGGAGAAGCTGAGGAAATGTCGAATTGGAATACCTCGCTGCACATTCCTGAGTTCAAAATCGGACCTGAAAATAGATACATAAAAATCACAGAGTAAGGCCATATGGATAAACACTGAAGAAGTATTAAATTTCAATCAAACAGTGGCAGATTCTGGCAAGAAACACCTGCTGAAAATCTGGGATGCCTACCAAATATTACAACAAAATGAACACAAATTTCATCCTTGAGATCATCCTTGAGAGTTCAGATTTGTTGCATCTTTGCTTCTACAATCTAGTGGACATTTTCATATGGGGTTCTCATTTTATCAGGAAAAGCAACCTCTATAATTAATTAATTCTCTAACCAAAGAACGCAAACTTCGGATTTGTGGTAAAAATTTATCTTCTAGGATGCAGCAAATTTGCTTCCAAGTTTGAATTATGATTAAAGCACATATTATGACTCGTGTAAGATTATGCGATTTTACGAGCATAGGCTGTAAATTTAAGTTTGATCTGTCTGCAACCTCGAAAATGGACAAAGATCATCCAATCCATGTTGAAATTCCCTACTGCCTTTGCTAGAGAATACATGACCACAGAAATTCTGTAAATTAAGAATTTACAACATGCGAGTTCTTATGGTTCCATATGGCATGCTTATCGTAATTATAGATATTTTCCCCCATGAAAGGTAACAAAACCACTTCTATTTACTAAGCTAGCTCTTTCATGATTGCTAAAAAGAAGAGACCTATGGACATAGTTTCCTTTTCCTGATGAGCTACCATGTCGTATTACCAGCTGGCAACTTTAAATAACTTCATTCCCGATCTAACCTTCTTACTGGTCCCGTTACCATTTAGACTCGTCTTTTTACTTAGCGAAGTTTTAAATTCTGTATTCTACATCTGGGGATGAATCATGAATGAATTATTATTTAAATATATTTCTGTCTGAATAACAGATGCAAGAATCATTGACAATTCCACGTCACATAAGAGGATGTCTGAATACAGATGACGACAAATAAACTTCATGAATGCGGTACCACAAATAAACAAAGAATGTGATATTGCTAAACAAATTAAACATTGATGTGCTTACCTTCCATTCCTTCACGAAACCACTGCGGTAATGGTGCATCTGGCGGGAATGTTTCCTTTGAATTTGTATCCTTTCCAGCTGGTGACAGATAGCGAGCTATAGCAACACTAATCTCCTTGTGATCTTTAACTGACTGACCATTTGAGGCCCTATGTGCCACTGCTTTCTCACTTGCAAGCACAGAGTGAATAATCAAGTTACCATTGATCTTAACATGTTTTCCATTCCTGGGCACATACAGCAAAGCAGGCAAGATCTCACTGGAATTATGTGCAGGCCGATGCTTCTTCTGCCCAGCTCCATCGGCATTCCCAGACATCATTCCAGGATCAGTATCAATCATATCGCTACTGTTTAAACCACCTTTAGGTCCTTTACCATGGTTAGTGACACTAAACACCCTAGCATTAGAATGGCCAAAATTTCCAAACATCACATTGTCGCTCCTGCCACTCATTCCGAAATTATGATTGAACCCTGGGACAAAAGCACCAAAGACAAGTGTAACAAACAGCAAACCCAGAAGACTAACACTCGCCACCTTCTTCGTCTTAGTTTTGCTCTTATTCTCTGAAGCCTTCTTGACCTCCGGTTTTTTGGATACCTTTGCTACAGCCGCTGTCTGCTGTGGCTTCAAACGAGGGATAGGCACAAGTGGGACATGGGAGCCATGAGGCCGCATTGCATAACCAGGAACCCACGGGAAATGTATTCCCGGCAGTGGTGGTGGTGGATACACCCCCGGTGGCGGGCCACTCACCCCACCACCACCGAGCTGCTGCCTAAGCGTGGCGTTCTCGGCCACAATGAAGGAGATCTTAGAATTGAGGTCGTTAATCACCGAGTGCATCGACTTCACCTTATCCTCCAGCTCCTCGACGTACCGCTTCTTCCTCTGCCGCGACAGCTGCGCGCTCTCGCGGTTCCGCATCAGACGCGCAGTCCGGCGCTTGTCCTCTTCCTCGCCGCCCGCGCCTCTCTCGTAGGAGTCCTCCGCAGCAGCCCGCGACGCCGAAGCCGAGGCCGACGCAGATGGGGAGAGCTCACCGTCGCCGGATCGGCGGCACTTCGCCCCGTCCGAGCTCGCTCCAGGGCTCGCCTGCTTCCGCTTGAGGCTCCAGTTCGGACCGGCGCCGCTCCTTCCCTCATCCGAGTCCTCGTGCTTCACCTCGCGGTCGCCGGCGTTGGCTACAGCGGAGTTCGCGGCGGAGGTGGCCGGGGAGGCGGAGGTGGACGCGGCCGGACCGGATCCGGCGGCTGAGCCCTCGCCGGAGTCGTCCCCGTCGCCGCTGCGGTCGGGGGACCGTAGGAGGAAGTCGTCGACGGAGAAATCGACGGGCAGGTCGAAGTCGAGGCCGTCGTCGCCGGCGAATTCGCCCAGCGGGAGGTCGCCGCCGGCGAGGGGGAAGTCCGGGTCGAAGAGTTGCGCGGGGTAGTGGCGGAGGTCGAAAGGGGACGGGTCCAGGAGCGCCGGCTCCGCCATGGCTGCCGTGCCCCGAGGAACAGGACGGAGAGAGGTGGGTTTCACTTTCGCGCTAGGGTTTTGGCATCCTCCGTCGAGGTGGAGGCACGGGAGGAAGGAGCGGAATTTTGGAATGGAAGTCACGAGAGGGGGAGTGCGGACGGAGTCGGGGGTTGACGAGCTCGTGCCCGGGACGTGACGATCCGGTCTTCCCAACTGCGTAGCTTCCCAGACCGTTCCGTTTCTTCTCGATGACAAGTGGGTCCGAGATAAGGTGGCCCACAAGTCATTTGCTCATATTGTATGCGTGGTCGATGTGACTGCGTGGGTAGCCACCAGATCTGGACCTGCCACTGTTGGGACTTTGGCGTGCCAAAAGCGCCGAGGCATGAGTAACGCGGAAGTTAAGACGCCTAGGACTGTGTGCGCTGGCATGTGGGGTCACGGACCCGCTAGTTTTAGGTGTACAAGACGCGGGTATGGATAAAACGGGTTAGAAAAGTTACAGGGCCTGGTCGGGAAGGTTCTGGTGGGTAGATGAGTGGTGCAGAGAATGTGACGATTTTGGATAGGCAATTTTACTAATTTTTCGGTGAGCTTCCCATGTGGATCCTCCGATATTTTCATTTGCATGATCTGGAGATGGATTTCTGTAGCCGAATTGAAAAGCAGGTGGCCGTCGGTTGTCTGCTTCAGAGAGTTGGAAATCTTGTAGCTACGATTGAATTTTTCTGTTCTGTTGTGTGCCGTTTTCAGGATCCGGATTTGCAAATACCATCACCGATCCATTCTCCCTGCCGTCCTTAATAAATTAGCATAAATCCAGCCTGCCGTCCTTTAATAACTTAGCACAAATGGCCTGCCGTCCATTATACAGATTCCAGAATTGTGCACAGTTTTCTACTGCGAAAGTGGAAGCCCCTTCTAATCTCCAATATATATATATATATATGGCAGATCTAGAACAATATCGATTAGCAAACATTCTGAACTCGTACAGTGTTAAGTGTTAGCATGTAAAACTGCCACTTAGCGATTAGTGACGGGAGAGGGCTTTGATGAAAAAAAAAACGCGTACGTCACTTCGTGGGGGTGGAAAGTTAGCACATGGCACTTGGCAGCTTCAGCTTCCTACTCCTACCTGGACTGGATGAGTCAGAGGGAAGCATCGTCGAGGCGGGCTTTCATCATTTTTGGCATGAGCGAGCCTGTGATCTTTCCCTCGCGTAGAAGCAAGAAAAAGAGCACGGAACAGTCTAGAAGAGAAATCAAAAGGCCGGTGTGGAAAGGTCAGGTGGGGATAATATTCTGCACTCACTCCTGTACTTCCATTTCTGGCCGGACAGGCGTACAATTCTAATGCTCACGAGCTACCAAGGGTAGTAGTGGCCGGGCTATAAAAGTTGTCCATTCTTTCTAGAACTCCGGATTATCAGAGAGAAACAAATGTGGCATGCATTTGCTTAATTTTGAAAAGACAATTTAGTTTCATAGAGCGAACCCTTATCCAAATATTTGTTTTCAAGAAAGCATCGACTTACAATAGCGTAATTTCACTGTAATTTGGTAGCGGTGGAAAGAATCTGGACCAGTCATGGAGTGCATGGAAAGTTGGGAACCACGGACCGTAGGGGAGTTTCTTTCCACCAACATTTGAGGTTTGTCTATTCAAAAAAAATGGATAATTTGATTAAATTTTATTAATTGCATCTAAGTGGATATATAAAACGTTAACTTTTTTGTCTTAATTGATATATAATTGATATATAAGACTGGCAGTAGAATTTGCTACACGAGCAGTAGAATTTGCTAAAGATCTCTGCTACCCAGTACCCAGCAAGAAAGCACATGTATTCTTCTTTTGGTCTTTGGCTAGGTCTTCACATGACACTTGTTGATCCCAAATTTCCAGTGTCAACATTTTCATTCAGCAATAAAATTTTGAAGTTGGATTGCCCGTCCCATGACAAACCTTGGCCCGTTGTTCAACTCGATTTACTTGTGAATGATTGTTTATCAGCTCAGTACTCCCTTCGTCCCGTGAAGAGTGCAATTCTGATATTCAAAAAAATCACGCAAAAGAATGTAATTCTATCTATAACCACATGTTTTATTTCTTAAAATATATAATTATCTGCATGCAATAACAACTTCCATGCCAAAATTAGTGAGATTGAGACGGTTACCGAGGGTAGCATGGTGTCATTTACCAACGCCATTAATCTGTCCAAAAAAACTAGAATTGCACCCTTCACGGGACGGAAGGAGTATCTATTTAGCTAACTTTTATCCAAAGAAAGTGGAGACGACGAAATGGATACTTTCATGTCTATAAAAAAGTGTTCTTCTATTTATTCAAACACTCACTTGCAAAAAAAATTATTTAAGACATTATTTCATATTCGGTATTTACTATTTTCTATGTTTCAAATTATAGACCGTTCTAGCATTTCTAGATACATGTATCTTGCTATGTTTCTATACATAATGTATATATAAATACATAGCAAAAACCTATATATCTAGAACAGCCAAAATGGCCTACAATTTCGAACCGATGAAGTATATTGTTATTTTTGCAAATTTTGAGCTTACATGTTGAATTTAGGATATCATGGAACCTTCCTCGTATATTTTTTATTTACTCTTGAAATTGTATACTTACATGTAATTGGATTTCGATCTTGTCGTCTCCTCTACAAGCACGCCCCGCTTCCATGAACTCCGCAACCTCCCTTCCCCATATGTCGCGGCCTACCTGATAAGCACGATTGTGATTATATTTCCTTCTCTCCCCTATTGCTATGTAGTACTATTTTTAGGAATTATCCATGTTTAATTCTAGACCACCCTATTTTTGTTTGGTTCATTTGTTCATGACTTATACATTTATTCACAATGAGAAGACTGTTGATGGTTACTAAGTGATTAGATCCAATCGTCAAGCATCTTAGAATAATAAAGAAAAATTATTTCTCACATATATTTTATTTAATTCATATAGTTCCATTTACGATGGAAAACATATGTATACAGGGACTAAAAGTACTTAAACTGGACCAAGCACCAAAGGTTGATGACACAACTGAGCAATCTCCCAGCCAAAGGGGAGGCTGAGAGGCGACAGGCCCACGTATCCATGTCGGCCGATGTAGCCTAAGCGTCAAACTGCAACTTCTTTGGACGGTTGTTGCAAGACGCCTACATGAGCGCATCCTTAAGGCGGTTGATCCAGTGTTCACCCAACACCTACGGTCAAGCCGATACGGGAGTGAGGCCCATCGGCTCCAGCCATCTCGTGGTGATCTTCCATCGCCTCCTAGTGTTGTAAATAGATGCAAGAGGCCTTGGTTCCAAACACACACGAGAAAGAAGAGTTCTCCTACTCCAGGTACTTAGGTATAGTCTTAGTTGAGAATTAGGCTTAGAAGTTGAGCTTCTCTGGGATTTTCGAATAGTCTCGGTAAGTTTTGGTATTAGCTTTTGTATCTTAGTTACATTGTAAAACTTTGCTCTAAATGAAGTTATCTTATTTGTTATGTTCAATGTCTAAAATATCTATTTCATCCTTAGTCTATAAGTTATATGTCCATGAGTGCTTCTGCTTACCCCTAAGCCTTTTGATTCATATTACGATATTGGTTCAATGTATTTTGGTGTTATTCTGCTTATTTCTAGACTAAGTAGAGTTGTGTTTTTTAGTGCAAACATGCTGTTTGCACCAAGAAATATCATTGAGAATATCTTTATCCTACAAATTTGTAGAGGTAGGTGACATATGGTGACAACCATGTCCGTCCTTTGTAATCCTCCATGTTCGAGTTTAGGTGTTAGCCTTTTGAAATAAGATGTCAAACGTTCCATTGAATAAAGGGATGTTCTCTTGACACCTCAATATACCAATCGACTCTATATATTCTTGTACGCTAATAGATTTCATAACATGGAAGTATATAGGATCCCTAGTTCATCTCTCTAGTGTCCTTGCATCTAAGGTAGCCCTTTATGTATATCATACTACTTCTATATTTTTCTTTACCCTGTCTATATAGTGAAAGCGTCATTCATGCTATGGCTAGATGCACTAGTTAGCAACCCTATAGGGCCAACTCCTTTTCTTGTAGAACAAAACATATGGTACTCTGAAATAGTTTTGGATAAAATACTACAACGTACTTTTGTTTGCTTGCAAAATAACTTTGATGATAAAAATGTCAACAAAAACTTGCCATATGTAGCACATTTGTTCATAGCTAAATTGGATTGTCATGTATTGCTCTAGATTATTCAGGTTGTATACATGTGGATTATTCAGTCCAATATATTTGTTGGTCGTGTGCGAGTAATGTCCTACGGCAGCCCGGACGTCCGGCGGATGGGAAAAAAATTGGACGGTACTATAGCTGTCGAAATTCCCTCCGCTACATGGGTATAAATTTTTGCAACATTCAAAAATAGCATATACAACATCAAACAATAGTATCCGCAACATGAATAGTCATCGTTTACAACACTAAAAATGGCGCGCTCCCAACTCAACCACGCATGCCCACAGCAGTCAAAACCTCTCAATAAAAATGCAACATATGGATAAAATACTCGCAATATGCGGATAAAACATATGCAACATCCAGATCTACTATTTCAACATTCACATAAAATAATTGCGATATTCTCTTAAAACATCTGAAACACGTGAAACATACACTTACAACATGCATAAAAACCTAGCAAAAATTGAGAGCTGAAGCAGGATGCCGAGCAGCAGCGCCGCGCGCGGAGGAGATGGGCGGCGACGCGGAGAAGCGGGGATGGGGGAGCGGCGGTGGCGCGGAATAGCGGAGACGAGGGAGGTCGGCCTCGACGCGGAGGAGGGGCGGCGGCAGCGCGCGGAGGAGCAAACATGGGAGGGGGAGGCGGCTGCGCGCAGAGCAGGGAGGCGACGCGCGCGCATACGGCAACGCGCGGAGGAGCTGACAGGAAGAGGCGGCGGCACGCAGAGGAGCAGGTCGGAAGAGGGTAGGCGGCGACGCGCGGATCTGAAAGACGACGCACAGAACTAGAGCCAAAAGGCGGTATCATGGTGCGCAGAAAATATGTAGAGAGAAAGACGGAATGGTGGAAAAGGCGTCGATTGCCCTATATGGTGCATTACGGTTAATATTTAGATGAGAATGACCAAAATCAATGAGCTATGGACATAGATTCATTCGCATCACCTACCTAGACGGTAAATACATCTATGTGTCATATATATGTTTATAGATGCACATATTTGATAAGTTTTTTATTTATTTATATGTTTTACTATTTTTTAATCAAAATGACACATATAAAGAATTTTTTTATAGCAAGTATAATTTACTCAAAAAAAATCTATGTACGAGTACAAGCCAAACGCCAGAGTGTCAGTAAAACCAGTACCCTTTCTACCACCACTTTGCGGGCTGCCTGCGCCTGCGGATTCCAAAACCGTTGGCCCAGAAATTGCTTGTACTGCGGCGCCGTCCGTCCATCCGCCACCTATCGTGTGCTGACGGCCTGGCTAAAAACACGGCATGAACCTGCCGAATCGCTTGCCTTGGCTCCAGCGAGCTCGCGTGTTGCCTGTGGTTTTCGTTTTCTTTTTTCCCCCCATGAACTGTGGTTTTCGTTGGACCGGAATACTTTTTTTTTGAGGTATACTCGAGAGCTGAAACGTACGTAGTACCTGGCCACACTCAAGGTCGCGCGCGAATGGTTGCTTGGCAACGTTGAGCAAGTTAAAAACCATTTGCCAAGGTAAAGGATCGCCGCTTGGAGGCCACCGTGGGTGAGCCTGTGACTGTGAGCGGAAGAAAGGATCGATGCTCCCGTGAATTGCTGGGCTTGAGATGAGGCAACATCAAGAGAGAGCAGCAAAGTGATAAAAAAAGCCAGGATAACAAATAAGACTAGTGTTACTCTTTTATACTCTCCTACTTTATACCTCTTAATGAAAAACGTGCTCAAGCACGGCCGCGAAAAAAATACTCCTACTTTATACAATCTTCCTTTACCATTTTGGGTCTTGTTAGGGTATGAAGCATGTTTTAAAAAAAAGAATTTAGGGTATGAAGCATGTAATTTAAAAAAGAATACTCCCCATATATAATCGTATTCCATATATGGAAAATTTGCCACTATGACCGTCATAGCACCGTGCAGAAAGTCACGAGGCTGGCTATTATGTTATAAACATACTAGGATAGAGAAGAGCTTTACACAGATAGATTAGGACATTCGTCTTCACCAACCCAGTGATTATGATGGTTTTTATAGAATTAATTAATTTGTGAGGTAAGGAATTTACCAACATAGCAAGAGGTTAACAGAAGAGAGCGCAGGACAGATTGGTGAAGTTATATTGGTAAATCGGTTCAACGTTGGTGAAGATGCATGCAATGGTTAGATTGAATTCTTCACTACTTTTTGGATTATCATTACTTAAACAGAAAGAGTTGTATAAATTGTATAGGTGCATTACATTTAAAAACACCTCATCATTTTGTGAGAACTCGTGTCTACTAGTAGTCTAGAGCTCATGTAGTATTATTAATTGCAGCATCCACCTCTTGGTAACAAGGAAAATGTTAAAAGAGTTTGAACTATGCAAGTTAGGGCTTTGTATGGTTTTATTAACTTTTAGCTACACCGAGAGCTTGTTTCTTTACAAGCGAAATTATACTAGACAAGATATTTATGTGCCTCTTTTGACATAATCGGTGGAGATGATACTGCCACGCTGCGTTTCATCAGAAACAGAAAAAATAAAAGGCTAAAAGGGAAGCGCAACTTGTTCCGACCCGTGTGTGAATCGGGAAAAAAAATCCCACGGCCCGCGCCCGCGTACAAAACCCGCCGCATTTTTCCCAAGAGCTAGCCTGGGCCGCCTGATCTCACTCGAGCGCCCACGATCGCGACCGGGCCCTCGGCAGCCGCGCCGATTCCATCCAACTCCGAGCCCGATCCGTCGCCTCATCCGCACCGCAAGATCTTGCACGCGGCGTTAAAAAATCCGGAGCCGTGCTGGCGCTGGGAACCCGTCCCCCTCTCTCCTCTTCTCGGGCAGACGGGCACCGCTTCGCCTCCTCCGCGCAGGCGCAGCCGCAGCAGCAGCCAGCCGCTTCGGGATCGGGACGCGGAGAGGGGAAAGGCGAGTCGTCGTCCGTCCACGGCAGCTTCCTCCCTCTCCTCTCCGCCCCCGCGTACCCTACCCTAGGCCGGCCGGCCCGCCGCCCTCCTACCAGCCAGCCGCCACCCGCCGCCGCACGATGAGCTCCTCCTCCTCTCCAGCCGCAGCCGCGCCGCCCGCCGCCGACGAGGGCGCGCGGCCGGTGGCCGTCGACGAGAGGGTCGCCTCCCACGTGGACCCGTTCCTCGTCGAGGCGCTCGACAACCCTCGCCACCGCCTCATGGGTACGTGCCATAGCCCGCCTTATCTATCCGCTCGCCATGTCGGCGCGGGCGCTTGCGATGTCGGTGCCGTAGGGTCGTTCATATGCGGATGTCGCTGTTGCGGCGGGTCCGCGTGGGTGGGCGGTGGGATTTCGGCCGGATTCGTGCGCCCCTGTCTCTAGGGTTTGGAACGCTGCGTTCGAAGTGCGGAATTGGGGATTACTTTGATTTGCCTCGGAAGCTGTGATGTAGAACGGCTAGTGCGGGAATTATACGGATTGAGTTTTCGTATTTGTCTGTCCTTTAAGCTTACATAATTATTGCTACTTGCTTGGATGCTGGTTATGCTTTGCTTTCGGTGCCCAATCCTGTCAGTTAGAAAACCACACTTGAGTTTATCCTGTAATTTTGGACCTAGTTAAACTGTTTTATTGTTTTAATGTATCTGAAAATTGCTGCTTGCTGGTAATGATGACTGGAAGCATAATTGCTGTTGAGGTAGGGCTTTTAACTGTGCTAGATCATGCTCATTTTTGGCTGATTGCTATAGACTATGACAGCAAGCAATGTGTACCATGGGAGGGATCTATTCTATCTGTGGAAATGGTATACGGACAACAACTTGCTTCGGAACCACATATAACTAACTACAACACCTTGAATTTCCTACTTGCCTTGGGCTGTATGCAATGCGCGGATGAACTAAGTGATTGGTGGCTTGGTGAAGTTGTACGCTGGCTGTACTGATCCTTGATCTGTCGAATGAGTAGCACTGCTCTTCTATGAATGACTGTTATATAATTCTTTGTTTTGACCTTAGATCGCATTTGCTATGAACCATAACCTGAAGTAAAGTATTTTGAGTGACATAAATGGCTTCCTATGAGCTAATTGATCGCGTCTAAACCTGTGTACATGACTCCCTGTCTCCCCATTCACCACCCCTATCCCCTGCATTATCTGCGGACCAGACCATAACAATATGGAGTAATTATTTGACTTCTTTTTTCTGTTTCTTTTGTGCCGTAAAACCATTTCTGTGAAGTTTGTGCCTTTTTGCGCATTGTCTAAACTACTAAGCATGGGCTGTGTCTGACTGCCCTTTTTATATACAAATCAAACTGTAGTAGTGCATCTTATGCAACAAACACTAGATACACTATGTAATTCGGATTTTTTATTCCTATTATATGTCATATCGTTAAATTAGTGTTCACTTCATTTGTTTTTCATTTCGTTAAACTTCATCAGTAAGGCAGAAATGGAATAACATTGTGCTGAATCTCGAGTCTGAAAATATCTATCAAGATAATTGTTTGATTAGCTTATTAATATTGGTAGCTGAATTGGCAGAATCATATTTAGTTTTTTAATGTTTCGAAAGTATTTTGTGGACCTTATTCTTGTTTGAGTTAATTGCTGGTTGATAGAAGATTACCTTTTGACTGGTTTCTTCTACAATTTCTTGTCACTAGGTAACTAGTCATATTTAGTCTTCCATTACTGCATAATCATTCTGGTTCTATCTTATTACAGTTTTACGGATGGAACTGGATATACAGAAATTTATGCAGAACCCTCAGCTGCAAGAATTTGAATTCCAGAACTTTCCAACTTCATACCTCCGCTGCGCTGCTCATCGTGTTGCTCAACATTATGGCTTAGAGACTATAGTAGCAGATAGTTCGGTAGATGGTTCAGTTAGCAGGATAGTTGCAAGAAAAACACCAGAAAGCAGGTTTCCACCAATTGCTTTGTCAGAAGTTCCCAGCAAACAAGCAAGGAATGACCATGAAGCAGCAGAGAAGCTCAAGTTTGTCATCTATCAAAGGCCCAAAGCATTCCAAAATGGCGCAGCTGATGCTGGAAACAAGAATGGTGCACCAAAAACTGTTGAAGAGAGGATAGAGGAATATAATAAAGCACGGGCACGTATATTCAATGGTTCCATTTCTGCAGATTCTGATGCTGCAAGTGTTTTGGGAACTCTTTCTGCTGGCAGAGATGAGCCAGTGAATGTTGAGCCTTCAGCTGATGAGATTAAAGTTAGCACAATGAACAGCCGTTCCAGGGTTGCAGTTTTCAAGGATACTGAAAAAGATCGTAGTGACCCTGACTATGATCGAAACTACAAAAGGTTAGCATATGAATCAGTTAATTCTTGTTCCCACCAATTGATGTTAATGATGAGGCGATGAAGAAGTAACGGATATCTTCTTGCAGGTATGTTAGGAGCCCAGCGCCTGACTTCAACTTGAGCCCAGGTGCCTTCAACTTTGCCATGCCTCAGTTCGTTCAGTATGGTGTTGGTTATGTGCAATCTCCTGGCATGTCCACAAACCAGCCTACTGTGTACTTTGGCCAACCTGATCAGTCGATGGGGTCATCTTCTGGGGCTGCTGTTTACCCACATTGGCCAACCCCAGCAATGATGTATCCCCATTGCTATGACAACGTTGGACCCATGATTTCTCAGGTGAGCAAATCACTCAGTTCTGACACCATACATAATGTGCCAGGTACAGTGCATTTAGTGCACTCTGCTTCTTAGAATGTAGTCCCTATAATTGCAACACCTATCTCTCTTTGGTGAAGCATTTTGGAACTTAAAATATCAACATTAGCCCAACTTGAGGTTGCCTGTTTATACTTGGATAGACAGCAAAACATACTCTGGCAAACATATTTTATGTTCATGAGTGTTTCCTTTTATGGTACTCTGGGTTTTGGATCAATATGAGCTTGAAGCGTGTCTCCTTTCAATGTCAAAATGGCCTTAATTACCAACCTTATGCATTTTATTTCAAACAAATGAAAAATCTGTGAGTTAATTTTTTTTATAATAGTTGAATTCGCTTAGGATCGCCTGTCTGAAGCAATGACAAGGGCATTTTGTTGTTCATGCAGGTTCCCCTTTACCAGTCCTTCAACCATGGTTAAGAGATTCTTCTTGCTGGAAAGAACTACTCTCTGTTGAACTTGCACTATGTTGTGTTGTTAAGTGGAGTCTACTTCAGATTCGATCCATTTCTATTACAAAACTTCGTGTAGCGTCGAACGTAGTTTGTATAAGGAGTCCTAATTCGTTGAAACTATTATTGTGAACTAGTCTGGAACTGGTGGTCTTGTCTACTATGTCTAGTGCTCATATGTTCTTAACTCCAGTTTAGGGTCCCTGGAACAGTGGTTGATATTGTGGGTAACCGTTGGTAGCGCCTGGGGTTGGTCGTTAATTCGTTCGTAATAGTGCTTGGGTGGCATGCCAATTTAGTTTATTTTTGCAAGTTTTGGGATACCTAATAATCCCAAAACAAGTTGAGCCTTGCATCCCTATTTGCAAGTTTTGGGATACCTAATAATCCCAAAACCCAAAACAAGTGGAGCCTTGCATCCCTATTTGGTACCTTCTGTTTAGCAGCCAATCATCGGGGGCTAAGTGGCTGTTTATAGACCAACAATGATCGGAAGAATGCCACTCGGGTCTTGAATCATTAGGTTCTTATCCTTCTTTATGAGACAAAGGTGTGCTAACGAAATAAACGAAACCACGCAATCCCTCAATCTTTGACATAGTTAAAAGTTAAAACTGGACTGGCTTCAATTACAATACAAAATGGTCGGTCTTGTCAAAGTTAAAACTGGACTGGCTCCAATTGCCATACAAAATTGGTCGGTCTTGTTTCAAAATCGATTTACCAATTAGCATACTTATGTCAGTACAGGACTGTCGCCGAATAAAACGCTAGGAAATGTGAGTAAAAGGAAACTGGTAGGTTAGCAATTTGGCAGAGTTGGGCCGCATGCTCCCCATATATGTAACAGTTCAGAATTCAGAGCCCACTGGCCTACCCAATGCTGGGCCCGGTGAGGCGCAGTTTTATTTTAGGGTAGTTCATCACCAAAACTACTTCAAGTGTGAGCTTGACACAATCACACAATGCAGGTCCAGCACGCAAAGCCCCGTTCGCTTAACTTATGCTGATGGCTTATACTGATTCGTTGTGAGAGAAAAATACTTTTGGCTGATGGCTTATATTGATTCGTTGTGAGAGAAAAATATTGTTGGCTGATTCGTTGTGAGAGAAAAATACTGTTGGCTGATGGCTTATATTGATTCGTTGTGAGAGAAAAATATTGTTGGCTGATAAGCATAAGTCAAACGAACGGGACCCTGCTTTCTGTGGGCATCGCTTGCCGCACCTAGGTTTTTTCAATTATCGTTTCTTCATTTAGCGTAGATGCAATTTAATCGAGATACCGTTTGGCGGTGCCAACAGGCTTGTTATGAGATGAATATAAGAGTGTTTGGTTCGACCGATTTGCAGTGTAATCAGATCACGCTGTGATTTGATTTCGTTGCTTTCTGTTTGGTTTAGATACTCTGTAAACAGATACCACGGTATCTAATACAGACCTATATGATTCCGATACCGCCTAAAACCAGCCGTATCAACTTATCGCCGCACCGTAACGATTCGTTATCCCATCTTCTCGGGGTCTCGTTTCTTCTTCAGACTACTATCCGCCACCTCCCCCAGATGAAATCGATGAGCTCTGCGTGCCGTCCAAATTGGTCACCGCCGCCGCCGAGGCCTTGCTAGGATGTAGGCCCATGACCTGCGCTACCATCCATGGTGTTCCTGCTGGTGGCCTAGGATGAACCAGCCGATCGAGTCAGACCAGTGCTGGCGAGATCCATGGACACTGCAGCGGAGGCCTCGCCATTGCCGTCGTCCCTGTCGAAGCTACGGACCACGGCGTGCTGCTGTTTTGGTTGCGGGAACGGCGCCGATGCGAGGGGCACGAAGAAAGCTAGTTGGCGGCGGCGGCAGGGTGCGGCCGTAGGGAGTTCCGACATGCTAAGGCATCGGCTGTGTCCCGTGTGTTCGCATCGGAGGGACGAGCTCTGCAAATCTGCAATGAGTTTTCAAAACCAACGCTGAACCAAACAAATGAAAGTTTCTGTTACACTATAACAGATAGCACTGGTTATTGATTACGATACCGTTACCGCTACCTTTGCTGAACCAAACACTACCTAAATTGTTTCGGTTTCTGCATGAGGTTTGCAGTCGGCCATTTGTTACTAAAGTTCTGCATAATGATGCAATGCAATGACCATGAATAGGAACACCGGCGGTCGTGAAAAGACGTGTGTGCCCCTCTTTTGTGTGTTCTATGTCTACATTACCCTTGTCCATGGTTCCAAGATCCAAATCGAACCCAGCTTAAATTACTGGTAGATTCCGGTTGCCTCCAAATCCGCTGCACCTGCGATCAAACATGCCACAGACAATGTGCCCCCCACATTCTTTATCCTTCTCTCGATACATTTATGTTTAGCCCATATCCCCGGATTATTAGATTAAGATTAGAGTAACCACTTCTCCCATTAGGGGCATGAGCTCGATCAGTGCCACCAAGTGGCGCGCATTATATATATAAGAAAAAAAACGCGATCAGATTCTCTCGGCCGCGCCAATGGCGAGGCGGCCATGATTGGCAATACATAATCATATCTTATCTCGTCTTTGCTTACGGCCGCATAAACTAATTGCGGCGCAGCTGCGGTTGCGCGCGCGCGCGCGCGAGTGAGATCGATCTCGATGGAGCTGAAGCTGAGCTGAGCTGATCCCTCGCTGAGAAGTTTAATATCCGCTTCATGGAGGAGCCGGGCATATGCTGGGGACAATAAGATCTAGCGCCAGCATCTTCTAGTGGCTCATTATCTACGAAGAGATATTCTGGTAGCTGTACTCCCTAGCAAGAAGCATCTATTGTCTCTGCTTGCAGATATCCTCCCACGACCTGTAGGATTTTGGTGTGGTGGGCCGGTGGGTGAGGTGATGCACTGATGCCCATCGTCAGATTCTGTGAAGCTTCCTGCTGATGCCCAGGACACAAGAACACCCATGATTGTTTTTTTCTTCTTCTTTGTAGATTTGGTTTATGTTTATCAACTGAATTAGAGATCTGCGATTAGCCCTTCTAATCGGTAGGTAGGTGGCTTACCTGCCAATGGAGGGCACAAGGGACGCATGGCATGGTCCTTTTGAGTATTTTAGCTCTGACGCCATATGGTGTTGGTGTCTCGACATCTATGGCCATTTTTATAGCCTGGACCGGCAGTGGGAGCATGACCTTAAAACAAACAGTACAGCAGTACGCCACTAAGCAGCAGCAACCGGATCAGATGTGCGTCTGACGCTACGCACTTGGAAAGCTTCTTCACTGACACCAATCCGACTATTATAAGCACTGAATGGGGTTGTAAAATATAGTTCACATCATAACTAGGAATCAGACCATCTGTTTTTCTGACTGAGCGCTGCAGCTGGGCAGACTGGACTAGTGAAATTCACTGGCATGTTGTATGAGCTTGGGCACATAGTATCTATCTGTTCCTGTTCTCAAATAGTTTCTATTACCCTTTTGCAAACTCTTCTTTTTTATCTGTTCAACTACCAAAAGGATTTGCAGCTTAGATTCTTTGGCTTTTTTGCGAGTTATTTAGACTAATTCCATGAAAACAACCGTCCATTGAATGTAGAGAAAAATAAATGGAGCTTATCTAGTTAGGCACTTGGCTCAACTACAAACATACAAAGGTGATGCTGTCACGAGATAAGAGTGACACTTGAAAATTCTCCCTCATTTTCCTCTTATTCTAGAAGGCGACACTCTTTGCAAAACAACCCCAATCTTGTCAGTTGCCATCTAGCTAGTCCTTTGGCTAATGATCATCTGGGTCCCCAATTCCATCTATGTGCTACATCACAATTCACAGATTTGGCCATCTCTACACAGAAAGTGCCTCAATTTCTGAAGATTTGCAGAACCTAGCTAGGAACATTTAGCTTTGTGGTTCAGGTATCCTGAAATCCTTTTCTTTTAAAAAATACAGATATCCTGAATTCTTACCAGTAGATTTGGTATCCTGGGTTTAACTCTTGCATTTATCATGATGATTGATAGCATAGCATGGGATCAGTCTCAGGAAAACCAAAACTGAAACTGAAGAAACCCAAGTTTAAATGAGACAATGACTTCTGAAATCTGTCAGCTGTCACTGTTCACTATTACTCGATCCTAACCACCACTGTTTGGAAGTGTGAGAAAACTGAGCATCAGCAAAGCATGCCTGTCCCCCAGTCCATGAAAGCGCTTTCAGCCGCTTGCGACGATGGTGACCAGCAGTAATAAACAAAGGCCAACCAAACACGCAGGCTGCGCGTGGCTAGCTTAACCTGATGGCTAGGCAATGCTTAGCTTCCAGTCAACTTTTTATCCTGTTCTCATCTAGAGAGATGAGAGCCGAATGATGCACCAACCTTTGGATTAAACTACAAGGGATTACCAAGGGAATGTCACTTTTTCACGTCGCAAAGCAAGCATGTCTGCACTTGTTTATTCGCTGCAAGAACACAAGTGAAAGCTGCAGTTTACTTTGACCGGACCTCGCCTGTGCGTGAAAGTGAAACTTTGGGCCTAACTACGGGGAATTTTGCAAAGCTTTTTGCGAGTTGGATTCTCTAGACGAATCTCCAGATGCTGTGCCCACCAATTACTTACTATCAGAGAGCATGGAGACAGAATTTTAGTGTTATATAGGCATCTACTGACTAGTGCTACTGTCTCTGATCTAGGCCCTCCATCAAACGGCAAGAATCCAAGGTTAGCCACTGCTTAAAGCTGGACCAAAAGAATTATAAAGTATGATACTTGCTTTTAGTTTTTATAATTCAACTAGAACAAAGCAAGAATTCGCCTGAATTAGTATGCCCTGTCTGAAAGTTCTTTTAATGAAATCACGTTCAGAATTTCAGATAGTGGAACTAATCAAAGGTTTTTGGAGAGGGTTAGAGGATTCAGTAGTGCCACATCAATACCTTGTACGAGCAGCCAAACGAGCAAGTCTGTGGTGTCGAACCGTCCTGTCCTTCTCAACGCATAAAATGGAAAGAATCTGAAGGTCGCTGTCCCTGGACAAAAATCGCTGTCACGATGCAATCTCCAGCCCAGTTGATGCCTCCAAATCTTCCAACTCCCAGTTTGTTTATTGCTAGTGCCAAAGCCAAGCTATGTCATGCCATATCATTGTTCATCGATGTACCATCGCATTTCCGATCATGAGCACCGCCGTACCTGCAGGTTTAAAAATAGCAAATCTGGGTTGATGTGTGCCTAAAATTATACTAGTTCATTAGGTGATGATGATAAGGAGGAACAAAGGATCAATGACTTTGTGATAGAAAAGAATAAAAGGGACAATGACTTGTGATTTTAAAAATTGTTTGGGATAGAAGAGGATGAAGAACTCTATGATACGGATTGTTTAATCAAGGCGATAAAGATTCGCCGAAGACTGAAATTTATTTTTAGGCCATGATGTGCTACATATGTGGGGGGAAATGATAGTTAATTCGCCAATCATCGCTGAAATTTTATGCTTAACTGTTTTCTAGGATTGACACACTGGCTCTGAATCGGAACCTATTGGATTGCTTTGACCCTACTAGTTAATTCTTCTTCGCTGAAAATTCGCTGTTCTTTTTCCTAAGGGAATTCACTATTCCACCCTAGCAATTTTAGCTCAATATCTCCCTCCGTCAAAGTTGTTATTGTGAGACGACTGCACGCGGCGCGGATGCCTTTTCTTTTCAGATAGACCAAGAGACATGAGTCACCTTGGCTTCATTCGCGGATTCTCCTACTTAAAGATGGATTTCGTTTGCAATTATTCCTGGTGGATTATGCACGGGTACCCAGTGGTTACTTTGTAGCATGGTATCTCAGGTTACGAATTCAGATGTTCTGCCGGATTTGGAGTTCGTGGCCGTTTAAAGTGGGTTAGGGCTGGTCTATATGGAAGTATTGGCCTGGTAAGAAGGGGGAAGCAACACGGTGTGACTTGGTCGTGGTGGTAATTGCTACTAATTCATCGGTTCCGGGAAGAAATTCCTAGGTCTGACCTTAATTGGTTGAACCTGACAGTGACCTTGTTGAAGGCATTGCTTGGATTAAGATGAATTACTCCCTCGTGAAAACATTTGATCTGGTTTTAATTGGTTGGGTCATTACAACATCGGCGCGTGCGCGTGCCGTTTCCTCGTTGGAGGCGTTGTATCGGGAGCCTACTTCATAGTGCAAGAGTTGCTTTGGTTTGTGAATCGGATGAAGATGAAGTCGCTTGTGGTAGTTTGCTAGGTCATGGTGCTCTCATTTTTTTGTTTCTTTTTCATTGGCTGTGTGCATCTTAGTTATGCAGAGGCCGGATTGGATCTTATGTAATTGTATCATCTCGATGTAATTGTCTAAGATCAATAAAGCTTCCCTTTTCCAAAAAAAAATCAAAGTTGTTATTTCAGACTGACTTACAGGTCCTGGCCCCGTATGCAACTCCGAGATTCTCATGGATCACTGATAACGCAGTTGATGATCCACAAATGAACAGAACAGAGATTGACAGGCGGGTCCCACGCACACAAGATGCTGAGATGTCGTCATCTTGCTGTCTAAAGCATTGCAGTGCCCTATATCATCCACAACTCTTATCCGAGTGTTTCTCAAAAAAAAAAAAAAAACTCTTATCTGAGTCTCTGCGCCTGTGGGTCGTCCATGTGTCCCAAGACGTCCCGATCGTCGACCTATCTGGTGTTCAAGTGGTTCCCGGCTTGCTGAGAAAGCTCAAAAATACCATGCCACTTGCGGAAGCAGCAACATTCCAATGGCGGTCGTGTCCGTCCGTCCATTCACATATATATTCCGTGTGCGTGATGGATGGGGCAAAAAAAAAGTATAAAGCCTACGAGGACATCTTCGATCTGGGCTTTGAAAACCCGTTCGAATTTAAGTAGACGATCGGTTGGAACTTTTCTTGCGAGTTTCCTTAACCCGTTCTTCTTCTTCTTATCCTAGGGGTATACTTTACCAATTTGAAACTTGTCATAAATAAGGTTATTAACTGCCTATCTTTACTTTATTTGAATCCTATAAATTTTGTTTATTCTGAATCTTTCTATTCTGAATTCAGTTAATGACGGGATTTAGTATCCTTTCTTGCACTTTCATAACTCGTGAAATGCCGAGTAGGCGCGAATTCCCCCAATTTGCGAAATGGAGAGGATGAGATAGCACGGCTTGGGAAACTGGGACTTATAATTGGTGCCAATATTGTCCTAGATGGAATGGACAGCACTGTCAGCCAGATAAGCAATGATACACGTACAATCTTCAATTCTTCTTTCGTGCAGATAGGGTTGTTGCTTGCTTCCGTCCACTCAGGTTCGATCCCTCGAGCTTTCAAAAAAAAGGTTCGATCCCTCGAAGCAGCACGGTGCGACTTGTTTAAGGAGAATACATGCACTCGTGGTTTCTGCAAATTCTTGTCATGCATATATAGTTGATGCTACGACCATGTCGATACAATAGTGTGGTGTGAAATTGTGAATGAATTTTTTTTGCTCCATATACCTTGTATTTGTGCTCGTATAAGTGTAAATACTAATCGATCGATCTTTTGTTTTTTCTTCTAAAAAATCCCCCACTGCCTTTTTTCTCTCTAAAAAGCACATTTCATTTCGTTATAACTAACACGACTATGATCAATCATTAATCTATCAATATTTATTTTTTATAAGAAGTATACTCATAAGAAATTATTTTTAATATTAATGGCATCCACCTTGCGTCAAAAAAAAATATTTGTTCAGTTTGGTCAAAACCTGCCTGGTTCTAATAAAATGCAATAATCCTGCATGCGTACGTGCACATAATTTGGGAACATTAAGTATGCATCTCCTACTTTCCTTTTTAGCTGCTAGTATCTACTGGAGTACATAATATCAGATGGAAAAATTGTTAATCAATGGATAGGATCTACTCTTATCTCTTCAAAGGTAAGGAGACCAGTACCTTAAAAGAGCCCAAAAGAGACCAAATCATTTTAGACCCACGTAACATGCTGGTGACCAATTTGCCGCATGTCACACAGGCTAGTAGTAGTACACGTACTCCTACTCCTTTTTCCCCCTCTAAAACAAGAAAGCCAATCTGAGGTGGTCACCCGGGTGCTCCATTAGTGTCCGCATGCTTGTAAACGCGTGCTCTGCTTTTTTGTGATGGATCGGTAGGGCAACCGGCGACTAGCCCCACCCCAAGTGCACAAGAGTGGAGCATGAACTGGGCTGCACAACCCCAAGCACAAACAATGCCGCCGCTGATCCGATCACACACACGCACGCACGCGCCCCGTCCCCTCCGGCGTTTTCCCCATGGCGATCTCGGCCGGCCCCCGACCCCAAGGATCAAGGGATTTAGCCTTCGAATCCACACCATGTTTCGGGTTCCCCCAGCAGGCCATGATTGGGAGCTGATTTGGCTGCTGCGCGCGCCCTCCTTTTCCGCGAGATCGAGCATGCCATGCCATGCCTGCCGCTGCCGGCCTCCGTCCCCGGCCTATCTTTTTCACCAGGGGCCAAAGTTTTTTGTGAAAAGGAGTGGCGTAGGCCTGAGAGAAAAAGAAGGGGCTTTGCGCCTGCGCTTGCGCCTAGGGGGACTAGGAAAAGGTGCCTGGATATTCTATGGGCTGCTACCGTGCCGTGGTACTCGCAGGAACGAACGAGTTGTGATTTGGTTTGGGGCAGCACGTATTCGGAGGATGATCTCGGCGGGTGACGTGCCAACTGTGCGTGCTTGGCCGGGTAGTGTACTTGCTGGCTGCCTACTTGGTGGTACACATCATGGGCGCCAGCGCCATGCATATGCCATCATCATTCCGGTGTTTTTGTATGTATCTTGCTACATCTGTACGTTGCTGAGTTCGACGAGGAGGCTAGAGGTTTTTATGGTTCCGGTGATGATGATGCATGACATGGAAACGAGATAGAAATTCCTACTTGTTACAAATGGAGAAGATCCTAGCTACTTTGGATAACTCAAGATAGCCCACAAAGGATAGCAACAACCGTTTCGTTTCATCAAATCGATCTGAAACTTTTTCACCAAACATCTTTGAAGAGGCGCTCCATCTGTGTAAAAAATAATGAGGTCCAGAATCACTTGGTTCTCCAATGATACACTTTGATTGTTAATATTCTTTATATTGAATAGTCCATAAGTATAAGATCAAAACCATGTCAAAGTGCTTTTAAATGTGAATAAAGCAATACTAAAGTTGTATTCTAATTGTTAGGTAAAATGTTAGAACAAAATCATAGAGTTTGAGTCTCGCAATGCATGCACGCGTTATAAAAATAAGCAGGAATTGGTACTATCTTTAGAAATGCCGTGCTAATTGTATTGTAACTTCAAGGAACCAAAAAATGATCCATATGGAACTTTATCACATGGTGTAGCAATTGGAAGTTACAATTTTAGCACCTTTTGATACATTCCAAAACCATAAAAAAACCCTTAGATTTGGAATAGGGTCATGAGCTTATTCGAACATTATAGGCTACAACACTTCGATTTTGAACCATTGATACCTAATCCAATATATCTATGAATGATCTCGTTCTTCCTCCTCTATCCTTCTTTCCTACAACTCCGAGGCCCATCCACCGTGCTAGCCAGACTCATTTTGATGACATCACCTAACCTTGCACCTCAACCAAATTCTGCCTATCATGGCGAGTGAGGGCTATACACCAAAAGCGTACATTGAAATCCCAAAATCTATAATAAGCTTTTAAATACTCGAGTTTACCATTAGAGATAAAGGATACATTATCGAAGAGAACAAAGGAGATAAGTATACATCTCATTGAATCTAGCGAATGTGGGTTACAGAGTGGGAAGAAAAAACTCAGATCGAAGGAGAGAAGAAACACAAGAGTACAATTTTATATTCATGTACATAAACAAAAGATTGGCAAGCTAGAGGTGAACCAGCTAGTATTTGTGCAAGCTAGAGGTGAACCATGGGATCGACGCATCAACGGCAAGTCATGAATGTCAATGTTGTGGACGATGCAGTAGTGGTAGGATGACACCAATGACTCTCTACGAATCTTTCATGTGTGATGTGGTCTGGGATTTTCGGGCCAAAGACTTTGTTTGGCTTTTTTCTTGAAGATGAAAATGGCGATGCCATCGGTGCTATGTTCCTTGGTGGAAGCTTTTTTTTGTGAGACCCCAACCCATGGGGTTTTCTTCCACAGAAAAACCTAATACCGGATTTTCGGCCGGCAATAACGGTTTGGATGTCACTACTTACTTGGAGTCTGAGCCCTGCAGACCTTGTCCATTGGATAATGTTACTGCATGGTAGTTGTTGGCTTCGTTCACAACAGTAGGCTTATGTGTTGGTGTTGAAGTTTTAAGGGACCGATCTTATGGTGATGGTTGTTGCTGTTGTTTTTATTTTTTTTCTTGTTTCTCTTTAATACATGATGCATGCATAGTGATTTTACGGGTCATTTCAAAACAATGTAATGAAAGAGTGCAAACCAAGTCTTGATTGCTTCCTCTTCGATCATTTCCAAATTGAACCCATACTTCTCCAAATCAACCCCTCACATTAGATCGTGGATCTAACATGATGGCGATGATTCTCTTACAATTGTGTCACGCATGATGGGGTGTGGGATTCTTGGGGTGAAGGCATTGTTCATCTTTTCTTGATGATGAAAGTAGTGATGCCGTCGATGCCAAGTTCCTTGCTGGAGACTTTGTTGTGGGACTTTCTTCAGTTGATTTTCAGCCGGCGATGTTTGAATGTCTCTACCCACCCCTAGTCATTGGATACCATTGCAGCATGGTTGTTGGTAGGATGGTGGTGCTTCGTTCACGATAGCTGGTGTTGGTGCTGACGTTTTAAGTCGCTAACGTTATTGTCGTGTGACGTTTATTGTCATTTTTTGTTTTTTCTTGTCTCTCTCTTTGTTAATATATGCCAGCATTATTGTCATGTGATGTTTATTGTCATTTTTGCTTTTTTTTTGTCTCTCGTTTTGTTAATATATGCCACATGCATAGTACTTCTACGGGCTATTTCAAAAAACTATAATAGTAGAGTGCAAAATAAGTCTAGATGGCTTCCTCTCAGATCATTTCCCAATCAAAACCATAATTATCCAAATCAACCCCTCTTGTTAATTCTGAAAATAAAGTCATCTCATAATCTTGATACCGCAATAACATCAACGCAATCAATCCATATACCATACACCGATCTGGTCCTCCAACGGATACTTCTTCCTATTTGTTGATATATAGTCAAACCAGTGACCACACACACGTCATCACCGGCAAGAATAGGAGTCCTACGAGAGCAGAAAACTGTTCCCAAAGTGTAATGCCATGCAAACAAAAAGGCAACCGGATGCCCTCGCTTTCTCAATTATTCACTGCCTCCTTTCTTCTTTTCGCATATAAATCCACATGTACACCACATATACCACAAGGGCTCTCAGAGCAAAAGGAGCTGCTGCGCCTCCTTTTCAGCATCTTTCTAAAACAATTCTTAGCTGCGTGAATTTCCGGTGAACGCCAAACTTGACTCACCGTTTAAACCACTTGTGCTCCATCTGCAATTTCAGTACTTACCAACAGAATTATATTGCAACTAGCAAAGTTTCTACGAAGTTTCAAGTGAAGGGCTATGTACTAATGTACCCCCTCAGTGCTACTGGTAATAGGGTCGTTAGAGTAATCAAATCACTTCCTTTCTCTCTCTCTCCTCTTTGTCTTTGGATTTTAGTTATAGCACTATAGCAGCAGTAGCACTCCATCAGATTCAGCCTAACCAAATCCCCGCGTCCGTACGCGCATTAATGCCAGATCCACGATCCATCAGCGCGAGATACACGACACGATGCGGAGCGAGGACGAGACCCAACCGGAGCAGCAGCCCGAAGTCCCGAACAAACAAGATTCCTCCCTTCCCCGGTTTCTATTCTAAAGAGAGAAGGGAAAGAAAAAAAGAAAAGCCGGGGGAGAGGAGGAGAGGGAGGTGAGGTGTGTGATCCGGCCGCGACATGCCCACATGAGGACAAACCAAACTCCAGCTAAGATATCATCATCATTCACCGTCGCCTCTCATCTCTGATTCGTCTCACTCCACTGGATCCCACCCGTAAATCCCCCCTCCCCAGCTGCGGCCCCCACGTCTCGCTTGTACCGCGATCAATCATCAATCCAGTAGTAATCCAATCCCCTCTGCAAGATCTCATCTTTTTCGTGCTCCCTGGGTCACCTTAACCGCGTCCGTTAGGCCATACGAGACAACTGTTTGTTTCAATGTTTCCTGCCAAATCTCCCTGCGTCGTACGTGCTCCGGAGTTTTAGGGGGAAAAATGATCCTTGGATTTTTCTCTCTTCACTCACTTCCTCTCTCTCATCATCTAGTAGTATGGGATAGAGGTAGAGAGGAGGGTGGGAGTGTGGGAAATGGACGGAATGGATCATAAATCCACAATTGGGGAAGGCAACAAGCGAGCAAGCAAACAAAGGAACCAAAGATGGCACAAAAATAGCTTTAGGGCGGGGGCAGCGCACTAATTAAACTAGTCCAGCGCAGCGCACCACCCCTTCCCAAAACTCACTCGCCCAGATTCTCTCTCACTCATCATCGGCAGCTGAGCTGCGGCACCAGCAGCTAGAGAAAGAAAGCGGGCGGAGAGGATATCATGGCACAGCAGCAGTAGTAGCAGCAGGGGGAAAAGGCCCAAACACACACACACACACACATCGAAGAGGAGAGGAGAGAGAGAAGGGTGCGTGGGAAAGCTTAGAAGAAGAGAGATCCACCTCGAAGTAACCCCTCCTTCCTCTTCCCTCCCTACTTCGCTTGCTTCTTCTCCTGGAGGCTGGAGGGGGAGTCGAGTCGAGTCTACTGGTGCTGGCGCTGCCTGCTGCCCCGACGGCGAGCCGGGTGAGCTGCGAGAATTGCTCTGCGAGGTGAGGAGAGCAGGGGAGGAGCCGCGGCGGCCATGAGGGAGGAGGAGGAGCCCAGCTGGTTCGCGCGCTGCGAGGAGCAGCTGCCCCGGCCGGACGAGCTGATGCCGCTGTCCCAGACGCTCATCACGCCCGATCTCGCCGTCGCCTTCGACATCCCGACGCACGGCGGCGGCGGCGGCGGCGGTGGCGGCGCGGGGGGCGGGGCCGGCGGCAGCGGCGGCGGCGGCGCGGGCTGCCCGGACATGAACGGCGGCGGCGGCGCGTCGTCGGCCGCGGGCTCCAGCGGCGGCGGCGGCGGCGGTGGCGGCGCCGGCGACGAGCCGGCCCGGACGCTCAAGCGGCCGCGCCTCGTGTGGACGCCGCAGCTCCACAAGCGCTTCGTCGACGCCGTCGCGCACCTCGGCATCAAGAACGCCGTGCCCAAGACCATAATGCAGCTGATGAGCGTCGACGGCCTCACGCGCGAGAACGTCGCCTCCCACCTCCAGAAGTACCGCCTCTACCTCAAGCGCATGCAGGGGCTCGGCGGCAGCGGCGGGGGCGCGGGGGGCAGCCACTCCTCCGGCTCCGGCACCGACGCCGCCACCGAGCACCTCTTCGCCACGGGACCCGTCCCCTTCCCCCCGCCGCCCGGCCACCGCGCGCCCGCCGGCGCCGACCCGTACCCGCCCTTCGCCCCCATGGGCCACCACCACCACGCGCCGCAGATCGGCCACTTCCACCACCCCGCCGCCCGCCCGCTCGGCCACTACGCCGCCGTGGGCGCCGGCTTCGACCACGGCTTCCTCAGCCGCGCCGGCGGCGCGCCGCCGGTCGGCCCGCCCGGGATGCACCACCACCGCATGGTCGGCGGCGGCGGCGGCATGGGGATGATGGCGCCCGGCTCCTTCGCCGACGAGATGGACCTCGGATCCCGAGGCGCCGGCGCCGGCACCGGCCGCCGCGAGCTGACGCTGTTCCCGACGTCCGGGGACCACTGAGGCCGCCGGGGTCAGACGGCGACGGGCATCGGACAGCGGGCGGCCGCCGCCGCCCTCGGGTACATAAAATTCGTTCGCTTCCTGTTCCCCCTCTGCTGCGCAACCGCCGCTGCTTCCCACAGATCGGCATAGAAATCGAGCAAGCCTCAACCACATCTCATAGAGTCCAAGAATTCTTGGGAATTAGCAATCCATCCATATCCACCCATGATCCATATTGTGTTCCTTCCTCGTAGCGTCTCGTCGCCCACCATTGTTGCCCTGCTGTTGATGTTCGTGTATTGCTGCTGCTTGTTTGTCATGTTTCTCCCCCCTTCCATTGTTCTTGTCGCTGATGACATAAAAAGTTAGCCTTAGAGATTATATTTAGAGGGTACAAGCAACAAATTGTGTCTGCCTACCTACAATTGAGAACTTTCTCGCCTTCGTCATCGAAGAACACCTCAATCCTTGGGAATCCAGGGTCGAATTGCTCTGTTCGCGAGTGATGCAACCACCATTTCTTCAGAGCAGTGATCCCCTCAAAGAAGTGATGCAACCATTGTGCATCACTAGAGTACCGTATGGATATAGTCAGTCAGTGTTGAATAACCAATCCCAAGGAGGCACCCGAAGATGAATAAGTTTGAGGATTATACGGTAGGATAATTCGATCTTGTTGTGGGAGTCAAATCGTCTGCGAGGACCACCAAATAGAGATTCAGAGCTGAATCTGCTCTGCCAGTTTTCTTCCTTGCACCTCCTTTGAAGGAGGTAGGGTATATGATATATGTAGCAAATGGGTTGCAATACTGTTATCACATTCTGGCTCCTGCCACCCGAGAACATTGGAGCAGCTCAAAATTGGAGTTTGTTGTAGTAGCAAATTGTAGCGATCAATCATTTGTATATCTGCGCGACTTAAAAGAGCTTCTTTGTAGCACTGAGAAAACAGGACTTTCTTGAATCATGCTAGTACAGTGGATGCTTTTTTCTTCGTTGAGAAACAGTGAATGCTTATGTTCATCGAAAAACAGTGAATGCTTATGTTCATCGAAAAACAGTGAATGCTTATGTTCTTGTATGCTACTAGCACTGTACTCTGTCTATGTTCAAGTCAAAAATCTTCATATACTCTGCCGCACGCCCCTGCTTTCCCCCTTCCCCTAACAAATGTCACTATTGAGAAACAGAGCTAACCCCTTGCCTCCTCTGATTGAATACCGAACAGAACAAAGCCTGATGTGTGATGTGTCCATCTAAATCTGGATTAGTTTATCACCGGTGGTTGGCCCTGCAATTTTGTTAGTACTCTGTTAGTTTCAAACACTTGCCATCCAACAGATTAGATTAAGATAGTATTCCGTACCTCACTGTTGCCCATCTGATTCTGATCTGATCTGAGGAGATTTAGTCATCTGTTGCCCACTTGGTTGCCGTGTTCGCTTGGCTTATCAGCCACCAGCCAGCCGTGTTTTTCTCTCAGCAAAAACCAGCATCAACCACGAGTCAGCAGTGGGCGTGTTTAGTTTCAAAAAGAGGAAGAGAAAGTTTGGTGAAAATGTCACATTGGACATTGTAGCGCACTGTAGCATTTTTCATTTGTTTGTGGTAAACATTGTCCTACCATGACCTAACGAGGCTCAAAAGATTCGTCTCATCGTGTACATCAAAACCATGTAATTAGTTTTTTTATTACCCACGTTCAGTGCTCCATGCACGAGGAGAGAGATTTGATGTGATAGGTTACCCATGTTTAGTGCTCTATGTATAAGGAGAGAGATTTGATGTGATAGGTGAATAGTAAAGTTTGAGTATGTTTTTCTCTCAGCAAGCTTGCTGGCTGCACCTCACCTGACCTGCAAGGCGGCGTTGACGAGTCCAAGGATGCGATACCCAGGAGTCTCCTCTCCTATACTACTACAGTACTACTACTCTTCCTCCTAGGCTAGGAAGGAGGAGGCGCCATGCTTGGGAAGAGAATCGAACGAAGCCAATGCAAGGCCATTGGCGCTGGCATTTACTCCGTATTTTCCTTGGACAGGGGCATGTTGGTATGACGAGGCATTTATGCGATGTGACCACGAGAGCGACAGGGGCCGCGCCGCGCTTATAAATGAGAAAAATCTATCCATCCGAGGCCGCCGGCCGCCGAACTCGGCCGGGGCGACAGCGAGGTGTGTGGATTTTGTTCAGGTGAGCCGCCCGGTCCTGTCCCCTCAACGTCAACCCCTCGGGCGGCATGGCCGCATGCACGCATGGCGCTGCAGCCAGCGGCATGGCCATGGCTTTCCTCCTGGCGTTCCTTCACCTGGCGTCGCCGTGGCTCCCACGGACGGCCCCGTCGAGACCTGACTGGTTCTCTGAGCTTGCACGGGTTGGTTTGGTGAGGTGATCCGTGGCGTGTGCGACGGGCTCAGCAAGGTGCAGACCGGCAGGGGTTGCTGCTCTGCTCCGATCCATGCGGGCAGCGGCACGGATCGATGACGATGGCACGGGGCTAGCACCGGCATTAACTTGGGTGCGCACAAAATCGGTTAGGGAGGGAGAGACACGAGTACATTCCGTCGTTGGTCTGTGTCTGTCCGGCCGGCTGGCCCCTTTTTCCGGTGGCCTTCGTTCGCATGATGAAACCGACCGCTCGGCGCGACCACCAGCTACCAAGCCGGGGCTCCAAGAAAACGAGAGGAAGTGATTGCGCAGGACACGCCAGGAACGTTCCAAAACCGGATCTCGGGTACACTCGCCATCCACATGTCCATGACCACTGCACTGGAGCTGAAAATAAAAAAACAACAGATCTTTTCTAAAAAAAAGGAAGAATTGAAACGTGTCTTGTCACAAGGTATCCAGACAAGAAAATGAAAATGTTACCAGTAGAGGAGTATCGTATCCGGCATGGAACGAAGGAAGCGAAGCGAATGAGCCGCGGTGCATTATTGGCGTGGGCAGCAAAAGGCCACTTGGTACTTTTTGCGTATTTCTATCCACCCAATCTAGCTTTCCCTGCTTTTCTCGCACGCGCTGGCTGCCCCTGCCGCCATCTCTCTCGTTCGCCCCTGCTGCGCGCTCATGCTCATGTAGTCATGTGCATGTGCTCTCCCTCCCTCCCCCCCTGCAGGCAGAGACGAGGCCCCATCCCCCAGCCAGTTTGCCCAGTTCTGGTGGAGGAAAAGGCATCCGCAGGCAGCAGCAGCGAGGACAAAAGCTAGGATCTAGCGACCGCGCAGCAGCTGAGCTGAGCTGAGCGCCTAGCCTGCGCAGCGGTAGGCATCTCGCCAGCCCTCGCTGCTGGCCTTGAACAGCATGCAGGTGCGCCTAGCCTACTGCTCCTGGCTCAGCTCGCTGATCCGGCCAGCGCCAGGGGAATGTGCCGCCAAAAGCTACCGATCCCGCCGGCCCGGCGCCTTTTCGCTCGTCCCGCGTCGTCAGGCACTCAGCCACTCAGGCACAGCGGGGGAGAATTTCTATCCGACGGCTGGCGACGAGAGCTACCGCCGGCATCTCGCGGCGGCCCCAGCGGCATCTGATGCGCCTGACGCCGACGCAGTCACGCCCTCCAGATCCGCTGGGCTCATTCGCAGGCAATCATTTCCCGTCCGTCTATGGATGATCTGATCGTGGGGGTTTGCCGCCAAACTAGTGTAGAGACCTTTCAAAAAGCGTGCGCATGTATGTGAACACGACCAACCAGAAAAGGTCCACAAGAGCAGCTATTAGCTTACGTTAAGCTCCCATAGATTAACGCGTGCGTGCTGCTTTGTCCGCAGAGACTTCGCTGTCAGCTAAACTCCGGCTGGACACTCGAACAAAAGGACAGTTGTTATCCGTGGCAGGAATCCAAGAACGAAGCCACAACGCACTAGTAGAGTACCGGGCAATTTCAAGGCCAAGCACGCGGTAAAAATGCCCCAGCAAATAGGTAAAAAAAATACCTGTGGAGTGGAATTTGAGCGGTTGTGTGAAAAAAAACATGGGTAAAAAGAAGAAGAAAAACAAGATGCAGCTCGTGACCCCGACCAATGTACCCTCCCATGCTCTGATCAATGCCCCGAATCGCAGAGGACGCAAAGGTAAGGTACACTCCTGTGCCGGGCTGCCTGCTGCCTATCAGTTCTGAGTTTCTCACCCAGCCAAGCCGGCCAGCAACCGAGTCCAGCAGCACTCAAGCCTCTGCCGGCACGGCAGGTAAACGCATCGCCGCCCGCCCGTGCCGAACTGGACTGCGGGCAGAATGGGCTGATGGCACTGTGCGGTGCCCCCTGTGCGCAGAGATTGGGTTCGTGGGTCCCGCCAGCCACTGGGCGCGCGGGCCCGGCCCGCGGGGTGGGATGATTGGGTCGGGTGGGCCAGGCGCGGCGGGGGAGTGGTGGTGGCTGATGAGGATGCGGATGAGATCAGAATCTGAGTTTGTCCTTTTCTCGCACACACCCACTCTCCCGGTCCCGGTCGCGGCCTCGCTTGTCCGCCAGGGAACGGGCCGGGGCGGGGCGGGGGCCCACGGCCGCGCGCGCGTATCTGATCTGCTCCGGAGTCGTTAGCTGTCAAGGGGAGATGCCCGCCCCTGCTTCCTTCCATGGGGAAAAAAAGTGGCCATCAGATCACTAGATCACAGGGGCCTGCTAGTCTGCTACCTCCCGCCGCTGTGTCCCGTGGCCGATCCCAATCGCCACCCGAGCACACAGCGCTCGCTCTCGGTCGGTATCGTCGGCTGCGGCGTTTGCTCCTCCAGTCGGGCGGCCGCTGTGCCGCGATTGCTCTCCGAGAGCCTTATCCACGCCGGCGACACCTGGTTGGATGGGCGGGCGGGCGCGGAACCAGTCCGCCTGGTCCAGCCAGTCCGTGCAAAACATGCGATGGATGAACATGGATGCCGGTGGTGCCCGGGACAGCTGGCGCGCCGAGAGCGACCGCGCGCGCTCAGTGGGCATCGTCGTAGCCCCGTGGCGTGGGTAGGGGCCGTGTGGCTCTGCTCGCCGACGGCGACGCGCATGCACACGTCCCGCCGTGTGCGTGGCACCGGAGGGCCTCCAGTCTTCCACGGCTCTTGCCCTGGCTCGTTTGGTCGGAACAGTGAGTGGGTCCGATCACACGGACCCCTCAATGCGCATGCGCCATGGGAAAGTACAGTGCATCTGAAGATCAGAGAGCAGCAGGCGACACTTGGCCACTTGGGCTCTTTCGTACGCCTGTGGGCTGTGGCGCTCCGGTACAGGCAGAGGGCTTCGGGCGTCAAGTTCAGTTGTTACGCAAGTTGATGTTGTTTCGCTCGAGTACGACGACGGTTTCACTGCTTTCCTTCCATGCTTGTCCTCAATGCTGTGTTGTGCAAGAATTTCCCACGACAAAATCTGCTGTTCTAAAAGAAAAAAAGGCAAATCCTGCAGGCCTGCTGGGCTTTCCAGGCTGCAAGAAGAAAGGAATGCGCACGGCAGCTGCACTGGGTTGGTGATGCTGATGGGCCGTCCGCGTGCACCCGGTGGGTCGGACGGAGCTGGGAAGCGAGCCTGGGCTATTTGCGTCCGGGCGGGCATGTGCGGAAAAAATGTGTGCTTTTTCTCGGCCCCTGGCAATTTGGCCCGGATCAACAAACAAGGCCCTGTGGTGCCCGCAGACGGCGGGCCGGTCGCGGGGTTAAACATTGGGCCTCGGTCAGTTTTTCCTATGGGCTGATGATGGACGACGCACCAAGCCCGTTGTTCTTCTGCGCAAGGAAATCTTCTGCCCGCACATGACGCACAAGCAGCAGATCGCAAAAAAGGCTTTCCGCCATGACTGAGGCTATTCGCAGTAGGGTACGGGGAGGGAAAACGCTACAGGCTGTAGCGCGTATGCAAAGCCAAAAATGCCTGCAGCCGGGAACGCTACCGCGTGCGGCACGCCCGCCGAGGCGAGCGCGAACGCCAAACCGAGCGCATCCGCGGACGTGCGCTACCCCGCCACGGTGGCGCGGGCCCGCGAGCGGCAACGCCTGCGCACGCGTGAGGGAGAGGGAGGGAAGGAGAAGAGGAGGGAGAGGGATGGCCGCCGGAGCTCCTCGCCGCCGGAGAGGGAGCAGGGAGGGGCGGCGGAGGGAGAGGGCTCCTCGCCACTGGAGAGGGAGCAGGGGAGGGGCGACGGAGGGGGCACATGCGGAGAGGCGCCATGGCATTCCCGCTGGCCGGAGAGGGAGCAGGGGAGGGGAGCAGGTGGGGGCAGGGGAGGGGGAGGGGGCCGCCGGGCCGCGCGCCTCCCGCGCTGGCCAAGACGCTGCCGCCCGCCGCAACGCCGGCGGAGCAGAGGATGAGGAAGAGGCCCTCCGCCGCGCCGCTCGACCGGCCCCGCCCCGTTGGAGCTCGGCCGCAGTACTTCCCGTCACGCCGCATGCTCGCCGTCGCCACATTCCTCCTCATCGCCGCCCGCCGACCTTCTCCTCCTCCTGGGCGTGACCGCTGGGCCACGCGCCCCGCCGCCCCAATGCTGTCGCGCGCCCCAACGAGCTCCAGCTCCTGCTCCCGACGCGGCGGCTGGAGCCGCCGCCGCCTACCCGCGCGGAGGCCGCCATGCTCGGGTGACGACGAAGCCGGCGGCGCCGGTGACGAGGACGGAGAGGCCGCCGCGCCGCGCTTGGGAGTTCCGGCGGGGCGAGCCGCCACCGCGATGGCCTACCGCGATCGCCCGCCGCCGGGCCCGCGCCCCGCGCGGGGCCAGCCGTCGCCGCTCGAACGCCTTGGGCCTCGTCGCCGTCCTCGGCGGCGGCGAGGGGGGACATGGCGAAGGGCGACGCCGGCGCGGAGGCGGAGGTCGATGGCGTGGTGGCGCCGGTGGCGGGCGTGGTCGGCGTGGAGGACGCGTCGTCATCCTCGTCGGAGGAGGACGACGAGCGCGGTCTCGCTGGCGCCATAGCTACCGCCGGGTCTGGGTGGGCGGCGAGACCGGGAGAGAGAGAGGGGGAGGGACGGCGCGGGCGGCAGAGGGGCGGCGCGGGAGGGAAGGACGAACGGTGGAGGGCGGCGAGCGGGAGGGGCGGCGGCGCTTCGGCGGCGGTGTGAGTAGAGAGAGAGGGAGCCGAGCGCAGTAGAGAGAAATGAGAGGCAGAGAGAGGAGAGAGGAAGGGTTAAAAAGAATATATTGGTGGGCCCCGCGTGGTGGTAGTTGGTATAGAGAGATGAGTATAAGTATGACGAGTGCGGAGAAACTCGAACTGTACTGTAACATTTCGATGACCAGGACGGAATATTCTCTTTAGATGTGTTTGAAGTAAGAGTGCAACGGACGTCCGTCAAAGGACATGATGATGAAGGTATACCGCGATCGGAAACTTGAGAGCGACAATGAACGTATGGACGGATGGGAAGCAATTGGATTCCTCCCCACCGGATCCTTTCGCTCGGTACGACGATGCGACGCCCTACACGACGGGTGACTCCACATGCCCCCGCGGCGCTCGTCCTCGCGTACCCGGCCGGCGGCCGCGCCGCGAGATATTCCTGCCCCCCTCGTGCAGGCCTGCCAACGCTAGTCTGCTAGCCTAGGCCTAGGCTGCTGCTACTAGAAGCCTAGCAGCTACTGTACTCCATATCCGTCCACCACGGCCACCGATCATTTTGACGCGACGGCGTACGACGCCGGTCGTCGCACGGGCGCTCCAGGCTCCACTGCGCACATGCACGCACGGCACAGTGGCCGCGGCCGGCCAAAGGCCCGGCCGCCCTACGCCGTAGCCGGCTAGCCGCGCCAGGCTTAGGCCGTGACGTGCACCCCATGCACGCGTATGTTTGGAGCCATTTGATGCCGAGCGCGGGCGGGAGCAGGACGCGGGAGGGGCTGTGCCGACTGCCGAGTGACTCACGATGTCACCTCCGGGATGGATGGACCCGGACTCTCGATGTTCGTCAGCACCCCTGTTCGGGCCTGTGCGATGCACTCATGGACGTGACGTGGAAACAGCCGTGGATCGGCGAGCGGCCACAGCCCACACACAGGGCTTCCGTACGTGCTGCTTCGTGGAATCCAGGGCCTGGTGGCGCCCGTGGCATTTCTGCATTCCTGTGGTGGTCGTGTGCATCCCAGCGTTGTGGAGCATATCAGTTCTGCTGAAAAGTAGCGGCATTAACCCGTTGTGTTGGATTCGCTTCTGGTGCTGTGCACGTCGAAGCCTACCACCATCGTAGTAGCCTTCATTAGCCTGAGGGGCAGACGGGTAGTGAGCACATGGGATCTGATATAGGAGTATTAGGAGCTTGCTTGTCATGATTAGTGCAGTGCTTATGTGGGCAAAGTGCACAGTGTGACTTCCTCCTTGAGCCCCGCGAGTATAGCAAACCACATGCGTGGAACCGCATTGTCAAAGTTCCACATGCATATGGTCTGGCTATCATATTTTTGTATACTTCTAGTAGACATAGGTATATTAGGACGCGCACATATGTGGGCGATCGACGCTAGTCAATATAAACTCTCAACAGTCAATGTTAGCATCTGCATATAGGCTTTGGATTTCCCTCCGCAGGCACTCTGATAGCTTGTTTACCGTCTCGCGTGTCTTCACCGAATCTTTGGGTTCTATGAGAGGAGGCAGGAGCTACTATGAGAGGAGGCAGTGATCATGATGCAGGGCAAAGCTGGGGAACCCGCCTGCCTGCCTATAATGTTGTTCCCTAACTTTTGCCAAATCTGCAATTCTGCATCGAGGGGTTCTGCGAGATCGACTAATCTGTCCACCATTTTGCTCACTGGACCGCCAGGACCACAAGGTACACCATGGACGAAGTAATTAATTAAGAAAGATGCAGATGTGTCGCCGTGCCAGCACGTACGTGCTTCTCCTCCCGCCCGGGCGCCCGACACGCACCTGCGAGGCCCGGCGCGCGGCACGGAAGTACGGAGTATTTACTCCGCCCGTCCACCGTACCTCCGTGCCGTGCCGTGCCGACCGTACCATGCAGTGCCGTGTGACGATCGGTTAGTAGCGACCAGCTGGCCAGCCCGGCCGGTGTCGCGGTGGCTGGCCACTGTACTGGCCAGGGCGCCAGGCCAAAACCCTAGCTGAGGCTGAGTGTGATCGAGGAGGGCACGGCCGGCGGGGCAGACCGGCAGACAGATTGGCCGGGCATAGCCCGTGCGTGCGCGCCGGCCGCGGCCCGTCCATCGACGGGGCACTTGCGTTCACGTGTACGCTCGCTCCGTCGTCGCTGGGTTCGGGCATTCGCCACTCGGCGGCAGTGTCAAGATGACATGACGACCCGCCCGCCCGGCGACGACACGGCCGCGACTTCCACGGGAACTTCGCGCCATGGCCCATGGGCCACAGCCGGAGGCGCGCGCATGTCCGTGGCGAAGGGACTGGATGTGACGCCGCGTCCATCCGGCCTCCCATCCGTCGATGTCGCTCACTCACTCCTTTAGGTTGCGTTGCCGTGTGCGCGCATCGGTTTCCGTATGCCGTATGCGTCCGTGCGGCGGAGAACCGTCGAGAGAGGAGCCCGTCACTTCCCGTCATCGTCGTCCTCCGAGCGGACAAGTTAAGCAGCAACAGTAATCTTCTGCCTTCTGCACAGTTTTGGGAATTGTCCTCGGGGATATTCTCATCACATAAAAATATTATAACATGTATGGAGTACCAAATATAGATAAAATCAAAAAATAATTGCACAGTTTTGTTATGCTCTGTGAGACGAATATTTTGAGCCTAATTAATTAATTTTTAGACAATTTTTCATACATACAAACGAAATGCTACAGTGACGAAATGATTACGAAGAGACATCGTATCTCCAAATATGCACATCTAAATTTGGATCTAAACAAGGCCTTGCTAGGTTGGGTGGCTACTGTCACTGACTATAGACAATGGCGCAATGGGCATGGCCATGACGTGACAGCGGTGATAGACGGAGGCCATGGTAGCGCCTCGGGTACCTAGCTACGAGAAGTTTGATACGGTCTGGCGGGAAGAGGACAGGGTGACGCTGCGCATAACAGTGCACTACTGTACCGGGTGGGAAAGCTTTTTAGTACTGGATTTCCCATCCGGTGCCATTAAATCGAGGCTAAAGGGTAAGCCCTTTAGCACCGGGTGACATAACCGGTGCTACCTTTAGCACAACACCGGTTGCAGCCAGCAACCGGTGCTAAAGGGCCTGCCACCGCAGCGGGGCTGGCAGGGCCTTTAGCACCGGTTGCTGTCTACGCCCGGTGCTAAAGGCCCTGGGTTTTGTTTTTTTTTGCCTTTTTCAGTAGCCATGCATGCACGTTAATATACGTATATATATATTCTAATACGTGTATTCTAATGCGTATTCGGCCGACTCTATATTCATATTAGCTAGGCACTGTAATCAAATAGAAGACATATATATTACAAAATATATATCGGACTCGAGTTGTATATTTAAACTGTATTTACAACTTAAGACGGTGCATGACTTGTAGAACTTTCCGGCACGTCCTCCACTCGGACGTGGAATTCTCCTCGGGGATTGACGACCTCGTCCAAGATCCATCCGACGAGCTGTTCTGAAATTGTGTCGATTCTTTCTTGCTCTAGACTCTCTTCCTTCAGCTTCAACATCTATAATTTACAAATAATTGAAAGATCTTTAATCCGCCGAGTTGGAGAGAATAATTGTGCAGTTAATAATAATGAAAATGTGTTTATTATTACGTACCATAATATCATGCTGAGTAGTCTTTTTATGTGCCCAATTCCACATAAAATCGCAAACATAGTATGCACATAAATTATTTCGCTTCCCTTGTTTGGCACACTGTCGACCAAAAAAAATTAAGTAAAATTCATATAATATATTAGCCGAGGCCTACATATACAAATTACTTGCTTACCGGAAAGCCAGTCTTCCATGTTAGTGTTTCATGTTCAATACCGGGGTGGTCTTCACGAAATTGAACCCACGCCCTGCGAACAAAAAAATCGAGTTAAGTGATTGCGGGGGAAGGGCCAAATTAATCAGGGGAAATATACATCACCTTGTGATCGTGTCAATGATGTTCTGTAACTTATATGTTGGAGTGTTCAACGAATCAAAGACGTTGACGACACCCCGGTCAGGACACACTATGATTAGGAGCCAGTGGAATCTGTATACATGTATACATTAAAATGAGAAATGAAATATTCCATAGACACTATAAGTAGAAGCGTGTATATGTACACACTCGATGTTGAACGGTATTAGTATGAAGTCGCAATAATGTTGTTTCTTAAGATACATGTATAGGTTCTGATATGTTTCCTTAGGATTTACAATTATCATTTCTTCACTTATTCTTCTCGGATCCACGAAACCAACGTCATATATTCTTTCTCTCTGACATTTTTGAATCTCCATTCTGCATATGTTAAGCAATAAATAAAGGCCGCGTCAGCATAGATTGGAATTATTGTTTTCAAACTGTGAATCGTAAACAAGAACAAAGTACTTACAGTGTCCAACAGATGATCAAATCCACGTCCATGGCGTCGCGGTGGTACAACTCTATATATATCCTGAAACCTCAGCCAAACATAATCCTCGTCGCCATTGTAGAAATCCTGGTCCTTCACGGCTACTTTGATCATGCGCCATTTCCTTCTTGATTCTTCCAAGTACCACTGATGGAATCGGCACATCTTCGTCTGTAGCTTGCACTCCATTTCAGGAGGGACCAAAGGCTCGCCAAGCCTAAACAGCCACTTTAACGTTGTGCTTAAAGGGACATCTTCTATCCCCAGGACTTGCTCTCTGGATAGTCCTGTCTCGGCCATTACTCGTTGCACGTTAATCTCGTCCGGAGATGGCAATGGACCCAAGGACCGCTGAGGTTGCTCGCTGAGTTGAGGAACAGGTTTGGATGGGCCCGCCTCCTTATCTGCTGCCTTCCGCTTCCGGCGAGATTTCAGTAATGAGCGGTCATAGTCTGTTACTATTACTTCCTTCTGTTGACCCTTGGTCAAATTACCGAGGAATGACTTGACGACACTGGGGTCAAGCTTCGGCTCCGGCTCCGGTTTTTTCCTCCACTTGGCCATTTGCCTCTTTGTTTCTTCTTTCACCCAGGCTTCGAGCTCTTCTGGAGTCTTCTTAGCCGCTTTTTTCTCTGGTGCGGGCTTCTCTTTGGGTTTCCGCACCTTCTTCCCTGTTGGAGTGGGGGCGGAGGATTTATGTAACACCCTAAAATAGCCTATTTAAAATTTTTAGTAATTAATTGATTATTTAATGTCTTGTTCATAATTAATATAGGGTAAATAAATAATTTCTGAGAATTAAAATCAAATATAAGGAGTAGAGACATTTTTGTTGCATTCATGCTGCTGCATTGAGTTTTGCATTGCCTGTGATTCAAATGAGAGTTTAAATTTGTTTAAATTCAAATTTGAATCACCTTGTTTGGAGCCCTAGAAAAGTTGTTTAGGTCCGAGTTCACCTCTGCCCCCTCTTCTCTTCCCCCAATCCAACCCAGCCCAGCAACCCAGCTCCACCTCCCAGCGCTCGCGGACCAATCCAGCCCGCCAGCACCCGGCTCCCACTCCTCCCCGCCTGGGCCTTCCCTGCACACTCCGCACTCGGCCCAGTCCACCTTTGCACCTTCAACTCCCTCTCCCAACTCGGAGTTCACCTCCTTCTCCTTGTCTCTTGTCAGCTCGGCCCAGCCGCACCGCTTCGGCCCACACTGGCACGCACGGCCAGCACCCGGCCCAGCCTCCCGCGGCCCAGTCTCGCGTGTCGCTCGGCCCACTTCCCTTTCCCTCTCTGCACCGGCCCACTCCCGCCGCTCCTCCCTCCCTCTCACTGCCCTGTGGGCCCCGACCGTCAGCTCCGTCTTCCTCGCGGAGACAGGCCGGCCGGAGATCGCGGGCAGCGCCATCGCCGGGGGTTTCCATCCCTGCACAACCCTGTGTCCCTGTGGACCCCCTCCCGAAGCTTCGAGGAACCTTGTCGCATCAATCCCTTCCCTCCGCGCTGCCTTCCCCGCATGGAAAGTGCGCCCCCGCATGGAAAGCGAGCCGCGCCGCCGGCCGCCGCGGGATTCGGCGTGACCCGCACGCCGAGGCCCCCTGGGACTATTTAAACAGAGCCCTCCGCACCCCTGAACCTCACCCATCCCCCTCAAACACCAAGTCGCAGCGCCTTCTCCTCCCTCCGCTTCGCGCCGCCACCATTGGCCCACGGAGTCGATCTCCGGCGCCGCTGCCCTCTGCTCAGCGAAGAACCATCCAGGTGCTCCGCCCGGAGGTAACGCAGCTATCCACGTCATCCAACTGCCCTGGTTCCCCTGATTCGAGGCTAATCGTCGCCGTTTCCCTTTTCCATAGTCGCCGGGGCCGCCCCTCTCTATCGATCCACCGCGCTGACGCCGCTCTGTCCCGGTCGGCACCGCCTCGACTTCCTTCGCGTGGTGGTAAGCTTCACTCCGAGCTGCACATTGCCCTCTCTCTCGCTCTCTAGCCCTTCGCGCTCGCTCACCAGAGCCTCCCGGGCGCCGGTCGTCGTCGCGCTCCGCCATCGCTGCCTTACTGCCGACTTGTTCACCCTAGCCAGGTTCGTCGAGCCTCTGCGAGTCCGTAGGACCAAGCCGCGTCCAAAACCGACCCCCATAGCATCGCACCGTCGTCACCCACCCTCGCCGGAGCCCATCTCCGCCGCTTGCCGTCGCAAGCCACCTCCGCCGCCTCTTTTGCCGACCAGAACCCTATAGGTGAACTTGTTGTGTTCCTGTGAGTCCGTAGGTGCAACCCGCTTCGCGAACGGAGGCCCCTGGCGTCAACTCGCGTTTCGCCGGCGAGAGCTCCGCCGCGATTCGTGGCGGCGCCGCCGTACACCCGACCCCGCCGGCGTCCCCTTCCCCCGTAACGATCCTAGCCCTTAGATCTAGATCGGACAGCCGCCACGCGTCCCCGTTCCAAGTCAAACTTGAAGCATACCGGTCAACCCCTGGTCAGCCGGGCAGTTTTGTTAAAGAGCCCCTGGATTTCTTTAAAATCAACCCGCCGTCCACATAGTTCAAAACTTAATTACAGTTATGCCCCTAGTTTACGAATAGGTCCCTGAGTTTCCTGTTTTTACCTCCCGAAGTCCAGCCGCGGCATTTTTAGGGTTTAGCCCTCTTGTTTTAATACAAAATTACGTATAAGCCCTTGGTTTTTCACAAATAAGTCCCTGGAAGTTTCTGAAACTTACCAGCAAGTCCCTGAACCTTAGAATCGCCCTAACTTTCTCGTTTTAGCTCTGATTAGTGTGATTTTTGCGCTCACGTGTTCGTAGCGAAGCGTAGATTATTTCTAAAACCCTCTTTTTTACTGTCTCTACTATTTGGTGTACTGTTTCTAATAGAATACTTTTGTTTGCATGTATTGACTTGTGTGGATGTTTGTGTGGTGATTCGTGTCCAGTCGGTGAGCCGTTGCCGTTGGAGTTTGAGTACGAGGACTTTCAGGAGCCGGACTCGCAGCAGCAGCACTTTGAGGAAGGCAAGTTATAGCACGAACAATCCTTGCTACCTACTCACCTGTATTAAATTATTTCATACATGCATGTGTTTAATTTGATGTACCTATTAAGGTTGTACCTAGTCTTGTTTACCCTATCCTTGTTTACCTCGGGTTTATTGCATATGGGTAGAACTTTGCTAGGCGCAGCTACTGTCACCTTTATTTAACTGTTAAATTTGTATTAATGGTCCACTTCAACTTTAACGTTAAAACTTGCTTTTTAGCAACATGGATCAGGGAGCTAGAGCATGTGCTGTGTGCTTTGCTCTAGTGTCTCCCTCTAAGGACCGGTTCTTAAAGCGGCAACTCAGGATCCTGTCGCCACCGCTAGAACTATAATGGCTCTGGTCTTGGACAAGTAGCTTGTACGGCTCTAGCTTGGCAGTGGTTACCGACGGGCCGACGGCATTGTGGGAGGCAAGGCACAGGGTGTTTTCCCGATTCCACCGAGGATGGTAGCCCCGTCGGCTAGGTCCCGTTAGACCCAGTCCCGTGTTGGGAGTCTCTGTGATTGAGAACTCCGCACGTTGCGCATTGATGGGTGCGATACCCGCACTCTGGACGCCATCGACCCCCTCATGGTGTGACTCCGTGGGCGTACGTCGATGTCGGTGCCTAAGGACTCACCACCTTGTAGTACCCAAGCGGCTACTGTCTTGTTAGGGTGTCTTGTGAAAAGCCTCATAGCGTCCCTATGGGATCACACCTCGGAAGTGTGGTTTAAGAGGTTTGGCCACCTCGGCATGGTTGGGTTTAAAGTTCTTTGAACTTTTACGCGACTGGTGGGTAAAGGGCGAAACCTCTGCAGAGTGTAAATCTATCATGATAGCCTTGCTCAGGGTCACAAGCGGCCTGGATCCTTTTTGATTAGAAGATGGTATTTATTTATGCTTAATGTCACTTACACATTATTAATTGGGTTACAACTGGGATTCATACAGTTGTAGTAATTTGGATAATGTTAAAATGAACCAACTAAAAGTGCTAATGCAGTTAAGCCGTGTCTAGCCTTTTTGAGCCTTCATAACCCGTGCTATACTTGCTGAGTAATTGTTTTACTTACACTTGCTATTTATTCAACAAAATCCCGGACGGGTAATAGATCGGGATGTGCATGAGTCTGCTGCTGAGTTTCCAGAAGATCTACCGTACTACTGAGTTGTGTTCTCCCAGTCAGAGTCCCTGTGGAGTGTGGCTTCATTTAGAGAGAGTTTTTAGTCTTCCGCTGTATTGGTTAGTTTATTTACGATGCACTCTGATGTAAAACTCTTTTTATTCGAGTAATATATTCAGCATATGTTCTTTGTTTACCATATTTGTTTGCTATATGTGTACTGTGACTTCCTGGGCACACATATGGCCACATTCGGATTTCTGTGTAAATCCGGGTGTGACAATTTAGTGCGGCGCTGCCTCTTCGGCGGAGGGGACGGAGACCTCCGCGGCGTACTTGCATCAGGAGCTCCCGGAGAATCGTCATGATCCGGTGGAGACTGGGGAGGCGACAGAGGCTTGTTGGTGGCCGCAGGTGTACCGGTTATGACGACGTCTGCCTTGCTCCATAGAATGATGCAATGAGAATACTAACCGAGTTTTGTTTCTCCGTCACCTCTGGGGATGTCAAGTTCCAAGTCTTCCCACTTGGCAACGACTTGCTCCACCTCAACCGGTACGTAACCATGTGGAATGTCATTGCAATGCAATTTTTGCCCTTCTTCAACACGCTTGGTCATACCGTATGCGACCTGATAATTTAGTAGTCACAAAGAAAGTTAGTAAACGAATGGTATTTACGGTGAAATGTATTGAGTACGACTAAAGTCGCATACGTACCACCACAGCTAAGTTCTTCTGCCTGACGACAAGCTCGAATATACGCTTCATCCTCTTTAAAACCTTTCTTCCATGAGATGGAAGTGCCTACACCATGCGTCCGTCCAGGATGCTCCTTGTTCCCTAAGGCATAGGTTAGCTCATCTCTGTCTCTATCGGGAACAAATTCTCCCCTCTCAGATGCCCTAAGGATCTTGAGGAGCCGCTGAGCTAGTTCTCTTAAGTCCTCGGGAAAAACTAAGGAGCCGTCGATTGGTCTTAGGGTGCCTCCATGACCATAGTACCAATGCTTGGACCGTGTGGGCCAGTCATGTGTCGCTGGAGTGATGCCTCTAGCATATAGATCTTCTTCCATGTTCTCCCATTTAGCGATGCTTGATTTATAACCTCCCAAACCCATCTTTTGGGAGTACTTCTTATTTGAGGCGTTGCCAGCGTTTCTAGCGCTAGCCGTTGCCCCCTCTTCGGAGATTTTGTACTCCAGGAATGCTTCCCAATCCTCATCAGTGATGGATTCATACTTCTCAGGATCCGGGTGCTCTCCGGTTTTGAGAAAATGCGAGCATAACTTCTTCTTTTGATCCTGAAACAGAACTGCCATCTTCTTCATTGTCCAAGCCCTCAGTTGCTCTTCATGAGTGCTAGGCCACTCGAATATTCCCTTTAATTCCCTCCATAGCATCTCCTTCTCTGTATTGGGCAGCACGTACGGCTCAGCGGGTCCGTGGACTTCCATTTTCTGATGCTAATGGGCACATTATCCCGTACAATTACCCCGCACTGACCAACAAATTTCTTGGCCACTTTTGGGGGCTCAACTGGCTCCCCGTCGTCCTCCACTCTAGTGATGTGAAACTTGACATCCTTCAGCTTCTTCGTGGCTGATCGTTTGGATTTCTTAGCTCGGCTTGTAGAAGCAGAGGTGGCCTACACAAATTACATATATACGATACATATTTATGTTAGATATAGAGATGATATAGATAATTGACATATACATTACAAATTTATGTTATATATACACACCTGACTAGACGAGGGCTCGTTACCCGCCCCTTCCACGGTGCTGCCCTGGACATGTTCGCCCTGGACATTGGCAGCCCCTTCAACATTTTCGGGCCTTGCAACATTGTCGCCCTAGACATTGGCGGCCCCTTGAACATTTTCGGTCTTGCAACATTGTCGCCCTGGATATTGTTGTCCCTTCCAATGACCCCCAACACTTCATCCATGCTTAGGGGTTGGGTTACAATATTAAAAAGTTGATTCGCTAAGAACGTGGCGTTGTCCTCTTGCATGGGTGGGACAGGGTTGTTGTTGTCCACCATCTATAGAATTAAAAATAATTGATAAGCAATATATACAAAGCATACATATTCCCAATATTTCTAACATTTTCGCTAAGGGGGTCGGTGCGCGAAAAACGGATTCGCTAAGGGGTTCGGTGCGCTTAGCGAACAAATTCGCTAAGGGGTTCGGTGCGCTTAGTGAACAAATTCGCTAAGGGGTTCGCTAAGAGGTCGCTAAAGGATTCGCTAAAGGATTCGCTAAGGGGTTCGGTGCGCCTAACGAACGGATTCGCTAAGGGGTTGATTGTGCGACATGAAGGGGTTTGCGAAGGGTTCGGGTTCAATATACATTTCAATGTAAATATACAATGCATTTCCAATATACATTTCAAACATATAACATTTTCAATATACGTTTCAATGTAAATATTTCAATATAACTATTTCCAATACAATGCATTTCCAATAAAATAAATTTCCAATATACATTTCCAACATGCATATACATTTCCAATAAATAAATTTCCAATATACATTTGCAACATTTTTCTAATAGAATTGCAATATATATATATATAACATTTCCAATATATCATTTTTCTAATATTTCCAATACAATGCATTTCTAATAAAATTAATTTCTAATATTTTTTAATATTTTTAATACATATGAAGCATATATATTTCTAATATTTCCAATGCATATACATTTCCAATGTATGGGGTTAGCGAACGCGTTCGGCCACGCGTTCGCTAACCAAATGCGCATGGCCGAACACGTTCGCTAAGCGAATGTGCATGGCCGAACGTGTTCGGCCATGCAGCAGGTACCTGCACACACAAACACACACGGCACGAAGGCCGGCTCACATACAAGCACGCACAGCACGAAGGCCGGCTTCACAGGGTGCTCACCCATCGGCTGAATGAAGGCCGCAGAATTTGTTGAGGTTTCGTCCCGGAGAATCTGCATGTGCTCCTCGATGTACGGAGCAACTAAGGTTGATTGTTGCAAAACTGTGAGGTGCGCTTTATGAAATGTCTCAATGTCCTTGATCACCATCGATCTTCTCCCTAGTGTGCCCTTTCCACCAAGTCTCCCCTCGTGATGTGATTCGGGCACACCAATCGGCATAAGATCGTCGACAAAGTCAACACAGAATTCAATGACCTCCTCTGTTTCGTATCCCTTAGCAGTGCATCCTTCTGGACGAGAACGATTACGGACATACTTCTTTAGCACAACGAAGAACCTCTCAAAAGTGAACATGTTGTGTAGAAATACTGGGCCCAGCATACGAATGTCTTTGACGAGGTGAACCAATAGATGTGTCATGATATTGAAGAAGGATGGTGGAAATATCATCTCAAAGCTGACAAGACATTGCACCACATCGTTCTGTAGCTGATCTAAATGGTCTGGATTGATCACCTTCTGAGAAATTGCATCTAGGAATGCACATAGCTTCACAATGGCTTTCCGCATGTTAACTGGTAGCACACCCCTGAGTATGACGAGAAGTAGCTGTGTCATCAACACATGGCAGTCGTGAGACTTCAGGTTTGTGAACTTCTTCTCTTTCATATTTATTATTCCCTTAATATTGGAGGAGTAGCCAGACGAAACCTTGATACTGTTCAAGCATTCAAACATGCTTGCCTTCTCTTCTTTGCTGAGAGTGAAGCTGGCAGGACGCAAGTACTGGCGTCCTTTATCTCTCTTTTCTGGATGTAGATCAGTCCGTTGGTTCAATCGTTTCAGCTCCTGACGTGCTTCCAGTGTATCTTTTGGCTTCCCATAAGTACCCAAGAAGCTTATCAAGTTCACGCACAGATTCTTCGTCAGATGCATCACATCAATCGCGTTACGGACCTCTAAAAATTGCCAATAAGGTAGCTCCCAAAAGATAGACTTCTTCTTCCACATCGCGACATGACCATGCTCGCCCGTCGGAGCAGCCTGGCTTCCGTCTCCCTTGCTAAACACCACGTGTAGGTCCTTGACCATATCAAATAGATTTTCTCCACTCCGGTGTCTCGGCTTTGTACGGTGGTCAGCATTCCCGCTAAAATGCGCATATTTCTTTCGTAGCTCATGCTTCGTTGGAAGGAATCGACGATGACCCATTGTCGACGAATTATGTCGAGCACGTCTAACTGGGGATACCCAAGGGAGTAGATTTGTGTGGGTCTCGCCGAGTTCTAGGAGCGAAAGTACACGGACAACACAATTTAGACAGGTTCGGGCCGCGAATAGCGTAATACACTACGTCCTGTGTGCTTGAATGTATTGCACGTGTGGTGTTACTTGGTTTTGAGGGGGGTCCCTGCCTCGCCTTATATAGTCTGGGAGGCAGGGTTACAAGTCGGTTTGTACAATCCTAGTCATATACAACATGGATAACTACAACATGATACTTTGGGGAGTTTCCTATCAGTACACGACTAGTTATTCCAATCTACTACGCCGTCTTGCACCATAGCCGGCTGGTTTGAAGTAGTCGGATCAAACTCCTCTCTGCCGAGTAGATTAATCCTCTGGATAAGTGGCCCTAGGGATCCTGGTCCCACAAGCCCCCGAGCATCTTGCGCCTTTGCTTCAAATCTGGAATAACTGGAGCTAAGCTCAAGACGCTCAATTTTCTCTTGATGAGTAGTTCCATTGGAGTGCATCTTTTGATGCACCCAATGGGTGTAGCCCCCGAGCCTCCGAGTACTTTTGAAGTAGTCGGAGGTTCAAAAGCAATCTTCTGTCTTCATTTTGAGTAGTTCAATGGTGTGCACCGAGTAGGTGCACCCATTGGGTGTAGCCCCCGAGCTTCGAGTAGTTTGCTTGAAAAAAACCAGTCGAAGATCCTCGAGTAGTTGTCCCATAATTATCGGAAAATCAAATCCCAGAATATCCGTTAACAGCCCCCGAGCTTTAAAACAAAAATCTTTTTGATTTAAAGATCAGAGTAAATCCTTATGGATCCGTTGTAAACCTGAATGTCCGGATTTTGCTCCGTTAACTGATGAGGGAAGGTTATCTCGAAAAAATAGGCGGGAAATCAGGATGCGATACGCCACCGCACTGTAGTGCACAGTAACCCTAACCATGTATTATATAGATCTGCCAAACTTCATTGTATGGATCACTTCATTTGTCTTCAACTCTACACCTCTGAGCCCGAAATCTCTCCCTTTCCTCGCCAATCACCAATCACACCTTTCTTCGTAAGATCAGCCTAGGTTAGCCCCCGAGCTTGTGCAATCAGTTAATGCGAGAGAAATCCAAGGCAGTGAATCGCTCTGCAATGTCTTCGCGAGGGAGAGGCGCAGGAAGGGGAACTGGAAACCCTGGATCTCAGAGGGGTGGCAGAAGAAAATCAACACTTCCAGATCCTTTGATGAAGCCGACATTCGCTGATCCACCATCACCTACCGTAGCTTGGAAGAGATGCGCAGCCAACTCTGATGAGTTAAGCAGCTTGGTGGAACAAGGTTTGCTTCTTGACCAAGCTTCCCTTGAGTGGAAATCTTGTTGGAATCAAGAATTCCCAACTGAAAATAACCAGAAAATTCCTCTTTTCATATCCATCTGTGAACTTGGAGTTGGCTTGCCAATCTCTGCTTTTTTCCAAAATCTCCTTGGTTTCTATGGCTTGCAACTGCATCATCTTAATCCCAACGGGATTTTATATATTTCTGTCTTTGTTCATGCTTGTGAAGCATTTCTTGGTATAGAACCCAGCCTCCCTTTGTTCCGCACACTATACCATATCAAACCACAACCAACCCATATAAGAACAGAGGTTGTTGGAGGAGCTGGCGTCCAATTTCGCCAGGAAATGAAAGCGAAGTGGTTTGATATGCCAATCATGGATTCCTGTGGCGACTGGAAGAGCAAATGGTTCACCATTGGTAAGTGTACTTCAAATCTCTTGTAAATTCAAATACACTAGTCGATTCTGTTACTAGTATCCTTCATTTACTTGGATATCTTAAAAAACAGCAGGAAATCATTCTTTGAGTTGTCCTGAAAAAGATGGATGGTACCCCAAGGTCCAAGAGAACTGGAACTCCCGCCCCTCTGCTGAGGAAGCCAAGGATGTGCCCACATTTCTGAAGCGGGTACAATTTCTGAAGGAAAAAGGCTTGACTGGCGTTGGGATTGGCTTCAGCTTCATGAAGCGAAGGGTGCAACCTCTGCGGGAGAGGGTCCATCTTGGATTTCGGTATGAAGGAATTACTGATCCATCACAAATGGCTCCCGAGGATATCTCTGATGAGACTGTCCTCATGCGGCTGAATAAGATGTTTACTGGTGTTCATGAAAAACCTGTCCTTTTTGGAGAATTGTCTAGTGAACAACCACTGTTGGAGGTAATGTCCCAAATCTTGAATACTTCGAGTCGTTTGATGTTTTATAAATAAAAACCCTGATTGTCTTGATCAATACAGGCTGAACCACAAGATCTATTTGCCCCCGATGAATGGGAAGAACTCGCTAAGAGTTCATCTGAGAAGACTCTTAGTGATAAAGCTGTCGATGTCCGCAGTGATGATGAGGCCGTGGAAAATTCTGACATCAGCGCGCCACAAGTTTTGACTGCAAGTAAGTATCCTGAGTACTCAAAAGCAGTACTTGTTGATGTTGAAAACATTATTGCTTATATTTGTATCCTGTAGCTGCTCCAGATCTACCAATAACTGCTAGGAGAAAACGATCCACTCAGAGTCAGTCGACAAGATCTGATGATGTCGTACCGTCTGATGATCCATCCAAGCGCATCAAGCTGTCACATAGGCTCTCTACTCCTCAAGGTTCATCTTCTTCGAGCGCTTTGGGAAGTACTCCTTCTGAAAGTACTACCAGCTCCAGACGGATGAAACCTCTGCTGAAGTTCCAATTCCAGCCTCTGAAGGCTCCTGAACCACCCAAGCAGTAAGTAGAATACTGTCCCTTAATGTCTTGATTCTGACTTTTTAAATTGTAGATGTATGCTTATAGTTTTTATGACTGACAGGTCACACAAAGAAGCAGTCGTGAAGACTGTCCAACAAGAAGGAACTGAAGAAGCGGCTGCTGTTGAAGCCAATGTTGAAAATCCGCCAAGGCCTCAGTTGGAAGCTGCCACAACAACTCCAACCGAGAGCGCTGCTCATGATGATACTGAAGCTTCGAGGCAGTTGGTGGTTAGTGTCCCTGATGATCAAGCCAACATAACCAATGATGATCTTCCACCACAAGATACTGTCATCATTGCTCCGGCTGGCTCCGCTGAAGGAGTCGAATCACCAGCGAAAGCTGTCAATATTGATGAATCTTCTTTGGACAAGGTACTCCTTGAACTAAAATTGTACTAATGTTACTCCTTATCGCATTTATTGTAATATCGACTTGAATCGCATTCTGCAGGATGAAGAAATACAAGAAACAGAGCAACTCGAACGAGTGTTGTGTGAGCAAATACCAGGCGAAATACTTAAAAATGTAAGTACTCATAAAATGTATTTCGTTGTTTGCATGAGTAAAAACTTGATTAATATTGTTAACTATGTTCCTGTTCAGGTTGAAGTACAGGGCAAATCCGTGAAAGATGAAGCCTATGAACTGCGCAACCACCTGCAACTAGCTTTGGTAAGAAACTGGTGTACCTTACTTGTGAATTCAAAAACATAGATGATATTGTAATAATAGAAAAATGCACAGGCACTGGTGGAACTAGTCGAAAAGCCTGGAGATGCTAAATTATCAGCCCGGATTCGCGAGTTAGAAGCCGACTGGGTGAAGGCTCGTGAAGAACTCGAGAAAGCCCAAGCGGAGCACAAGGAAGAAATTCAAGCGCTCCAGAGGCAAAATGACAGCCTTGTTGATGTCAAGGGTAAATTGGAGACCCGTGTGACAAATTTGAACAAAGAAAATACTGGTAAATATTCTATACTTAATGTAAAGTATTTATACTAATAAGCAGTACTGAAAAATATAACCTGCTATGCACAGATTTGAAGAAAAAGCTGACTGAAGAAAAAGGCAAGACTACAAGCTGGTATAATCAGGTACAGCGCCAAGCTGATGATATTACCAAGCTGAAGGCTCTGATTGATAAGAAAGATGCCAATTTCGCTAAGGAACATAAAGTTCGTACCGACATGGAGAAAGAGCTGGCCGCTGCCTTGAAGATTTCTCAAATTAAACAAGAGGAAGTGAATAACTTACTTGATGAAAGAAAGAAAATTGAAGAGGCTGTGGAACCAATCATGGACTTGCTCATTCTAGAGGGTGCAGGGTCATGCAACTTATATCTGCCAGAGCGATTGTGCCAAGTGCCAGAACTAGTCGGCGACTTCTGTAAGGCCACACTGAAAGACTGCATAAGCAAAGTATTGGCTTTGTTCAAGGCACACAACCCGGCTGCAAAGATTGAATTGAAATATCTGCCAGTTGGTACAAGTGAAGAGCAATATACAACACTAGTAGAGGAAACAGAGCCATTAGTTGAAGAATTTGTAAACTCTGTAATCCAGAAGTGAAAAATAAGCAGTTGCTGTGAGATTGCTATGTAATATATAACAATATAATTGTGCTACTTTGGAATGGAAGTAACAATGCTTATAAATTTGAATGTTCATTGTATGAGATGTACTTGGAGTACTTTTAAAGCCTGAAGTCATTTGTTTTTGACTTGTAGATGATCTTGGAACATGCTAATGAAATCATGCAAAAGTACAAAGGTGCCTAGACCCAAGGTCAAAAGTCTGTTAAAGATTATTGCTTAAACAGATATATTGATTGGTTGCTGATGCAGAGCCGTAAAAAAGTAGTATGTACTTATATACTGCATGAATATATGGATGTAATGTATGAAAGGTGAATCTATTGATTTCCTGTTAAGCGCAGTACTGAAACCGGATGCAGTCGGCACGAAGCTCAGAGCCGGATTTCAGTAGAAACAAAAGATTTGATACTAACAGCAACTACCATGTGTAGGCAGGTGTAGTTTAACCAGGACTTCTAAGGCTTGATGCCTGCTTTTGTGAAAAAAAGTAGTCGTGGCATCTTTTGAGTTGTTGTGAACACAACTGTCCCTGATATTTGAATGAAATAAAATAAGAATTGAACACAGGGTTATGCGTGAGTAAAAATATAACTTTATTGATGTCTTGAAAAAAAGTTCATGAAATAATTCTATAATCCACTGCTATGGATAGAATTTTCGTAGATGCTCAATGTTCCAAACATTTGGCAAATATGCGCCTTCTTGAGTTTTTAGGCGATATGTTCCAACCCCAAGGACTTGTTTTACAATGAATGGACCTTCCCAGCGAGACATGAGCTTATGCAAGCCATCTGTCTTCTGTATTCGCCGTAATACCAAGTCTCCTATGACAAAGGAACGAGGCTGGACAGAGCGTTGATGATAACGCCGTAAGCCCTCGAGGTAACGAGTGTTTTGAATAAGAGCCGCTACCCGAGCTTCTTCGATGCCATCGACATCATGAAAACGTTCCTGTTGAGCGACTTGTTCGTCATAATTCTCCAGGCGTGGTGCCTGCCAAAGAAGATCAACAGGTAGGACTGCTTCAGATCCATAGACTAAGAAATAAAGGGTTTGCCCTGTCGCACGACTTGGCTGTGTGCGGAGCCCCCAGAGTACCGCTGGTAATTCTTGAGCCCACTTTCCACCATATTTCTTGAGTGGTTCGTAGAGTCTAGGCTTCAAACCCTGCAGTAACAAGCCATTGGCTTTCTCGACTTGTCTGTTGGCCTTTGGATGAGCAACTGAAGCGTAATGTGTCTCAATCGAGTACTTTTCGCAGTAATCTTGAAATGCTTCGCTTGTGAAAACAGAGCCCAAGTCTGTAATGATCTCATGAGGTATGCCAAATCGATGGATGATTCCATCAAAGAATTTAATTAAATTGTCAGCCCTTGGATTGACTAGGGGTTGCGCTTCAATCCACTTGGTGAACTTGTCGATGGCAACAATGAGCCACTCGAAACCACCAGGGGCTTTGGCTAAAGGTCCCACCAAGTCCAGACCCCAACAAGTGAAAGGCCAAGATAGTGGAATCATGCGAAGTTCATGTGCTGGTACGTGGGCTTGACGAGCAAAAAACTGGCAGCCCTGACACCTCTTGACGATATCCTCAGCATCTTTCTTCACCGTAGGCCAGAAAAACCCAGCTCTGTAGGCTTTCCCGACTAGTGTGCGTGAGGCAGCATGGTTGCCGCAAGTACCGCTGTGAATTTCCGCAAGCAGAGCTCTACCTTGGTCAGCTGGTATGCACATCATCAGCACGTTGACAGATGCGCCCCGTCGATAAAGTGTATTGTTGACTACAACATAGTTTGCAGCTCTACGCCTGATGCGGACTTGTTCATTCTCGAGCTTTGGCAATTTATGGTCTCGCAGGTACTCGATGAATGGAGTCATCCAATCAGTATCGATGATCATGACTTGAAGGTCAGGTCGCGGTGGTTCTGAAACAGAATCTGCTTGGATGGTTCTTTGATAGATGGATGATGTAATTCGTGAACAAAAATCTCTGCTGGAACATCTGATCTTTGCGATCCCATCTTGGAGAGGGCGTCAGCAGCAACATTGTAATCACGAACGACATGATGAAATTCTAGTCCAAGGAAGTGGCACTCAAGCTTGCGAACCTCCTTGACATATGCATCCATTGTTTCCTTCGTGGCATCCCAATCATTGTTGACTTGGTTGATAGCAACTGATGAAGCTCCATACATACAGAGTCGTTTGATACCAAGTGACGAAGCTAGGCGAAGGCCGTGTAGCATGGCCTCATACTCAGCTTCATTGTTAGTGACTGCAAAAAGAATTTGTAGAACATACTTGAGTTGTTCACCTTTGGGGGAAATTAAAAGAACTCCTGTGCCGCCTCCTTCCAATTTCAGCGATCCATTGAAGTACATAACCCAATGCTCAGGGCGAGTAGTTGTTCTGGAGTATTGAGTTTCCAGCCATTCGACCGTGAAATCAGCTAAAGCTTGAGACTTGATTGCCTTTTGTGATGTAAAAGTGAGATCATATGCGGCTATTTCTGCTTTCCACTTGCTGATTCGTCCAATTGCATCAGGATTGTGAAAAATCTCACCTAAGGGAAATTTAGTCACAACAGTAATGGGAAAAGCTTGGAAATAATGCCTTAACTTTCTGGAGTTGATAAAGATGGCGTAGAGCAGCTTCTGTACTTGAGGATAGCGGATCTTGGATTTTGAAAGTACTTCGCTGATGTAATAAACCGGCCTCTGAACTGGAAAGACATGACCTTCTTCCTTTCGTTCGACCACAATGACTGTGCTGACTACGTGTGTAGTAGCCGCAATATACAAAAGTAAGTGGTCGGTTTTGAGAGGAGCGACAAGTACCGGAGGAGTAGTCAAGTATGTCTTGAGTTGCTTGAAGGCTTGATTTGCTTCGTCAGTCCAAGTAAACTTGTATTGTTTCTTGAGTAGCTTGAAGAACGGAAGACCTTTCTCTCCAAGTCTTGAAATAAATCTGTTAAGCGCTGCAATGCACCCAGTAAGCTTCTGAACTTCCTTGATGCTTGAAGGAGCTTCCATATTGAGGATGGTTGTGATCTTGGAAGGATTTGCTTCGATGCCCCTGTGACTAACAATGAACCCGAGTAGTTTGCCAGCGGGTACACCAAAGACGCATTTGGTTGGATTGAGCTTCCATCGATACGTCCTGAGGTTGTTGAATGTCTCTTGTAAATCATTAATGAAATTCTCCGGTTCTCGTGTCTTGATTACCACATCATCAACATATGCCTCTACATTCTTGCCAATCTGTGAAGAGAGGCAATTTTGTATGGCTCGTTGATATGTGGCTCCAGCGTTCTTCAACCCAAAGGACATGGTGGTGTTGCAAAAAGCGTCAAAAGGTGTGATGAAAGAAGTCTTGATCTGATCATCTTCATTCAGTGCTATCTGGTGATAGCCTGAGTAACAGTCGAGGAAACAGAGTCGCGCGCATCCAGCTGTAGAGTCCACGACTTGATCAATGCGTGGTAAACCCATGGGATCTCGAGGGCAATGCTTGTTGAGATCTGTGTAGTCAACACACATGCGCCACTCATTGTTGTTCTTCTTCCTGACTAGGACTGGATTGGCCAACCACTCTGGATGGAAGACTTCTTTGATGAAGCCAGCTGCGAGTAGTTTACCTATCTCAGCTTTGATTGCGTTACGTTGTTCTTGATCGAAGCGTCGTAATCGCTGCCTCTTAGGCTTTGCGTCTTTCTGAACATTAAGGTTGTGCTCGGCAAGCTCCCTAGGAACACCAGGCATATCAGATGGTTTCCAAGCAAATATTTCTTTATTAGCACAAAGGAACTTGACGAGCGTGTCTTCCTATTTACAATCTAAACTTGCCCCTATGAGGGCAGTTTTGGACTAGTCGCCCGTCTCAAGGTCTACAGTCTTGAGCTGTACTTCTTCAGAGGGCTTGAAACTCGTATGCACAGGCTTCTTGGTGGGAACGTCTGATTCTTGTTCCGCTGAATTCTTGGACAGGGCGAGTACTTCCATCATCTGAGTTGGGACTTGAGCAGCCGCAGCGAATTCTACCGCCTCTACATCGCAGTCATGGGAAATCTTGAGGTCTCCCTTGAGAGAAAGGACTCCGTTGGGAGCTGGCATCTTGAGGACGAGGTAGACATAATGTGGAATCGCCATGAACTTCGCGAGGGCTGGTCGCCCGAGAATCGCGTAATATGAAGTTTCAAAATCTGCCACCTCAAACTTGATGTACTCGGTCCTGAAGTTGGCTGTCGTGCCAAAGGTGACCGGCAACGTGACTTGCCCTAGGGGAATTGCTGCTTTGCCCGGGACAATGCCGTAGAACGGGGATTCCATGGGCTTCAGGTACTTGGTGATGTCAAGCCCCATCTTTGTGAATGTCTTGGCAAAGATGATGTTGAGCCCGCTGCCTCCGTCGATGAGTACCTTGGTCAATCTGGTTTGTGCCACGACATGATTCAGTACTAGGGGATACTTGCCTGGATTGGCAAAATTGGTCCACTGGTCGACCCTTGAGAATGTGATGGGGACCTTAGACCACTTGAGGTATGTGGGAGTAGCTGGCTCTATCGCCATGATCTCGCGGAGAGATAGCTTCTTGGCCCGCTTTGACTGAGTGAGGCTTTCTCCGCTGAACAATACTACAACGACGTTGTCAACTTGAGGGAAGCCATTGTCATGGTCATCATTGTCGTCATCTTTCTTCTTGCTCGTTGGATTCTTTTTCTCAGGCAACTCCCGCTTGTCGAATTCATTCTTGATGTGGATGCATTGTGCCATCGTGTGCTTCCCATGCGGGTGGTATGGGCAAGGGATATTCATGACTTTATCCAGGTCGGGGGTGCTTTTCTTCCGCGTAGAACGCTCAACTGCCGCGACCGTGTTGTCTGGCTTGCGCTTGTTGCGGTTGAAATCACGCCTATTGTTGTTACGGCGCTCGGGACTACTCTTGTCTCGATTACTGCCACCATTGGAGTTGTTGTCCTTGCGCTTGTCGAATCGCTCGCGTTCGCGATCGTCTTGATCTGCCCAATCTGCAGCCATGCTCCTGAGCTCCGCAATGGTTTCTGGGCGTCGTCTTTCGAACTCGCGATGCAGTTCGCGTGCCCATAGACCGTCGTGAAAGCAGTCGATGATCTCCCTGTCTGACACATCAACGATTGTGGCTCTTTTCTCAAAGAATCTCTTGATGTATTTGTGCAGAGTTTCACCCTTCTCTTGTTTGCAAGATGCTAATTCAAATCGGGTTCCGGGTCATGCCCAGGTTCCCTGAAAGTTAGCAGTGAACTTGCGCGTGAGTTGTTCCCAGGTATCAATGGATCCAGGGCGGAGGCCTTCGAGCCATGTCAGTGGAGCGGTATCCATCATGATTGGAAAGTATCTGACTTTGACATCGTTGCTGCCACCCGCCATGGTGATTGCCGTCGAATAGACTCGTAACCATTGTTCTCGGTCTTGTTTGCCTGTGAACTTCTCTATTCCAGTCGTCTTGAACTTCTGGGGCAGCAGGACTTTCTTGATACGGCTGGAGAAAGCTGGAAATCCATCATATTTATCAGATGGAGAGCGCTGTCTTCTTCCGCGGCGATCGTCATCTTCATCATCATTGCGGCGATTCGAGTAGTAACTTGGAGAACCACTCGGTTCGGGGTCTTGGCGACCTCGCTCATTGTGATAGGTGCGATCGCGACCACGCGCGGGACGATCACTATTGCCGTCGTTGCCTGGGGGGTCGTTATCGGGTTGATTATCTCTGCCACGGCCATCACGTCCGCGATTGGTGTCGCGTGGCGGGTCTTGTCCCCGGCCCTGCGAAGGCTGCTCTTGATCAGTCGGGATTGGACCGTAGAGTTGTTCAAATTCAGTTCGTCGACGAATCTCAGAAGTGATGCGATTGGCTCTGCTGGCGTTGATTTTTGAGCGGGCGTCCCGGCTGGCGTTAATTGTGTTGCGGAGATCGCCAACTGGAGGGTTGGCCCTATTTCCTGTTTGCGGCGCTGCTGCTGCTTGGGGGATCACAGGTTGTCGTGTGTTTCCCTGTTGGGCCCGGCTTGGGTGAGGGGATGATACGGAACGACTGCCTTGAGTTCTTTGACCTGGTGTCCTCTGGATCATCCCTGGTCCGCCATCGAGGTGAGGTTGGACTGCTGCAAGTAAGCCGAGTACTTGTTGCACCTGTGGTGAGTCGGGCATAGCTCTGATCATCTCAGCGGTGACGGTCAGATTGGTTGGGGCGTCAGGCAAAACGGGTTGATCTCCGACCATCTGAAAGTCTTGATCAAGGTTCCGCATAGCGGCGGCACGTCTGGCTGCATTGACACGCCTTTGCCTGCGCTTGAGGTTCCTTGTACGCCGTGCCGTCTTCTGCTGATCCGTCTCATTTGGTGCGGATGGTTCTTCATCAGAGATATCGCCCATAAGCTCTCGCTCGTACTGATCTCCTTGTCCTTGTGCGCCTGCCATGTAGACTTGTCTGCTTGGATCGGGCAGTCGTAGGCTTACAGCGCCAGAGAAGTTATCCCCCGTTGAGTCGGAGGAAGAAGTAATCGAGGCGGTCTTGCCGTCTTGATAGGGCAGTTCCTCGAGTATAGCAGCGCTTAGTCTCGACTCGTTATCCTTAGATGAGTCAATGGGGATCGCACCAGGCCAGTGAACGAGTAGTCCTCCTGGTGAGTTGGTTACGACCAGCCCTGAAGGAAGGCGAACGAGTGGTTGTTCGAGGGTGACGTCAGACTTGAAGCAGGCACTGCAGTTGAATCGCGCAATATTGTCTGGCGCGTCGCTTAATAGGACCGTGAAATCGTCTTCGCTTGCGTCTTCTAATAGTCCAGGGACCAACTCAGAGTCCTTGAAACGATTCCCGATCTGGCTAGGCGATGAACTTGTCTTCTCGCCCAGCTTCGCGACGTACACCTGTTGATATACAGCCGCGGAATTGGATAGGCCGAACGGGAATCGATCTGGGTAGTTATCCGATGGCGTGGCCAGCTCGGAGTCCCTAGCTCTTTCCATGTTTGGAAAAGAGTTGTACCCAGATTCGACTTGGAGAGTCCTGATCGGAGTCCGAGTCGTTGTCGAAGTCGAACTTGATGTTGAAGTTGAGGTTGATGGACTCGTCGAGATCTGACTCTCTACGAGATCTTGGAGCGGCTCCAGTGGAGACGCCGGCATCGAGTAGGGCCCCGGTCGATCTGTTAGGAACGACTCGAAACCGAGCTTGCCATCGGAGACGAAAGTCCATGAGCCGATGACGAACGTCGCGCCTTCCTCAATGCCGCTTGCATTGAAAGTTGATCCCATCGCGCCTAATGTCGAGCTTCGGCGAGATTGCCCCACGGTGGGCGCCAAGTGTCGACGAATTATGTCGAGCACGTCTAACTGGGGATACCCCAGGGAGTAGATTTGTGTGGGTCTCGCCGAGTTCTAGGAGCGGAAGTACACGAACAACACAATTTAGACAGGTTCGGGCCGCGAATAGCGTAATACCCTACGTCCTGTGTGCTTGAATGTATTGCACGTGTGGTGTTACTTGGTTTTGTGGGGGGTCCCTACCTCGCCTTATATAGTCTGGGAGGCAGGGTTACAAGTCGGTTTGTACAATCCTAGTCGTATACAACATGGATAACTACAACATGATACTTTGGAGAGTTTCCTATCAGTACACGACTAGTTATTCCAATCTACTACACCGTCTTGCACCATAGCCGACTGGTTTGAAGTAGTCGGATCAAACTCCTCTCTGCCGAGTAGATAAATCCTCTGGATAAGTGGCCCTAGGGATCCTGGTCCCACACCAATGTACACAACCTTCCTACAATGTTTCAAATACATGCTTTCGGTTTCCTCTAAACAGTGAGTGCATGCTTTATATACTTTGTTTGATTGTCTTGATAGGTTACTTAGTGCAGGCCAGTCGTTGATGCTTATGAAAAGCAGTGCTCGAAGGGCAAACTGCTCCTGCTTGTCCTCATCCCACATGCTAACACCTTCATCCTTCCACAGCTGCAAAAGTTCATCAACCAATGGTCTTAGGTACACATCGATGTCGTTGCCAGGTTGCTTCGGCCCTTCGATGAGCACTGGCATCATAATGAACTTCCGCTTCATGCAGAGCCAGGGGGGTAGGTTGTAGATACAAACAGTCACGGGCCAAGTGCTATGACTACTGCTCATTTCACCAAAAGGGTTCATGCCATCAGTACTTAAACCAAGCCTAACATTCCTCGCATCGGCATCAAACTCTGGGAATGCTCTGTCGATGTTCCTCCACTGGGATCCATCGGCGGGGTGTCTCAACATGCCATCCTGCTTACGTTCTTCTTTGTGCCAGCGCATCGGTTTGGCATGGTCCTTGTTCCTGAACAAACACTTCAGACGGGGTATCAGAGGGAAATACCACATCACCTTCGCAGGATTTTTTTCTTAGAACGCTCCCCCCAACCTCACCAGGGTCGTCCTGCCTGATCTTGTATCGTGCGCAGCTGCAAACCGGACAATGATCCAAGTGTTCGTACTGTCCGCGATAGAGGATACAGTCATTAGGACACGCATGTATCTTCTGCACCTCCAAACCGAGAGGGCAAACAACACGTTTTGCTTTGTACGTCGTCGATGGCAATTCGTTACCCTCTGGCAGAATCTTCTTTACGAGTTTCAGTAGCTCCTCGAAACCCTTATCAATAACGCCCTTTACTGCCTTCCACTGCAGAAGTTCAAGTGTGCTACCCAACTTCTTAAGCCCCTCTTTGCAATCTGGATACAGGTCAGTCTTGTGGTCCTGCAATATGCGCTTTATCTTTTTCAGTTCCTTATCATTACCGCAGTCTTTCTCTGCATCACGCAACATTTGTCCGAGTCCATCGGTAGGGTCATTTTCCTGAGCACCATCTTCCTGAGCATCACCTTCCCGAGCAGCATCTTCCTGAGCATCGCCTTCCCGAGCAGCATCTTCCTCATCGGCATCACCCATTGCAGCATCTGCAAAGGAACCGTGGTATTGATCCAATACCGGAATGTCGTCATCGGCCTCGTCTTCTTCATCTTCATCCATTAGAATTCCTCTTTCACCGTGCTTCGTCCAAACAGAATAATTCCTCATGAAACCGTGCCTCATCAAATGCATCTAAAGACTACCTCTTTGTCTGTACGATTGTATATTTTGACAATTGGTGCATGGGCAGAACATGAAACCGGACGGCGTCCTGTTAGCCTCGGCGGCATCGAGAAACGCCGTGAGGCCATCACGGAACGCCTGAGCGTGGTTGTCCCGTACGTACATCCATTGTCTATTCATCTGCATTATTATCCAATAACAAATATATAATACAATATAAAGTTAATACAAATTTAATATATAAATAAATACAAATTATAATATATATTCCATTATATAAACACATTTCTAAAACTACACTACTATATTCATTAAATAAATAAATATACCTTCCGTTAAATAAATAAATAACTATTCCAACTTTTAATAAATAACCAATAATATACATTCCATGGAATTACTATTTTCATTTTCTATAAACAAATATATCTTCGATTAAATTAATAAATAACTACTCCAACTTTTAATAAATAACTAATAAAATATATTCCATTGAATGACTATATTCATTTTTTAAAAATAAATACTAACTAGCTTGCCTTCTCTCTCCATTTCAAATACAACATGAACACTCTCTCTCCACCACGAACTCAAGCTCCCCTCTCTCTCCTCCATGAACACAAGCTCTCTAGCTAGCTTTATTTGATTCACAAATTCTTTTATTTATAAAGCATAGAAGGATTACAAGCTAAATAAAACATTAGATAATGAAAGAGTGTACCTTGTAGTGCTCCTTAGATGAGTAGAATCTTCACAATTTTTTTTAAAAAATTGGGCAGCACCTCCCCCTCCCACGGCCGAGCAGCATGAACACAGCGCCAAGTGTTCAGCTGGCTCGGCCAGGGGAGGAAGACGGTGCTATATACAGAGGACATTAGCATCGGGTCGTGGCAAGACCCGGGGCTAATGTGCACCAATTAGCACCGGTTGCAGCCAGCAACCGGTGCTAAATGGCCTCGGGCACATTAGCACCGGTTGCTGGCTGCAACCGGTGCTAAAAGGGCTGCATTAGCACCGGGTCTTGCCACGACCCGGTGCTAATGTTCTCGCCCCGCAGCACCGCCCCCGCTCCTAGCCGTTGGACCCAGTGCTGAAGCCCCATCAACACCGGGTCCAAAAATGGCCGAGGCGGAGGGGGCGGGCGGATGTTGAAGTTTCTGGTAGTGGTGGGACCACGTACCCGTCTGAATCACTGAATGTGATCATGCGCACGCACGCACGCACGAAAGAATCACGATGTCTTTTGAAGAAGCTAGTGCGAGGCCTTGCGAGCTGGAAATAGGATGTCAGATGCGGCACGGCGTGTGTCAAGGAGATATGTCAGATGTAGGTTACTGAATTACCTACTAGCAAACAGGGTTCTGTAGGTAAACCATCTTTTTGCATAATCAATAGTAGTGATATGGTCTTTAGACAACCGAAAAAATCATTTTAGATAGATGTTCTCATCCGACGGATCGAGCTCTAAATTCTAATGCCAGCAAGGACATTTTATTTTCCGTACTACCATAGGCAGCGCTCAAGTTCTGTATGCGACCTTTTTCATAATTCATGTCATTCTCTACGCATGTTTTTCTTTGGCGAAAGACCACTACAGATACACATGTTCAGATGAATGTATACTTACCCATATAAATACTAGACCGGTAAATTCATAAAGTTATCATGAGTGCCTTCACGTCGACAGGAAAAATACAACATCTATATTGAGAACCTTACTAACTCATCTACCATCAATTCGCCATTGTGTATGTTACCTTGGGTGTGTTTAGTTCCAAAAATAAGAAGAAAAAGTTTGATGATAATGTCGCATCTGATACTGTAGCGCACTGTAGCACTTTTCGTTTGTTTGTGGTAAACATTGTCATACCATGACCTAACTAGACTCAAAAGATTCGTCTCGTCGTGTACATCAAAACCATGTAATTAGTTTTTTATTTACCTACGTTTAGTGTTCCATGCACGAGGAGAGAGATTTGATGTGATAGGTGGATAGTGAAGTTTGGAGAGAGAATTTTTGAAAGTTTGGCGATTTGACGCGGAACTAAACACACCCCTAGTTGGATTAGCAACATGTCTTTAGATTTAGAAACAACACCATCTATGAGCCATTGTATCCTGGGCCAGAGCTTTGTGCTCGATAAAGTGGGCTATATCTTGAGGATTCTGGGAAAAGCCTCTAGCCTAATCGCAGAGTACATTGAGTAGTATCGAGTTAGTGGTGGTTGACAAGTCAGTAGGGCTTATTATAGCTCATTTGATAAAGAGCCAGCTCGGTTTAGCTTATTATGGTTAACGATTTAAAAGTCAATTTTGGCTCGGTTCGTTCTAAAAGCTTGAGCCATCTCGTTTGGCTTATAAGCCAAGCACCATTCAATATTCATGTTAAAATTAAGTGTGATCTTAATCATCATATAATAGTTTAAACATGTTAATAATTTATAAAAATATATCTTAATATGATATTATTTTTTAGCGACCGTGCCTGATGTTGACACTTCTTACGATCCAATATCAGAATTGAGAATCCTGGTACTGGGGTAAGGAGTGTTTCAGTGGTTTTCCTTATGGCTTAGTAAAATATATAAATATTCTGCAAGCGCACAGAATCACTGCTGTAGCACTTCACCTGGGAGTATCCCGAGGTATCGTAATTTATATTTCCGCAGGGAAGTTTTGGCAAGAATACTAGTGAACAGATATTCGAGACTATCAGAGAAGGGTACACGACTAGACAAGACAGGGGATAATGATATTGGATAAGAGTGGATATACCGGACACACAGCTCAAGGGATACTCAGGTAAGGGAGAGAAGAGATAGATAGTTGGGAGGACAACGAGAAGAGATAGAGGACTCCTGGATATTTTATCTACCTATGTCACTCTAGCTTAGAGATACAGCGGCTACAGAGCCAGCACTAGGAGATCTGGGTTAACTCTATTGTCTTAGCCTCGGGACAAGGGAACCGGTGACACACAGAAAGGGATGAGAAGGAGTGCCACTATTTCCCAACTGGGGAATCCTACGGACCGGAACTAACATGATGGGCTACGAAGACCGAAAGGGCTGTCACCACCTCACGGCTACCACCTTCGTTGCGACGGGAATAAACTAAGGCCACTGGCTAGTCTAGGAACCACTCCTACACTAGTCAACAACTACTTACTCTACTAGCAAGAGCAAGCAACCTTGTCAATACTCTTGGTGACAATTCACCTCCAGTATCAAGCAAGATCGAAGAACCAGCCAAGACAAAGACTTAAACAAGACTACAAGCACTAGAACTATAACTGACTATAGTCTAAACAAGATATAGATGCAACTAGAATAAAGTAGAAGCAAGATATAAATGACAAAGGCAAGAAGATAAAGATAACTATATTGATAACTCAAAGTCTTGCAAAAGCAAAAGTAAAAGATACAAGAGCTTATACCAGAGCTTCTGAAGACGACTCCGGAACCTCCGAGGCACAGCTCGACTCAACTCTAACTCCCAACTAAACTATCCTAACTCTACTAGAATGAAAGTGGAAATGAGCTCCTTGGCTTGGTGTGTGTGAAACCAGGGGTGTGCCACTTGTACGGCTAAGGGGGGTAACCGGCCGAACAGAGTCGTTCGGTCGATTCGGTCATTTCCGGCCCCAATAGCGCGTATTTGTCGTAGTTGTACCTGCACAAGTGACACTCACCAAAACTCGTGGAACTTTATTAGAAATAAAACCTAAGTACATGGAATGTTGCATAAAACCTCATTTATTCCCGAGTATTGGTGGTCGGATTTGGGCTGTAACGATCGCCAACACTTGAGCACGCATTTCATTAAGAAGAAAGCATTTTACAAACATTACTTGTCCCAGGCCAAACAAGAGTTGACCTAACAAGCACACAAAGTACTAACAATAGCGAAAAAACTAAAAATGCCCAGGAAAACAAGAGGCCAGCAGAACAACTAGAAGCGAGCGGCCATGGCTCCACCATACCCAAACCCCACACCCTAGAAACGACCACACTCCTGAACCTGCAACAGATAGCCTCGTCAAGATGCCGAAGATCATAAAGGTGTCAAAGCATCCACCAAGCAGCATGAACATGGCGGCAAAGCGTCCGCCTGAACCGATGATGAAGCATAGCAGGGGTGGCAAAGCATCCACCCAATCCGAAACGACCATTGCGGCAAAGCATCCGCTAGAGTAACAGCAGGGGTGGCAAAGCATCCACCTAACCCAGACCACAGCGGTGAGCATCCACCAGAGCAACAGCAGGAGTGGCAAAGCATCCACCCAATCCAAAACGACCACGGCGGCAAAAGCATCCGCCAAAACCAACCAGGACGATCATAGCGACAAAGCATCCGCTAGAGCAACGCAGGGGGCGGCAAAGCATCCGCCAGACGACGACCAAGGAACCCAGACGAGGTGAACGGTAAATGCAGGCAGGTTCAGGTGAGGAATCACGATGACCACACTGACCAACCTCGGGGAGGAGCGAACGGATGATGCCTCCAAGGAGGAAAACGGTGCCCAAGGGCGTCGCCACCATCAGCCCGCAAGCAGGCAAGGCTTACGCCTCAGCTCCAACCTCAAAGCCCACCGCAACACCGTCAGCCAACCAACCAGATGGGTGCCTTCCCCCAAAGCTTCACAACAACGCCTCCGGGGAGGGGAACGACGCCCGCAAGCGCCATCGTTGCTGGCCCAGTAGAGCGCCGAACATGGCTTTCGCTCGAAGACCTTGGGGACGAGACGAAGGCAGCCCACTCCAGAGCCCAACCCGGCGACCGGGCACGGGCGGTGGCCAGGCAGAAGAGGAGCCACCAGCCCCGACGGAGAGGGGAGGCACCACTGGTACCTCCATCCCCAACAGAGACCACGGACACAGGCGGCAGAGCGGGCCTAGTAACAAAACCAGCATCAGGGGAGGCAGATCCGGCGGTGGAGGTGGTGGATTAGGCGGAGGAGAAGGGGGATCTGGTGGGAGCAGGCCAGAGGAGGCGGATCCAACAGGGAAGCCGCCGCCGGCGGGACCACCAGATCCGGCGCAAGGAAGAGCAGCCCTAGTGGATCCAGGGCGGGTGCAGTCACAAGCGGCGGGCCACACAGGACCGACGCGAAACGGCCGCCGGCGGTGGCAGGGACCATGGAGACGACCGCAGGGGGAACAAGAGGGGTGGGCGACGACCGGCGACGGGTGAGGGGGAGAACTAGAGGAAGGGAGGAGGGGGAGGGAGGGAGGGGCCGCCGCCTCCACACACCGGCGGTGGTGGCAGCCAGCGCGGCTCACGGGGGAGCCTCCGGCGGCGGCGACGCAATCGCCCCCCGAGTCGCCTGGGAGAGGCGACACGGGGGGGGGAGGTTGGCTAGATGGATGTAAGGTAACACTTAATATGATATTATGGGAATAAGTAACAAAAAATAATAAATTAGAACAACGTGGACGTTTAAAGACTTAAAATAGACTTAATTAATATTGCTAGATTTGAATTATATGTTGAATGACAAGTTTATTTTTAGTAAAATAATGAAAGTACAATTGTATTAATAACAAGTAAGTTTGGCATTATTATGTCGAGCCTACATGAGCAAGTTCGATAAGAAGAAGAGCTGAAAATAAGATTTGACTCAGATCATTTAAGAGATCGAGTCGATCTAAATTGAGCCGAATTTATGAACGAGCTGAGTCGGCTCACGAGCTTCGAGCTTTTGTGTCAAATCTCCTTGCCACCGAACTTGGGGTTTAGGATTTTTTTTCCCATGAGAAGATTGCTTCTTCTGAGAAAAAAACCATATATTTTTTAAAATGGAGAGGGGCTACCTAAAGGCTTTATCGTAGGGGAGTGAGGAGGAGATGCTGATGCAGAGTGTGATAGATATGATTTTATTTGGATCTCTTAATTCGAGCTAAATTTTATGTAGCTATTATTTAACTAGTTAATACAAATTTTTACCGACTAATCAGTTAATAGAAATATTTATCAGTTACTCAGCTTAATATTAGTTGGAATTGATCATTAGCTAAATCAGCCGCGGTAGATTACATTATACATACGGCGTGGATATATGCGCGCACCGCGCAGGGTTTTTGCCCCGACCGCGGGGAGGGGACCAACACTATCCTCTGCTCTGCGCCCATCAATTAGTTCTTAGGGTGTGTTTGGTACTGTTGATGACCGCTAAACCCATGCATGCTATTGACACGTAAACGTGCCGACACACTTGAGATCACGCGAATACGCAGCACGGCCGTCACCACGGCCAACACCCGGCCTCCCTCGGGCAAACCGGTCAGACTGGTTCCTAGAACCGGTCAGACCGCTTTTAAGCAGGAGGTCGTGAAGATCTAGAAACTCGAGCTCGGGAGGGACCCCGTCGGAACTCAAGCAATCTAGGGTTGCTCTAGGGTCGGCAGGCCACCTAGAACACCTCTGTACGTCGCGGAGACTAGCAAAGAACAGCAAATAGGGTTGGAAAAGATCTAGGGTTTGGAGATAAAAGTAAAGGACAAAATATGGATTGATTCGATTGGATCTATCTCTCAATCGGCCTTAGCCTTTATATATATAGGCCGGGGAAGTCGTACCCCTTCGAATTCGGTTACAATATGGGATAAAACTTGGAGTCCTAAACCTACTCGAATTACAACTCAAAACCAGTCCGACCGGTTCGGCAAACCGGTCAGACCGGTTTCCCTCGGATGCTGCCAATTTTGACTATCAACACATGCCCCCCTGTCTTTTTAGTGAGCTTGCAAACTAAAAAGTATGTATATAGACAATCACAACTCAGTAGCCAAAATTTATACTAAGGACGATATCAAAAATCTATCGGCCATTTAATTCTTCATGCATCATGCCATATGCTTGGGTAATATTTCTTCAAATATCTTCCATTGATAGCTTTAGGCAAACGATCTCCTTGCAATGTCTCCAGCATATAAGAATTCCCAAAGATGAATTTGACAACTCTATATGGCCCTTCCCAACTTGGCGACCATTTACCGAACTTGTTGCTCTTCGTTCCAATAGGCAAAATTGTCTTCCAAACAAGCTCTCCAATCTGAAAATATTTCCCTCGCACTTTCTTGTTGTAAGTTTTAGCAACCCGAAGCTTATCTTTCTCAATCTCCTTTAAAGCCTTCAATCTCTTGTCAGTGACCTCATCAATATTATCCATCATCGAGTTATGATAATCAACAGCATCAAGGTCATTTTGTTTAGCTAATCTATAAGCGTCCAGATTCACCTCAACAGGTAAAACGGTCTCTTGACCATATTCAAGCTCAAAAGGAGTAACTTTAGTAGCACCATGTCTAGATATACGATGAGCCCATAATGCTTCGGATAACACTTCATACCATCTCTTAGAATTTTCTTCTAACTTTTTCTTGATCAATCTAATCAAAATCTTATTACTTGACTCGGCTTGACCATTAGCCTGAGCATAGTATGGAGATGAATTGAGTAACTTTATTCTATAGGATTCGGCAAATTCACGTACTTCTTTAGACATAAACGAAGTACCTTGATCCGTAGTTAAAGTTTGAGGAATATCGAATCTATGAATAATATTTTGTGTAATAAACTCAATTACCTCTCTATGTGTCATATTCTTCAAAGGAATCGCTTCGGTCCACTTAGTAAAATAATCCGTAGCAACCAACACGAAACGATGTCCTTTTGATGATGAAGGATTAATTTGTCCAATAAAATCCAACCCCCAACCTCGGAACGGCCATGGCTTGATAATAGGATGCATCAACGCAGCAGGTACCAATTGTAGATCACCAAATTTCTGACATTCTTCACACCCTTTATAATACTTGAAACAATCCGCCATCATAGTAGGCCAATAAAAACCAGCTCGTCTAAGTAACCACTTCATCTTGGGAGCCGATTGATGTGTACCACAAATACCTTCATGGACCTCACCCATAGCAACTTTGGCCTGATCCGAGCCCAAACATTTCAAAAGCAAATATTCGGCGGTTCGACGATAAAGCTCATCACCAAGTAATATGTATTTAAATGATAATCGCCGAATATTTCTTTATGCACCACGACCAGGATCCTTTAAATAAGTAATAATAGGTATTCTTCAGTCCTGATCCTCGACCTTGGAATTATTAGTATCATCCAAGGCGTTTTTACCACTGTCAGCAGACGAAGCGGTCAGACCGGTTTCCAAACCGGTCAGACCGGTTCTAGCGGTCAGACCGGTTTGTGAAACCGGTTGGACCGGTTCGTCCAGAACCTGAACCTTGGCTTTTGATTGCATCGGTTTTTGAAGATAGAAATATTTCTTTGCAACAACATAACCAGATGCTTTCTGAGCCAGAGTATTAACCTTGACATTCTCTTCTCTTGGAATATGCTTGATTGTAAATTCATCAAAAGAAGCTATGATATCAAGGCATCTATCAAGATATGCATTCAACAAACCATTATAGCATTGGCATACCTTGGATACTTGCTGTACCACCAGGAGTGAATCACCAAAAGCCTCAACATGCTTAATTGCCATGTCTTGCAAAAAATCCAATCCAAATAGAAGGGCTTCATATTCAACTTGATTATTGGTACGCTTCTCTTCTAATCGGTTTGAAAACTCAAAAACGGCACCACTTGGAGAGACCAAAAGAGCACCAATTCCTTGTCCATTATTGCAAATCGATCCATCAAAGTATAATTTCCATGGTGTACAAGCAACATAACCGACGTCGAATTCGCAAGTATCATCAATCTGATGTTCAACAATAAAATCAGCTACAATTTGGCCTTTCATAGATTTTAAAGGTTCACAAGCCAAATCATACTCAACTAAAGCATAAGCCCATTTACCGATTCTACCACTTAAAATCGGTTTTTGCAACATATGTTTAATCACATCGGTTTGACACAACACGATGCAAGTGCTAGATAATAAATAATGCCTCAACTGAGTACAAGCATTATATAACGACAAACATAACTTTTCGATGAAAATATACCTTGTTTCCGCATCAATGAGCCGTCGGCTTATATAAGCAATAATGTACTCCTTAGCCTCGATTTCTTGGGTCAAAACATCTCCAATAACTCTATCTTCAGCCGCCACATAAAGTCTGAATGGAACCCCTCTCCTAGGTGCCCTAAGCACCGGTGGTGAAGACAAGTACTCTTTGATCTTTTCAAAAGCTTCTTGCTGTTTTGCCCCCCAAGTGAAATCGGCTTCGTATTTTAACCGAAGAATAGGAGTAAAAGCATCAACCTTTCCGGACAAGTTAATTATAAATCTCCTCAAGAAATTCACCTTGCCTAGAAACTTTTGCAAATCTTTCTTGCAAGTAGGAGCTTCGAATTTTTTCATTGCTTCAATTCTCTTGGGATCAACTTCTATGCCATTCTCATGAATAATAACTCCCAAAAACTTCCCAGCCGAAACACCAAAAGCACATTTGAGTGGATTCATCTTCAAACCATATCGTCGCATCCTCTCGAGAGCAAGTTTTAAATCGGCCAAATGGGAATCCAAGCCATCCGATTTAACCACAATATCATCAATGTACACTTCCACAATAACACCAAGTAAATCATGAAAGATCAAATTCATAGCCCTTTGATAAGTCGCGCCAGCGTTCTTCAATCCAAAAGTCATAACCACCCACTCAAATAAACCAATAAATCCCGGACATTGAAAAGCCGTTTTATGCATATCTTCTTCGGCCATAAATATTTGATTATATCCGGCATTACTATCAAGAAAACTAACAACACGATGTCCAGATGCTTCATTAATCAAGACATCGGCTATAGGCATAGGATGTGAATCTTTCGGAGTGGCTTTGTTAAGATCTCTAAAATCAATGCAAACTCTAAGCTTTCCCGAATCATTTTTCTCAATGGGAACAATATTAGAAATCCACTCCGCATAACGACAAGTCTGAATAAAACCAGCATCTAGCAAACGATTAACTTCTTCCTTTATTCGGTCATAAATAGCGGGATTGAAACGTCTAGCCGATTGCTTAAAATGTCTAAAACCGGCTTTTATTGGTAAACGATGCTCAACTAAATCACGACTCAAACCAGGCATCTCACGGTATTCCCAAGAAAAACAATCGATATACTCTTTCAATAAATCTATTAACTCAGCTTTATACTTAGCCGGTAAATTTTTGTTTACAAAAGTCGGCCTAGGAATAGTACCATCACCAATATCTATTTTTTCTAAAGGGTTGGCTGATGTAAAACCTTGACCCAGCTTATCCATATCTCCAAGATCTTCAATGGCTTCAAATGTACCTTCTGATTTTTCTCGAAAATGATCAATTCGCTCCTGAAGCCACTGTCCAGACGTAAACCGGTCTGACCGGTTCCTAGAAGCGGTCTGACCAGTTTGGCTCAGTTGGCACTGTTCAGGCCTAAACTGGTCTGACCGGTTTCTGGAAGCGGTCTGGCCGGTTTGTCTTTGATGATTCGTTTGCTCCATCAATTACAGCAAGTAATTCAACCGATTCTCCATCGGCTTTAATGTAGCAGAAACGAAACCATCCTTGGTGTAACTGATCAGCTCATAATCGGTCAAATCTAAGCCCGATAAACACCTAATATTATCATTTTCACTAATAGAATCGGAATCGGCCATTGCAACAAAGAAAGAAGTGTCACCATGTACAACTTCAACTTCATCGCCGATCCACTGAATAAGATATTGATGCAAGGTAGAAGGTACGCATTGATTTGCATGAATCCAATCACGCCCAAGAATTAAACTAAAGTTACCTTGCACTTCTGAGACAAAGAAAGTTGAAGCAACGGTCTTGCTCCCAATGGTCAACTCCATAGAAGCCACACCTTTGGCGCCAATAGGATCACCGCCACCAACTCCACGGACCGTCATGTTTGTCTTGATCAATTCTTCGCCTTTTCCACCAATCTTCTTGAAGAGAGAATAGGGCATAAGATTTACAATAGCCCCACCATCAACCAACATCTGTGAGATTGGCTTCCCATTGATATGTCCTCGCATGTATAAAGCCTTCAAGTGATTTTCCGATTCTTGTGGCTTCTGAAATACGGCATCACGAGGCCCAAGCTGAAGATGAGACATCTCCTCCTCCGGTACCACAAAGTAATCCGCCGACAAATAAACAACATTAATATTCATGTTGCTATGTTCCGGAGAAGCTTCAAAGTCGACCATCTCTTCATCCTCAACCACTAAAGGAATTTCTGGAGTAACACCTTCATTCATCACGGGAACAGACTCATCTACTGTCTCTGGTTTCAAACCGGTCTAACCGTTTCTGCAACAGATTGACCCAAACCGGTCTGACCGGATTCTGAAACCGGTCTGACCGGTTGTGCTGCTGATTGCACAACTGACTTGATCTACCATGTTTTCTTCTGAGGAATCATTGGTCTATATCTGTTGAATTGTTCATCCCTCAGCTTCTCTGCTTCCTGTTCCCTTTTCTCTTTGTTTTGCAAGCGCAGCAACTTTCTTTTTTGTGTATGAGTCAAACCAGAAGGGCACCACCTTGGTTGAAACACTTTCTTCACAGCCTTGCTACTCCCAGCTTCATGATCATTAGCCATGACAGGTTTTTTAACAGCCGAATCTCCAATAACTATCGGCCTTTTGCTCAAATCTTCTATAGCTACTGGAACTTCTCCAATTGTAACAAACCCATCACTTTTGACTTGCTTTGAGTCCACTGTAAGCTTCACTTCCTCCTTCTTCTCCTTGACACGATACTCTTGCTTAGGAGGAACATGTTGCTTCTGTTCAGACCGAAACCGGTCTGACCGGTTTGAAACCGGTCTGACCGCTTTGTCAGCTGGTGCCAGACCTGATTGGTATGAGACTAATCAGTCATGCACTGGAATTCTAGGACCATTGCCCATATAGTCTTGAGGTGATTGTGGCATGGGGAAACACTGCATCCACATTCCTTGTTCCCATGCTGGATATGGAGAATTTGACGCCGGAGGTGCCCATGGCATAGTAGCATACATCTTCTGTGGTGGATAAACAGTAACAACATCACCACAGCGTCTATTGTTCTCTGAATAACCATCCCCACGCATTGGTGATCTTGGTCTCTTTTTTACTGGCCGATCAACTTGAGCGGCCTTTGCGTACTTGTTCAAGAGCTGATTGAAGGTAGGTCCCTGTTTCAGAACTGTACCTCTGACTTTAGGCTCATTAACTTTCCAAGTACCCACTTCCGGGCGCATAGGCTTGAAAGTTCTAGGTCGGTCCTGGGGCAAACCGGTCTGACCGGTTTGGGAAACCGATCTGACCGGTTTCATCTGATCAGCGGACTGATTCTCTGTTGATGAACTTTCTTGCCCCCCGGGCCTTGATGTGTTCATTGTAATTTTCAAAGACTCTTTTCCATCTAGAGTCTTTCCAAGCATCACTTTTCTGGCCGGAGTTTTATCATCAACTTTTTCCGGCCTTGGCTCTCCAACTACCACATTCTTTCCCTTAGCTCCTTCGGATTGTTCCGGCCGAATCAGCACTTTGGTATTCAAATCAAGGGTATGAACAGGGAAGGGAGCCTTGTCAACTTGCATCTCAGCTAATACCAATCGACCTTCATTAATAGCCAATTGTACCTGTCGTCGGAAAGCATTGCAATCATTAGTAGCATGCGAAAAAGAATTATGACACTTACAATATGCATGATTTTTTAACTGATTGGCTGGTGGGATTGCATGAGAAAGTTTAATGAAACCATTATTAAGCAATTCATCGAAAACACGATCACACTTGCAAACATCAAAAGTAAATTTAATTTCTTCTCGCCAATTTTTCTGAACCGACTTCAACGAAGGACAAGAACAAGGTTTAGCTTTTGATGGCCAAACAAATTCAGCAGCATATACTTCATTATCCTCATCATCCGAACTATCAGAATCATTATCAACCATATGAACATTAGAACGATGAGGCTTAGCATTATCTTTAACATGTTTTAGCTTTAATTCTAGACTCATGACCTTCATTTGCAAGTGATTAATGGAGAGAAAATCAAAACCTTCTAATTTCTCTTTCAAATAAGATCGCAATCCCGCAAAAGCTAAATCTGTTAAATCTTTTTCAGAAATTGACAAATTAAAACATCTATTTTTTGTATCTTTAAATCTTCTAAAATAATCTATAACCGATTCCTCTCGGCTTTGTCTAATAGATGTTAAATCAGTCAATTTAGTTTCATTTTCTCCGCTAAAGAAGTGATCATGAAATTTACGCTCCAATTGAGATCAAGTTTGAATAGAATTAGGAGCAAGCGAAGAAAACCAAGAGAAAGCAGTTCCCGTCAATGTTAATGAAAACAAGCGAACACGCAATGGCTCATAAAAAGCTGCTTCTCCTAACTGCAAAATATATTGACTAACATGCTCCCAAGTAGTACGATTATCTTCACCATTGAATTTAACAAACTCAGGAACACGCCAACCATTAGGATATGTAACTAGATCAAATTCAGGAGGATATGGTTTTTGATATAAACGTGAGCTACTCATATCAATCCCAAGCTTTGTTCTAATTGTATTAGCTAGATCCTCTTTAAACCTAGAGAAATCGGCTTGGTAACTACTGTTGGTTGTGCTTTGAGTGTAACGAGGTGTAGTGTGCACCATTGTTTGAGAGACATTTGGAATTGGTCCATAAGAAACACCAGATCCCGAAGGTGCACTACCCACAACAGTAGTACGAGGAGGTGTATAAATAGGTCCAGAAGCAACTGAGTTGGGTAAAATCATTGAATTCGTTGCACCCATAACCATGGAACCGGTTTGACCCGCATTGGGTAAACCGGTCTGACCGGTTTGTAAAACCAGTCTGACCGGTTCGTTAACCGAACCAGGATGAGGCGGTTGCCCTGGATAGAAGTTCGTCGGTGTGCCCAAATTTGGATCTATGAAATTTTTAGGTTCGCCTGACGTGCTAGGATCTGTACCAGGTAAAGATTCATGTTGTTCTACATTATTTTTACCTTTTTTAAGCGAATCAATAACACTAGCCATATTAACAAACAACTAACTAGCAACCGTTTGAGCAGCATTCAATTTCTCATCCATCATGTGAGTTATTTGTTGCATTAAATCAGAGGGTTCACCGGTTACCTTAGGAAGCTCCTCAACTTGATCGTTAGCCAACTTAAAAGCTGGCGTGACGAACTCTTCAACTCTCTTGACGAAGCCTCCACGATCCTTCTTGAAGCCCTTCAAGAATTGCGCCTTGAAGTGCTCCTCAGCAATCAGGTACCGCTTCCGCTCCTCGTCCGTGAGCTCTTCCATTGTCGCGGTGATGATGTTTCCCTTGTCAAGCTCACAATTGGATCCAGTCATCTTCGAGGTAGATTAGATCGGTTTTGAAACCAGATTAATCTTCCCCAGCGGAGTCGCAAAAAATTATGTTGACACGAAAACACGCCGACACACTTGAGATCACGCGAATACGCAGCACGGCCGTCACCACGGCCAACACCCGACCTCCCTCGGGCAAACCGGTCAGATTTAAGCAGGAGGTCGTGAAGATCTAGAAACTCGAGCTCGGGAGGGACCCCGTCGGAGCTCAAGCAATCTAGGGTCGGCAGGCCACCTAGAACGCCTCTATACGTCGCGGAGACGAGCAAAGAACAGCAAATAGGGTTGGAAAAGATCTAGGGTTTAGAGATAAAAGTAAAGGACAAAATATGGATTGATTCGATTGGATCTATCTCTCAATCGGCCTTAGCCTTTATATATATATATATATATATATATATATATATATATATATATATATATATATATATATATATATATATATATATATATATATATATATATAGGCCGAGGAAGTCGTACCCTTTCGAATTCGGTTACAATATACGGGATAAAACTTGGAGTCCTAAACCTACTCGAATTACAACTCAAAACCGGTCCGACCGGTTCGGCAAACCGGTCCGACCGGTTCGGCAAACCGGTCAGACCGGTTTCCCTCGGCTGCTGCCAATTTTAACTATCAACGCATGCTCTTCCACAGTTCCATGTACTACGTACGAGTTCCATGTACTACGTAAGTGGCCCGCGCTCCACAGCACGCCGAGGCAACGGAACACAACATGTCGGCCGCATGCGGTCCACGCGTGTGAAGTGCTGATTTACTGGTAGATTAAGTTTCTATCACACTTTCTCACTGTTGCACGCCGAGCCGACCACGAATACGAGCTACTACTGTGGAAGCATCAGTACGTATATATACTTGGTGGCACGCTGCTAATGGCATTTTCATGCGACGGCACGGCTTGCCTTCCCCGTCTCTCTCTGCTCAAAGCCTCAAGCCGGAGCGCAGCGTTTTCCACTGACCCCTGCACGTGGTCTGGCAGCCTGCATGCCATGAGAGAGTCAACCACGTAATCCAGGCCGACAGGATTGATCAGGCTAACGGGTCTGCTATTATGTTTCCCGCGAATGAATGGGAACATCGAACAGCCAAACGCTAGGAGTACAAGTACTCCGTAGTAGCAAGCGGAGCGGAGCTGGTGCCTGTTGGCCCCCCGTGCGCGCGTCAGTGTCTGGCCGTGGTCCGTGGACGAGTCACGAAATCGCCCGTGAGATCACCTGCGTACGTGCCCGATCGCCATTTTTGTCGCGAATCAAGGATTCAAAATCGCGCTCCCTCGCTCCGATCCGGTGGTGCTCCCCGCTGCCCGCACGCTTTAATCTGCGCCGGCTCAGACTCGGAGCTGCATCGTCCACGGAACAGCGCGTGGTGGAAGCCTCTGTGACGGGGGAGGACCGCTGGCTGGCTGGCCTTCGGGGCAGAGGTCAGAGCCCCAGCTAGAGAGCACTCGCGCTGGCTCAGATGTGTGAATGGTTGCAAAGTCTCCAGGAGCTCTCGAGAGGAGATGCATGAGAGCTGGGAGGGGGGCATGCTTGATCCTCCTCAGGAAAGTAGTGTGATCGAGCGATCTCTGTCCGGTTCTCGCTGTACTGTAGTGATCCGCGCGCCACCGTGCCATGATTGCTGTCACGCCGCCCCGGGTCAAAAAGAACATCACCTATCTGCCTGAAAATGGCATGAATCCGTGTCTCCCCATTTTAATATGCTCTTTCTTCTGTGCCCATCGATAGATATGATCTACGTACTAGCTATTATCTAGATTCAAAATTCACTGCTACTCAGAGCAGATCAGCTCAGTGAAACGTCTCAAGTAAAATCTGGAGAATATAAGAATAGTACCGCCGCAGACTTTTATCGAGCGCCATGCTTATGCACGGCCGATTCCTGTGAGCCTTGAAGAAAAGAACTGCTACGGTGAGTAGGTCCGGAGCTCATCACTGTTCATTAACTCGGTGCCGCCTGAAGCTATCTGCACTGGCATACGCGACGCGGTACTGAAGGACAGCTTTTCAGTAAAAAACGCTGCAGCGGGGAACGCAACGCGATACTCCAAGCACTGTGCCCCATCCGGCGTACGCCATTCCTGGCGCAGCAGCGGACGTCCGGCACCGGCCAGCGTGGCGTGGGGCCCCGGCCTCGGCACGCCAACCAACCGCCCCGCTTCGCCCGTCGCCGCCGCCGCCGGCGAAAGGAGCCGCCGCCACTGGTGGACCAGGAGAGGGAGAGGGAGGAGCCCGGCGGCCGGCGGCGGTACGGACCAGGAGAGGGAGAGGGAGAAGCCCGGCGGCCGACGCGGACCAGGAAAGGGGAGAGTGGGAGGAGGGGAGAGTGAGGGCCACCTGCCGTCCCGCTGCCCACCACTGGCCGCTGCGTCGCCGGCGTCCTCCCCATCGCCGGCGGCCGCCCGCACCCCCGCCGCCCGCCATGGCCGCCGCCGCCCGCCATCTCGACGCACCGCCACCACGCCGTCGGGGCTTGCCGACGCCACGCCCCCCTCTCCAAGAAACCAGACCTCCCCTCCAGTGGCGAATCTAGGAATAAAATGTAGGGGGGCTGAACTTAACATTGGGCCTGATGGCTACAGTATTTAGCTTAGTGGATTTGGGTGGTGGCCTGTGGTAGAAGGGGAATACCGACTGGGCTTTGACGAATTGGGTCCAACTGATGGGCTGCTTCTGTTATTTTCGCCCAAGCTGGCCCAACTGACGGGATGGAGTCTTCTTCTTCCCTGAGCTCCTCCCTTCCTTCATCCATGGTGTTCAAAAATCATGGGGGGGCTGAGGGGGGGCTCCATGATGCTGCTGGCAGTAGGGGGGCTCTAGCCCCGGCCGCCCCACCGCTAAATTCGCCACTGCTCCCCTCCTTCCTGTCCCAGGAGGCCACCCGCGCTCGCCGACGCCGCACCGTGAGGAAGAGGGAGGCGGCGCATGGCGGATACCTCGCGGAGGACGCGCGCCGCCATGCCCGTGGTGGCGAGCTCGGGGACCAAAGGCGGGCGGCGGCGCTTCCTGCTCCGGTCAGCTCCTGGAGGCGGCGCTGCGCTCGGCCGCCGCGGCCGCCGCTTGCCCACCGCTCCTCCGCCTCCGCGCTCGGGCGCTCGGTCGCTCCTGGGCCGCCTCCGCGCAGGCCGAGGCCGAGCAGGAGACCCGGAGGAGTCCGGGCCGGACGGCCGCGAGCAGCGGCGCGGCCTGGGTCCGGCGGCGAGGACCACGCCGCGCCCGTTCGCTGCCGCCCGCCCGCCATGGGAGCCACCGCGGGAGCAGAGGAGGGGAAGGGGCGGCGGGGTTGAGGAGGGGAGGGGCGGCGCGGCTGCGGATGCGGCGGGGGAGAGGAGGGGAGGGGCGGCGGCGGCTGCGGCGGAGGGAGAGGAAGAGGAGCACGACGGCGGGATGATGCGGAGGGAGAGGGGCGGCGCGGCGGTGGATGCTGCGGACGGAGAGGAAGAGGAGCAGCGCGCCGGGATGCGGAGCCGCCACGCCTGCGCCCACGGCCGGAGGGAGTGAGGGCGGGGAAAGAGCACCGCCGGACGGAGTGGAGGCGGCGGAGGAGGGGAGGCGGGCGGCGCCGGAGGGGAGGCAGAGGGGGGCGGGGCGGTCGGCGGGGAGGGGTTGGGGCCAAGTGCGCGAGGGAGAGAGATGGAGGAGAGAGGAGGGAAGGGAGAGAGAGGAGAGTTAAAAAATATATAACATGTGGGTCCCATGCTGGTAGTTGGTATAGAGGATGTGATATGAAGTATGACGAGTGTGGAAAAATAGAAACTGTAGATGATCAGGACGGAATATTCCTTCTAAAGGATGCGTTTAAAGTACGACGAGTGCGAATAGCCGAACCTCAACCCCGCGGCAGTAAAAACGGGTACGTGCCCGGCGCGCATGGCGCCCCCGTCGGCCCCGGGCCGCGGCCAAAGTAATGAGCCCGTCCTGCCGCCACCCGCGGCCCTGCAGCCGCGCACAGTAATCGCCGGCCGCGCAGGCGCAGCGCCCGTTCACGTGCGCCCCGCGCGCGCGACGCCGCACGCCCGCCCCCGCCACCCGCGCCGCCAAGCCAGTTTCAAACGAGAGACGGCCCGAACCGTGCGGTGGCGTGGTCCGTGCCGTGCCGTGGCGCCTACTACTACTGTGCTTCGGATTCTCTTCACCCCCCGTGCCCCGGCTCTAATTTCTAGCAGTGGAGTAGTGGGCTGCCGGAATCGACGCTGCCCCGCCTCCGGCGCTAGCACCACCTGCAGGCTGCCGCGCGCGGCAGCTCGTGCGGTTTCGGGATCGTTTGTCTTGGCGCGCTTCGTTTGGATGGATCGCCATTAATCTACCGCGCCGTCTTTGTCTGCGTGTTGCAGCTTGCCGCGGCAGAGATCTATAAATGCATTACCCTGCTGCCGCTGCTAGTGATAGTGTGCACTGAGCAGTGACGCGCATTAACCGTCGCAGTTAACTCGATTCAGTGCTTAATCGCTTTAGTAATTGCCAGTAAATTATTGGCCGTCTTCTGGGGTGTAGATGATCACATTCTAATGAGGCCGTACTCTGAAGCTTATTACTAGAAGAAATCACCAGGCCAAGCACATGGCTAGCATTTAAACAAGCAAGCTAAACTGCTAGATAGATACAGACACACAAGATTCCCCGGCCACAAGAACAACTCGCAGCAGACAGAGAGATTAACAGGAGGAAGAAGAAGCTGAGCAAACAAACTCCACACCTACGCAGACGCAGACACACAGACTGCGCCAATTAACCGTGGTGGCAGCAGACGCGCGCCCTTATTCAGACGGGCGAGCACGCAGCCTCAACAGTCACCACACATGGCGCGATCGACACGACACGGCAAACTACTATACTGGTAGTACTACTAGGCTACTAGCTACTGATCACCAGCCAGACGGCGTCTTCTGCGAGACGATCAGATGTCCACGGCGATGTCAGCCGCGGGCACCGGCGGCGCGGCGGCAGCCGGGGCCTCGGCTTGGGTGTTAGCGGCGGCGGCGGACGCGGCCGCGGCGCCGGCGCCGGCGAGGCCGAGCAGCATGTGGCGGACGCCGCGGGCGTACTCGAGCAGGCGGTCGATGGGCGGGATGGTGTCGCGGACCTCGTCCAGGGCCTCGAAGTCGCGGAGCCAGGCGTGGAAGAGCGGGAACGCGTCGGCGTCCACGAGGCGCACCCCGGACATGACCTCCTCGAACACGGCGAGCCAGTAGGAGCCGCAGCCCAGGACGACGTCCAGGAGCCCCACCTCGTCGCCGCCGAAGAAGCGGCGGCCCCTGAACGCGCCGTCCCGGAGCTCCGCCTCGATCAGCGCCAGGTTCTCGTGCACCTGCCGCACCGCCGCCTCCTGCTCCTCCCCCGTCGACGCGAACACCGCGCCCACCGCCGGCCCGAGCTGCACGACCATTTCGCACGTATACGTGTCAGCCATGCCCCGGCACACACGTGCGGATGTCCCAAGCAATGTACTTTACTTACCTTGTCGTCGGCGAAGTGGCACCAGAAGCGAGCGAGCGCGCGGTCGAAGGCGTCGGCGGGGAGGAGCGGGCGGGTCTCGGGCCAGGCGTCGTCGAGGTACTGGAGGATGACGACGGACTCGGGGAGGGCGCGGCCGCCGTGGACGAGCACGGGCACCTTCTTGTACACGGGGTTGAGGCGCAGGAGCTCGGGGCTCTTGCTCCCGAGGTCCTCCTCGGCGTACTCGAACTCGAGGCCCTTGAGCCGGAGCGCCAGCTGCACGCGGTGCGTGTACGAGCTCGCCCACGACCCCAGCAGCTTCAGAGGAGCCGCCGCCGCCTGGCTCGCGTTCTTCTCCGGCGACTTCTCCATGGCGAGCGGCTCGGCACCTGGACCCTACCACTCGAGATCGAGATGCTTCCTTTCCTCTTTGAGTAGCAGCTAATGGTTGTGGTGTGCTCGGGTTTGCTGCGTGGCTTGGAGCTCTTGGTGGGGAGGGAGGGGTTTATATAGAGCCGGAGACGGAGAGGCAGGGCCCACGTGGAAGTGGGGAGCACGGGTGGGCCCGAGGTGGAGTGTTGGGCCATGGGAACCCTAGGCGGGCGGGCGTCCGTCTGGGATGGGCCGGGCAGGCTTCCAGGGCACGGCACACCGGCTCGGCGTGGACTTTCTATTCACTGGTGGAGTGTGAAACCGTGAACAGTGATCCTCCCTTGCTTTACTTGTTGATGAGGCTGTTCCGGTAGTAAAAAAGTTCGTTCACACTGGTCGAGCTGGAAGTCTTCGCCGACCGGGCGATGCCTTTTCCCCGCAGCTCTGGCTGATTTGCGTCTGAATTACCGAGCAGCGGTAGAAAAAGAAAAAGGACACGAGGGCCGAGGCAGCGGTCTCTCTCGACTTGTTCCCCGATGCTTTGGCTTGCAGAACAATCCGGCCCAGGCCGTACGAGTTCCTCTGTTCCTGATAGCGGCGAGAGTGGAGGTTTTCACCGTGTGGTGGTAAACCCGGATTACGCGCGGTACGAAGAGTGACAGCGACAGTGAAACGCTCAAACTAATCCTGGACCTTGTTTAGATTTCAGAAGTATTATGCCTTTTTCGTAATCATTGCGTCATGGCCGGGATCACCAGCTAAACAAGCTGTTTCGGTGTCGTCGGGGGCAAGGAATTTTCTTTTGCGAGGGGATCGGAGAGACGCCGGGTCACGTTGCGCCAAAGGCCGATCCATCTATTCCGTTCTCGCACGCCCACTGTAGGCGCACAGGCGGCGAGCGTACGAGCTCGAGCTCGCGGAAGTGCAGCCGCTGTTGGATCGGACGTGGAACACCGGAACAGTCGTAAGGGAAGGCAGGAAAGGAGGCGAAGGTGACCGGTGGATGGAGGAAAGCAACAGCGGCCGGGATAGACGGCTCGACCAAAAGCGCCCGGCTCCGACGAACTGTTCCCATCACCTGCAATCGGGCGGGCGCCCTGCCCTGTGTGTTCACTGTCAGAAGTGGTGGTGGTACTGCTCGGGCCGGGCGGGCAGCGGCGCGCTTTCCTCGCGTGGCTGGCACGGCACCGGCACGGCCTATCCCGTGCCCGTCCATGCTCCTCGGTCCGTCCTGGCCCGGACGAGCACGAGCATTTCACCGCGCCCCGCCGGCCGGCGCCATGCCAAGTTTTACCGCGTTGCGTAATTGTGCGTTTGCCTTGCCGTATGCGGGTGCCGGTTGGCAGGTGTCAGTTGAGGTGAAAGCTCATGGCTGGACAAGGCGTGCATGGTTCGCTCGCTCTATCTGTCGTTCCCTTTGTCCGTTCGGTCCGATCGTCTCGGACCGGAATTTGATGGCTCGGCGTCGGAGGGGGCAAAATGGTGCGTGACACGTCCTTGTCCGCGCGGCAGTGCTTTTATCGCTCTCGGGCAAGCAAGCGCATGGGAAATCAGACGGATCCGAAGCATAGGTACCCTCCTGTGCACCGGCGATGTGCCCTCGTCGAGCCCGGGGGTGGAGCGGAGTGGACAAAAGATTTCGGTGCCTCGGTGGGTAGGCCGGGGCTGACGCTGCTCGATGTAGAGGCATGCACTCCGCGGACCCGCTGCTGATGCGGATCGGCCTGCAAAGGGGCCGGAGCGGAGTGCCCCTAATCTTAATCCGCTACTCCGCATGCAGACACGCAAGATCGAGGGTCGACCCGCCCCTTAATTTCTTCTGCCAGAGTTGATCCGCGGGGCTCCGAGGATCGGACCTCCTAGCATACTCCGTATGATCTACCGTGGGAGTTCAGCTTCTCCACGCATTTTTTTTGACAACTTCTATGCATGCATCTGAATACTCATCTCAGCGGGTCCATCTGGTGGACGGCGACGAGCAAGAATCGGTAGGGGTGCGAGGCGCCGGCGTCGAGACTCGAGCGATGCCGCGAGGTTCGAACCTAGGGTCGATTGGGATCGATGGAGTCAATCATCCTGCTGCCCCTCTCTTGTTTAGAGTCGAGCCGGTTTGATCCCTTCGCTAATTTTAGGTAACGTTTGGTTGGGGAGCCGAGCCGGACGGAGCCGCTCCATCATTTGTTTGTTTTGCAGGCGTCGGAGCGGAGCCGACCCCGCGAGCGAATATTCGCTCAATATGCGGGTCGAGCTCGCTCGACAAAATCGAGCGGACGAGTTGGCTCCCGTTCCGCGCCGTCCATCTCACCACTGTCCTCTGGCGGCCGGCGGATCTCGGGCGGCGAGGGCGGACTGCGGCTACGGGAGCAGCGGCGCTGGCGGAGCTCGGGCGGCGCACACGGAGCACGAGCTGGAGGTGGAGGTGGAGCGCAAGCCGGCGTGGAGCTCGGGCGGCGAGGGTGGACCGCAACAGAGGCCGGGCCGCGGCGGCAGCGCAGCTGCCGCCGGTGAGCCGCGTCGACCCCTCCCCTACGACCGCGAGCCGGCGAGCTGGGGTAGATCTCGTGGCAGGGGGGGGACCGGGCCGCGGCAGCGGCGCAGCAGGGCGGCGGCCGCCGGCGAGCCGCGTCGCTCCCTCCCCTGCGGCCGGTGTGGATCTCGCAGCGGCGCAACCGTGCAGCGGCCGCCGGTGAGCCGCGTCGCCCCCTGCCCTGCGGGCGCGAGCCGGGTGGATCTCGCGGCGGCGGTGGCGGGGGAACGGCGAGCGTCTGGAGGGGATCTCGGGCGGCGCAGGGGTGGAGGGAGGCCATCGGCGACACTGGAATCGGGGGGAGGGAGGAAGAAGAGGAAGAGAGGGAAGAGGAACTGACAGGCTAGCTAGCCCCACATAACGGTGTTAACGGAGTAATAAAAATGAAACCGTTCTATTCCTTCAACCAAACGTGTAGCATAGAACCATCTCATTATTATATTTTAGAGTGGAGCCGTTCCATCCTATCTCGGTTTTCAACCAAACGTACCCTTAGGATCAGAGCGACCTCATGAATGGATCGACCCGCTCCGTTCTCAGCCAGAGATGCGGTGCAGTCGTGCAGAGACGTGGCAGGGAGACCTTTCCCTCGCCCTGTGCTACGAGATACGCGCACAGAGGACGTTCGATTGTGCGCCGCACTACACGTTATGCTCTGCCGAAAGCCGCTCGTCTCGTCATATGGGGTGTGCTTGTGTGTTCATGAGGTCGTGCGGCATCCGGCCATCCGGGTGCGCGGGTAGCCGGTGGCGGCTGGCGCTGCCCTTTCTCGGACAGAGGGGGGAAACCGACGGCCGTAACTCCGTGAACCGCGTCGTCGACGACGCGTACGCGGCGATCGGCAGTGATGTGCGATACGATTCTGCTTGAAACCTTCCCCGTGCGGATCCACCTGCTCGACCGATACCGAAACGAGCTCGGACTTGCTGTCCTCTTCCTAGGGACGAAGCCAGCGTGCGAGAAAACGTGCGTGGTTCGTGTGCCTGCAGTATTGATAATCGTTAGATGGACTTAATTAACTCTGTCACTAGGTAAGTGACCGTGCGTTGCTACGGGTATAATGCATAGAACAAAGATAAATAGTAGACCACATAAAAAATTCAAATTTGACGGCTATAGGATCGCACCGAGGTTAAAAGTTAGTACTCTTGTTTTCACAAAGGTATGGACGGTGGACAACCGTGGTTGAGTGCCCGTAGCCGTGCAATACATAGAGCATAAACAAAATAGTATCAATCTAAACAGATATTCTTTGAGACAAACATAAACATTGCATACACAAGCTTCACAACTACCGAACATCCTTAAAGTATATCATGTTACATCAAAATCAACGATAACTATGTTTCAAATGGATAAGATAGTACCGTGACTGATATGATAAGATTGTTTATTTAAACAGTATATTAAAACATTCAATAAGTTTGGTGAACAGTATCATAAGATGGTTATAAGATTGTTTATTTAAACAGTATGAAAAGTTTTGTTGCATTAAGATGGTTATAAGATTGTTTATTTAAACAATATGATAAAAAGTATGACATGAACACAGTTTTATCTATCAACAGCAAGGCAAGATATGATAAGATTGTTTATTTAAACAGTATGATAACCATTATATATTTAAATTAAGTCGTCTGGTAAATAACCGAAGACAGCAAGGCTAACCTATTGCAAATGACCTGAATGGCAAGGAATAAACAAGGGATCTCACTAAACAAATTAGCATGCCATGCAGTAACTTGAGAACCAAGGGAATATAGTAATGCTTGAGAGTGTTGATTCACTGTTTCGTGAGGACATTTCACAATTCTGAATATTAAAACACGAGCTTCTAATAAGTACCGAGAGCGCTTCATCAAGCAAGAGAATTGTATGAATACACCACCAACAGCTACAACCGTCCAAACATGCAAAGCTTAACTAATAAACTACTACAACCAGCAATCTTAGCCTACTCATTTTGTCTGCAGTATGAAAACGACGTTTTTTAAAAAAAAAATTCACAAGGACACAATATGCTGCTGTTTCAAATCGAACCCAAGAGATGGTCAGTGGTGACCTTCTATTGCAGCTGAAGGACAGTAGAATAGCCTGATGCTGCAAGGTTGAATCGAGCAGCCTGCTGCTTGCCTGATGCCCAGAGCCTCATTTCTCATGGTACCTGCACGAGCTGAAAGACAGAAGAGCACGAGCTGCAGCTACTAATCTGAAAATTAAATGCTGCTGCTGACCAACCGAGATAAGATTAGCAGCGCTTGAGAAACAAAGAAGCAAGCAACCAAATATCATGTAGCCGCAGCATAGAAATCAAGCCGAGCTGCACAGAACAGAAAAGCCAATCTGCTTCTACAACAATGAACTGATTAGAGCACAAGCTCCCTATGGAATTGAGCTGCACAAACCTGCAGTCGCTGACCGACACAGATTGGAAAGAAGATAGCAGCTACCACAAGCTGATGAATTGCAAGCAGAGCTCTCCCAAAAATTCCAAACCAAGCCAAATCAGATCCGATGTAAACAAGATTTGAACCAGTCTTTAGGTTCCTATATATAATGGTCCAATTACACACATGGAGTATCCTATTCTGCTTCTTTTAAGCTTGTCTACGAGTCAATTGCTGAAGCTGCAAGTAAATCAGCCAAATTTTCAGATAACTAATTCACCAATACATGATACGAATAGAAGGTTATTCCTGTCAGCTGTATAGTTTCCATCACTTCAATCAATAATGGGAATAGTCTAAATTTTTCAGAGGGTCAAATTTTAATTACTATAATTCAAAGGCATCCAAAAAGAACAGACATACAAATATTACTGTACTGTAAGCAACAACCTGATAAGTCATTAACTGTCAATCCAGAAAATCACAAGGGAAATACAGAGGATGTACGACCATAATATTACTTGACTAACCTTCTGAAAAGAACAGACATACAGATACCCTTTACTGCATTAGACATTAAAATCTCTCTTTTCAGGCTTGTCCATCAAAGAGTGAAATACCAGATGGAATCCTAATACAGATGCGCAACTCGGCGATCGCAGCAGACAAACAACACCTGCAAAGAGGACAAACTTGGTGACAGCAGCCTTCCAAATCCAGCTTTGGTGAAATGACCTCCCTGAATAATCTTTATACTAAGCACTGTCACTATACCAGCAATACAATATTACTCACCAGTGATCATATCATAATCCATTCCATCCACCCAATCCTACATATTTTTATTCTGGACCAAACAAATGTGAAGGATCAGTAACCAGATCTTAACGAATAACATTAATAGTTGGTAGTGGTCTAAATTATTCTAGTGATGTATCTCAGACAATAGCTCCTTTAAGCAGACAATATTACAGTAATATTCAGTATCACATAAAACAAAACAAAAAAACACTTCAAGAAACCAGAATACGATACATGCTATTGTTAATTCTGGATAAAATCAATTACTGATATTCAGTACCACAAACCTGTATGTATGCCTCCTTGCCAGCATCTATCTTTTGCTCGAAGCAGTGCATCATGTGATATTCATTTAAACAGAACAGAAATTCATTAATAGCCAGAGGGATATGATGCAATGCATGCTAAATTTGAATACCTCACATAAGAATTGGCTAAACCAAATTGTGGCTTTGAGTCACAGGGGAGAACTCTGGGTCCAGATAGAGCACATCCGCGTGCACCAGCAGGTCGGCGGCCTAGATAGCAGCATCCAGCAAAATTCAGTTCAACGACATCATCACCGCCAAGCACATGCCAACCAATGTGGGCAGCAGAACATGGGGGGTGGGTGAAGAAAGGTCGCACCTTGAGGCTGCGCATGATGGCACCGTAAGGGGGACTCTCAGAGTTACCGACAGCCATGTCACGCCGCCCCTGAGGAACGTCGTGCCGCACTCGTTCAGGTCTGGTACCATCTTCAAGTACAACTCGGCATGCCGGGCCTGCACAGAGCCGGAGTCGCATGAAGCAAAACCAATAAAATGGGGTCAATGTAATTAACTATTGGTTAGGCTCACTGCTTCCAAAATTAACTTTAATTATCTGTCTCAGAGTGAGGACCTGATGGTGCAAGAAATTCAGAACGTTCAGAGATCTGATGCTTTGACTAAATTATTAAGCAAATAAACGGGTAATGGGATGTTTGTTTCCACCGATCCATTTCGTTACCTCTTTGAGCTCCTCTTCAGTGATCTGACCATTAGCATTCTTGCCAACCCTGCAACAAGTTCAGAAATCAAGCAAGTTCAGACATCAACAGACTTCGACTTTCTGAAACCCATATCAGAGTCTTTGGGCATATAATAAATATTTGCAAAATCCAATGCTAAATTTGGTGAATTTTGGGACGATGGTTATCGAAAATTCGAAATGCACTTTAATAACACAAAATTTGAACTTGGAATTTTAAACTGAACACATACATGTCAAAGAAGGTCCGAAGCCGAGCTGCTCCCAGAATTCCCGGGTCTGATGCTTGGTCAGCACCATAGCTGTGATCCCCCTTCGCCGAGCAAGCGCGTCGAAGATCTGCACCGCAAACTCCTCGGATCCAACCATCCCTGCAAAATTAGGTGGACAAGAACAATTTCAGTATCTAGCTGTAGCATGAAGAGAGAAAAATTCAGACGTCTCCTTCTCTCTTATTATTATTTTTTTTTTGTAAGAGAGTAGTTCAGAGGTGAGAAATCAATGCAAAGAATGGCAAGCAAGTGCAGGCAGGCTCACCGATGCACTGGCCGAAGCCGGCAACGAGGCCGTGCTGTACATGGCCGTGCTGTACATGGCACGCCGCCGGCGTCGTGGAGGAGCTGCGGCAGCGGTGGGAACGAGGCAGCCAGTACTGCGGGGGCCGCAGCCTCGGGGACGGCGCGCTGGCCCTGCTGCACCACCACGAGTTGCACCCCTGCCAGCTGAACGCGCCCGCGTCGGCCTTGCCTGCCTGTCGCCGGCCGCCAGAAGCTCCACCGCCTCTTCTCCCTCACAGACGGCGTCGCCACCACCTGCGTCGGCAGCCCGGTCCTTGCCCTTCCGATGCGGCGCCCGGTCCTTGCCCTTCCGACGGCCAGCCATCTGCAGGGGCGGCGTGGCGGCGGCGTTGGAGAGGAGAGGGGGAACGCGGCGTTGGATCTTGGTGGCGGCGGCGTGGCAGCGTTGGATCGGTGGGATTAGGGTTTGGCGGAGGCGGCGTCTCGGGGCGGGACTGCGGGAGTCTTGCGGACGGGCGGACGGGATCGCACGGGGGCGGACGGGTGTCGGACGGAGGACGTCGCACGTACGCGGTTCCTAAGCACGGGATTATCAGGAGTAGAGATATGAGGCAACTCTACCCGTTCTCTCTCTCGTCGTGTGTCTTATAGGTGTGTTTAGTTCAAGAAGAGGTTGAGAAAATTTGGTAAAAATGTGTCTTGTACTATTCCACTCGGCAGAATATTATTCATAGATTCGGTATTTCTTAAACCTTAACTACGGATCAAGGTACTTCGTTTATGTCCAAAGAAGTACGTGAATTTGCCAAATCCTATAGAATAAAATTGCTCAATTCATCTCCATACTATGCTCAGTCTAATGGTCAAGCCGAGTCAAGTAATAAAATTTTGATCAAGTTAATCAAAAAAAAAAAGAAAGAGAAAAATCCTAAGATATGGCATGAAGTATTATCCGAAGCATTGTGGGCTCATCGTATATCTAGGCATGGTGCTATTATGGTTACTCCTTTTGAGCTTGTGTATGGTCAAGAGGCCGTTTTACATGTTGAGGTGAATGTGGACGCTTATAGATTGGCTAAACAAAATGACCTTGATGCTGTTGATTATCATGACTTGATGATGGATAATATTGATGAGGTCACTGACAAGAGATTGAAGGCTTTAAAGGAGATTGAGAAAGATAAGCTTCGGGTTGCTAAAGCTTACAATAAGAAGGTGCGAGGGAAATATTTTCAGATTAGAGAGCTTGTTTGGAAGACAATTTTGCCTATTGGAATGAAGAGCAACAAGTTCGAAAAATGGTCGCCAAGTTGGGAAGGACCGTATAAAGTTGTCAAAGTCATCTTTGGGAATTCTTATATGTTGGAGACATTGCAAGGGGATCGTTTGCCTAAAGCTATCAACGGAAGATATTTGAAGAAATATTACCCAAGCGTGTGGCAAGATGCATAAAGATTAAATGGCCGATAGATTTTTGATATCGCCCTTAGTATAAATTTTGGCTACTGAGTTGTAATTACCTACATTATGTTTTTTAGTTTGCAAGCTCACTAAAAAGACATGGGGCATGTATTGATAGTCAAAATTGGCAGTAGCCGAGGGAAACCGGTCAGACCGGTTTGCCGAACTGGTCAGACCGGTTTGATTCTGTAATTCGAGTAGGTTTAGGATTCCGAGTTTTGTCCCATATTGTAACCGACTTGGATAGGGGTACGACTTCCTCGGCCTATATATATATATATATATATATATATATGAAGGTTAAGGCCGATTGAGAGTTATTCCAATCGAATCAATCAATATTTGTCCTTTACTTTTATCTCCCAAACCCTATACTTTTCCAAACCCTAATTGTTGTTATTTGCTCGTCTCCGCAACGTACAAAGGCGTTCTAGGTGGCCTGCCGACCCTAGAGCAACCCTAGATTGCTTGAGCTCCGGCGGGGTCCCTCCCGAGCCCGAGTTTCTAGGTCTTCACGACCTCTTGCCAGAAAGCGGTCTGACCGGTTCCTAAAACCGGTCTGACCGGTTTGCCCAAGGGAGGCCGGGTGTTGGCCGTGGTGACGGCCGTGGTGCGCGTTCGTGCCATCTCAAGTGTGTTGGCGCCTGCAGCAAATTAGTTCTTAAAATTAGCGGATTATTTTCTACAGTATCTAACTACGAGTAATATACTTTCACAAAATCAGTCTCAAATGAATCGCGCAGGTATATATGTTTTGGGCATGGTTTTGCGGCTGGCTTCTGTACTTATTGGGCCGGGCCAAATTTGCTCGTCACTTTCGTCCAAAGTCCAAACCCATCCTAACCCCTAAAACGCCGCACAGTTCTCTCCCGTCTGCGGTCTGCCGTCCCCGACTTTTCCCCAATGCTAGCCGCCGTCGGCCGCCGCCGCCTCCCCATCCCGCTCGGCGCCCTCGCGGCCGCCTTCTCCTCCCCCACCGCCGCCGTTCTCTCCCACCCCACCGCAGTAGACCCTACTACGGTCTCCTACCTGGTCTCCCGCTGCGGCCTCTCCCCCGCCGCCGCGGCTCGCGCGGCCCTTTCCGTTCGCTTTGGCTCCCCGGGCGCCGCCGAGCAGGCGGACGCCGTCCTCGCCCTCCTCCGTCGCTACGGCTTCTCTGATGCCGAAATCTCTTCCACCGTCCGCAAGCTCCCCATCGTGCTCGCCTCCGACCCCGCCAAGACGCTCCAGCCCAAGCTCGACTTCTTCGCCTCCGTCGGCGTCTCCGCGCCGCTCCTCCCGCGGATCATCTCGCTCACCCCGATCCTCCTCCACCGCAGCGTCCAGGACCACCTCGCCCCGCTGTTCGCGGTCCTCCGCGAGGTGTTTGGCAACGACGCCCGCGTCATTGCGGCGCTCCGCAGGATGCCGTTCGTCGCCCGCTGCCAGCCAAAGTCCAGCATCCTCCGCGGGCTGCCTCACCTCCGCGACGCCCACGGCCTCTCCGCCGACGAGGTCGCCAGGCTCGTCGCGCTGCAGCCCGCCGTCATCCTGCAGAGCCCCGAGCGCATCAGCGAGATCGTCGAAGCCGCCGGACGCATCGGCGTCGGGCCCGGGAGACCCATATTCGCGTACGTCTTCGCCGTTTTCTCCCAGTTGAAGCCCGCCACGCTGGAGAGCAAGATCGCATTGTACCGGCGCCTCGGCTTCGACAAGGACAGCATCAATCTGATGATACGGCGGTACCCGGCCTCGATGGCGGTCTCCGAGAAGAAGATGTCGGAGATTGTCGGGTTCCTGACCGGCAAGGCGGGGCTGAGCCTGGAGGACATCGTGGGATATCCGAACATGCTAGTGCGGAGCCTGAAGTCCCACTCCCGGAGGTGCGCCGTGTTCGCGGTGCTGAGGAGGGCGGGGAAGTGGCCAGGGCAGCACGGGTACCGGCTGCCCGCGGCGCTCGTGGCCTGCGAGCGGCGGTTCCTTCAGCTGCACGTGCAGCCGCACGCTGACGAGCTCCCCGATGTGCTCCGGGCAGTGAAAGGCGAGATCCCGTTCGAGGGATTCGGTGGGTCGGAGGAGAAGCCGAAGCAGCCGAGGAAGAAGAAGATGAGCGCGTGATGCCCAACGGCAGCTGTTAATTGCAGGTGAGATGCATCGGCTGCTGTTTGGTTCTTGGTAGGTTTTGCTAAGGTTTAGCTGTGTTCTGATTTCTGAAGATTTTGCCTTGGGCAAGGCAGCCAAGGAGAAGAATGGTAAATTGGTAATGCTTAATGCTACCAGGATATATTTGTTGTCTCGAGATGCAAACATTCAAGAAACTCGTGGTATTATGTTGTGTTACAGATTTTGCCAGCAATCTGGTTACTTGATGCTCCTCTTACCAGTGCTTCAGTCATTAGAATGTTCACTAACCACTGTCAATGACGAGTTTATTGATCGGGTACCTATGTTCAGAAAAGAACGCGAAAAATGATCGTTCTTGTTCACAACTTCAGATAAATGAATTTATCGTTCGTTGGAGTGAATTTGTTCCTGATTTGCTTAACTTTCTCTGGACCTATCAGTCTGGAATAGATGGGTTCGGGCATCTTAATCTGCATCGATTCTCCCAAGCTAATCTTCATCACTGCACTGCAGGATTAGCAGCATTCCTGGGTTGCTGAGCTTCCTCTGGACCTGTGAATCTGGAATAGATGGGTTCGGGCAATAATCTGCATCACTAGTAGTCAGGTTCTTTTATTTCAAAAAAAAAAGTAGTCAGGTTCAATTCTATGTTCTCGCAAGCTAATATGCATCAGCGCACTGCCGGATTAGCAGCAACCTCCCGGCGACAGCAGGGTTGGTGCACTTCGTCACTCGTCAGCCGTCGAAGAAGAAATTGGCGAAGACGGCGACCGGAATTCCCGTTGACGGATCAGTTTTAGTTATGGGCCCTCTCTAGGCCCAACAACGTAGTAGCATGGTCCTCAGTTTTGAGCTGTTTTAACGGATATAGTTTGATTGGGCCGAGCTCAGCTTTGCTTGGAAATGCACCAAGTAGGCTCAAAAATATATGCAACCCGTTTTTTTTCAAAAAGAACCCCACCAAATATGGTTGCTGCTATTAAACAACTCAATCCGTTCCTTTTTTAAAAAAAAAGAAAAAACACAAATAATAGACATAAATGCTTTTATATTCTTGTGCACAAATGTATACTCATCACCATGAATACATGGTTGCACCTATAGTATGCTAAATTAATATATTTTTAATATCAATATTTAGTACAAGTAATAAACAAAATGATTCATTTCAATACTCTTTATATAATCTCAGCTCCAACTCCAAGATTTTTTTAAAGCTCATCGTATCCAGCTCCAAAAACTCCATAGATTTTCTGGAGTTAGAGCTGTGACAAACAGGGCCTTAGTCTAGTCTAGTTCTGGATCCGCCCCTGTAATATGCTGTGTTGAAATACGCTAAATTCGTTACAACCTCCGGGACCTTGTTACCTAAGATGCGACGTTGATTGTCCCGTGCCACCCCGCGAAACGACAAGGCAACTAGTTAGGTGCAGCGATCGGAGCGCGATCGCAACGAGAGGCACATGAAAGTGTGAAACCCCCTCGTCGCAAGACACCTCGCGCAAAGTCCTGAAACCTATGAGAGCTTGCTTGAGAGCGGCATGCATCACTCACGTCCTGGCCGCTGGCAGATCGGCCTCTCCCAACGCCGAGACAAACTCGAGCGTACCACGAAAGCTCGCGCAGGTTGTCAGCTCTACCGACCGCGAGACGAGACTGATTGGTCGTCGATGTCGCCTGTGCGTGCGTGCGTCCATCCATCGTGCCGGGCGGTACTGTTTCTAACTGTTTGGTATGGCCTCTGATGTGCGACGTAGCTACCTTTATTTATGTTGAAAGTTCCGCTAAATGAAAATGGAAAGCTTAGCCGAGAGTACTAGGACACAGAGGATGAGGATGGCGAGCTTTCTGAGCTCAGCGGTTGAAACGCAAACTGGTGAGCTGGTCGAGCAGCGCGAGGGTTTGCTTGCCTCTGCTTCGATCTCCTTCTGACTCGCAGTCTACCACACTACACAGCGATATGAGATGAGACGCAGCAGTCACCGGCCTGTTTCGTCTGGCGGGAAAGCCCAACCGCCGGATATACATATACGTGACGACGGTACATATTCCTTTGATTTGTTGGAATGCATGATTGGCATGGCTTCGCCAAAGACAGGGGATCGATATGTCCGGGTCCGGGAGAGGTGGGACTGAAGAAGGGAAATTAGATCGCGGATGAGATCGATCGGCAGATGCCTAGACCACGCAGCACGCAAAGGCAGGAGAAGAAAATGATCCGAGAGCTAATTGCCTGGCCATTAGCTCGGCTGACTGTTACTAGCTGCAACTTCCCACCTTTCGCTGGTCTCTGAAGAAATGCAGTACTCTGTGCATGACTCGTAGTTTCGGAATTGCAAATAGTCTGTTGTATGGATTGTAGGGTTTTCCCCTTCATCCATGACCAAAGACGTTCAAGTCATTGGGCTACATGATTTTGCAGATAAACAGCCTGATTTAGCATTGGTCGACCAATAGTTATGCATTTGTGAAAAATAGTTTCCTTCTGCAAGAGGATCCAACAAGGATAAAACACAAGGTTGCTACTTTGACGCGCTACGTGAATTCAATATCTTTTTCAATATTGTACACGCGGGGTATCATGACTACCGAAATGAGGCCATTTGTTTTTTTGTGATTAAATTGCTTTTGTTTTTTGAACATATTCTGTATATGGTTGTACCGGTTTAATATAATCTGATTTCTTTGTATGAAGATTACAGAAATGTTAAATTGAAAGTATTTCTTCATTTTGTAGAACTTGTGGATTACACGAACAACTGCGGAAACAAATGTAATATTTACCTTCGATTAAAAACCCATTGCATCACATCACTTGTCTATGCTTTCTCGAGCTGACGTTCACCTAGAAATTGCTTGTATAGAGCGAGTTCTGTCAACTTTGGGTGTTCAAACTTCAAAGTTGGGACTTTGCCACTGTAGAATTTCGTTTGTATTTGTGAATAATTATCCAAACATTTATTAATTATGCTTAAAATGTTTGCCTCGCAAAGTACAACAAAATCATGCAATTAGTTTTTGATTTTATCTACACTTAGTCCTCCATGCATGTGCCGATATTTTGATGTGATGGATATCTTCTTTTTTATAGTAGAATTTGGGGGTGGAATTTGGAAACTAAACAAGGGAAGCCGTTTGCTGTTTCAATCACCACAATACATTATTCCAGATTCACCACAGTGCATTATTCCAGATTCCGTGATGACTCTGTGTCTCCTTTTTATTTTTATTTTCTGAATGGACCCACCATGTTCGCTTGGATGGTCAACCACGTACCAGTAGTGTTTTTCTCTCAGCAAAAACCAGCACCAACCGAACAGGGCCAGTCTTCTGGGAACTTGTGGGCCCAAAATTTTCTCTCTCACAAAAAAACACAATACTCCCATTTCTCTCTCTCTATTTTTTTTTAAAGGAAGACCCCCATTTCTGATTTCAGATTTCTCCGTGTGAAACAGCCGTTCCAAGCCGTTTCCTCCCGAAGCACGCGGCACGCCCAAGGGCAAAGCTGTCATCCAACCCGGCAGCCAGCCACCGCCCACACCTTCAAAATTCAAATTCCAAAAGCCAAGCAACGGGCCCCTTGGCAGCCGACGGCCGAACCGCTCGATCCCCGAATCGGACGGCTGAGATCTCCCGGCGCGCGTCCTTGGAGGGAAACGGGAAACCTCAGGCGCCGTCCGATCCGGTGACCTAGCCCCCACCGCCGCTATAAAACACCCGCCCCCATTTCGCCTCCCTCTCCCCAGGACTCACCCACGCACGCGCTCCCCGCCTCCCCCTCCCCGATCGCAAGCTCTTCCCCTCCCCGGAATTACCCGATCCGATCGCTCTTCCCCCCGAGGTAATGCCGCGATCGAATCTCTGATCCCCAAGTTCCCTCGTATCCCTGAATTTTCGCTGGATTTCGCCGGTTCCTTTTTGGGTTTGGGTGGGTTGGATCCGTTTCGGGGATTTTGGGGGAATTTATCCCTGGATTTTGTTTCTTCTTCTTCTTCTTCTGCGCTGATCGTTGCGACGTATGCAGGTGAGACGAAGATGAGGGAGATCCTGCACATCCAGGGCGGGCAGTGCGGGAACCAGATCGGCTCCAAGTTCTGGGAGGTGGTTTGCGACGAGCACGGCATCGACCCGACGGGCCGGTACGTGGGGACGTCGGACCTGCAGCTGGAGCGCGTCAACGTCTACTACAACGAGGCGTCGTGCGGCCGGTTCGTGCCGCGCGCCGTGCTCATGGACCTGGAGCCGGGCACCATGGACGCCGTCCGCACGGGGCCCTACGGCCAGATCTTCCGCCCCGACAACTTCGTCTTCGGCCAGTCCGGCGCCGGCAACAACTGGGCCAAGGGGCACTACACCGAGGGTGCCGAGCTCATCGACTCCGTCCTCGACGTCGTCCGCAAGGAGGCCGAGAACTGCGACTGCCTACAAGGTACCCATCACTCTTCTGAATTCCTGTCATCCTGTGGATTCTGAATTTCTGATGCGCTGTCTGTCTGACTCTTATCTGTGCGGCTGTCAGGTTTTCAGGTCTGCCACTCCCTGGGCGGAGGCACGGGCTCCGGCATGGGCACCCTGCTCATCTCCAAGATCAGGGAGGAGTACCCGGACCGCATGATGCTGACCTTCTCCGTCTTCCCTTCCCCCAAAGTGTCGGACACGGTGGTCGAGCCCTACAACGCCACGCTCTCCGTCCACCAGCTCGTGGAGAACGCCGACGAGTGCATGGTGCTGGACAACGAGGCGCTATACGACATCTGCTTCCGCACTCTGAAGCTGACCACACCTAGCTGTAAGTGGATCCGGTCCACCAAGTTTGATTGACCTGCCTGCTGATATTTACATACAGTTTGATTACCTTACATTACATGGTTCTAGCTGCATCATGTGACTGATGAATACCTTTATTTTGTGCTTCTGTTGCATTGAATCATGATCCAACTTTCTAGCCGCTCATGCTTTCTGATTAAAATGGATGGATTAGCTGTAACTGTTAAATACTATCCTGATGAATAGTAATGAGCTTTGTTTTGTGCATCTGGTGCTTTGAATTATGATCCAACTTACTAGTCATCTTGCTCATGCTTTGTTTTTAAAATGAATGAAGTTGTCGTTGTCATTCTGGTGGCATTTGCTTTTGATGATTAAAGATAGTCAGGTTGTTAGATTACATGTGCTTATCTAATGAACCACATGCATATGAGCAGTGGCTGGTAAGCCTGTAAAATAATCCTTTATGCAGCATCAGGCGTAATCATATCTTTGTCTAGAATATCAAGTTTATTTTTCCTTGAATCTTACTATGTTATTGCTCTAGGGCAGAATTTTACTATGCTTTGCTTTCAATTTATTTTGCTGAAATCAAGCTGGTGGCTATTATCAGATCATCACTATGCTTTGCTCCTTTAATAGTAGCTATTATGTTGAAAGTCACCAATGTTTAAACTTGTGCTCCTTTCCTGTTCAACACTTACTGACGTGAATATTGGTTTTGTTGGCAGTTGGTGATCTGAACCACCTGATCAGTGCCACCATGAGTGGTGTCACCTGCTGCCTTCGTTTCCCAGGACAGCTGAACTCCGACCTCCGCAAGCTTGCTGTGAACCTGATCCCCTTCCCACGCCTGCACTTCTTCATGGTGGGCTTCGCGCCACTCACGTCTCGTGGCTCCCAGCAGTACCGTTCCCTCACTGTCCCGGAGCTGACCCAGCAGATGTGGGACTCGAAGAACATGATGTGTGCTGCGGATCCACGCCATGGCCGCTACCTCACAGCCTCTGCCATGTTCCGGGGCAAGATGAGCACCAAGGAGGTGGACGAGCAAATGATCAATGTCCAGAACAAGAACTCGTCCTACTTCGTGGAGTGGATCCCCAACAACGTCAAGTCCAGCGTATGTGACATCCCTCCGCGTGGCCTGTCCATGTCCTCCACCTTCGTCGGCAACTCCACCTCGATCCAGGAGATGTTCCGCCGGGTCAGCGAGCAGTTCACGGCCATGTTCAGGAGGAAGGCCTTCTTGCATTGGTACACGGGCGAGGGCATGGACGAGATGGAGTTCACCGAGGCAGAGAGCAACATGAACGACCTTGTCTCAGAGTACCAGCAGTACCAGGATGCAACTATCGACGAAGATGCTGAGTACGAGGACGAGGAGGCGGTGGCGGAGTGAGGCTGACCCCTGCCATCAGTTGGCGCAGTGGTATTTGGCTTGGGGCTCTCTTTGAATCGTCTGCGTATGTATGGAGTGTTTATCCTTGATGCCACTGCTATTAGTACCCGCCTCAAACTTATGCAGTTTCTCTTGCATGATGCTCCTGCCTTTGGTGCTTTGCTTGTAAGCTGTGGCATATCTTGTTGCTGTTTGTGTGATGACTGTTGCATGAGTTCCTGCTGCCGAATGTTTAACTGTGAATCTTAAATGCTGGTTCTAAATGTTATTTCTAGTAATTGATTTTCTTTGCCAAACCAGCAAAATTAAATGTGCAAAAATCATGTAGAATCACAACTAGAGCTCCAACGATCATGCGCTTGAAATTTGAACACTAACAATTCCTAGAATCTGAACCCCTCCGCACCCCCGCGTCGTCCCCCCGGGGGCGACTCGGGCGAACACCCCGGCTGCCGCCAACCAAGCCCGCCACCCCTTCCCTTGCCTCCGCCGCTGCCGGAGCTGCCTACCGGAAGCCCGGCGAGCGGCAAGGAAGGTGGCGGCGGGGCCGTCTCCCCATTCTCCCACTCTTCTCCCCCCTCCTAGCCTCTCCCTCCTCCACTCCTCAAGCTCCATGGATGACCTCCGGCTAGATCTACGGCAGGGGTGGCCGGATCCGTGGCAGGGACGACCGGATCCGCGACCTGCCGGTGGTTCCTAGCCGGTTCCTGCGGTTGGCTGCGGGGTCGTCGGCGGCGGCCCGGCTGCCCCCACGGTGGAGGTGTCCCTCGGCGCGGGCCTGTGGCGGCGGCCTGGTGGCTTGCGTCAGCGCGGACGGCGCCCTGGTCCCCCGCTCCCGGGCGCGGTTGGCAGCGGTGGCGACGTCAGCGGTGGCGGACGCGTGGGCCTGCTCCCTGCGGCGGCCTCGGATCTGGATGGAGCTGGTGGCGTCATGGTGGCGCGGCCAGCGGCGGCTTTGTTTCGGGCGGGTGCTAGCGACGTCGCGGTGGCGTGGCTTGCGGCGGCCAGACGACGGTGCACCAGGGACGCTGTGGTGGTGTAGCTGGTCGCTCCGAGCCGTCTTCTCAGGCAGCGATGTGTCGGTGGTGCCGCGGTGGCATGACCGACGACGGTTTCTTTTGCGCGGTCTGTTTTCTTAACACTGCCATGTGGTGTAGTTGGCTGCAGCCGTGCAACGGCCCACCGGCAGCACCACGGAGGTGTGGGCGGTGGCGTCGACCGTCTCTGTTCCACCGCACGGAGATGAAGCGGGTGTAAACCTTCTCTTCACGGGACAACGTCAGTGGCGCTGTTGGCGTCATGCCCTTCCTGAAGGTGACGTTGAGCTTCTCCGGCGGGAATTTGTTGTCTAGGTCCTCCAGCTTGATGCGTCGGCGATGATGCTTTGTGAGGATGCTCTCTTCCTTCCTTTTCTGTCTTTCTTCTCTTTGTTTCAGCTCCTTTTGTTGAAAAAAAGAAAAAAAAAAGAGTTAGAGTAGAGAAGAAGAGAGTTCTCGGTCAGTGGAAGCTGTGTTTGGTAGCTCATGTCGATGTCCCAATCCGACTGAGCAGAGTTGGCTCGAGTCGACGTCCCACCACGACCGAGCATAGTTGTTTGAGTTTCTTAGAGTGGTGTGTGCTGATGTCCCAATCCAGCCCACCGGGTCTTTTCAGTCGAGTTGTGCGGTGCTAGTTGATGTCCCAATCCAACCCACCGGAGTTGTATGGTATGCGGTCAAGAGTTGTAGAGTTGTTCGGGGTTTTCTACCCCTTGAGTTGTGCGGTCATGGACCGGAGTTGTGTGAGATGGTATGATACCTCTCCAGTTGTACGGTCTTCGGACCGAAGTTGTATGGTTTTCGGGCCCGGTTTTCCTTATAAACAGGGCCAACTCTCTTCTTCTAATAAAAATTTGGGAAAGCATAAGCTTTCGCCATCCGTTCAAAAAAACAATTCCTAGAATCACACACATGATAACAATTTGAAATGAAAAGATTTCTTTTTTTCATGCGAGTAAAGACCATATCCATCAATCAAATACGCTAAATAAATTGTTGCTTGGTGTTTTTCTCTGGACTGTAGATGAATAAAACATGTCAGTCGCAACAGCGAATAGGCATGAAAATAGTGAGGATTAGAGAACTGCCCATTCTGATAAGGAATTTGGCGATTGGGAAGGTGGACGAACGGGTTCATATTCAGGGAATCAGGGTTATTCCTCTCTTTGTTACAGAGACTCAGGTGTGTCTGTGTCGGCTTCTTCTTCTTCTTCTTTTTTTTCGACGTTGGGCCGTCACACATTGCCGTCGCTTAGCCATATTGGGCCAAGCGCAGCAAACAAAGCTTTCCACACCTTTCTTCTCTTCTCCCGCTTAGTAGCCATCTTGGGCCAAGCGCAGCAAACAAATCAAGCTTTCACACCTTTCTTCTCTTCTTCCGCTTGATGTTTTCTTCTCAGGGCGCTTGATGCTTTCTTCTCGGCGCCCTTTGCTGAATCATATCATACCCTGCTAGATTCACCGAAACTAGCCTTTCACCAGGCCGCTTAATGCCGAGACCAAAGTAACCAGAAACTGCAAAGCTCCTTTAAATCTAGTGCCCCACTCAATATTTCTCAAACTATCCGATCAAATCGACCCAACCTGATCAGTCCAGTGCCAACCAAACATAGTTTTAATCCTTGCTCTCAAGCTTGTTCTCCTTTGTTTATACCCCCGCCCAAAAAGAAAGGACAAGACACCATTGATTGGATCAACTGCTTAGAATAACTTGTGCTCATCAAACTTAGTGTGAGGAGACTACTTAGGGTGCTTGTCAAACATAGTGTGAAGAGACTAACCGAATAAGAGCTTAACAGTGAAAGAATAAGACCATCAAGTTCTAGAATAAATTCAGAAATATACAAACACTTATGCTGAGTTGAGAACTCAAGACTAGGTGAGTAGATTTTACCGCAAGTAAGCCTGCAGTTTGAGCATAGCTTAGTTCATAAGATTTAATTAAGTTATTTTTTTATTTATACTCGGAGTATTGATGGGAATGTGTATGTTAGCCACCAAGTTCTAGGTTCATAGGTTGAGAAACAACATTCATGAAATTTTATAAAAATAAGATGGTCATAGTCGTAGTCGTAGTTTATGAGACGGTGTTTCTATGACTACGACTACGACTGAACAATGACAATGTTTCTACAACTACGACCGGACAATGACAATGTTTCTAGAATATATCATTGTCTTATTTTTAACAATGATGACTAAGTTTATAAAAAATATAATAATATTTACTATATAAAATTACTGTTATACATTGTAAAATATATTTCCGTAGTGTGCCCTTTTGACATTGTGCATGCTAACACTCTTGTTCCTAAACTTAGCCAAATTTAACACGAGTTTTTAAGAGAACTGTAATATGATTTAATTTATAGATAGAAAGAGTATTTTTGTAATCGAATAAACATACTTTTGTCAAGTTTTACGTGCATACAACCCTTACCGGTCACAGCTAACATCATCGGCGTAGATGACCCAACATTTGTCGATATTGCCTTTGTAGGATCTGTCCACCGTCAACTACTCTTCCGGAGTGAAATGCATCCATTTTTTCACATCTCAAAGAAGAGAAGTGCATCCATTCGCATTGAGGCACGATTCTGCCATGTTGCCGATGTGGACGCGGAAAGCGCCATTCGTACGGGTCCTGCCGGACCGTAGGATGGAGTACGAAGACGTCTCATAAACTCTGCACACGGCACGCACCGAGCAGCCCAGCAGCAGCCAGGTCCGTCCCCCAAACCCCAAATCCAGCCGCAGCGCATCACTCCCGGCCCCATGGCGGCATCGGCGGCGCGGCCCCTCGCGCTCCTCGCGTCCGCCTCGGCGTCGCTCGGGGTCGGGCGGCGCGCATGGGCTCGCCTGGCCGTCTCTTCCTTCTCGGCGGGGCCGTCGCTCCGCGGGCGCCGCCCGTTCGCCGCCGCGGCCGGGGGCGCCGTGATGGGGAAGGCTAGCCCCGGCGCCGTCGACGCCGACGCGGGGATGGACGCCGTGCAGCGGCGGCTCATGTTCGAGGACGAGTGAGTTGCCTCCGTGCCCCCAGTCTCGTCAATTTCGCTAGTGGTGGCGGTGTAGTCAACTTTCGCTCTATTCCCTTGTAGCGTGCCTGCATGCGAGTTGCTTCCTCAGTTGACAATCAGGGAGATATCATCGTATTGTTGCTACTGAAACTATTTTCTAGATCGTTGCTACAGCTACAAATTAGTGGACTTACAGATTCAGGTTGCATGGTGACAATCAAGGCTGAAAAACAATCCCCGAGTATAACTGAAACTCCAATGTTCCATGCAGGTGCATTCTGGTGGATGAACAGGACAATGTCATCGGCCACGAGTCCAAGTATAACTGTACGTGGCTGTGCGTTAACCCATCCATTCCATTCAACTCTGTGTGGTTGTGTATTGCTAAATACGACTGTGAAATTGGCACTGGCTGTTGTTTTCTAGCGTTACTCGGCTGGTATAAGTATCCCAATTTCCATGTTTGACTTGGACAAGTACCATGATAGTCAAGCTGGTAGAAATTGCTTTTTTCTAGGGTACTCAGCTGGTACAAGTATCCCGATTTTCATGTTTAACTTGGACAAGTACAATGTTGTCAAGCTGGGAGAAATTGCTTGTTACTGCTCTTTTTCGTGTATAACTGTGTATACATGACGGAAGCCCCAGTTGTATTATTTTTTACCGTGGTTGTAGTCCCATCGAGATCAAGTACAATTACGCCATTATGTTTGGTTTTGTTTTCTTTATATTATTCTCTAGGAAATCAGTGCAAGTACAAGTACAGTTGTATGATGAGTAGTTAAAATCAGTGACCAACTGAAATTATTGTAGTGCTAACCTCATGGTCTATATAGCTAGTCAAGTACATGCTCCTTTTTATTATAAGTTATCAGAAAGCAAATCCTGATGCTTGGCAATGATTGCAGCTGGCAGTGTGATATTGATTAATTTTCTGAAATAGTATTGAAGTTTAGTCACAATCCGCTGTTGATAAGTTTTGTTAACACTATTTCTCTGCCAATATAAACTGAGGTGGAACATTTATTGTGCATCCAACAGTATGCCATGGTTAGCACCTTGCAATACAGGCTACAATTCTAGTTTTTATATACGAGCATTGCTGTTAACTTGTTAGTTGTAAACATGAACTTGAGTTCTAGCAGTGAAGTATCAGATTTTAGATGTTAAGACATTTGTTTATTAATTATGCTCTCTCAAGAATTATAGGCCATCTCATGGAAAAGATAGAAGCTGGACACGCCCTACACAGAGCTTTCAGTGTTTTTCTTTTCAACTCCAAATATGAGTTGCTACTTCAGGTATTCACTCTACACTAAATATGGTTGTCTTGCTTGAAGATGTAGTGTAGATTCGACTTTTCACCATGTGATCTGAATCCTGGACTCAAGTAGGGTATGTAACATTTTACTATTATGCGTGAACTAGGCTGTCTATGCTTCAAAAAGAACAAAAAAGAAATGGTGCGTATACAAAATGGGCCAAAGGCACTTACCATGATTTTGGGTTGGGGCGCCTCATAAATCAATTTAGCTCAGTGTCAGTATAGGAGCTTGACTTAGATTGGATCTTGATCAAGCTGGAGTTTGGATGTTGGCCATATTAGTGCGCACTGCCTATTTTTGCATTTGCACATAGTCCAGCTCGGTATTCTGGATAGCTTCAGCTTGAGTTCAACTTGAAAGTAGAAACTAGCTTAGTTTGTGTTCTGATAACTATATTTGTTAGTGAATCCCAGATTTGATCACGCAACGATTTAGCTGGTGGATGACATGTTTTTCTTTAATCTTTGCCAGGGCCGCAAATAGATGATATCTTTTCTGACATAGAATGGTCAAATTGAAGAGATTCCCTGAAAATAGTTGAAAACTATTCTTTTTTTTATTTTTCTTGAATGCTTCTTGGCTTCTTGTCATATTTAAGAAATCCCTGAAAGTTGCATGCTGTGTAGCAATCATTATCAGAGTCTTCATCGAAAGTTTGTCTTGCTTGGTCCTGACTATTGGGTAGGTTGATACCAGAGTTTAATTTACAAAGGTAGCATCATTGGATCACTTTTGCTTTTACGTAATGCTTATCACCTAACATGGAAGAGCATGAATATCTCTGGAAAGTCTTATGTACTTCTATCAAAGATTCAATACAGTATCTATAGCATTGTAGGAAGGAATATGATTGATCATATTTGGAGCTAGGCCCCGCTTGAGAGGGTGCAATTTTAACTTTATTACCTAAGTTGGCCTGTGTAAAGCATTTCTTGCTTCAGTCCAGACAAAAAAAAACCTTTTAAGTTTTAGTCATGTCTAGTCATATTTACCAACAGTTCCACACACTGCAAAGCAACAGCTCAGAACATTAAACATGAATAATTCTTTATCAGTTCTTCTGCCTTTGCTATTTCTGTGAACTGGCTTATTGTAAAGTATTTCCTTAGCTTTTTAACTACAGAAGACATTATAACGTCATATATCCTTTACAGCAAAGGTCTGCAACAAAAGTGACGTTTCCACTTGTCTGGACAAACACTTGTTGTAGCCATCCTCTCTACCGTGAGTCGGAGTTGATCGAGGAAAATTGTGTAGGTACATATATCTTCCTTAAAGAGTGACTGATCAATCCGTACTATTATGATCACCATCCATATTCTACTTACAGCATGCTGATTACCAGTCACAATCTTGTGTTTCTGTTCAGGTGTGAGAAATGCAGCCCAGCGCAAGCTATTTGATGAACTGGGAATAGTGGCTGATGAATTACCAGTCGACCAGTTCGTTCCGCTTGGGAGGATTCTCTACAAGGCTCCTTCAGATGGAAAATGGGGCGAACATGAGTGTAAATACTGGAATGCCTTTTGCCATCTCATGCTAGATTTCCAGTTTTCATGCTATTTGTTTCAGTTATCTGCTGTGCTCATCTGCATGTTTTCAAGGACTTTCTTACAGACTTCAGAACCTTTTCAATTTCTTCTTGTTCCAGTGGATTACCTGCTGTTCATGGTTCGTGACGTGAAGCTCAACCCAAACCCTGACGAAGTCGCAGACGTCAAGTACATGAACCGGGATCAGCTGAAGGAGCTGCTCAGGAAAGCCGACGCCGGGGAGGATGGCGTTAAGCTGTCCCCTTGGTTCAGGCTGGTGGTTGACAACTTCCTCATGGGATGGTGGGATCATGTCGAGCAAGGGACCCTCCTGGAGGCCGCCGACATGAAAACCATCCATAAGCTGTAGCCTTGTACATCACGAAAAACTCGTTTTCCCCGTTGAGAAGCATCCCCTGCTGTTGCTGTCCGCGCATGTTTTGTAATAGCCATCATTTCGATGCAAATAATCCGTAAGGTGACACTAGAGTATTCTCATATCCAAAATAATGATGATTGACACGGAACCTCACGAAGAAAGTGTAGATTTCATTGTTTCCTTTTAGGAATCGAGTTGTCTCTGACCTGAAAGCCTGAGAGCATTCCTAGCGAGGGACCTCAAGTTTGTCTGTTTTTTTCTGGTTGAGGAACTCGGGTTTATACTACTAGAAACCAGTAGAGCTGTTTGGGCCACGCCCACGATAACGAGCAATTTACAGCCCATTTGCATTTGGCTCGTCGGCTCGTCAGGATACATGCACAGCCAGTTTTCTTTCCCCCCACTTAAAAAAAATCTTGGCCTTTAATAACATGGTAGTCAATCAAACCAAACCATATAAAAATGCCAACACTGCAGTTGGTGAATCATCACAATCCTACACCTCAGACCTTTTGCATAGAAGTAACATGGGCTGGGAGATAATAAGAGAGCACCAAGCTATCAAGCCACTGGTGCCCGAAGCCCCGAACAGAGACCGGATGAAACATCGAGCCCGAGTGGGCACGTCCGGTGCACATCAGCCGTGTCGCTAGGCGATCGGACCCCTCGTGATTAACGACGGGGGAATTAAAAAGCGAACAACACCATCCGGCGGATCAGGACGTCCCGGGCCGGGCGAACTGGCCGAGCGCCACGACCACGACCACGAGGCCCCGACGGCGACGGGCTCGCGGCGCGCAACCCCGGCCGGCGGCACCCGTCGCCGTCGTTCTCCGTCGGAGTCCAGATCCGAAGCAATCTCGGCATTTTCAGTGGCACTGGTAGTGCGAGGTAGGGGGGGGGGGGGGAGCAAAGTAAAAACCCGGGCGGCGGCCAGTGGCCACGCCACGACCATCTCCAAGAAACGACAAAATATTTCAGCAGCACAGCAGCGTCCCCGAACGACACGTGGAATGGATGTGGGGCCCACGGACAGTGAGACAGAGAAGGGGTATTGGCTGCTACTGTGCTACTACATCATCATCCTTCGTGACAGAAGTCTGTAGCAACTGAATCCAGTTCACATTCATCGTCTTCAACGGAATCCAGTCTCAGTTTTTCCTCTTTTTTGTGGTGACTTGCGATGACGGGGAAGGGAAAAGAAAACTATGAAAAATTCATGCTGTCACGGTCCGGCACCGAACACCTGCCACCAAACGCGATTACGCCGGGATCATCCGCAGAAAAAAGAAAAGCGATAAAAAAAAACCCGCCACCAACCCGTGTTCCTCATCTACCTCCTCCCCCCGCCCAAACGATCGTCGCCACTAGCTTGGTTGGGGATCCGGGGGTCCACAGCAGGAGAGGAAGACCCGAATTATTGCTGTCACCTTTCAGCTCACGTACGTATCTCCAGTAATCACCAATACCACCAGCGCGCCACGTCAGCAGATTCCCTCCGGCATGATAAAAACAAAGGCGCCTAGTGCCCGAAGAATAGAATTTATCGCGGAGGCCGGAGCTCGTTGATCCTAATCCTGGCATGCATGGCAACTTGTCTGTCTGGGTTTCATTGGCGTCGTTCAATTGATGTTTGGTCTCGGTGCTTAAAGGAGCAACAGTGTGAGCAACTGATGAGCACTGTCTGTGCAAAGCGATGGCTGCTCCGTCCCAACTCCCAAGCATAAAGGAAGTCACTTTCTGAGCCGGAGCTGGCCCTTTCAGCACGGTGGAAATACCCCTGCCGTCAGTGCGCAGGGGGTATGGTACTGGCGTACTGCTCCTTGTCAACCGTCTCTGTCACACCGGTAAAATACGAGCCGGCTAATGATACGATAGTCACCGGCTCACCGGCGCTGCCATCTTGGCAAGTGATAATCTTTTCTTTTAGGAATGGCAAGTGATATTCTGACAGTCGGATATGGGATAACAACACATGATTAACAGTCGTGTTAACTCGCCAAAGCTGCATTGCGGCGGTTGGTTGCATTTGCATCGATCCTGGGCGTTGCGGATTTGTTGACTTGTAGGAGGGGATGAGTGATGTAGGTCCGTCGGCCATTGATGGCAGTGAGGAGATGTGGGTGACGTGAAACCGTGGTAGCGGACAGTCAGATCCGTGTGATGGACACATGCAAGACGGTTGGCTATTGGTCAGTCGGTCCCGTCCCGGAAAAAATATCGCTACTACATACTGGACATGCTTGATCCATAAAACCCAACATGAAAAAAAACACGAACTCGTATCGAGAGATATATATGAAAAAAAAATTCTAAATCGGTTGCCGGAATGGCTGTCTTGGTCCAGGCAGCCAAGCGGGTGATGGTGATTCGCTCATGATCCCCGTCGGCCAGGTAGCACGCTGGTACAGTACAGGGGCGGCGACAGGGACGTGCACCGCGCCGCGCGCATCACGAACGGCACTGAAAGAAAGAAAGGGGCTTGGCTTGAGCTTGACCACCGGCCGGCGCACTTGATGATGACACAAAAGGAGCATAGCGCCTAGCCGCGGGCGGGAGGCCCGGCCCGGCCGGCCGCAACCTACCCGGCCGCGTTCCCATTTCGCCGCCGTACGACCGCGTGGAGAGACCGGACCGGCTGCGGCGACGCCACGCGCCGGCCTCCTTTGGCTAGACCGGACCGCGGGAGACTCTCAGGCCTGGGCCTGGCCAGGCCCAGCACCGGCTTTTCGTCAGCGCTGAAGTAAGCTGGGGAGGGGGCGGCGCTGGACCGCACCGACCGTCCATGCCAGGTGGGCCCGCCCACCCACCGAATCATGCCCAAATTCACCCCGGATTTTTCTTTCTTTCTTCGAACCCCTTTCTACGTGTTGTCATGAAGCTCGCGTACGCGTAGACAAGCTGGATTTGGAATTTACCCGCTGCATCAGGAAGTTGTTCTATTCAACTCAGTGGCTGTTGTACTAACACCAGCTAACCAGTCTACAACTGCTAGTAGGCACTTTTCCCGGTCAGAATAACACGCTCCAACGAACATGGCCCCACCCGACAGGTCACATATAGGCAGCTAGAACAAGCAACGAAGCCAAGGATTTTATTGAGCTCAGCAGAGCAGGACCTTGGCCGAGCCATAATAAATGAGGGCCGCAACGCCGGCACGCCACGGAGACCCGTACTGCTCTGTTTCGGCAAGGCAACAACCATCCACCTCATCTCGGGATCGCATTGGCGTCGCTGCTTCTAGGGTTGGGTTACCCGTCCGGGTGGCCGTTCAGATCACGCCATTAGGAGGAGGAGCATTTGTTAGGCGCCACTATGCATGGGTAGGGTCGCGGCCTGGCGCATGTGATGTGCGTACTCGCGCGTACACGTAGGGACCAACCGTCTTATTCGACCGCGCCGGATGGAGATCTGTTTCGGTAGTAACGGAACGGGGCAGTGCTACACGCACCACTAGTGTTCCCACGAAATTCCGACCCGAAAAGGTGGTAATTACACGATCCCCCTGTCGTGCTCTAGTTAAAACTCTATCACTCTTGTGACTGTTCAATATGTCGTTATCTAATTACCGTAAGGTAACATCAGATGGCGATGTACTGCCATTTTGTGATACACTACTATAATAGTTGGATTATCACTATAACAATCCCTCCAAACATAGGGGCCTCGTTAGAGCCTAACCTTGATTGCTCATCGAAGAAAACTCCTCCGGACTATCAAAATGACAAAAAACGAGGGAGCCAGAGAAAATATGAATTCCAATGTAGTTTAAAACATTCGGGTAACGGATAGCTGCCTTGTTCGTTTGGCTAGTGGCTGGTGGCTGGCGCTGGTTTTTACTGAGAGAAAAACACTGCTGGTTGGTTGGTGGCTGACGCTGGTTTTCGCTGAGAGAAAAACACTGTTGGCTCGCTGGAAACAATCCAAACGAACAGGGCGAGCATTTGCATTAATGAGAGAGTCAAAAGTTTGAAAAGGCTAATAAAATATAAAGTAAGTTGACACGTTTTTGTAACTGAGAGAAGAGTATGTGCAAATTTGGATGTACTTAAAAACTGATACGGATATCTTTGACTTCCCTTAGGGGGATTAATTATTATGTTTATCTGGTTTCTAAAATTCTAACTCGAAGTTTATGGCTGTCCCTTGAAGGTAACGGATAGCATTTGCATTAATGAGAGAGTCAAAAGTTTGAAATGGCTAAGAAAATATAAAGTAAGTTGACACGTTTTTGTAGAGTATGTGCAAATTTGGATTTACTTAAAAACTGATATGGATATCTTTGACTTCCCTTAGGGGGATTAATTATCATGTTTATCTGGTTTCTAAAATTCTAACTCAAAGTTTATGGCTGTCCCTTGAAAAAAAGAAAACAAACAAACAAGCAAATAAATGAATAAATGGCTCACGGCTGCGTTTGATGGCGTGTCCAGCCTCATTTGCTTTGGAGTGTTTAACAATTGAACACTGCTAATAAACAACTAGCAACTAGGGCATTCACCAGAAGCAAAATCTTTTGGGCAAATCTGAGGAGGTGGAAGGTGGGTAGGAAAGGACTCTTGTGTGACGGGTTTTCTTTTTCGTCGCCCCCCTGTGCTGCTTCTTGGAACAGAACGGAACGGAACGGGTCAAAGAAAGGGGCGGGCTCCCAACCAAAGAAAGCGCACATGCCAGCCAGTGGGGAATCCAAAGTCAGAAAGGGATTTGCCCTTGCCCTGCCCTGTGCCGTGACAAAGATAACATCAACGCAAAATCTCGCGACGGCGTTACATGTGTTGAGACAGGACATGATCTCTAGCATGTCAGCTCCGTCCACGTGGTGCGCATCCAACCGTTGAGAGACAAGGATATTTTTACTTTTGAGTGAAATCATTTCTTTTTCATGCCTCCATCATGTGTTTCAATGATTTTCCTTTTTTACAAGAACATGTGTTTGTATGATTGTATCACCCTAGATGCAATTGGAAGCAAATATTTTTTGATAATTTTATCCTTTGAAAATTTCAGCGTTCCAAACATAGGGGGTGTTTAGTTCCCGAAAAGTGAATGTCAAGTTTGGTGAAAATGTCACATCGGACACTGTAGCGCACTGTAGCACTTTTCGTTTGTTTGTAGTAATCGTTGTCCTACCATGACCTAACTAGGCTCAAAAGATTCATCTCGTCGTGTACATCGAAACCATGTATTTAGTTTTTTATTTACCCATGTTTAGTGTTCCATGCATGAGGAGAGAGATTTGATGTGATTTGGTGTGATAGGTGAACAGTGAAGTTTGGAGAGAGAAATTTTCCCTTTCGAAGGGAACTAAACAGGGCCATAGCCGAAAACAATCAAATCGATCTTTTCAATACAAATCATGCAAATCACGTTCTCGAGAAAACTGACAAATCCATGTCTTATTTACCATCATTTTCGAGCAATGACGCGAGAAGCTGAAGCTGGAGCACACTGGCTCGTGAGTCACGGCCTCTTTGGAAGAACTGGTATGGATAAGGAGGCAGGAATGAATAATTGGGGTGGTGGTGGGGCCTTCTCGTGCTGTAGCTATGCAGTTATGCTAATGGCCCTGCAACCACTCCCCGCTGGTGGAATCCACACATCTCCTAATCCACTAGATGCACGCACATGTCTCCGATCACTTTGCTGCATTCCAATTCTCAAATCGCATTCCAATTCTCAAATCTCCCCTTTTATGCTCTGACTTAGATTTTCCAAGGAACAGTCAGTGTTTACATTTGGCCGTCAGTGAAAATTGATGACATCGATAGATTTTTTCCAGGTTGAACATTCAAGAGATAAGTACAACTGAATTTGTGCCCGCGCAATTCCGGACGTATGACTCTTGACTATCACCATACCTATGGCAATGCATCAAAATGAAAAGACGGCAGCTGCAAAGGATGACCGTATGCTTGTAACTTTGCAGGTGAAGAGCAAGTAGGTCAAGCGCAAAGACCATGGCGGCATGCATAGGTCGTAGTTGCAACTTGCAAGAGAAAGAGCCATACCAAGAATGTTACTCTGGGTAAATAATTCCTATCAAAGTTTGAAGGTAAAAAAGGATGTACCAAATATTGCTGATTATTCTATCTGGTATCTACAGCTTCCTTTGAAGAAGAAAGGAGAAGAAACGAAGAAAATATCCAGCCGATACAAATCGACCTACATGTCCACTCTACAATTATCCAGACATGGCTAAAATCTCGCGAACGCAGGAGCTTCACTCATGGTCATCACAACAGGGGCAGCCCTTGCGACATCATGGGGAAACCCTCCATTAGAGGCATTTTGTTCAAAAAAGTTTGTTCTAGTCTTGGCAGCTGCTTTCAGCTGCTTTCGTATGAGCACAAGCACCTTTCGCGTTCGGACTAGGCATGGCAACAATTCTTCAGTGAGGAAAAAATCACAGAGGAGTTAGCGCCGCCCGTTTGCCCAATTCCTAAGGTTATTCCGGGACTTCACCATAGGTTGTCTGTTTTGATGCTTGGGCTTTGGTATGTCACCCAGCTCCATTACTTGTATCGTGCGCTGCCTTTTGGCTGCACAGATGAAGCATGGAACAGTTAGGTAAAATCTCGAGTGTGACAGAGAAGAGGATAATACTGAGTTTCAAAATGAAGACACGAACCATTCTCAGCTTCTTGGTAACGCTCCTGGAGCCTTCTCTTTGCTGCTTCCAACTTCCTGTTATTATCCAAACCATCATCATAGACCTTTGGCTTTGCCAACTCTAGCCTGGCTCCTGATGAAGATTGTGCAGCAATCCTCGATTTCTATAGCCAAAAACAAAAAAGGGCGAGTGAATCACAACTCACAAGGTCTTAAATCTTAATCATTATCAAGACTTAGACATGAGTTGTGTGCACTTACATCCATCTGGCTCGTTGTCGGCCTTCTCTCGACAGCAATGTGAGTTTGTTTAGGTTTCATATCACCAAAGGGTTTCTGCTGAGGAGCTGGCTTTAATGGTCTCCCAGGCCCAGATTCATAACTTGAGGGCTTAGATTGCTTGTTGTTGAGCATGCCATGAGGTTTCACTTGCAAACTTGAACTTTGAGGTTTTTGTGGGTTTGCTTGCCTCATTGGTGGTCCTTGCCTTGCTGATTCTGGCCTCCTGAATTGTACTTTTTCAACAGCTCCAGGAGAAGGACGAGGAGGTTCTTGCATTGCAACTGCCGAATAGTTTGCAGGCCTCCCACCATTATTCCCCCTCTTGTTTCCAAGACTTGCATCACTGTTATGTCTCAAATCTGTCATTCAAGTATAATGTCAATTATCAGTATTATTGGATAAGCATGGAAAACTAAATAGTCGCTGAGTAGTTGTACTCACTTCCATCTTCATCCATTTCATCAAAGAACTTCAGGTTGGGAAGAGAAAGGGTGGAAAAAATAAACACAAAGTTAGACTGTTGTTCAACACCAAATCCAAGAGATAGCATGAATTAATCATATCAGTACGGCAGTACCTCAGAGAGTTGAATAGAAGTTGGTTGGGTTGCAAAGAAGGCCCCTTCATCTAAAGGTGGGGAAGGAAGCCCTTCTTCTTCTTCTTCTTCATCGACAACAGAAGGATTTGAAGAGCCAGGGGAGTTATCTACAGATGGAAAGATTTCATATCCACATGAATCTTCATTTAAAGCTGTTCAAACTATGGTGTTAACAAATTCACTTCAGTTACCTGTCAGGGCAGCATTTGTAGTACTAACCCACTCATCAACCAGAACTTTCCAACCTCTGAAACAAACAGTATATATCAACTATATTTCCAAGAACACTAACAAGTAACAGTTAGGTACTTCCAAGATTCGAGAGCACATTTGTTGCTAAAGTAGTCCATTGGTATTATTTGATCAGTGATTTACACTGTTAAGTTCTTTGAAAGCAAATATGAATTAGCCCTTGACCCAAAAATTCAGTAAAGGAACATGGAACTTACTCAATGAGAGTGCGAACAAGGTGGCGAATCTCCTGTGAATTGTGCTTCCGCAGCCGATTAACAGCCCTCCCGATCTCAGTAGCCTGCCATAAAATAGCGCCAAAGATTAAGAAACCAAATAGCACAAGCAACCAGCAAAACAGACACATATTGCTACTATGACATAGCTTGTATAACTCATAATCAATATCCATTTGTACCTTTAGCGTGGAGACAGACAATTGCATCAGCTGCAGCCTCCTCAGCGACTCAAACAAAGTGGCATCCGACTGCAACAACATCATGTTTTAGCTCAGAAAATATTTGGAGCTTGAAACTTTAGCAATTGAAGAAGTGAAGAAATGAATCATACACAGTCTTCCTTGTGCATAAGGAGATCCTTGATGCGGAGGACCTCGCCAACGATCTGTGACTCCTCGTCCATCTCATTGGTGAGCGCCTCGAGCTCCTCAGCCTCGTGGTCCTCTTCCTCTTCCTCCGCATCATCTGCCGCGTGCTGCTGTTCATCCTCCTCCACTTGGTCGTCGTCGTCGTCATCATCATCGTAGTTGTGGCCGTAGTTGCTCGCGGCGGCGCGGCGTAGGCGCTCGTCGTCGGAGTCCGAGTCGTCGTCCTCGTCGCCGTGGCCGTGGCCCCCGCCGTGGGCGCCGTTGCTGCTGCTGTCCACCTTGCACTCCTTCTCGGCGACGCGGCGCACGCTTCCCTTGTCCTCCTCTACGGGCGTGGCGGACGCCGCGGCGCTGCCGAGGGACGGCGGCGCCGCATCGCGGCGGTGCGCGGTGAAGAGGCGCTCGGCGATGCGGTCGCGGCGGTGCAGCAGCTCCCGCGGCGCGTCGGCCGCCGCCACGAGGATGGCGTTCTCGATCACGTCGCAGATGCCGGCGCCGGCGCCCCGGAAGAAGTCGCGCCACCGATCCAGCCCGTCGGCCATCGCCGCCGCCACCGGTCCTCGCCGGGCCGCCGTGAGAGGACCTCCCCTCCTCGCCAAGATCGGCCTCCCCCGACCACGATTCCCACAACCAGCACCAAGAACCGATGCTCCCCTGCCAATTCCCTCCTCGCTTGGATTTTCCTTTTCCTTGTTATCAAATCGCGCCGCGCGCACCCGCACCAAGACCAAGAATCCAATCCCTGCCGCCCGGCGGTCGAATCAGATTCCCCCGAATCCGCGGCTCGGGGAGGCGGAACCAGCCAACCAATCAAACCGAGGAAACAGCTGCCGGAGCAAGAACGCAGCCGAATCGGGAGCCGGAAGGAATCAATCGATCGATCGACGAAGAAAATCAGCACCGGCGGCGTCACCTTCCTTCGCCCCCACGTCCCGGTTCCTTGACGGTTTCAACAACCCCGCTCTCCACCACACCCCCAGCCCAGCGCAGCGCGGCGCGGCGGTAGCCTAACCAAAGCAAATCTTATCTGGCCCTGGCTGCTGACCCCTGCGGAAGGAAGGAAACGGGGAGGAAAGACTGGAGCCCAGGAAGGTGAAGGTGGAGAGAGGAGACGGACGAGACGGGGCGGATAGGGACGCGGATGGATGGCAAGGGTACGCAAACCCACGAGACCTACGCGGCTACCAAACAACAGCAACTACTCCTCCCTCCCTTGTTCTCTCTCAGTTCTCCCCCTCCCCGCCCATGCCTCGCCACCACCACTAGCAGCAGCTGCGGTCGCAGTAACAAACTGCGCGTTCGTGCCGTCCCCGCCTGCCCCTCGTCTCCCGCAGCTTCTAGTGAAGTGGGTTTCTTTTTTACCGGTAAGCGAGACACGGCGTGCTCCCTCAGGCCGCAGGGAAGGATATTTAACTTTTTACCGTTATAACGGATGACGTCTCCTCAGATAGCAGCCTAATGAATGGCGCTACACTTTTACCATATAACGAAAAAACGCGTTATAAAAATACCACATTTGCATCCGTGGCACGCCAGGTCAGCTGTCCGCGTTGGATCGAGGGCACCGTACGTGTAAAATGTCCCTTGTACCTTTTGTCCTCTTCCTCTCCCCTCCCTCTCTAGCCACTTACACGTGGGACCCGCATCTCAGGTCATCTTCAACCTCCAGTCGTTCCCGACGCTGAAGCGGTCAGCTCCGCAGGCGCCGCCCTCGCCGATGTCCACGCATCGGTGGCAGCGCGGCTGATTCGAGGGTGGGACGGGCCTGTGCAGGCGAGCGCGGTTGCAACGCGTGGGCGAGCGCGAGTGCGAGCCCCGCAGCAGCAGTCCGGCCCGAAAGGAGCAAGGTGCGGGCAGAAGCGAGCTCGGGCGGTCAAAGAATGGTTCATGCCACTTAAGCTCCTTGTATTGGATTAAATTTAGAGGAAAATAGAAGTGGCGTGTGGGACTTGAGCTCCTGCATATTTATTGGCTTTGCCAATTTGGAGGTCCATCGACGGGAGCGTGAGCGAGGTAACGCGGCGGCCTTCAGTGGAGCAACCAACGGAGAGCTCGGACTCCGGACTCGGCCAGCGCTGCACAACGAGGTGCTCGGCCTCGGCTTTGGGCTCTGCTGCCGCGCGCGGCGGCCGCCCCGCGTAGCTCCTCTCGGTCTCCCTCAATCCCAGTGGCGACCGAGCTTGGCGGTCTCCTAGCGGCGGCGGCGGCCGGCGACGCAGCGAGCCAGAGGGGGCCAGCGCGATGGGCGGTGGCAGTGGCAGGGGATCGTCGTTGTGCTGCTGGCTTGCTCCGAGGGTGACGAGGCTCGGCAAATCGGAGCAACGATGGCCGACGGCGCTAGGCTCGTGGCGGCGCTCGGTTCCGGCGACGCGCGCGCGGAGGCAATAGCAGGAGCGCGGCGGCGAGACCGGGGGCTGCGGAAGCAGTGGCAGGGGCGGGGGGAGCGGGGCCGGGGCCGGGGCCAGGGTGGCAAGAGCAGCGGCAGGGGCGGGTGGGGTGGTGCCGGGGCGGCGGGAGCAGCGGGCGGCGCACGGCTGGAGGTTGAAGATGGCCTGAGATGCGGGTCCCACGTGTAAGTGTCTAGAGAGGGAGGAGAGGGGAAGAGGACAGAAGGGTACAAGGGACATTTTACACGTACGGGTGCCCTCGATCCAACGTGGACAGCTGACCTGGCGTGCCACAGATGCAAATGTGGTATTTTTGTAGCGCGTTAGATGCAAATGTGGTATTTTTGTAGCGCGTTTTTTCGTTACATGATAAAAATGTAACGCCATTCGTTAGGCTGCTATCTTGGGAGGCGTCATCCGTTATAATGGTAAAAAGTTAAATATCCCCGCAGGGGATGGCGGAAATGCCGGGAGAGAGAGACAGGGAGAGGAGGGGGGATGGGAGGGAAGAAGGAATGGGGTGAGACGCGGCGGCCTCGTGGCTGTTTCTTGTTGCTTTGACCCTGTTGAGTGTCGACTCGGGGAGCTCCCCGCGCCCTTTCCGTTTGGTCGCTTTTCTTTTCTGCGTGGAGCACGGACCAGTACTGGTAGTTAATTAATTAATTAATTATAATTGCTGCTCACTCAGTTTGGTTTCATGGTGGCTTCCGTGATTATTGTTTTGATGAAGTAAATCTTGCGTATCTCGATTATCCAGTAGATTTTGGAGCATGTTTTTTTTTGGAAGAGAAATGATAGCAAAGACATTTTCCCAGTTAATGCGTATCAAGCAACAAAGATTTTGCGCAGCATGTCAACTTAAAAGTGACATTTGTTGAATTGTGCAGAGGGAAATTTTGTTGAGCCATAATGGCACGGCACAACCATTTTTTTATAAATGCTCGTCGAACGGCAGAAATCTTGTTAGCGCGCATAATATGGATTTACAGCTTACCATTGGAAATTGGTGGAGTACGGTGTTGAATTTTAGGGCACTTTTAGGAGCAGTAATATGGTTGTATGCAAATATTGATGATTTTGCACGTCATTTCTTTTTTTGAAAAAAAACGTACTGCAGTTCGTTCAAGTTTACAGAAACAATGATCGCGTCCGGGGAAAAGAAACCCTTCAGCAGTCCGATCCAGCCATTGCCTGTTTTGCAGTTAGCACCCTGATTCGAACATCTTGGCTAGCGATTCTGCTGTTGGATACTCCGGTTCAGAAGTGACATGTGTTTCTTGCTTTTTGTGGGAATATGTCTGTCATTGTTTTTCCGCCCTGTGCAGTGCACCAACGACTTCCACACCAGTAGTGGCTAGCGTTGGATGCTGGGTTCCATTCTAGTGGCTGGCTCTGGCTGCCCGGATAGCTCAAGGGCCAACTAGCTAGCTGCATGGCCTTTCAGTAATAAGCTGACTTCACATACACTTTCAGAGAGAGATAAATAGATAAAGAAAACTTCCCTGCATTTGCACGCTGTAAAGAAATCAAATGCTACTGAACTGGGTGCCATTTTCCTGAACTCAAATTACATGTTATAGTATTGGCCATTCTTACTGAGATTCTCACTTGAAAATTGAGATTCTCTCACATAAGTTATTTGTTTCAAATGGGCCTCCTACTTGATTCTGTTGTAAAAACAATCCCATTGACATTTATTTAATCAATTCAGGTTATGTTTCATGAATTTGGAAATGCACATGTAGTATTTACCAAGTTAGATATTTTAGGAGTACAATCCTCGGTTCTTTTAGGATTACTCAAAACAATCACATGGATAAACCTAATCCAAGCAGTTGAATAAGTTTAAATTTTCTGTGGCTTTACAATAGACAAAAAGGAGGAATCGATCGAGTTTGGAACCGTCAGTAAATAGTGTTTATCAAGCGACTTAAATATTTTTCAGTAGTATAATTCTGATACTCTTTGGTTATTCACCAAACAAATCACCAACAAAAAGATGATAAATGTTGTCACACACTCACACCAAATTTCGCTGTTTACAAAAAGAATGACTAATCCATGCACATGGACTTGACTAAAATTGAATGAGCTAACTCGTCCTGGCTATACGTCAGCAAAGAGGTGATTTTGTCAACTACTGTAAGCTGTGTATCGCGAGGTGATTTTGTCAATGAAGCTGAACAGAGTCCGTCATTTGCTGTAAAACCGCTTGCAAGCTAGGGATCTCAAAACCTCCAGTCACATGTGTAGTGTTTCTCGTTTTTTTTTTCTGCTACACGGTCACAGGATGCGCAACTCGTGCGCGGATGAAACTGAACACGGTGAAACCGTGAAACGCTCAAACGCACGTGTCCTTCCAGCCTCCGGGTGCGTGAGAGGGAGAAGAAAAGGACACGAACCCGCGTGGTGAAACCGCCAGCCAAGGGTCACAGACACAGGGGCCGGGCACATGTGTTTCCCATGCCGGCTCGCTCGCTTTTGCAGCAGAAACGATGGATTTCCAAAGAAAAAACCAGCTGCCGAACCAACCGTGCGCGCGCGTGCGTGCACGGGCCCGGCAGGCACGGGCGCGGCCACGTGAGCGGGCCGAACCAACCGACCAGCCAGACGAAACTGCCAGAGCGGGGGCACGCGGGATTCGGGGCTCGCGCCGGCGGCCGCCGCGGGTCCAGAGCTGGTTTGGCTTGGCTTCTCGTCACCTGATCCCGCGTCGCGCGGGCGGGGACAAACAAACCGGGGGAAACCGCAGCGTGAGCTCGGCCGCTTTGGCTAATTGGCTTAGATTAGCAGTGACATCGCGGGCGGTTGGATCGGGTCAGCTACTCAGCTCAGGCTCGGCTCAGTCAGATGCGCGTGTGCTCCCAGCGGGAAGGGTCCGGGAAAGCGGACGCGGTGGCACGGCCCGGCACGTGCGCTTCGGTCTAAAATTTGGCTGGGGAATTCAGCGATAGTAGCAGAGTAGTACGGAGTACGTATAATACCCTACACGGCGGAGTCAGTTGGACCGGGTTGAGCCTTTGTTGGGTGTACACGGTAATTTTTTTACATTATTAAGGGCATTCTGACCAGTCAAAAAGATATACGAGTATTTAGAATCAAACATTAAAACCGATAAACACAAAAGATAAAAAAAAAGAATAAAGAAGCCAACTAAAAAGATTAAACTTCTTCTATGGTCTTTCTCCGTCCTTGTTCGATCCTGATGATATCTTGTCACATAGACATCGTACTAAGTCGATCTCTACCACGTAACATAGCGATCCTGCTTATCAGGGACCACCATCCCTCCAATCCAACTTTAATACCGCGATCCGAAGGACTCCATAGTGACGCCTCAAGAGGATAGCGCTGTCAAAATGGTAATTTTTTATCAGTCTTTCTGCATTTCCATGCTCTTCATTCACCCACCCAAAACCTAGTGGTTTTGCAATTTTAACCCGTTCGTCGCGGCTTTCTTTGCTGGAGAGAATGAATGAATGCTACTACTAGCAGCGCTTCTCGGGATTTGCTGTAACTCCCGACCAACACTTACCAGATGTGGTGACAGCATCTGCATCAACCTTTTTTGAAAGAAATCGTTTGCATAAGATTTACGGACCTTTTTTTCCCCTTCCAGAATACTGAACGGAAAGGCAATGGGCGCACATAAGCATACATACGTATTTCTTGCACTTGTGGCATGATTCTTTCTTTTTTTGCGAAACTGTGACACAACTCTGTGTTCAGGGATTAGGTCACCACGACGTTTTCTAATCGCCAAAAGCTTGGCATCATTCTGTTAATCAAAACTAATCTCTCTTACCCCATGGCCTAAAATAAAATCATGATGACGATCGTTTTAGCAATGATAGTTTGGTCAAACTTAAAGATACAGCCAGCTGTTTCTTCACCGATTTTTTGGATATACAAAGAAGCACGCAATTGATTGGCAATGCTATGGAAAAAGAGGCGAAACCGAAAACATACTCCGGTATATAGCCGTATAGGTTTTTTGCAGTCCTGTATGTACATGGCACATGAGAGGCTTACAGGGTGATAGATAATGCAGCAAGTTGCTTTAAAAAAAATAATGCAGCAAGATGTGCTACTAAATGAGAGTAGTAGAGCTGTTAACCTCCAATTCCTCTTAACACCGATTTTGTTGACTGTTCTTACGTCCCATCTTTGCTCCGTCAGAGATTGGACCTGATCTTATCCTCCAGGAAACAGTTGGGGATGCCAGTTTTTATGATAGCAAAGTTGACCTCACCCAAGTGACATTTTTGAAGCAAGTAACAGTACAAGATAAACAACACGCAAATACACGCTGCAATTTGCGCTCAAAGAAAAAAAATTACGCGTGACACACATTCGCCGCGCAAGTGCGCAACTGTCTACAAAACAAAATGGGACTCAAGGGAGAGACGGGCCCGACAATTTTGAAGGAAAGGCCGAATGATTGTCCATTGAGGCGCGCAGAAAATATTAGGCACGTCAAGTCAATAAGGTTTGGTAAAACGATATTCATTCAAAGGTTAAAATGGGCTGTCTCACAAGCACCCGTGTCCCTTATTCCAAAGTCAGCTAAGCAGTCTTGACCAACACGGTGAGACTGGACTTCAAAGTACCAACCCAAACGGAAAAAGAAACAGAATCCATTCAATGGCTCAGGTGCAACATTTTGCTTTGCTGAAGATGGCATTGGTATCTGGAAAAGACTACAGCTTTTGTTTAGATGAAGCTTAATACCGATATAACCAACTGAATAACCCTACAACATCAACAGACTAAACTGCTTCACCAGGAATGATATCGCATGTCTATTGGAGTCACGGGACCACACCTCAAAGGAGGATTACTTCTGCATCCTTTGATGCCCTTCTCATCTTCAGGAGACGCTTGAGGGATTCTTTGTCCAGTTTGTTGTTGTCTTTTATTTGCGCTATTCTGAGTATAGGTGCATCTTCAAGCAAAAGTTTCAAGAAGCCCGACTCTGCACAGGAGCCAGCAAAGTTGTTCAGAACAACTGTACCCAGGCTATTGAAGAGACCGGCCTGGTGATCAATGGAGTCCCAGAAATTCGAGGTGGGTGCATTATAGCCCCTGTAAATAAGCTGCAAAATACAAAGTGTTAAGAAGAGAAATGGAGACATGCGATGTAGCAAAGGGCAGGATTTTCATCAGCTGTACCTGTAGCTCAACGCGTCGCAAGTTGGGAGCAACTTGAAACAAACAGTGAGCAGCGTTTGCTTCGTTCAGATTACCAAGGTCAATCTCCAGGGTTATCTCAGTCAGCCTATTTAACAATCTCGGTAGTTTGCCAGGCACGATTCCATGAGCTGCGCACTGTAAAGTAGCAAGGTGTCACCTAACACACGGCTGAATGGTGAAATAATAAAAGTCAAGGGACAGGCTGTGGCAGCTTCTTTGTTCTTACCTCAAAAGCGTGCCCGAGCAATGAAATGTTTTCAATATCTAAAAGAGAACCAATGAATTGAGAAAGATTAAAGTTGCACCCAGCCCTCGGAACATAACCAGTGTTAACTTGCAGATTAATCACTGCTGAAGAGACATGTGGCGTAACCAGACTGAGGTGTTTAAACATGCCATCAACTCTTAGTATCTTGAGCTTTGTTGAGTGTATACTGATATCGGCAAAGCTGAGCAACCTAGAGAGAATCAATTTCTCTAAGTTTGGGCAATTTGCTACTAATTCACCAATATTGTTTTCCGTTGCACAGAAATCAATAAAATGAAGGGTATGTATTCGCTTGAAACCTGTAAACAGAGGTGGCAACTGGAAAATACAACCTTGCAGGCAAGCGTATTCTAGTTCCTCACAGGAGAAGAAAGAAGAAGGGATTTTGTAATTCCTCCAGATCCTTGTCCTAATTTGAATTTCCTTAACTCCATTTCTGGACAGCATAAGCATCCACCTGTGGATGTGTCCTCCAGGGGATAGCGAATGGACCCGTCGGGCATTCAATTCGAACTTCAGAATTGGGCCATTATGGAGGGAGAGAAACATAATGATGAAATTGACAAATTTGTTACTTTCACCCTCTTCAATACCATTACCTAAATCAAAATCATCTTCCCTGAATATCAAGTCCGTCATTGAAGCCCATGTGTATCTCCACTTCCTTGACAATAGGCATGTTCCTACAGCTTCTTTTATAGGCAAACAACACAGAATTTTGTCTTTGATAACATCTGGCAGATTGCTGATGATGTCAACATTTGCAACAGATTTATGTCTTTTCTTTTGGTAACCTCCACGATCCATTGAATACACACTTCTATTGCAAGAATCTGCATAGGGAATGTGACAAAAATAACTCATAAATATCTAAAGTCTAAACATGAAGCAAAATAGGCTTTCCTTCTTTTCATTATGTTTATAGTTATGACAATTAAAGGACTTCTACGACCTTATGGAGTTACTGCTGGACTCTTTAACAGTTCAAGTTATGCCCATTTTTTTTTAAATTGTAATATATAGGTCACCCAGCAAGGTCCAAGAAAGCTATAGGGGGTGGTGGTAGTCTGGTAGAGTGTGGGAGTCCATGACTCCATGGGCAGCCCAGCCAGCCTGACAGCTTCTTTATTAGCTCAGGTTGGGCCAGGCCCAATGTTAGGAGAAGTTCAAGTCTCACATTGAGCTAGGTGCTTGCTTGATAGACCTAGCCTAATCCCATGAAGCGTGGACACACCTTTTTTTTTCTTATATGTATCTGTGAACACTCTATTATGGGAATAATAATATCTATTTGGGAAAGAAAAATAGTATCTCAAAGTTAAAATCGAACTTGTGGGGTTGGGCAAGTTCAGCATTACATCTTTATGTTGAGATTTTATACGTGAACACGTCTAATATCACGGATGCTATTGAACACAGCATGCTTTTTAGGTGCTAAACTAACGTGTAGACCTTTCTAAAACTCAGCAAATGTTAGTCAAAGGTTCTTGAATGAATACATAAATTCATGATCCAAAATGTTTAGTAAAAAATCATGCATTAAGTATGATGGATTAATTTCAAACATAAAACTTATTGATATAAATGAAAATTCATAGGTTTGAGTCCCTTCTAAATTCCCTAGTAAGAGAATTTCCAGACCTGGTTTTAAGTGAAAATATGAAATTATGTCTAAACATTGAATGTACATCATAAAGTGGGAAAGAGTAGAAAAATATTTCGGACATGGCATGAGATGAGCTAACATAGCTACAAGCTATTATCTATAGTAACAAACGATCCATGCCATGGCCATAGCACCTTTTTGGGCATAAAGCTATAGCTTATTTAAAAAACTCTGTCAATAGATGCCATAGCAGAGTATAGTACTTTGTGCAGGCCATTTCTACAGAGTAGTACCCCACGTGCAATCAAATAGAAGATTTGATAGACAAGTAGATAAGATATCAAGGGAACTTCAGTTGGGAATTGGCATGCAGTAAAAGAGCATACTATCTACTTCAGTTGGCAATATTTTCAGGCTCACTGTGTGCTCTGCCGTTAGCCCATCCAATGCACTTCCATCTCTACATGGAAATAAGGACCACGAGGAAACAACAACTTAATTTTTGTTTTGAAACTACTGGTAGTTGTTATACAACCCAATTTTATCCCAGTACTCCTGATTTTATTATTCTAAATATAGAAATCGCCAAATGGCAAACTGTTTGTTCACCAAGAATAAGCCAGAGGGAGATCCAATGCATTATCTACTGATATTCACCAAAATACACTTCAACACAAGGGGGGTCGAAGTGTGATTGCGCCCCAAACTTTGGACAGCAAAACGGGGGAAAACTTGTGGCGACGCGCAGCTTGTGAGTTGCGAGGCACCGCAGAGCATGCCGAGACACGATGAGATGCGTAGCAAGGTAAGGGCGGAAGACGACCGGACCTCACCTTGCCTGGGGTTTGGGGCTTCGGCTGGGCTGCCCCCCGATCTCCTCCGCTACCCTGTCTCCCAAGTTGGTTTAAGGCTCCTGTTCCCTTCCTTCGGTGCCCGTGCGACCCGGCGGCGCCGTCGCCGAGAAAATCCCTCACGACAGGACGGGGGAATTGGCGCGCCTAATGCGCAATTAGATGGGTGGGCGCGGCCAGGCTGGAGGGGAATTCACGATTCCTTCCGGACGCTGCGCAGCACCGACCCCGCCGGCGTGGGGTGGCGCACCGGAGAAACCACGGTGAGGGGCGTAGCGCCGCGCCGCGCCGGCGTTTCCGAGGTGCCGGATTTGGGTTGGGGGTTTTTGTGGTCGAATCGCGCGACGGGTGTTCTCGGAGTTGGTAGGCGGGGCCGAAGCGCGGCCCAAGTAACCGGGCCGGGGCACGATGAGCTCGAGGTAGCCTGGGCTTGACCGCCGGAGGAGTGGAGACTGGAGAGAAGAAAACTCGGCCTTCAGACCTACATTTGGGCCTAATTAAGCCGAATCGCCAAGTGTGTTTAACTGAATTTTTTGTGTGAAAAATGCATTGTCCAACAGGTGATTTAATTACTAATTAGCCTTCAGGTCTATATTTTATCCAACAGTTGATTTAACTCAAAGTACTGCTCCTCCAAAAATAAATAGTAAAATGCTTATGCACCAGAAATATATGTTTTTTAATGTATATATGCAGGCACATCCTTTTCTTAATGTGGAGCTAATGGAAGGCAATACTACCGTGCACACATATGTATATTGGCATGTCACGCCAACAATCATGTGTCCCTGAGCCTTGTTTACGCCGACTGCTCTCGTTCGATTCAACAGCCATCCCCTTGTGAGCGTCTCCAACATATCCACATTTTTCAATCCAACTATCGTATTAGGGTGCGTTGATAAAATATAGTACTCAATATATTTTTTCCTAATATAATTATTGAGATAAACCAATAATCCACGCTAACCCTCCCCAAATAAAATGAGAGTTGGATCTCTCCCAATAGATTAGTTGGACTATGATGAGATTATTGGAGAACCGCAGATGCAACTCTCTCAATATCCATGACTTAAATATTGGAACATTCTCATCAATTTGTTCTAGATAAATATGTATTAGGAGACTGCTAGAGTTGCTCTTATTGCGAACCGGAGGTCATCCCGCACAAATGCACAATGACAGCTTTAATAATCAAAGCATTCGCTGCATACTCATGTAGAAATTTGCTGGTGAGCTACACAAATGAAACCGCCGTGGCCATGTGTGCCTAATTTAGAATAAACTTGTAATATTGTTTTCTCGATCGTAACAGTGGACAATTTGGATAAATTTAACGGGCTCGCTTTAGACCTTTCTTATTTTTATAAAAAAGAATCTAAATTACTCCCCTTAAGCACGATCAAAGTCTTGACAATCCCGTGAACTATTGTTGGTTCAATTTACTCCCTGGCCATGGCAATTTATCAAATCTACCCTTTAATAGAATTTATTTTTTGTTTCTCTTTGCATAAGTGGAGTTTTATGTTAAAATATTGTGGAGTGACAAAGAACACCATAACAAATATTTTTTTTAAATATTTATTCTTATTGATATATAATGACATCTAATATTAAATTAACTTAGTGATATAAAGTTGTATAAAAAATAATTAAGAAAAATTCAAAATATATTAAAAAAATACTTTATCATATTTATTATCACCTCAGCTCCACTCGTCCACGGAAAAATAAAAATGACAAATTTTACAAAGAAATAGATTGGAACAATTTACATAGTTGAGTAATTTCCAGACTTTGTCCATACTTGAGAGAGTAATTTGGACCTTTTTCTATTAATAATGAAAGTGGTGGGTAATATTTTCTTTTTAAAAAATTGAATAGATGCAATAACTATTATTACCAATTGTAATTAAAGTCCGTCAATTGATGGTAACATATTTCTGATTTTTTTTGAGAATTGTAGGATTTTTTTTCAGCATGTCTTATGAGTATTAACGTAGAAGTTCAAAATGATTCACCAATGTGAACAAGGAAACATTTCTTGATTTAGAAACTATACTTGTTTTGAGCAATGACTACTCGAATGACGCCATAGCAAAGTTCAGTGGGCATAGATTGTGAAACACACGCCACAAAAACACAAATAGACTCTATGCAACGGTGTTGGGACGTGGCGACTGCTCTTGGAACTGAAATCCAGCTCCATCTCCATCCCAGCGTCCACCAGGCCACCCTTAGTCCATTCACTACACACGGAAGTGATGCAACCAAACCGTGTTCACGTGGACGATTTCCAAGCCCGTCCGCGTCGCCGAGCTAGTCAACGCAGAGTTACTGGAAAGATACTCGTAGCATCCCAAAACAGCCGAAATCGCACGGAAATTTCTGGCCAGAACCACCAAAAAACCTCTCCAACTGGGTGAGCACGGCACGGCCGCGGCCAGCCTTCGACAGCCGTTGACCCCACAGTTCCTCACTCTCCTCGTCTCCAACCGCTAGCAGAGCCTCGATCTCCGGCCGGCGAGATGGCGGAGGCGGTGGCGGGCTGGCTGGTGTGCCCGATCATCAAGATCGTCATGGACAAGGCCAAGTCCTGCGCCTCCGACAGGATCAAGTGGCTGGGCGACGGCGTCCCCAAGGCGCTCAAGCGGCTGGAGCACTCGCTGGAGCAGCTCCGCGCCGTGGCCGGCGCTGTCCAGGCCCAGCGGCGGGGCTCCCCGGACAGGAGCGGGGACCCCCGCCTCCGCGCGTGGCTGCAGCAGCTCGTCGACGCCGTGTACGAGGCCCAGGACGTCCTCGACGACTTCGACGACTCGGCCCCGCCGCCCGAGTCCGCCGTCGTCAGGCTCGGCAAGCGGATCCTGGGCGCCGACGAGCGCGTCAACAGGCTCAAGGACGCCGTCGAGAAGCTGGAGGCTCTCCAGGCCACCTCCACGGCGCTGATGCAGGCGGCGGCCGCCGTCAATGGGTCGGGATCGGGCTCCGGCGACCTGAGCGGCCATCACCACCAGCCGCACGGCCGGGCCACGGGATCCGTGCGCCACCACGAGCACGTCGTGTTCGGGCGCGACAGGGAGCTGCAGGACATGGTATCCTGGCTCGTGGCCACGCCCGGCGGCGGCGCCCAGTCTGCCAGTGTCCCTGTCGCCGCCATCACGGGCCATGGCGGGATGGGGAAGACCACGCTGGCGCAGCTCCTGTTCGAGGATGAGAAGGTGGACTCCACCTTCGACCTCAAGATCTGGATTCAGCCTGCCGCCACGGACAACGAGCTTGAGCTCGCCATGCAACTCCTGCAGTCCGCCAACGTCGATGTGCCGGACGGCATGATGAACTTCAACTGGCTGCAGGTGAAACTCCGGGAGGAAGTCTCGTCACGCAGGTTTCTGCTGGTGATCGACGACGTCTGGAACTGGAAGAGGGAGGACGTGGACGGCCATGTCTGCCGAGAGATGTGGTCCAAGGTGCTGGCACCCATCAGCCATGGGGGGACGGCGACGGGGAGCAAGATCGTGATCACCACTCGCCAAAAGAAGGTGGCAGATTTGCTGCGCGCAAGCAAGGAGGTCCGGTTGGATGACTTGCCAGCCGATGCCATCTGGTCGCTGTTCAAGAGGTGCGCCTTCGGCGAGGAGGACATTGATAAGCAACCTCAAGAACTGCAAGACTTGGGGACGAAAATTTTCCAAAAGCTCAAGGCGTCAGGGTCACCGATGGTAACTAAGGTCGTTGGACAGATGCTGGAAGGCAACCGCAGGATTAGCCACTGGAAAAAAGTGCTTGATATGGACAGCTTTGACAATGTTTCGGAAGCATTAGAGTTGTGTTACCAGAATTTACCAGAACACCTGCAACCGTGCTTTGCCATCTGTAGCTTATTTCCGAAGAACTGGAGGTTCAAGCGAGATAAGCTGGTGAAGATTTGGATGGCCCTTGATTTCATCCAGGCAGACGATGGTGGGAAGATGGAATTGGAGGATGTGGGAAGCCATTACTTTGATCAGCTTGTGGCCAGGTCCTTTTTTGACAGGCAAAAGATGGGGCGTCGGAGATACTATCACATCCATGACCTGATGCATGATTTAGCCGAGAAGGTTTCTCGGTTTGATTGCGTGAGAATTGAAGATGCAAAGAAAGAGATTCCCAAGTCAATTCGGCACTTATCTGTGTCCAGTGATACCATGGCGCAGCTCAAGAGCCGGTGTGAGCTCAAAAGATTGCACACATTGCTGATTCTCAAGAACCCTTCCTCTTCGTTGGATCAATTGCCAGCTGATCTTTTCACGGAGCTGAAAAGTCTTCGAGTTCTTGGTTTGGAAGGCTGCAATATCATTCGTCTTCCGGAGAGAATTGGGAATCTTAAATACCTCAGGTACCTGGCCCTTTGCAAATCAATCACCAGGCTTCCACAAGCAGTGACAAAGCTCTATCGTCTTCAAACCTTTAGTAGTCCTAAGGGGTCTGAGCTCGAGGTCCCGGAAGATATTGTCAACCTGAAACGTATACGTCATTTGGATATGGATACATCAAAAATCACTGGTATTGGTAAACTGATTCACCTGCAGGGATCAATTAAATTCCATGTGAAAAATGAAAAAGGGCATACTTTAGCTGACTTGGATGGAATGAGCGGTCTTCGAAAAGAGCTCCATATCAAGAATCTTGATGTTGTAATGAATCAGCAAGAAGCTTGCCAGGCTGGATTAAACAAGAAGGAGAACGTTAAGGCCCTGGAATTAGAGTGGAACTCGACCGGTAAGAGTGTGCCCTCTGTTGAGGCTGAAGTTTTGGATGGTCTTGTGCCGCACCAATATGTTAAAAAGCTTCTTATCAGAAGATATCGTGGTAATAGATCACCAAGCTGGCTGAACCCAAGCTTGAAAGAGAGTGAGTTCTACTTCAAATACCTGCATTTGATCAATTGTAGAAAGTGGGAGGTCCTACCTCCTCTCGGGCAGCTTCAATGCCTCAAGGTTTTGCGTTTGAAAGAAATGTGTTCAGTGAAAAAAATCAGTGGTGAATTTTATGGAACAAATTCACCTGCATTTCCATCTTTAGAGGAACTTGAATTTGATGATATGCCACAGTGGGTTGAGTGGGACCAAGAAGAGAAGAACATCGACGTGTTACCTAAACTGCGTAAGTTGAAGCTTTTGAACTGCCCAGAGTTGATTAAGGTGCCTCATCTCCCTCTATCTGTGCGGAAGGTCTCAATCAAAAGTACAGGATTTGTTTCACAACTGAGGCTATCCTCCTTGTCATCAAAAGCTTGCAAGTTTGCATTAGATACAAGTTCTGCCACTGTCCTTACTGATGGCTTTCTGCACCAGCAACAGGTAGAAGCCATTGCTATTTTGACTCTGAGGAACTGCCAAGATGTGAAGTTTCAAGAGCTTCAGGGGCTGACTTCCTTGAAAAGTTTACAAATATCCCATTCAAAAATTAATGACGAGCAGCTGGGCTCTTGTTTGAGGGGATTGCATGCACTTACCTTGCTTGAAATATCTAACTGCAGCAAAATCACACATCTTCCACACATGGAAATTCCAGAAAGCTCAGACTGCTTAACAAAAATTCATGAGCTACGCATTCAGCAATGTTCCAAATTTTCCTCTCTGCACTCACTGGCCAGTTTTGTGGCACTAGAAAGTATGTTGATCGAAAATTGTTCCAAGGTCACTATGGAATCTTTCCCTACCAACTTCAACAGCAACAACTCTCTGAGAAAGCTGAGCATTATGAATTGCGTTGAGTTGGAGTCGCTCCCAAGTGGCTTTCCGTCTTCTCTGCAAGTTCTTCATCTGACTGGGTGCAAACCAACTCTGATGAACCAACTGCAACTTAAAGATGGACCAGAATGGGATAAAGTAGTTAGCATTCCCATGAAACAAATCGGCTGATTACAAGCTTTGTTATATGATGTAGCATTATGTAGTTTTAGTGGCTTTTTCATTATTAATTGAGAATGTCATCTTTATTATGAGATGATACTGTAATACAATGAAAGATAGCACCGTGCCTTTTAGAGTTATATGAACTAAGAATTCATATTTCTTAATTCTTACAGAATAATACTTATAATTAATGAGATGTAGCACCGTGCCTTTTGAAGTTACGCTAACAGCATGCATTCTCCATTGCAAATTTTCAGAACAAGGAGTTTACAATGATGCTGAAAATTTGTATCTGAAATCCTATTATAAAGGACAAAGATACTGGACGAAGCATGGTTGCCAACTATTCTCAGCTAGAGCTGTTTGTTACTGTTTGAAATTGTACTATGATGACATGTATTCATCATGTCTGTGTTGAAAACTTGAAATATGTTTTTATTTATGTTTCTGTTAAAGATGGTGTTGTCACCATCATTGAGTGAAATTTACTTATTTACTGATTGTTCTTTCCATTGCAAAAAAGAAAGGCCTTTTGATCTGCATTAGAAAACAGAAATAGACTCTAACACTGAAAGGGTGCATCAGCCCCTAATTCCACAAACCCCTGACGAACTCATAAAAGTATAAAACTATAAAAGGACCCAAGTTATTCAGTGTATCTCTTTCTAGGCCTCATGCGAGGTTCGTTGCAGTTGCAGACAAATAAAAAAATGCAATCTCTTCAAAACTAAGTTGCATTCGCTTCGGTTCAAATTAGCAGTTAGCTAGTTATACTGTCTTAAGCTTGCTATTGGGCTCCTCAGATTTAAGGAACCACTTGCTATCAAACAGGAATTAGGGAGGGCTCCATACCCCCTTTGTAGTCATCTTTTCTAAATAGAGTCTCAAGATTGCTATCAGACTCCTCACATTTAACGAACCACTTGCTATCCACTATGTTCTAGGGAAAACTCAAATGCACAGAATCACAAAATGGAATCCACAAGCCATCAAAGCAAAACTGCATCCTAAATGTAGTCCCAGGGTACCATATCTTTACTTCATTTCTTGTAAGAAAAGGAACAATAGTGAACACAACAAGTGAAAAACAAAAATACAATACTTTACAAAATGAGAAATAAAAAAGAAAAGTAAGAACTATACAGAGCTCATGAGGGTACCCAAAATTAGACAGAACTAGAAAATAGTCCTGCAATTGGGGGCGGGGGCTTTAAAAACTGCAGGTGCCATCCTGGAGATCAGCAAACAAACCAATAGGCAACAGTTTAAAGTTCTGAAGGATGTGAACAGCCGGAATCTTGATCCACCAACCAAATTGGAGTTATTCTGAAATCAGACAGGTTGACTCCAAATGAACTTTAAGGTATTGAATTGCTCTTTTCTCAGAAAGAAATACATTGGACCTCATGTCTGCCCCTGGGGTCATTTGTAAAGTTCAATTCTGAAAGCATACCAGGAAGCTGGTTGTGCTATCAATCAATCAGCCTCGCAGGTTAATCCTTTGCCCATAACACTATCACCTAAGAAGAACAGAGTTCAACTCTTGTGCATAGTGTTATACATCACTCCTTAATAATTGACCTTATGTCCATAACATGTTTTGAGATGTTTAACTGTAAGAAATTTGCCAGCACCTCCAGGATGGTTATCATCGAATATCAATACAGGTAGCACCTCAAGATACCGAAGCCTGTATATACTCTTGGGAAGAGTGCTAGTTATACTGCACAAAGCTAGGTAATGGAGATGAACCAACTGACTAATGGTTTCTGGTAATTCTGCAATATCAGATTCACTAAGATCTAGGACACACAAGTTCTTACATTTTGCAAGAAGTTTACTAGGGAAATGACTCGAGGATAACGATGAGCTTCTGAGAACTAACAACGTGCGCAGCCTTCCCAATCTGTATTTGCTCTTGAGCTGTGGTAAATAATCAGTTGAGACAGACAGGTGACGAACTGTTGGTGGAATCACAACAGGAATATCCTCATTGATTTTCATGCACTCTTGAGCAGAAAAATGCTGTGCCAAAACATGCATTAGGTCATCCAGGAAGTAATATGTTTGCTGATCTTTATTTGCAGACCCAAAGAAAGATCGCGATAGGAGATCATCAAAGTATTTGTGCCCTAAATCTTCTAACCTCATCCCTTCTGTTGGTGGTTGAATGAAACCGAGAGCCATCCACATTTTGACCAACCTGTATCGATCAAACCTCCAGGTCGTTGGGAAAATGCTGCAGTACGCAAAGCAACGCTGGAGGTGACCTGGCAATTTTTGATAACTGAGTTGGACGGAGGAGATAATAATATTCTCACAAATTTCAGTGTCCATCAGTGCTCTCCATTTCTGCGTGCTCCTGGTGTTCCTTAGCACTTCCCCGGTAACTTTAGTGGCTAAAGGTGAACCCTTCGCCTTTGCAGCAATAGCTCTCCCACACTCTAGTAACTCTGGAGGAAAATCCATGGTTTCACCACCCAACGCGGTCTCCTTCAACAACAACAAACAATCCTCAAACTTTTATCCATCAAGTGTTACCACATATGTGGCATTCAGAACCTCTGCAACTAGCTTCATCCGAGTGGTGACCAGGATCTTGCTCCCGGTTGCGGCAGAGCAAAGAGGTGCCAACACTTTGTTCCAGACAGCACTATTCTCCAGCTTGGTCTTCCCCTCGTCATTCCAAACATCATCAAGAACTAGGAAGAATCTCTTTGATGAAACCAGTTCCCCAAGCTTCTCCTGCAATATTTCCAAACTATCACCATAGGATGTATCATCTGCACCACCAATGGACTGTAATATCTCCCTGGTGAGCTCAGCTTCGTCCAACCTATCCCAGACGCAGATCCAAGCTCTAAGATCAAAGCACCCTTCAATCCTCGCATCATTGTACACGCACTGAGCAACCACGGTCTTTCCCATTCCTCCATGGCCAACCACTGCAACAACTGGCGTTACCGAACGGCATATTTCCTCGCAATCGCCGAGCAGCCTGCCGACTATGTCGTCGCGCTCTTTGTCACGCCCGAAGACCCTGCGCTGCGCGAGCACGGACCCCGTCACGCGGTTCGGCGATCGCACCCCGCACCCCGCTGCAGGGCCGAGACGCAGCCGCTCCGAGTCGTCGCGGGCGCCGTCGAGCCGCTGGGCCAGCCGCCGCAGCCTCCGGTCGGGGCCGCGGAGCGCGGCGCCGACGCAGCTGGAGATCCCGGGGCCGGCCAGGCGCCGGCGGTCGAGCTCGTCCAGGAGGTCCTCGGCGTCCGCCACGGCGCCGCCGAGCTCGGCGAGCCAGGCGTGGAGCGCGGGGGCCTCCGCGCCGCCGGGCGGGGGCCACGCCCGGCGCTCCAGCTCCCGGGCGACGGGCTGGATCCGGAGGAGCGCCGCGGCGAGGCCCGCCAAGCCGGCGTCGCCGCGGGACAGCGAGCGAGCGCGGCCGGCGAGCGCGGCGAGGTCCTGCGACACGGGCCACGGCGCGGGCGCGGGTGCGGGCATCGTCGGGGAAATCGATCGATTTGGCTGCGGGGCTTGCTACCGTTGGCGCGGCGATGAAGTGGGGAATTTTGCGTGGGGATTCTTTGGTCGCCGCTTCCGTTCCGCTTCGTTGACTTGGCCCAACCCCTGGGGCGTAAACGTCGGTTCAAGACTAGAGCCACACAAGGCGCGGTCAAGGACGACGCGGGGGTCTGCCGGCGTGTGGCGTGTCTGCGCGTGAGTTCTCTGCGTAAATACAATGGCCGTTTTCATCAGGACAGCAAACAGGTTTCAGCCAGTTTGACCTGACAAATTGAGCAATTAGCTTTCCCACACAAAAAAGAAAGAGCAATTAATTAGCTTTCCAAAGTGGTGAAACATGAGCTGCAAGACCCCACTTTGCATAGTGCTCCTGCCATGTGCCAACAGAAGTAGAGAAATCTTCGATGTAATACTGTAACCTACTAATCTCGCCTGACCAACCCGTACGGTCACTCCGCGTATCCTCTCCAATCCCGTGCAGTGGTGAGAACGTGCCTCGGGTTCACTCAGTTTCTTGCGAGTTTATTTGAATCCGAACCATATTTGGTGAAATGCGTTTCAGTTCCATGCCGTGTTCATGTGCTTTGATTTCACCGATGCTGTATCATTTCCATGCTTAGTGCTTATTTCAGTTCGAATTCATGCATAGTCCTTGAAATTTGAGCCACTTTCATGCTGTCAAGTTCAAGTGCAAATTCAGTGCAAAAATCCACGGAAACATCACACAAAAGCCATCCGGCTTCCAGTCTGACAGTTAACCTTTCTTACGGAGTACATAGCATACTTCTACCACCAAAAGTCCCCAGATAACCAGAGGAACCCAGACTACATGGAAGAGACGACAGTACAAAAATCACAGGTAACTAGCTAAGCTTCCTCAGTTGCCATTTCGTTTTTCTTGCCACGGTCGGCCTCTTCCATCATCTCCAGCTCAAACTCAGGCTCATCGAGCGAGAGGGTAGCAAACTCGAGGATGCCAGCCACGATGTTGGACGCCAAACAATCACCTTCCACATCCCACAGCTTTGACTCCGGATCCGTGTAATAGTGCTCCGTAGTTCGTGAAAAGAGACGCAAGTTAGTGTGCACGAACACCAGATCGTCGGCCCATTCAGGGAGCCGCCGTTTGCTTGCCATGATCCTATGAATCAGGCTGTAAGTGCTCCAGTTCCTCCCGTAGCAGGAAGAAGAGGCGGGCTGGTAAAGAAGCTTGAGAGCTAAGCTCTGCAACCTTGGTGCTGAAGCTCCATGCGTCACCCACCATATCTTTGGGTCGAGTATGTCCCTGTCGACCGTGGAATCTAAGCTGAAATGTTCTTTTCCCAAATGAGCAAACCCCGCATACTCTTCCTTAATTTTCTTCAGGTCATCTGCTGCAGGAAACAGTTTCTTCAGGCAGTAATTTTTCATTTCAGAAATTTGAGCATCACAATGTGGGGATAGATGATTAGAATCTTCATCGATCCAACTATCGCTGTAGTATCTACAAAAGAGAACAAAAGGTTAGCATTGTCATGGCTTGAAAAAGGTAAACCAGAAAGTTGCTTGCTACTAACTAGGATTCACCTCGGATTTAGCGCGTAAGCTAAACAACCAAGTGGTGTTTTGCTCTTGCTCCACCAATCCACTAACAAGCCATGCACAGTAGTGTAGAATGCTGACTCCTCCCCAGGCACCTTCCCTTCATGCTCATAAATGACAACCTTTACCTTCTCAATCATATTATTCCACATTCCATATATCAAATGGAGGCATGCCTTTTCCGTGTCCACCACACGTATCATTGAATATATAGGCTCAGTGAAAGCAAGAATGTAGTCGACTTGATCCCACCACAAATCATCAAGAAGTTTCTTCTCCACAATTTTTGCTTGTCCCATATTATCCTTCCTGTAAGCAGTCCACTGGTCACAGATGACCATCCTTTGAAGAGATTGCTTGATCGATCGGAACCTCTTTAACATGACAATATCAGAAGCAAATCTTGTGTCAGCAACGGTAAGCATCTTCAACTTACTGAACTCATCAAACATTGACAACGCCATGGAGTGATCAACTATGAAACTCTTGATAATAGTTGAAGCCTCAATAACACCCGAAATCCATTGGCAATCTTTGACTGTCACATTTTCACTATTCATAGCAGCACAAATACTCTTCAACGCAAGACTTACAGTATGAGCAACACTTGCCATCCACTGGATGTGGTTGTACTTTTCTTCAATGAACACCCCAGCATCTCTGCAAACAGGATCATTATCTGTGATCACCTGGACAACATTTTCTCGTCCAACATCTTCAATTGCAGCAATAAGCTTTGCTGCAATATACTCCTTTCTCTTCACCTTATCTTCATTGTAAATTGCTCCCAAAAAGACTGGCCCGCTTTCAGAAACAGCTAGAATGTTGATAACTGGTCGCCTTTCAGCATCTGACCACCCATCACAAACAATTGTCACACCTGCCTTCCTCCATGTGCTTTTGATTGTCTCTAGCACACCTTTGATACGTACCCTTTCTTGTTTCAAAAGAGTTGTGTCGGTGTCGGAAATGGCCGGCACTCCCTACACCGCACAGAAATGCGCTGTGTCTCGTCCCTTGATGGTCGATGCGGAAGCTAACACAAGGACACGGGTTTATCCTGGTTCCGGCCACGGGGCCGTACGTCCAGCAGGGGCGTGCTCGCGCACTCGTATTAGCTTTGCACCGGGGTGCTTGTAGAGTGGAGCTACAAGTGGATGCGGGAGAGGAGAGACGTTCTCCAAGTCCCTGGTTTGTGGTGAGAGTGATTGAGTCTGGTGCCGATATCGGGTGTGTGTTGCTGTGTGTTCGTGTCTCAGCGTGAGCCAAGGCGTGCGAACTGTCCCTCCTTTCTACAGGGCTCCTGCCTCTCCCTTTTATAGTTCAAGGGGGAGAAGGATTACAGTCGTGGGTACAGTGCGTACTACAGTGCGAGCTACAATGCGATCTGTACGATGTATCTTGCAGAGGGGGCATGCTTGCTTCAGGCGTATCCCTCCCCTGTAGTTTAGTTGAGAATGTCTTTAGGTCCTGTCCATTGGTACGACGCTTCTTTGCATCTGTCTTGTCAAAGCCTCGAGGGGTCGCTCGATGCTGCCTCGAGGCGGCAGGACTATCGCTTGGTCCCTCGCTCGAGGGGGGCTTCGTGCCGCTTCGAGGGGTCGCTTGCCGGGGGCACGGAGGCTAGCGTGGTGTAGGCTGCAGCCTAGTGTCAGACACCTTTACCAGTTATGATGACCAGGAGAATATGGCCTGCTCCGTTGGGCCGGTACGGCCGGCTTTTGCCCTGGCGACGGTGTCAGGCCGTATTCGTACAGTGCGGCCACCGCTCGGGTGGCCCGATAATCTTCTGTATTCGCCATGGGGGGCCCCTTCCGTTGAGGACGGGGGTAGGTGATGTAGGTGTGCAGCCTACCGTTGCCACAGTGTACGCTCCGTCACCCGGAGACGTGGTTGGCAAGGGTTAGGAGACCCTTTGCTTGCCTTGCCGGACCGGCAACGTCGTTTGACCAGGGCTCGCCCCCCGGTCATTGGTGGTTTCTTGTTGGTGGGGTCCCCTAGACCCGCTCGTGGGCGTTTCGGCGTGGGAGGCGACGGGGGCCCCCGGTGAAGCTGTGCGGGAGTACGATTGGAGTCAGCGACACCAGGGGTACAGTGCCGCGCATGCCCCGCGCGGCTCTCGCCTGTCCGCGTTGCAGGGGACACAGTGCTCTCAGATCTTGTCAGAGGCGACGTGCAAGGAGGATTTCTCTTTTGACTTCGGCGCCCGGTGCGGGAGTTGGGATCGCCGGTCCCTGCGCCGCTGATGAGGTGCATACTCGAGGTGTCGAGATGAGCTCGAGCGAGGCGGAGCTGGGGTCTGTGGCTCGAGGGGGAGGCGTAGTACCCTCGAGCGAGGCGGAGTTTTGGGTGCGAATGCGTCGTACCCTCGCGGGCCATTGTCGGGCCTGGGTGGCTGGTAGTGGGCCGCATGATTTTGCTGGCGTGGGTCCATGTGTTTGCGGGAGGTAGTCTTTGTTGTGCGTTTTTGAGGGTGGTTACCCTGATGATTAAGGGACCCCCTAATTTGGTCCCCGACAGTAGCCCCCGAGCCTTTATGGGAGCGGTTCGCTCGTATAAGGGATCCATCTCGAGGCGGCGTCTTGTGACGTCCCGTTGTTGGCACTCCTTACGGCCTACAGATAAATCCGCAAGCGGACGGATACCGATGTAGCTTTCACCCGGGAGTATTCCAAGGTATCGATTTCCACGGAGAACGAGAAGTGTACTAATCCTAAACTAAGTTGTCCTAGGTAGATGGTGTGGATGAAATGGAATGGATGAGATGGATGACGACAACAAGGAGAGAAGAGAAGAGGTAAGAGGGTAGAGAGGGTACGGGTCTGATAAAGGTATTCTACCGATTGATTGAGCAGATCAGAGGATACAGATAGATACTTGCTTCGGGACTACAGAGCCTCCGACACACAGAAAGGGGTGAGAAGGGGTGCTGGTTACCCTGAACCTTGGGTCCTAAGACACCGGAACTAACGTGATGGGCTACGAAGACCGAAAGGGCTGTCACCACCTTACGGCTACCACCTCCGTTGCGACGGGCAGAAACTAAGTTAGCCTCAAGTATAGGCACCACGCCTACAGTAGTTGACTAGTACTTATCTACTGCAGACAGATAAGCACTCAAGCTAAGCAGCTAGTATACAATTATACTACACAACTAAGCATTGAACGAAGAACCAGCAAGCATATAAAAGTAAGAACTGAATGCTCAATTAATCAGAGAGAGATACAAGAGTTACCAGACAAGACCCCGATGTTACTCGAAGTGAAGTCGCATCCGTAGAGGTACAGCGGGAAGAGGGGCCGACACTTTGGCTCCTCTCCGGGACGCTCACCTCTCCTCTCTCCCTATCTCTACTGATACAAGTGGAGAACTAACAGTGCTTCGCCTGCACTCTACTCTTGTGTTGTATGTCTTGCAGGTGACCAGGGGTCTCAATTTATAGTGGCCCGGGTCGGTGGAGGAGTGGAGCAGCGGCCAAGGCAGCTCAAGGCGGCTCCGGGCCGTTCGGCCGAAGTGGCTGGTTCGGCCGAACCGATGTGTTCGACCGAACGGGCACGTGGCACCGCCTTGGTGCCGAGGCGGTGGACTTCTGGGGGCGGTTCGGCCGAAGTGGGCCGTTCGGCCGAACGGGCCCTGCGGCCTGGCAGCGCTCCCCCGTGCAACCTCTGCCCTGTGGGCCCTCCTGGCTAGTTCCTGGTACTTGGCTTCGAGTTGGACCGGCCCCGGATGAGGTGGCGGTCGTCTACGTGTCATCCCGGTCGCTGCTTGAGTGTCGGTGACGTGGATGGCTTCCCGATTTCGTATACGGCTAAGGGCGGTAACCGGCCGAATCGTGTCGTTCGGCCGAAACGGTCATTTCCGACCCTTGTAGCACGTGTTTCTCCATTTTGTACTTGCACAGAGGACAATCACCAAAACTTGTGGAAATAGTCAGTGATAAGCCCTATAGCTATGGTGCGTGTCTCCATTGTGTCTGTTTTATACTTGGTTGGAGGTCGGAAATCGGTCTGTAACGACCGCCAACAAGCTCCCCCAAGCTTAGCTCTTTGCTCGTCCTCGAGCAAAGATAAAAACTTAGGCTCGGTGGATCAGGAGTTGCTACAATGTCATTTCTCTTGCAGGTAACTTTATAAACAACTAGTACTCAAATTTTTACTTGAATTACTAGCAAGGTATAATTCACCATTTTACCTATGGGGCTTATAGCAATCTCCTTATCTTGGGCGGTTGAAAGGATGAACAATTTAACTTAGTTTTATTCCACTCTACTCTTTTCAGGATCCTATCTCGGAGTTTTCACCCTTTTGTGAAAAGATAAATTGTTCCTCATTGGCTCACTCAATCGCTCAAGTGTATTTGAATCCTTACCAAAGGCTTTGCCTTCTTTTCATCCTAACATCTAATTTGGCTTTTTGTGTGGCTCAGGGACAAAGGATGAAGGCATACAAGCATCTTATATTTTGCTAAGTCAAAGACCGGATCATAGGAGAATCAAATCATACTCTAGATCGAGAAGTGAAAGTGTGTGGAATATGTGGACTTTCATGGAATGATTCTTCCTCTCCTTGATTTATTTTTCGAGAGCATGGGCTATCTTTTATTCATATTTTTGCCATGCCACTTGGCATGCTTTTCTTTTTCTCATATTTTTGCCATGCCACTTGGCATGCTTTTCTTTTTCTTTTACATAGCCCATGCCTCTACTTCAAAGATATTCAGAGAGGGAATCAAAGAGCATGAAATTTTTTTATAGAATGGATGATGGCATGGTTTTGCTAACTCCCAATGTAGGAATTGCAAGTGAGAGGTGGAGTGTATGTGAATCTCGATCTTAGAAGCATGAAAGATTTCTCACTAAGGTCACAACAATTTGACAAAACTCACTAAGATGACAAGCAGCATATGGTAGAAAGTTTAGAACTAATCCTATCATATGGCTCTGGTAGGTATTATGACCAATGAGGAACTTTGTTTTATTTTTGAAAGCATAATCATCCGAGATTTTCACCATACTAAGAGCAGAAATAGAATTCAACCAAAGTATCACTATACCAATCCCCACAACAACCTAGACTTGGAATAAGGCACATGCTCCCACAAGGTTTTCAGGTTCATTTCTACTCATGCCAAATAACTCAAGCATAGTCAAGCAACTAGTTGCAACAAAGTACTAGCAAAATTAATGACAGAGCAATCATTCATCATTTCCAAAGTGAGAGGCATATGATTCATTCCATGCATGGTTGAGAGTTAATTTTATTCAAGGGAAGTATTTTCAATTGAATGACCAAAGTGCTGAGTAATTCGGAACGTACCTGATGGGGGTGCTCCCCCAAGCTTGGACTCTTCACTGGTAGGGATTCAACCTTGAAAGGTACTGAGTCAGCTGGTCGGCCTGCTCATTCTCGTCCTGTTCCTCCACTGTGTCATGCCTGTACTCATGTATCTTTTCGTTAAACAAGGCAATCTCCGGTTGGTTCAAATGCACCAACCGGAGCGACAATTTTATTCGTTTTGCATTCAACTCTAATTTTATTTATTCTTCGAACTAAAATTTGGAACAAATGATTGGAAGGGAAAATTCAGAGCACCCTAATCATGAATCTAAGCAAAATAAATGAATCACACAATTAACTAACACACCAAACTAAATTGAACTAAACGATGCTCTATCTAAAGACGGACGGGGTTCAGAGTTCTATGAACTCGACGACATCTAATTCGTCGAGTGGTGGAGGTTCTGGTTCTAGGAAAACCTTCAACCGCTGTCCGTTGACCTTAAAGGTGTTTCCGTCCTCGCTTTGCAAAGTGACGGCCCCATGAGATGCATCATTGATTACTGTGAATGGGCCGTCCCACTTGCTCCTCAACTTCCCGTGACCGAAAAGTTTGACACGGGAGTTGAAAACGAGGACCTTATCTCCCGGCTTGAACGTCTTGACCTTGATTCTCTTATCATGCCATCTCTTGGTCCGTTCCTTATATAGCCGGGAGCTGTGGTAAGCTCGTTCCCTCATTTCATCTAATTCGGCCAATTGGATCTTCCGCTTGAGGCCGGCAGCTGGAAGGTTCATACCCCACTTCCTAATGGCCCAGTGAGCTTTGAACTCCATCTCTACTGGTAAGTGGCAGGTCTTGCCATATACTAGCTGATATGGGGTCATGCCTATGGGCGTCTTATAGGCCGTACGATATGCCCAGAGTGCATCCGGGAGTTTATCCTTCCATTGCCTACCCATCTCATTTGCGGTCTTCTGCAGAATATTTTTGATTTGTTTGTTTGATGTTTCTGCTTGACCGCTAGTCTGAGGGTGATAGGGTGTAGCAACATTATGCTGCACCCCCAGACTTGAAAGATACTTATGGAAGGCTGAATCAATGAAATGTGATCCGCCATCACTAATGACTATCCTAGGAACGTCGAAACGCGGAAAGATGTACTCATGACACATTCGTCTCGTGTTCCTAGAATCGGCGGCTACACAAGGTAGAGCTTCCACCCACTTAGAGACATAGTCTACTGCCACTAGGATGAACTAGCAACCCTCGGAAATTGGGAAGGGACCCATGAAGTCCACTCCCCAAACATCGAAAATTTCTACTTGAAGATTGCTAGTGAGTGGCATTGCGTCTCTAGTATTGATGTTCCCATGTTTCTGGCAGCGGGGGCACCGCATGACAAATGCTCTCGCATCCTCATACATGCTGGGCCAGAAAAAACCACACTGCCAGACTTTAGCATTGGTCCGGAATGCACCGTAGTGTCCTCCATACGGGGCTGCGTGACACCTCTCCAGGATTTTATAAGCCTCATGTGCGGGTACGCACCTTCTGAGGAGTCCGTCGCTACAAATCCTAAAGAGGTACGGGTCGTCCCAAAGGTGTAGTCGGCTCTCATAGGCTAGACGTTTCCTATTCTCTCCAGGGGGGACATAACCCGTTACCATGTAGTTTACTATGTTGGCATACCACGGATCACTAGTGGTGACCTTAAGGAGGGTGTCATCCCGTAAGTAGTCGTCGATTCGGAGATCGGACGGGACTTGCATCCGGGACAAATGGTCAGCCACTGAGTTCTCTACTCCTTTCTTATCTTTTATTTCAATGTCAAATTCTTGGAGTAGAAGAATCCAGCGGATGAGTCTCGGTTTTGCATCCTTTTTAGTCAGAAGGTACTTCAGAGCAGCGTGATCTGAATAGACTATAACCTTGGCCCCGACTAGGTAGGACCGGGATTTGTCTATAGCGAATACGACTGCTAAGAGCTCCTTCTCCGTGGTTGTGTAGTTGAGCTGGGGGCCAGTGAGCATTTTGCTAGCATACAAGATAGCATAATGCTTCTTGTCCTTAGTTTGGCCCAACACAGCTCCTACAGCATAGTCGCTCGCATCACACATGATTTCAAATGGGATGCTCCAGTCGGGAGGCTGGATAATGGGAGCGGAAATGAGTGCCTTCTTGAGGGTGTGAAAAGCGGCGTAACACTCATTGAAAATGAAGGGGGCATCTTTGGCTAAAAGATTGGTCAAGGGCCGAGATATCTGGGAAAAGTTTTTGATGAAGCGCCTATAGAATCCGGCATGACCAAGGAAGCTTCGGATTCCCTTAACGTTTGTGGGAGGTGGAAGTTGCTCAATCACTTCTATTTTTGCCCTGTCTACCTCGATTCCACGTTCTGACACCCGATGTCCTAAGACAATACCCTCTCGCACCATAAAATGGCACTTTTCCCAGTTCAAAATGAGGTGCTTCTCTCTACACCTCTGGAGGACCTTGTCCAGATTTTTCAGACACTCGGTGAAGGTCCTTCCATACTGAGAAATCGTCCATGAACACTTCCATAATCTCCTCAATCATGTCAAAGAAGATGGACATCATGCAACGTTGGAAAGAGGCAGGTGCGTTACACAACCCAAAGGACATACGCCGATAGGCATACGTCCCATAAGGGCATGTGAACGTGGTTTTACTCTGGTCTTCAGGATGGATTGGGATTTGGTGATATCCAGAGTAACCATCAAGGAAACAGAAGGAGTGTTTGGCTAGCCGTTCAAGCATCTCGTCTATGAACGGAAGAGGGAAATGGTCTTTCTTGGTGGCTTTGTTGAGTTTACGATAATCTATGCACATACGCCACCCGGTAACAATGCGCTGAGGAATGAGCTCATTCTTGTCATTGCGCACTACCGTCATTCCTCCCTTCTTTGGAACGACTTGGACGGGACTAACCCACTCGCTATTGGGAACTGGGTAGATGATCCCAGCATGAAGGAGCTTGAAAACTTCCTTTTTCATGACCTCTCTCATGAAATTGTTCAGCCGTCTTTGAGGTTCCCGAGACGGCATTGCTTCAGAATCGATCGGGATGCGATGAGTACAGAGATTTGGGCTAATTCCTTTCAGGTCTTGGAGAGAATATCCTAAGACCGATCGATTCTTCTCCAGGACAGTGATGAGTTGTTGGGTTTCTAGTTCGGAGAGCTTATCACTGATGATCACTGGAGTTTGCTTATCTCCAAAGAGGAAGGCATACCTAAGTCCAGGTGGAAGTGGTTTGAGCTCGATTGGGGATGGTTTTGGAGTTTCGTTTGTGTCAAGCTCAATCGGAGGATGTGTTTCCTCTTCTTCCGAGAAAAAAACGGGAGATCTTCTTCTGGAATAGGCTGCTCTAGGTCTAATAGGTGAGATGACCTAACTTCCTCTAATGGGTCAGGATCGGGGTCTGCCTCTAATGGGGTGTTCAAGGATTGAGAATAGGAGACAGGGATGAGTTCTTTGCCGATCCTGAGCTCTACTAGCTGATTTGTTGGTGCCTTTTCCAATATCTTCTGGATTGGTCTACCTATGAAGATGGGATGTGTGGTGTTGCTGGGTAGGTCGAAGATATGGAAATCCATGAAGAGTTCAGGGTCGTTAATCTTAACGGGTGTGACCCGCAAGATCCCCAAACAATCCAGGATTCTTCCTGAAGTGAATTTTAGTCGTTTTTGAGAAAATGACCAAGGTACACCAGGGAGTTGGTCGTGCACCAACGAGCTAGAGATTATGTTGATCCCGAGGCTCGGGTCATACCCAATTTCTTTGTCTTTGCCCAGGACCTCACAGTATATCCTTTGAATCTTTCTGGGCATCTTGTCGACCTCGGTTGAGGCTTCGGCCTCTTCTAGCCACTCCCGACTCATGATAGCAGAGAGACGTCCAAGGTATTCTCTCTGGTATTCGAGTTCTTACTTGTCGGGGGCTTGATCTATGGGCTCTACACGGTGTTCTCGAGGGAAACTCATTACACTCCCGATGTCATCGAATAGATCATCGTCAAAATCATAGGGAGTGGTGTAGAGTGAATCATAGTAGTCTGGGCTAGGATATGGTTGTGGTTCGAAATGAGCTTCAGGTTCTGATGGACTGGACGAGCTAATGGATTTGGATTTGACTGGTATTGGCTTTTTAGGTTCAGGTTCAGGCTGCTTGTCTTCTTCATCGGGGAGTTCATCATAGATTCCAGTGTAGGGGGTGTTGTCTAGGATACGGTCCACGACTACCCTCGCTTCACTAGGTACCAAATGAAAGAACGACCCTCCAGAAGCAGAGTCCAAGAAAGTGGTGGCTACGGGACAGAGGCCAAGGCTGAAGTGTTGTAAAACAACAGGTTCTGGTAGGCTTAGGTCCGGTCCTGAGGCCAGTATTTTCTTGAAACGAGCCCATGCAGCTCCTAACGATTCTCCCTTTAATTGCTTAAAGTTAATGATTTCCGCTCGGAGACTGGCTACCTTGGAGACTGGGAAGAAGTTTAGGTAGAATTTTTCCTTAAGAACTTCCCAGCTCCCGTCCATAGTACTGACAGCCAGAGAGTACCATTTCTTTGCTCCTCCCGCTAGTGAAAACGGGAATAGCTTCCATTTGAGTGTCTCTTGTGTCATGCCCACAATGGTCAGACATGAGCAGAGTTGCTCAAACTCGCGCAAATGCGCGTATGGACTCTCGACCTTCGTTCCTGAGAACGATTGCTCATGAACCATGGCTATGAAGCCGGGACATAGCTCATAGCCGGGTGTGGATATGGGATGTGATGATGGTGGTGGCTCCAAACAATCGCCCGTTGGAGCCGAGTGTTGGCGTAAGGTAAGAGTGGGATCCATATGGATGGTGGTGGGATACACGGACAACTTGGGTTCGGAATCAGAACAGCTACCGTTCCCCGGCAACGGCGCCAGAAAGCTTGTTGGCACTCCTTACGGCCTACAGATAAATCCGCAAGCGGATGAATACCGATGTAGCTTTCACCCGGGAGTATTCCAAGGTATCGATTTCCACAGAGAACGAGAAGTGTACTAATCCTAAACTAAGTTGTCCTAGGTAGATGGTGTGGATGAAATGGAATGGATGAGATGGATGACGACAACAAGGAGAGAAGAGAAGAGGTAAGAGGGTAGAGAGGGTACGGGTCTGATAAAGGTATTCTACCGATTGATTGAGTAGATCAGAGGATACAGATAGATACTTGCTTCGGGACTACAGAGCCTCCGACACACAGAAAGGGGTGAGAAGGGGTGCCGGTTACCCTGAACCTTGGGTCCTAAGACACCGGAACTAACGTGATGGGCTACGAAGACCGAAAGGGCTGTCACCACCTTACGGCTACCACCTTCGTTGAGACGGGCAGAAACTAAGTTAGCCTCAAGTATAGGCACCACGCCTACACTAGTTGACTAATACTTATCTACTGCAGACAGATAAGCACTAGAGCTAAGCAGCTAGTATACAATTATACTACACAACTAAGCATTGAACGAAGAACCAGCAAGCATATAAAAGTAAGAACTGAATGCTCAATTAATCAGAGAGAGATACAAGAGTTACCAGACAAGATCCCGATGTTACTCGAAGTGAAGTCGCATCCGTAGAGGTACAGCGGGAAGAGGGGCCGACACTTCGGCTCCTCTCTGGGATGCTCACCTTTCCTCTCTCCCTATCTCTACTGATACAAGTGGAGAACTAACAGTGCTTCGCCTGCACTCTAATCTTGTGTTGTATGTGTTGCAGTTGACCAGGGGTCTCAATTTATAGTGGCCCGGGTCAGTGGAGGAGTGGAGCAGCGGCCAAGGCAGCTCAAGGCGGCTCCGGGCCGTTCGGCCGAAGTGGCTGGTTCGGCCGAACCGATTGTTGGCACTTCTTACGATCCAATATCAGAATTGAGAATCCTGGTACTGGGGTAAGGAGTGTTTCAGTGGTTTTCCTTATGGCTTAGTAAAATATAGAAATATTCTGCAAGCGCACAGAATCACCGCTGTAGCACTTCACCTGGGAGTATTCCGAGGTATCGTAATTTATATTTCCGCAGGGAAGCTTTGGCAAGATTACTAGTGAACAGATATTCGAGACTATCAGAGAAGGGTACACAACTAAACAAGACAAGTGATAACGGTATTGGATAGGAGTGGATATACCAGACACACAGCTCAAGGGAGGCTCAGGTAAGGGAGAGAAGAGATAGATAGCTGGGAGGACAACGAGAAGAGATAGAGGACTCCTGGATACTTTATCTACCTATGTCACTCTAGCTTAGAGATACAGCGGCTACAGAGCCAGCACTAGGAGATCTGGGATAACTCTAATGTCTTAGCTTCGGGACAAGGGAACCGGTGAACACACAGAAAGGGATGAGAAGGGGTGCCACTATTTCCCAACTGGGGAATCCTACGGACCGGAACTAACGTGATGGGCTACGAAGACCGAAAGGGCTGTCACCACCTCCCGGCTACCACCTCCGTTGCGACGGGAATAAACTAAGGCCACCGACTAGTCTAGGAACTACTCCTACACTAGGCAACGACTACTTACTCTGCTAGCAAGAGCAAGCAACCTTATCAATACTCTTGGTGACAGTTCACCTCCAGTATCAAGCAAGATCGAAGAACCAGCCAATACAAAGACTTAAACAAGACTACAAACACTAGAACTATAACTGACTATAGTCTAAACAAGATATATTTGCAACTAGGATAAAGTAGAAGCAAGATATAAATGACAAAGGCAAAGTGATAAAGATAACTATATTGATACTCAATGTCTTACAAAAGGAAAAGTAAAAGATACAAGAGCTATTACCAGAGCTTCTGAAGACGACTCCGGAACCTCCGAGGCAAAACTCGACTCTACTCTAACTCCCAACTAAACTATCCTAACTCTACTAGAATGAAAGTGGAAATGAGCTCCTTGGCTTGGTGTGTGTTTACAAGTGAAGTGCGACCCTCTATTTATAGCTCCAAAGGTCGGTTGTAGGCAGGGTAGCGGCCAAGGCAACCAGAGGCGGCAGAGAGGCGGTTCGGCCGAATTCCTTAGTTCGGCAGAACTGCCCAGTTCGCCCGAACCGAGGGATGCACCACCTCGGCCACCAAGGGCTAGGATGCAGCCCTAGGTTTGGTTTGGAAGCTGGGGGCGGTTCGGCTGAACCCCCCAGTTCGCCCAAACTGGGCCGGAGGCCCAGGCCCGTCCCCCCTGCACCGCCTCTGCTCTATGGACTCCCTGGGCCGGCCTCTGGTGGTGTGCTTCGTGCTGTGTGGGCCTAGGTTGATGTGGCGGTGCTCCGGGATGAGTTGGTGTCATCCATGTATCGTTTGTCGTGTTCATTTGGTGCTCGTTGATGTGGACGACTCCCGGTGGCATGCACGGCTAAGGGCGACAACCGGCCGAACGGAGTCGTTCGGCCGATTCGGTCATTTTCGGCCCCAATAGCGCGTATTTGTCGTAGTTGTACCTGCACAAGTGTCACTCACCAAAACTCATGGAACTTTATTAGAAATAAAACCTAAGTACATGGAATGTTGCATATAACCTCATTTATTCCCGAGTATTGGTGGTCGGATTTGGGCTGTAACGACCGCCAACAAGCTCCCCCAAGCTTAGCTCTTTGCTCGTCCTCGAGCAAAGATATAAACTTAGGCTCGGTGGATCAGGAGTTGCTACAATGTCATTTCTTTTACAGGTAACTTATAAACAACTAGTCTTCAAAAATACTTGAATCATAGGCAAAGTTTCAAATCACCTTTTTACCTATGGGGCTTATAGCAATCTCCTTATCTTGGGCGGTTGAAAGGACGAACAGTTTAAACTCAGTTTTATTCCACTCTACTCTTTTCAGGATCCCATCTCGGAGTTTTTCATAAGTTTTGAAAACTACAAATTGTTCCTCATTGGCACACTCAATCACTCAAGTGTATTTGAATCCTCACCAAAGGCTTGTGCCTTCTTTTCATCCTAACATCTAATATGGCTTTTTGTGTGGCTCAGAGACAAAGGATGAAGGCATGCATGCATCTTATATTTTGCTAAGTCAAAGACCGGATCTCTGAGGAGACAAATCACATCTTAAGATCGAGACGTGCAAGTGTGTGGATATGAATGGAGTGGAATATGGTGGAATGGTGGAACGGAATATGGTGGAACTCCTTGGATGAATTTCCCTCTCCTTGATTTATTTTCGAGAACATGGGCTATCTTTTATTCTTATATTTTTGCCATGCCACTTGGCATGCTTTTGTTTTTCTCCTTCTCTTTGCCATGCTCTTTGGCATGCTTTTCTTTTTCTTCTTATTTTTTTTGCCATGCTTCTTTGGCATGCTTTTCTTTTTGCATAGCCTATCAAGAATATTTGTAGAGGGAAATCATAGAACATGGAGCATTTGTTTTTGTGGATGGATGATGGAAAATGTTTGCTAACTCCCAGTGAGAGGTGGTGTGTGTACGTGGGTCTCGATCTTTAAGAATATGAAAGCTTCACTCAAAGGTCACAACAATTTGACAAAGCTCACTAAGATAACAAGCAGCATATGAGTAGAAATTTTCAACTAAGCTTATCATATGGCTCTGGTAGGTATTTTGACCAATGAGGAACTTGTTTCATTTTGAAAGTATAAATTTCCGAGATTTTCCCCGTACTAAAAGCAGAATAGAATTTAACCAAATTCTCACTATATCAATCCCCACAACAACTTAGACTTGGAATAAAGCATGTGCTCCCACAAGGTTTTCAGGATCATTTTTACTCATGCCAAATAACTCAAGCACAATCTAGCAACTAGTTGAAGCAAAGTACTTGCAAAATTAATGACAGAGCAACTATTCATCATTTCCAAGGCGAGAGGCATATGATTCATTCCATGCATAGTTGGGAGTTATTTTATTCAAGGGAAATATTGTTTAAGGGAAATATTTTTGGTATTTTCATTTTTTTTAAATGCAAACTATCATGAAGGGAAATGAAAGGGAATTAAATGATCAAAGTGCTGGATAAATCGGGACATACCTGTGGGGGTCCTCCCCCAAGCTTGGACTCTTCACTGGTAGGGGTTGAGCCTTGAAAGGCACTGGCTCAGCTGTTCCGCTTGTTCGTGGACGTCATGCTGGATAGACGCCACCATCCCGCTATTCTCTTGATGGTACTGAGAATGGCGGGCTAGCGTGTCTTGAATCTCTCGGGTACGGTCGTCGATGAGCTCGACTCGGTCGGAGATGTAGGACATCTCCCGGCCGTAGTTGAAGCGTGCGGACTGTGAGTATCTGGGGTAGTATGGCTGGGAAGCACTGTCGTACCCCCCTCCATACCGGCTCCCTGACCACTCAGAGTCCGTATCCTGGCCGTAGTCCCAGCGTCCTGAGGTGAAGTAGCTCGGCTCCTGATGCTGCCCGGAGCCTCCTGCTCCGGACGTCCTAGCGCCGGTGTACATGTCGTAGGTGGCCTCAAAAGCGGAAGTGTGTCGGTGCGGCATTTGTGGTACATCTTCCGGCTCCTGTGAGGTGGCGAGCCCAGCATCACGCCTGGCTCGTCCCCTCGTGACGGGTTCGTCATCTGCAACGCTGTGCCGAGCGGGCTCTCTCCAATGTGGAGAGTCGTCCGACTCGGTCCTCAACTGGAGAGTTAGTTTCGGCGTGGTATACAACCTTAGTGCTGCACAAGGCAAAGGCACTTCAGTTGTATAGCCACGGTAAATCATTGCCAGCGTTGCGTCAGGCGTCCGCCGTATCATGTGGGCTTGCACGAAGTGCTCGACATCCACGACGGAACGCGCTGTCTCGATGTACGTGAGCCGGACGCCTTGAAGGACGCCCAGGTGGTTAGCGAGGCGAGTGACTAGAGATGTCATCGCCATGCTACCCGCACGAGAAATATGAGACAGCCAGTGACCAACCATGTCTTTCACAGGTGAATAGGGAATCTGCTTGACCATGGCAAAAAGAACCCGCAACTCGATGGTGTTGACAGGGTGCAAATCTGCCCAGGGGAATACCGTCATAGACACCCAACGATGCATGAAACGCAAAGTGGGGTTATGAATGCTGTTCATGCGTGGCGCATGACAGTTGGTATCCCCTGAAATCTTTTTCCAAAATGCCACCCGGTCAAATCTTTTAAGCGCTTTGTTCGGGTCTAATGAACAACGGCTTGAAAATCCGAGACCCGAACTAAAATCCCTCCAAGAGCAGAAGAACTCTTGGTTGTAGAACCGAAAACGAATCCCCCCAGTTTCAGAAACCAAAGTCGAGAGGAATTCAAGGGTGAGCAGGTACGAACCTTCTTCGTTGATGTGCCAGAAATTCTCCCAGCCAATGGCTTGGAAGATTTCCGTGAACTCTACGTCCATCCCCGTGTCCCTGAGCAAGTCTTGCTCAAACACACAGGTGTGCTCGAACTCCTTCAGCCGAAGCTCGTTTAAGGTGTTCTGCTCCCTTTCTGTTCTAAGGTTGATGTCACTCTCGCTCAGGAGCTGCCTGGCCGGGGGCGTGGCATGGCCCCATCCCGAGCCGGCTGCTCCGTGCTCGTCCGTGTCCATCCGGCTCGAGCCTCGAGACGGAGCTGGGGAACTCCCAGCATCGTCCAATCGTCGGCCTAGCCGGGTGGAACGACGGAGCGAAGTGAAGAACTTCGACATGATTCCTGCAAAAAGTTAGTGCAACAACGACTACCCGAAGGACTGAATATATATATGGTTAGCACAAGAAAATCAAGTCAGTCGTTCGAGATAGTTAGTCGTTCTTGTGGGGATGAAAACCACCACAAAAGGTTAGTCGTTCTTGTGGGTGTCGGTGACCACCACAAAATCGTCCAAAATTTCAGCATAAAGATCACAACAAGAGCAAAATATTTTTGGGATTTTCTCGTGATGCAAGTGAACCAAAACTTGAACAGGATCTTTGGAAAGAACTTGAGCAAGCACTTGAGCAAAGAGGTGAGAGAGAGAGACATAGCTCCTAGCATAAATTTTCAGAATGGGAGAGTGAGTGAATAGTGCAAGGAGAAGCAAGCAGCAAGGGCAGCATTTATAGGCCGAGGGGAGGGCCTTGGCCAGTTCGCCCGAAGGCTCTGGTTCGCCCGAACCAGGCCTGGTGGCCAGGGCACTCCCATGTGAGTGCAGCACTCACATGCCTTTGTTTCCACTCCAAGTTTGTGTGGCCATCAATTCCCAAGGACATTTTTAGTGGATTTTAGTGGTAGGTGAGATGGAAATGTGACATGACCAAAGTGGAAATTAGTGGAGTCACCCCCATGCTGCCATGTTTGTGATAATTTGTGAGTGTGCAGCCATTTTTAGTGGGGTAGACATGTTTGTTGCTGGTTGGTGGTGATGGTAAATAATTGGAGATGTTCTAGAAGGGATGAAAATGATAGAAGTTACCAATTACATCCACCCTAGGTAAAATTTCAGCATGTGTCCAATTATTTCTAACCAATCTTGCAAAATTTTCTACTCTCTCTCAAATTAATTACTCAAGTGGTTCATTTCTTTTGAAAAGGGAAACATGCAAATGCAATTGGAAATTTAAAATTTGGAAGGGAAATATGAGATACATACCGGTTTTCCTCGCGGCGAGAGCTCAGCTTTTAAGTCCGCGAGCGGGACTTCTCCTGTCTTCAGTTGTTCTTGTCATCGTCCGGTCCCGGAGTGGATGACTCGGACGATGTAACCTTCTTCCGCCACATTTTCTTGTTCTTCTTCTTCGGTGTTGGTGGCGGTGGGATCGGCGTCTCTGGAGAATTCCAGAGGGCTTGTTCTTCCTCGTATTTCTTTACGAGGAAATCCATTTCTTCTGCACTTGTCGGTTTTATCGGCTCGTTCCACTTGAGCTACTCACCACCGAGTATTTCCAGCTCTCCATTAATGAGAGCCTTAAGGAAACACTCGGTGCTCCTCTGCTCCGGTGTGAGTGGCTCTGTCTTCTTCTCTTCCCGGGGTTGAAACTTGAAGTAAGTCAACCTTCCGTCGATACGGAACGAGATTTCTCTCGCATCCATATCGATCCTAGCCGGGTGGTGTTCAAGAATGGTCGGCCCAACACAAGGGGAAATGAATGCTCGTTCCCCATGTCGAGGACAACAAAGTCCACAGGGACATATCGTCCCGAGATCCGGACCGGTACATTCTCGATCACCCCCTCGGGGTAGCGGATGGTTGAGTTCGCAAGCTGTACCTGGGCAGTAGTAGGCGACAAAGTAGGCTAGCGTAATTTCTTAAATAATACCTTAGACATGATGTTGATGCTTGCCCCCAGATCACAGAGTGCATCATCAATGCGACGATTCCAGATCGCGCACTGAATGATGGGCACTCCGGGATCTTCCTTCCTGTCCGGAGAGGTCTTGATGATCGCCCTTTTTGCAGCTCTCGGCAGGTAGGTCCATCTTGGTGTCAGCACTTGGATGCGTGCGACCTTCCCTGCGTGGTTAGTTCGGAAGACACTGCGAGGCATCTTACCGTGCCTGGTAGTGATGGAATTCACTGTCTCGATGGAATGTTCGGGTTGCCCCGGAATCTTCCCCGATTCAGTGACAGGAACAGCAGCAGCTAACTGAGCGACTTGAGTTTCTATCATTTTATTAAAGCTCAGTTGACTTTTCATAGCAGAAGAAAATGATTCCATCCTAGAGTCTATGCTTTCCAGTGTTTTATCATTAGCAGTAAGCTTTTTATTGATGTTTTCAATTATTTTCATCTGGCCAAACACAAGATCTCTAAGAGACGGCTGATTATTGAAGTTGCTGGAATTGAAATTGTTACCTTGTTGAGGCCTCTCAAAAGGGAGGTTTGGGCGCGGATTCCAGCCTTGGTTGCCGTAGTTGTTCGGTCGGTACCCGTTGTTGTTGGATTTGTTGACGTAGTGGGCATCTTCTCGCATTTCGGGGCAGTCATTCCCCGAATGGCCAGTGTTGCCACAGACTTCGCAGGTCATGCGAGCGTCCATGGCTTGCACAGTTTCTTGAGCAGGGGCCTCCAATTTCTTCATCAGGAGGTCCATCTGGCAGCGAGCATGTCCAGAGCTTCAACTTGGTGAACTCCTCGGGTCCTTGGTTGAGTCCGGTCATCGGACCAACCTTGGTTCTCGACCATCTTCTCTATGAGGGCCTTCGCACGACTCTCCTCAAGAGAGAAGAACGAGTCTCCAGCAGCAGCATCCAGGTACTCACGGGCAGAATTTCTCAGCCCGTGATAGAAAGTTTGGATTATGAACCAACTCTGCATACCATGGTGAGGACAAGCAGAAATAAAGTCCTGGAGGCGATCCCATCCCTCCGGGATTGTTTCATCTTTTAACTGCTGGAAACTAGCTATTTTGTTCCGGAGGGCGTTGGTTTTCCCAACCGGAAAGAATTTTAGCAAGAAAGCACTAGTGCATTTATCTCAGGTATCTATTGCTTCGCGGTTAGCATAAAACCATTGTTTTGCCTTGCTTAATAATGAGAATGGGAATAAACGAAGGTGAATGGCATCGATACTTACTCCGAGGATGGTGAAGGTGTTGCAAATCTCCAGGAGATGAGCATTGGCATCTTCTTGTGGCTTGCCGCAGAATGGGCTAGCCTGTACCATGTTGATGAGGGCTGGCTTCAGCTCGAAGTTACCATCTCCGACTGGCGGAGCTGGTCCGACACGTACGTTCTCGCTTGATGGAGCGGAGAACTCACGGATCGTCTTGGTTGCCATCCTCGATGTAGCCTGGTCAACGACGGGAAGGGTTGGGTTCGTCGGAAGGTGTTGCTTCTGAGGAGGTACAACACGGGGTCGTACTTTCCTCACAAATGACTCCGGATTTTCTTGGAAGTTTGATGGTAGTTGGAAACCAGTCATGCACTGCTCTGCTCCACAAGGACCAACGAACAGAGCAAGGATAAACCCGTTTGAGTAGCGGTACTCAACTAAGATAGCTCAAGATAAAAGTTCAAAAATAATCTAGCCAAAGATTTCCCTGGCAACGGCGCCAGAAATGCTTGTTTGCACTTCTTACGATCCAATATCAGAATTGAGAATCCTGGTACTGGGGTAAGGAGTGTTTCAGTGGTTTTCCTTATGGCTTAGTAAAATATAGAAATATTCTGCAAGCGCACAGAATCACCGCTGTAGCACTTCACCTGGGAGTATTCCGAGGTATCGTAATTTAAATTTCCGCAGGGAAGCTTTGACAAGATTACTAGTGAACAGATATTCGAGACTATCAGAGAAGGGTACACAACTAAACAAGACAAGGGATAACGGTATTGGATAGGAGTGGATATACCGGACACACAGCTCAAGGGAGGCTCAGGTAAGGGAGAGAAGAGATAGATAGCTGGGACGACAATGAGAAGAGATAGAGGACTCCTGGATACTTTATCTACCTATGTCACTCTAGCTTAGAGATACAACGGCTACAGAGCCAGCACTAGGAGATCTGGGATAACTCTAATATCTTAGCTTCGGGACAAGGGAACCGGTGAACACACAGAAAGGGATGAGAAGGGGTGCCACTATTTCCCAACTGGGGAATCCTACGGACCGGAACTAACGTGATGGGCTACGAAGACCGAAAGGGCTGTCACCACCTCCCGGCTACCACCTCCGTTGCGACGGGAATAAACTAAGGCCACCGACTAGTCTAGGAACCACTCCTACACTAGGCAACGACTACTTACTCTGCTAGCAAGAGCAAGCAACCTTGTCAATACTCTTGGTGACAGTTTACCTCCAGTATCAAGCAAGATCGAAAAACCAGCCAAGACAAAGACTTAAACAAGACTACAAGCACTAGAACTATAACTGACTATAGTCTAAACAAGATATATTTGCAACTAGGATAAAGTAGAAGCAAGATATAAATGACAAAGGAAAAGTGATAAAGATAACTATATTGATACTCAATGTCTTACAAAAGGAAAAGTAAAAGATACAAGAGCTATTACCAGAACTTCTGAAGACGACTCCGGAACCTCTGAGGCAAAGCTCGACTCAACTCTAACTCCCAACTAAACTATCCTAACTCTACTAGAATGAAAGTGGAAATGAGCTCCTTGGCTTGGTGTGTGTTTACAAGTGAAGTGCGACCCTCTATTTATAGCTCCAAAGGTCGGTTGTAGGCAGGGTAGCGGCCAAGGAAACCAGAGGCGGCAGAGAGGCGGTTCGGCCGAATTCCTTGGTTCGTCCGAACTGCCCAGTTCGCCCGAACCGAGGGATGCACCGCCTCGGCCACCAAGGGCCAGGATGCAGCCCCGGGGTCGGTTTGGCAGCTGGGGGCGGTTCGGCCGAACCCCCCAGTTCGCCCGAATTGGGCCGGAGGCCCAGGCCCGCCCCCCTGCACCGCCTCTGCTCTGTGGACTCCATGGGCCGGCCTCTGGTGGTGTACTTCATGCTGTGTGGGCCCAGGTTGATGTGGCGGTGCTCCGGGATGAGTTGGTGTCGTCCATGTATCGTTTGTCGTGTTCATTTGGTGCTCGTTGATGTGGACGACTCCCGGTGGCATGGACTGCTAAGGGGGACAACCGGCCGAACGGAGTCGTTCGGCCGATTCGGTCATTTCCGACCCTTGTAGCACGTGTTTCTCCATTTTGTACCTGCACAGAGGACAATCACCAAAACTTGTGGAAATAGTCTGTGATAAGCCCTATAGCTATGGTGCGTGTCTCCATTGTGTCTGTTTTATACTTGGTTGGAGGTCGGAAATCGGTCTGTAACGACCGCCAACACCCGTGTCGGGGCCTGATTTGGGATATGCACGTCTTTCATGGGGACGCGCTAGCGCACCCGCGGGTGTAGCCTCCGAGTCACTCGCGCGAAGGCTATAACCCTTGGGCATCGGGTTTTAGGTTTCGAGGTAGTACCGTGCGCGGGCTCGAGCTTTGCCCTCGAGGGGTGTTACGTCGTTGTGCGGGGAGCCCCCGAGCCCTCTAGCCTAGAAGGGTCGATCGGGTCGAGCTCCGCATCTTTTCGTAAGGCGACCGTCGCTTCCCTTCTGCAGGGCTGAGGGGTGAGACGCTCTGCGCTACCCTCGAGGGGGTTCGCGAACGTGGCGGTCTCGTTTGAGCTTTTAACGGGTAGTTCAAGTGGGCGTCCGTGCCCCATTCGTTGGGGGTCGGCTCGTGGTCCGGAGACACGTCCATCAGCGAGCACTCGCAAAGGTTTGCTAGGCAGGGGCTTGGTCCCATCCGACAAGGACCAAGGGCGCGGAAGCTCTCCCTCGGTGGGATCCCTCAACTAGCTGCCTTTGTCCGGCCTTGAACACAATAGGGGCGTCCCTGAACTTCGCGTCCGGGGTAAAGTCATGATGAGCACGCCCGAATCGTCCCTGACTCTGTCGATCTGAAGCGCCTGTCGAACCCGTTCGAGGGCCAGGCTCGAGCTTCTGATCAGTAAGGCCACGAAGGAGGCGCGCGAGCCTCTCCGCTCGAGGGTCGAGCCAGCTGCCCTTCCCTTGTGTGTTTCCAACTCAGCCGGGGTGTCCGTTCGAACCCGTTCGAGGGCCGGACTTCGAACCCTGGCCTTCGTCGAATGCCTCATGGCGATTTAGCTTACCTTGGAAGGAATCATTGCCCGTTATTATCTTTGACCGGGGGTGGTCTTCCGCATTTCGCGCGAGTCGTGGTTGGCGTGGCAGTGCATCGGCCCGTCGACCGGAATCGGCCGTTCGCATCCACACGATCTCAGCTGACGTGGCGCGGCGCTCCGCGTGGGAGCACGGGCGCGCCTTTTTAGGTGGAGTGGCGTGCGTGGGTGGCGGTTGAGGTGACGGGGCACCCAGGGTGTCAGTCGGCGATGGTTCGTTTTACCGTGCCGCAATTAATGCGGCCGCCCACGCCGGGGCGGTTTCCGCTAGGGGGGCCCGTGTGTCAGCGGCTCAGCCCACGGCCGCACTTGACGCGTGTGTTCCCCGGACTGGGCGGTCAGGCCGTTGTTGATGGCGCGGTTGAACATGCGTGCCTTTTATGACAAAGAGTCATGTATGGGTAAGATCTGAGGCGACGCGATGATCAGGATGTCCGGCGCGCCGACTCACCTTGCCGCACACTGGATAAACGTGGTTGCCCGCCTTGGGATGGTTTTCCATGTGGTCGGGCCCAATCGTCAGTGGCTTGAGCTAGCTTCCCCGTCTAGGTGCTTTCAGATGACTTCCTTTGCCCCGGTCCGTTCACCTGGGCCGCGGCTGTTTCGCTCGTGGGTCGTTGGGCGCAAGAATCGTAAAGTGGGCAGGCTGAGTCAAGGAGGTGATTAAGGCTGCCCATCTGATATGGCCGGCGGTTCGCATCCGCACGAGAATCTCGTGATTATCTATCCACGGGAGTAACAGTCACGACCCCTGGGTGCCTATAAAAGCAGGCGTCCGGGCAGGGGAGAAGATCATCGCCGGGTTCTTGTGTAGCTTGTCAAGTATGCAGAGTCATGAACTTCATCCTCCCGATGGGTTCGAGAGTGGGATTAGAGTGGTCCGGGGTTTCGGCCTTGGCGCGCGCCATTGATGCCAGAAGAAAGTCGACGAGAGGCGGTGGGCATGCTGCGGGAAAGGAGTGGGGCATCGCGCTCCTCATCGGGGAGGCGGTGACCTTGCTGGTGGTGAGGCGCTGCAAGGATGTTGCGGCGGGCGCTTCGTTCGCTAGGAAGCTAGGAAATGACGTTCGCAGGCCGTCATCCTTGCGAGGGCGCTTATCGACGGCAGGGCGTGAAGCCAGGCCCTGTTGGGCGATCAAGTGGTTCAACGTCCTCCGTTCCGCAGCCGCTCGACCACCAGGTTCTTCGGTTAGCTGGGTGCCAGAGGAAAATTGACGAGAAAGCTGTGGAAATTGCTTCTCGTGATAGTGTGCTGGCCGGCTAGCTAAAGTAGTACAAGAGCCCCGTTAGGGTGGCTCTAGTCTTTGTATCTTTAAAACGGCCTATTGCCAAGTGTAATTTCTTATCATTATCTCGTCGTTCGTGGCGTGTAAGGAATAAATCCTGTTTGTGTCTAACCTTTTCGTGGGTTAGCACAATCTCGTATTTGTATTGAAAGATTTCTGTGCGAAATTGTGCCTTTTCTCATGATTTAGGAATGACTTTCGCAAAGGAGTTTGTTTTTGTGAGCGACTTGAGCGTTGTGCGGCGAGGGGGATGCCGTAGCCTTTCGAGGGCGTAAGCGGTCCCACGACCCGGCCAACTGTCCTCTGTAGTAACTCACGCCTTGCTTGTAGTCTTCCTCGTTCTTTGAGGGGAAAGGACTAATAACGCTTTCTAGGTTTCGACCGAAGGAATGTCAGACCCTTCTCGTGATCTTTGGGATGCCGAGTCCGTTTCCGTGAGTTCCTGCAGTGATTCCGGGAGTTTGGTCCCGTATTTTCGCAGTTAGCAGTATGATAAATAAGGATGTTTGGATTTAGTTAGGGTTTTGCAACTGAAGTTTTGTTTGTTTGTCGTGCTGTGCCTTCCTCTTAACTCGAGATCGGTTTCGGCAGAGGAACACCAGTAACTTTGGCGTCGAGTGGTGAGGGGGATGCCGTAGCCTTCGGGGGCGTAAGCGGTCCCACGACTCTGCCGTCTCTCAGCCGCGGTAGATTCGTGCCTTGCTTACATATTTCTGGACTTAATGAGGAAAGGTTTGGCAACATGTTTTTCAAAAGAAGTGGTTTGCGTTTGTTTGATATAGGATGTGTTGTGCTCTCTTCTTAGCTCGAGGTTGATTTCGGCGGAGGTACACACGTAACCTTGGCGTCGAGTGGTGAGGGGGATGCCGTAGCCTTCGGGGGCGTAGGCGGTCCCACGACTCGGCCGGCTCTCAACCGTGGTAGGCTTGCGCCTCGCTTACGTCTTTACGAACTGAGAGGGGAGGCTTAACAACACATTTTTGAAAAAGAAGCGCCCGAGGGAGGCTCGTCTTTACCTCGAGTTAGCTTCGAGGGTAAAGGCGAGTCGCCCTGTTTTATTGTTGTTAGTAACAATGTTTCCATGCTGTTACGAATCTTTATTATTATCATCGTGCGATAAAACAAGATTGCAGAAAAAATACAAGAGGTTCTATGGGTAAAAGCGACGTAGCTGTTGGGTGTTCCAAGCGTTGGGGAAGACCTCGCCCTTCTCGTTCGCTAGCTTGTAGGTGCCGGGCTTGAGGACTTTGGCGACGATGAACGGTCCTTCCCATGGTGGTGTGAGCTTGTGTCGGCCTCGGTTGTCTTGTCGTAGCCTCAGCACTAGGTCGCCCTCGTTCAGGTCTCGACGCCACACCTTCCGCTCCTGACATCGTCTCAGGGACTGCTGGTACCGTGCTGAGTGCAGGGTGGCCACGTCTCGAGCTTCGTCCACCAAGTGCAGTGAATCCTCGCGCGTTCGCTGATTCTGTTCTTCTTGGTAGGCCTTGAGCCTTGGGGATCCATACTCGAGGTCCGTTGGCAAGACGACCTCAACGCCGTAGACAAGGAAGAACGGGCTGAAGCCCGTGGCCCTGCTCGGGGTGATTCTCAGGCTCCAAACTACTGCGGGTAGTTCGGTTACCCACCTTCGACCGAAGCTGTTCAGCTTGTTAAAAATCCTCGGCTTTAGCCCCTGCAGAATCATGCCGTTGGCACGCTCCACTTGGCCGTTGCATTGGGGATGAGCTACGGCCGACCAATCCACTCGAATGTGGTGATCATCACAAAATTCCAGGAACTTCTTTCCTGTGAATTGGGTGCCATTGTCGGTGATGATCATGTTGGACACACCGAAACGGTGTATGATGTCGGTGAAGAATAGCACGGCTTGCTCCGACTTAATGTTGGTGACGGCCCGAACTTCGATCCACTTCGAGAACTTGTCGATCGCAACCAGCACGTGCGTGAAGCCCCCGGGCGCTTGTCGAAAGGGCCCTACAAGATCGAGCCCCCAGACCGCGAAAGGCCACGTGACGGGGATGGTTTGTAGAGTATGCGCCGGGAGGTGCATCATGCGTGCGTAGAATTGACATCCCTCGCAGGTGCGGACCGTTTCATTGGCGTCGGCCATCGTGGTGGGCTAGTAGAAGCCTTGCCGAAAGGCATTGCCCACGAGGGTCCGTGGCGCCGCGTGGTGTCCGCACACGCCGGCGTGGATGTCGCAAATCAGCTGCCGCCCCTCGGGAATGGGTATGCATCGTTGCAAAATCCACGAAGCGCTGCGCCTGTAGAGCTCCCCCTCGATTGAGATGAGTGATTTAGCCCTTCTCGAGACGCGGCGAGCCTCGGTTTGGTACGAGGGTAACTCCCCTCGATCGAGCCACGCGAGGTATGGGGTGCGCCAATCTTGCGGCGGCGGCGGGTCGGCATCGATCTCCATTGCTTCGGCTTCGTCCATCGAGGATGTCTCGAAGTCGGGGTTCTCGGGATCACCCTCCGAGGGGTTCTCATCCATCGGGTCGTCAGCCCCCGAGGGTCTCGAAGTCTTTCGAGGGGGATGTTCGGCACCCTCGAGATCGACCGAAGGTTTTTCGAGGTTGCGGGCGAAAACATTGGGCGGAACGGTAAGCCACTCGGACGCGATTTTCGCTAGCTGGTCCGCTTCCTCGTTATACTTGCGCGGGATGTGGTTGAGCTCTATGCCGTAGAAATTGTCCTCGAGCTTTCGTACCGCGCTGCAGTACGCCTCCATCTTATCGTCGCGGCAGTTCGAAGTCTTCATGACTTGGTCCACCACCAGTCGAGAGTTACCTCGAACATCGAGACGCTTGACCCCGAGTTCTACGGCTATGCGGAGCCCCACGAGAAGGGCTTCGTATTCCGCCATGTTGTTGGACGCCGGGAAATGTAGCCGCACTACATAGTGAATGTGCTCCCCCTGGGGCGAAACGAAAAGGAGGCCTGCGCCTGCCCCAGCCTTCATTACCGACCCGTCGAAGTACAGAGTCCAGCATTCGGCCTGGATCTGTGGCGGGGGAAGTTGTGTGTCCGTCCATTCGGCCACGAAATCTGACAAGATTTGTGATTTTATCGCTTTTCGAGGGGTGTAGCTGAGGGTCTCGCCCATTAATTCCATCGACCACTTAGCTATTCTGCCGGCGACATCGGGATTGCGGATTATCTCGCCCAGAGGGAAAGACGAGACCACAGTCACCGGGTGCGCTTCGAAGTAGTGTCGCAGCTTCCGTCGCGCGAGCACTATAGTGTAGAGAAGTTTCTGAATGTGGGGATATCTCATTTTGGTGTCGGACAACACCTCGCTGATGTAGTATACCGGCCTCTGCATCGGTAGGGCGTGGCCCTCCTCCGCCCTTTCGACGACAATGACCGCGCTAACCACTTGAGTAGTTGCAGCCACGTAGAGCTGGAGGGGCTCATTGTCCCGTGGTGGTGTCAGAATGGGCGCGCGCGTGAGCGTCGCCTTCAGCTCGTCGAGAGCTTTCTGCGCCTCGGAGGTCCACGCGAAACGTTCGTGTTTCTTTAGGAGTCGGTACAAGGGCAGGCCTTTCTCGCCGAGTCGCGAGATAAAACGACTTAGCGCCGCGAGGCAGCCTAGTACCTTTTGCACTCCCTTAAGATCTATGATCGGCCCCATTCGCTCTAGGGCCATCACCTTCTCAGGGTTGGGCTCGATGCCTCGTTGAGAGACAATGAAACCCAATAGCATACCGCGCGGTACCCCGAACACGCACTTTTCCGCGTTCAGTTTTACCCCGTTCGTCGGAGGCGATCGAAGGCGATTCGGAGATCGCCGACTAGGTCGTTCGCCTTCCTAGACTTCACGACAATATCGTCAACATATGCCTCAACGGTCCACCCGATGTGATCTCCGAACACGTGCTGCATACATCGCTGGTATGTAGCTCCGGCGTTTCGGAGACCGAATGGCATTGTGACGTAGCAAAACATGCCAAATGGGGTGATGAAAGAAGTCGCAAGCTGATCCGATTCTTTCTTCTTGATTTGGTGGTAGCCCGAATAAGCATCAAGAAGCATAAAAGCTCGCACCCAGCAGTGGAATCAACTATTTGATCAATTCGCGGCAAAGGGAAAGGAACTTTGGGACATGCTTTATTTAAACCAGTATAGTCTACGCACATGCGCCATTTTCTATTCTTTTTCTTAACTAAAACAGGATTAGCTAGCCACGTAGGGTGAAATACCTCCTTGATGAATCCGGCTTCCAGAAGCTTGCGCAGCTCCTCCCCGATCGCCTGGCGCCTTTCCTCGTCGAAGCGTCGCAGGCGCTGCATCACTGGTCTGGCTTGAGGTCGGATATCAAGGGAGTGCTCGGCGACCTCCCTCAGAATGCCCGGCATGTCCGAGGGGCTCCACGCAAAGATGTCGGCATTGGCGCGGAGGAAGTCGACGAGCACTGCCTCCTATTTGGGGTCGAGGGTGGAGCTGACCTTAACTGTTCTACCCCCAAGATTATTCAGATCGAGGGGTACAACTTTGGTCTGCTCCGCGGGCTCGAAGTTGCCCGCGTGTTTGCGGTTGGCGTCGGTGGCCTCGTTGAGCATCTTCTCGAGGTCAGCTACCTGAGCTTCGAGGCAGGCATGGGCCTCGGCGCGCTCGACACACTCCACATCGCATTGGTAGGCGTGCTCGAACGATGGCCCGACCGTGATGACGCCCTTCGGCCCCGACATCTTCAGCTTGAGGTAGGTGTAGTTGGGAACTGCCATGAACTTGGCGTAGGCAGGCCGTCCGAGTATGGCGTGGTAGGCACCTCGAAACCCCACTACCTCGAAGGGGATGACTTCCTGGCGGAAGTTGCCCGGCGTGCCGAAGCAAACGGGCAGGTCGATCCGCCCGAGGGGCTGGACCTTCTTTCTCGGAGCGATGCCGTGGAATGCAGTTAGGCTAGGCCGTAACTTGTCCACGCTGATCCCCATCAGTTCCAGGGTGCTGGAGAACATGATGTTGAGGCTGCTGCCTCCGTCCATCAACACCTTGGAGAATCGGGTGTTGCCGATCACGGGGTCGACAACAAGCGGATAATGTCCCGGGTTAGGGATGTAATCCGGGTGGTCTTCGCGACCAAAAGTTATGGTCTCCGTCGACCAGTCGAGGTGCGACGGCGTGGCTGGATGCACGACGCAAACTTCCTAGCGTTTGCGCCGTCGCCGTCGCGTAGACATGTTTGCTGAGGGACCCCCGGCGATGAAGAAGACGTTCTCCACGACCGGGAACCCGCCGCCGGCGGCGTCGCCGCCGGCGGCGTCGCCGCCATCGGCGTCTTTCCTCGCGTCCTTCTCTTTCGCGACGAGTTGTCGGTAGTGCTTCTTGATCATCTCGCATTGCTTGAGGGTGTGCGAGACGGCGGTGTTGTGGTACGGGCACGACTTCTTCAGCATGTCGTCGAACCAGCCCACCGGAGGCGGCGGGGGTCGAGGTCGCCGCCGGGCTTGATCAGCGGCGAAAGCTTCGTCGGGGTCGTCTTCGCGCTGATGGCCGCGCACGAGCTTCGGGCCTCGCCGGCCTTGGTTGCTCTGCTTATGTGGCTTGGGCTTTTTCGTTTGCTCTGCGGGTCGGCCGCCCTCCGCAGGCGCCTCCTCCACACGCTTCCCCTTCTTGCCATCGCAGATGGCTCGAACCGCTTCCTCCCCGGACGTGAAGCTGGATGCGATGTCGAACAGCTCGCTGACACTGGTGGGGTGATTACGGCCAAGCTCGTGCACCAACTCGAGGCACGTCGTGCCTTCTAAGAAGGCGTTGATGACCTCGGCGTCACCGACGTTGGGAAGCTTGGTGCAGCGCTTGGAGAAGCGTCGAATGTAGTCCCTCATGGGCTCGCTGGCCTTCTGGCGGCACCCTCGCAGGTCCCAGGAATTGCCCGGGCGCACGTAAGTGCCCTAGAAATTCCCTACGAACAGCTTGACTAGGTCGTCCCAGTCGTGGATCTGGTTCGCAGGCAGGTGCTCGAGCCACTGACGGGCCGAGTCCGCGAGGTGGAGCGGCAGGTAGCGGATGATCATGTAGTCGTCCGTGGCACCGCCTAGCTGACAAGCCAAATGATAATCGTTGAGCCAAACTTCGAGGTTGGTCTCACCTGAATACTTGGTGATGGTCGCCGGCTGTCGGAAGCGAGGGGGAATGGCCGCCGTGCGGATGGCGGGGCTGAACACCCGAGTCCCCGCGGGCTCAGGCGTCGGGCTCTTGTCCTCCTCCTCGTCGAAGCGCCCCCCGCGTCGTGGATGGTACCCTCGGCTCGTCGCGGTATCATATCTCTTCTGGTTCAGGGTGTTGCGGGCGTCGCCATCGTCGGTTGTGCCTCGCATATCCTGAAGCCGGTCCCTCGCCGGTCTTCGCTCGCCTGGGTGTTGGGTTATGAGCGCCTTGCCGTCGTTCGTTGGACGGTTCGGCGTCCACTTTACCCGGCGAGGGGTGTGGACGGACTCCTCCTTGTCTTGTCGGCCGCCTTCGGCCCTCGAGTTGGCCTGCTGCCGAATGCGAGAGGCGGAGCTCTCAGCCTACAGAACAGCCGCCTGCTCGACGAGGCTCCGCGCCTCGCGGTGCAGGAGTCGAGCCGATGGCGTAGACGACTCGGGAATGGCCCGTAGCAGTGTTACCGCGGTGACGAGCTTTTGGCTTGCGCGCGGCAAGTCGGTGCCGTCGTCGTTTTCGATGCGGGCGCGAGCAATGCGCCCTGCAGCCCTAGCGCGATTGCCACGCTGAGGCTGCTGCGCTTCCAGGGTTGCCCGCAGCTGCTGCACCTGGCGGCGCTCTTCCTGGAGCTTGTTCTCCAGCTCTCTGACTTGCGCCAGCTGGGCCTGTACCAACGCTTCATCACCTTGCGGCGTCGTGGCGTTGACGTTGGCGGGCACCACGGCCTCTGGGTTCGCCAGAGGACGGTCGCGGCCAGTTGATGATGCCTCCGGGTCTTGTCGTGGCCGGCGTCGTCGTCGGAACCATCTTCGTTTCCGGACCCGATGTCGACGTCGACGACGAAGCACTCCAGCAGAGGATCGCTTTCTCCTTCGCTGGAGACGTCGAAGCAGTAATCGACGGAGCTCAGGAACTGCCGGAGCGCCTCGGCGTCTCGAGGCCCGGCGTAGTCCCATTCCTCGCCGCTTGAGCCTGGTGGGTACCATTCGTCAGGCGATGCGGCGTGGTGGTGGGTCGTGTCGTCCGACGAGGATGAGTGGCGGGCGTGATGGCGTCCCCTGCGTGTAACAACCCAAAATTTCGTAGGAAAATGTTGAATGCAAAAATGTGGATTTAAAAAATTTTTTGGTGAATTTTGTGCAAGACAACAAAAATATAAGAGTGTCTTCTAATTGCTCCCTAAATTCCTAGGCAATTTAAATTCAAATTAAAAAAATAATTTGAAGTGCTATGGACCAAATAGTGTGATTTGGAGTTATTTTGGTTTTATTAGATTTTTGGTTGTGTTTGAATTCAAATTCTAGATTTGAATTCAAACAAATACTAACCTAAACTAATTGTCAACCCATCTAACCTTCGTGGGCCCAATCCTCGGGTTAAAGTCCACCAAACCCCCTCGATCTCTCTTTCCGAGCCAGCCCAGCCGGCCTCGCGGCCCAGCAGCGGCCCAGCTCTTCGCCGCGTCGCCCCCGCGTCCCGCTTCTCCCACTGACCGGCCGACCCCGCCTGTCAGCGACACTCGTCGCACAGTGTCGTCTTCCCCAAACCGACTCCCCTCTCTGCTTTTCGCCGCCGCACGCACTGCTCTCTCTGCTCCCGCGCCCGTGAGCGCCGAGCCAATCCCGTCTCTGTGTTCGCGGCCCGTCGCGATGCCGCCACGTGGAAAGGGCACGGATGCCCAAATCGCGAGCCGTCCGCCCCCGCGGAGCCCTAGCAGCCGCCGCCCTACTTAAACCCCTACCGACCCTCTCCCAGCCCTAGCCGCCGCAGCCCTTCGGGGTTTTCTTCGTCTCCAAGTAGAAGCCGAGGGTGAGAGGAGGAGGGAGGAGTCGGAGGAGGAAAAGGGAAGCCGAGGAAGGAAGCCGACGCCAAGCGTCGCGCCGCCACGGCGCCGCTGATCGTGGGGACGCCGGAGAGGAGCCGGACCCGACCTGATCGTGGGAGCGCGAGGATCACCGACGTACCGCGAGCCTTCCCCGAGCTGCTGCGTACGCCGACTTGCCCCTAGGTGAGCCGCTGTCGTTGACCCCCTGTTCTTCCCCCATTCCGGCCGAGCGCCGCCGCACCGCCTTGCTAGCCATCTTCTGGGACCCGACCTTCGAGTCGTGGCCGAGATCGTCTGCAGGAACCCGTCGCGCCGCTCTCTGCACTGCAACCCACCGTCGAACGATCGCTAACCCAGGCCGTCGTGGCGTTGCCGCGCACCGGGGCTGCCCGGCCGGCGCGCACGCCATGGCCGCGGCGCGGTCAAGCTCAAGGCTTGAACTGCGCCTGCGAGAGCCAAACGCGCACAGCACAACACGAAGCCGAGCCCTTTTTCTGTGCGTTGGGGTGCGTCACTGTCGCGGAGCCGGCCTTCGCCGTAGCACCCATGCCCGCGTCGCCACGCCGAGCGCCATCGCCGCACCGCCGCCGCTCGCGTCGGGAGGGCAAAACCCCAGCCAAGCCGTGGCCCTTCCCTTGTCGTTTGTGCTCGCGAGCACCAAGCCGAGCCGTAGCACCACTTCTAGGACCTCGCTGACCTTTCCCCGGCGATCGCCGCCGTCGACCGAAGCCGCTGGCCGCGCGCCAGTGCGCGCCGCGCATGTCCGCGTCGCGCCGTGGCCAGGCCACACCGTGGACCACACCAACACGCCACACGAGCGCCCGCAGAGAATCCTGAGTCGGCCACAATCTGATCCCATACACCCGGCTCACGTGCACCGCACACACGGTTCACGGTGGACCGAGTCCACCAGAGCAGGCCCTGCGGCCCAGCGTTCGCGGGCCTAATCTTGCACTAAAGTCTGGTTTGCACCTTTGAACTTTCTGGGCCCATCCACCTTTCGGCCCAGTTTCAGCCCAGTGTTGTTTAATCTTTTCCTTTTAACTGCGCTGACGTATGGGACCCACATGTCATACACCGCGTGTCACTGACCACTGGGACCCACTGACTAGAGCTGACCGTTGACCGGTCAACGCTGACGTCATCCGGACCCATGATGACGTCAGCATAGGGCTGACCCCACTGATGACGTCAGCATGACGTCATGCTGACGTCAGCAGGCTAATTTCTTTCTGTTTTCTTTTTCGGAAATTATTTAATATTTTCAGAAAATGATTTAAACTTGTAAAATTCATAATAAATCAACCGTAGCTCAAAAAAATATGAAACCAGTTTCTATATTTTTCTAAAATCATGACCTACGCGTTAGTGTAGAGTTTGGTGTTCTTTGGGACTTCTTTCATCGTTGTCTTGGTGTTTCTTTGCTAGTAGTCGCGTCTTATTTTATTTTTCGCGACCCTAGGAGTTCCGGAGAGCCAGGAGGAGCCGGACCACTACGACAACTGCTCTGACGAAGACGAAGACTTTTGCCCAGGTTCACACCCGACCAATCTCTGAAATACCTAATAGACATGCAACTAGTATGCTAGCGCTTTACTTTACTCGCATGTTACACCTGCACTGCCTTTGATAATATCCTGTTACCTTGCTACCTACTACTCACTTTATGAAATATGCTATGCTATGCATGTGTTGGGTTGGTTGTGATTTGAACCTCTTGGCGTGAGTTGTGGGTGGTATGGGAGGTGTAGTGCAGCTAGGCGGTGTAAGCGAGTAATAACAACTCGATCGTTTGATCGGGGTGCTTGGGGACTGCACTCGGGCAGCCCTACGGAGTACCTGTTGCGGGTACATGGTTCTTGGATATTGGTTACTTGAGTAGTTTGGGCGGCTATACCTGTTATGGGTGCCGATTGCGGACCGTTGCGGCGGATCGCTTATGACGCTGATACTCGCTTTACCGACAATTAAGGACCGAGTCGAGTTCCACCTTTGGACGTGGGAATACCGTGCTCACCATCTACCCAGTATGGGGAGGGTTCCAACAAGCCTACTCTAGTGCGGCGCCTAGACTGTAGGAGATTCGAGCTTGATATGTGTAAGGGGGACTCATTGCGGCGTACTCTCCCTGATATACCACGGCCCCCGACTGGCCCCGGTGGGAAGGTTTCACATCCCTGGGGCAGATGTTAGATCAGATGTTTCCCGAGCCCAGGGAGACAGGATTGGCGCCGTTACTGTTTAGAGTCTTTGCTATGGGCTGTGTCTCAGGTTGGTTGCGGACTAGCCTTGCAGCCCGGATGGATTCCTGGAGTGCCACCTCTGCAGAGTGTAAACTATACGTATAGCCGTGTCCACGGTTACGGACGACCCACTTCTGATAAGTTCCGACTAGCATGGGAATCTGCTTTCTTACCTCATCCTTTGATTTGGGTTATGAGAGATTGGTCCAGCGTTGCTGATGAGACAAGGTGGGGAGGGAGCTCACCGAGTCGACTAGTGAGCGAAAGGTGTTGGTGGAAGATGTTTGCGGGAACCTGCTGTGGCAGGACGAGCCCGATGTGAATGTGAGGCTGATGGGTGGATCTAAGAAGTGGATGTGCTTGTGAGGGAAGGAGTTGGTGATGAGATGAATTTGGGCTATTGTTGCTGCTCGCATAAGAAAACCCCGGCTCAAACCTTGATTATTTCTATACCTTAGAATAGGCCACTTTAAAGCTTGCTTGATATTATGGTTGGTGACGTGAACCTGTCCCATTTCCTTGGGGACAGACTATGGGTTCTCAGGTGAAAACCCCGACCACGAGTTCAACCAGGACGGGTGGTACGATTGAAGGGTGCGCGCTATGCTCAAGGATGCCTACGGGAAGTGGACCCAGAAGAATTAGCTACCGCTTCGTAGCTGTTTCTTATTGTCGATTTAGCCCAGAGGGCTTGTACCAGACCGCTAAGTTTTATATATGTCATGTATTGGATCTTTTATCATTGTATGGATGTGATATTCGACTGAGATGAGTTCCGTACGAGATAGCTGCTATTCCTGGGACTATCTTGAGGGTACAGGGAGTCGGATTCTCGTCGTTGAGAATTCGGTTCGTTTCAGTTGGTATCAGAGCCATACTTGACTGTAGCGCGTAACCCTTAGATCGGAAACTTAGGACAGAAGCTCTAACTGAGTCCTCTACTGTATATGAAACCCCTTGGACTATTTGAAAACTATATATAAGTACATCTCAACTATTTACAAAACTTTTACCCTTACCTTACCTTACTAACTTGCTAACTTACTAACAACCCACTAACTGTCTGGCAGATGGAAGCAAGAAGACCAGCCGATGAACGACGGGAGATCAGGACCACTGGTGCAGACTGTGGAGGTTTGGCAGTGCTACTGAGGGAGGTGCTGCGTACAGTGGGGATAGACATGGACAACGTCTTCTACGAGGGCTGGACCTACGGCCCTGGCGAGGGAGTGCACACCCGGTTGCAGATGGAAGTACCCAATATCCCTGGATGGCCAAGGTCACTAATGCTACGGGCAGCAACCAGCGAGAGCACCTTCAGTCGGGCAGTGCAGACTATTGCCATGAGGATACTCCGACTTGCCACACTTGTGTACCAGAACCAGCTCAGCCACATCCGCTTCCGGTACCTGCCGCGGGCTCTTGAAGATCCAGCTGACAGAGACGCAGTCAGCTTGCAGGCTCACGCAGTTGACCGAGAGCGGAACGTGACCCTGCGGACCTCAGTTCAGTGCATGATCGAGCAGGAGTACTTAAACATTGGCCTAGAAGAGAAAGTTGCCAAGCTAAGAGAGAAGGTATGGAAGCAAGACATCCAGCTGCTGGAGAAGGACAACAGGATCGCTTTACTTGAGGAGCGCCTCGAAGCTAAGGCAAGGGAAGTCAGAGCCCTGGAGTACGAAGCTTGCAACAACAGGCAGTTGGCAGGGTTGATCCGAGCAACTCACCATGCTCGAGATCTCCGCCTGGAGGATGAACTCACAGAAAAAGACAAAGCACTGGCAGCCAAGGAAGAAGAGATAGAAGAACTGAAGGAAGAAGTGTATTGGTTGGACAGCCGCAACTCAGAACTTCAAGAAAGAGGTGGATAGCTACAAGGAGAAGAGTGGGTGAAACTACCAGCTGATGAAGCACTTGAGTCTTCAACAGATTATGGCAAAGGATGAAGCTCGAAGGACCCTTAGTAGTTGGGTGAGGTCAGACAGGAAGAGGGTGGCAGAGGTGATCACAGTGAACCAAGGACTTCCAGAAGAACGCAGAGTTGAACCCAGAACAGAGCACTACAGGGTCTCACCAAGCCGGGTTGAGCCGATACCACTACCTGAGGCTCGAACCCTTACCCCCGAGATGACAAGACTGAGACAAGAACTAGCACCCCTAGAGAAGCAGTTGGCAAGACCTGAGGTGGACACGGTGAGGTTGGCAGCGCGCCTCACGGACACTCTCCACGACGACAGGCAGTGATCAAGCAGCAGAAAGAGACTAAGGCTGTGAGGTTGGTAGCGCGCCTCACAGGCAGTTCCAGCAGCATGAGATGGATGCAGTAGGCAGTATCAGCAGATGTCAGCAGTAGTGATGAGACTTGTATCTATCTTCATGAGTAGATGATTAGACTTGGTAGATCGTGACCACCTTTTGGCTCAGCCACGATGTAGCATCCGCTTAGATGTACTAATCCTCAAGGTTCCAGGAGCTGGCCTCGGGATAGTACTCATGTCTAGGGTGTAATGCTGTTATGAATGATCGGTCTTTGTGGCTGTTCTTGCAGTTCTATTGATGTTCATCTTGAGTGTATTCTAGTGTTGAGTCTATTTCATGTGTGCAGCTCCTACTCTAGTTTATGCTAACCTAACCATTACTGACCGCCACTATACCCGCTCTATGAAAAATACAGCAAGATGTCGATCCGAAGATCCAACCGACTACTTGCACGTTTTGAGGAAGCTGAGCAAGAAGAGGCAGCAGTGGCAGCTAGGGGCAGAGGACGTGGCAGAGGTCGTGGTCGCGGAAGAGCGACAACTGCAGTTGGAGGCAGGGGCCGTGGACGCGCAGCAGGCGTGCTCCAGCCCGAGGACAACGCACCAGGTGGAGGACAAGAAGTGGAGATGGAAGAGCCAGCAGTGGAGCCTCAGCAGAACCAGCAGAACAACCAGCAACCACCGCCACCACCTAACTTGGTAGAAGTAATGACTACTCAAACACAGCTGATGCAACAGATGGCACAGGCCAACACTCAGATGATGCAAGCTATGCAACAGATCCAGGGAAACCAAAACCAGAACCGTCAGGGACACCGTGAGGAAGACCTACAAAGGAAGATTGAAAGGTTCATCAGGCTGAAAGCACCCAAGTTCGACTACTCGGACGAGCCACTCGACGTGCACGATTGGCTGCGTACCATCAAGACGAAGCTGGACCTGACAGACTACACTGAAGAGGAATGTGTGGCCCTTGCGGCGCACCAGCTTGAAGGCGCAGCGAAGGCGTGGTGGGAGAGCTACTGTGACTCTCACGCGAACCCTGCTCAGATCACCTGGCTAGAGTTTTGTGAAGCTTTCAAAGAGTACCACATCCCAGAACAAATCATGGTGCACAAGGCAATGGAGTTAAGGACAATGACCCAAGGTGGTTTGTCTGTAGCTGAGTACGCTCGACACTTTGCTAAGATGTCGAGGTACGCTCCTGAAGACGTTAACACTGAAAAGAAGAAGCAGTTTTGGTTCCAGCGCGGCTTACACAGAGGTCTGAGGACAGCACTCGCAGCAAGTTCACATAGGTCACTCAGAGAGCTGATCGACAGGGCTATCGCAGTTTAGAAGGAAAGAGTGGGTCTTGAAGATACTTGGCGAGAGAAGAAAAGAAAGGCTGAACAGTTGCACAACCACAGACTGAGTCAGAGGCCGAGGAGTGGCCAGAGCAACATGCTCAGGAGAGGCTTTCAGCAGAGCAATAGCCAAGGAAGCTCAGGGTTCAACAGAAACAACTACCAGGGTAACCGAGGCAGTAACGGCAACAGCTTTGGCAGCAGAGGCAACAACTACAACAGTTTTGGCAACAGAAACAACAACTACTCAGGTCAGGGAAAACCCCAACTGGAAGCCAAACAACACGCCCAGAGTTGGTGGAGGGACCTCAGTAGTCTGCTTTGCTTGTGGAAAGCCCGGTCACAAGTCCTTTGACTATCCGGAGAAGAAGAACAAACAAACCCCAGCCAAGGCACCGGCACCTGGAGGACAGGACAGGCAGCCAGCTACAGCGCAGAGGGGACGCCTCAACCACCTAACAGAGGAAGAAGCTGAGGACGCTCCCGACGTTGTGCTCGGTGAGTTTTTAGTAAATGACATTCCAGCTTTGATACTGTTCGACTCTGGTGCAACTGGATCTTATGTCTCGTCAAAGTTTGTGAAAGAGCAGTCACCCCCGACAATACCTAAGGCTAGACCTATAGTCACTACTTCTCCCTTAGGAGAGCTTAGGTGCACCTTGGAGTGCCCAGCAGTTAGTCTGATGATAGGTGGGCAGGAGTTCGCAGGAGACTTGACAGTCCTGAAGTCAGACGGAATTGACTTGATACTGGGAATGGATTGGCTTACAGAGCACAAAGGGGTAATCAGTTGCTCTCCCAGAACAGTTGAGTTGACACACCCTAGCGGAGTCAAGGTAACAATAGAGCCACAAAGAAGAAGAACAGGGAAGGGATCCAAAACATGTATTCTGAGACAGTTGGTATACTCTATCGAGAAAAAGACGATCGAAGAAGTGCCTGTAGTATGTGAGTACCCTGACGTGTTTCCCGAAGAGCTACCAGGATTACCACCAGACCGAGACGTAGAGTTCATAATCGAGCTGCAACCAGGCACAGGGCCCATTGCCAAGAGACCGTACAGAATGTCAGTGGAAGAGCTAGAGGAACTCAAGAAGCAGCTGAAAGAGATGCTAGAAAGCGGGGTGATTCGACCAAGTGCATCCCCATGGGGATCGCCAGTGTTGTTTGTGAAGAAGATGGGTCAATGCGCATGTGCGTAGACTATCGATCCCTGAACGCAATAACGATCAAGAACAAGTACCCATTACCGTGGATTGATGACTTGCTAGATCAGTTGAAGAAAGCCAAGTACTTCAGTAAGATTGATCTAAGATCGGGATACCACCAGATGAAGATTAGAGAAGGCGACATTCCCAAGACAGCCTTTGTGACTCGGTACGGGCAGTACGAGTTCACCGTTGTGTCCTTCGGTTTGACCAACGCACCCACTTACTTCATGAACATGATGAACAAGGTATTCATGGAGGAACTAGACAAGTTCGTGGTGGTGTTCATTGACGACATACTGATATACTCAGAAACAGCCGAAGAACATGAGGAGCACTTAAGGGTTGTACTAGTGAAGCTGAGGCAGCACCAACTCTACGGGAAGTTCAGCAAGTGTGAATTTTGGCTGGAGAAAGTAGCCTTTTTGGGCCACGTGCTGACAGCTGAGGGCGTAGCAGTAGACCCAGAAAAGATTGAGGCAGTAGCAGAATGGAAGCAGCCAAAGAGTGTCACGGAAATCCGAAGCTTTCTGGGTTTGGCAGGTTACTACAGAAGGTTTATTGAGAACTTCTCCAAGATTGCCAAACCAATGACCGAACTACTCAAGAACAATGTCCCGTTCGAGTGGACAGACAAGTGTGAAAGGAGTTTCCAAGAGCTCAAGCACAAACTCACTACAACACCAGTATTGACCCTGCTAGATATTCGCAAGGATTTCGTAGTCTATTGCGATGCTTCGAGACAAGGTTTGGGATGTGTTCTAATGCAAGAGGGCAAGGTTGTTGCTTATGCATCAAGACAGCTGAGGAAACATGAGGAAAACTACCCCACACATGATTTAGAACTGGCAGCAGTGGTACATGCATTGAAGATCTTGAGGCACTACCTGATTGGCAACAAGTGCGATATCTACACGGATCACAAAAGCTTGAAGTATTTCTTCACCCAATCCGAACTGAACATGAGGCAGAGAAGGTGGTTAGAACTGATCAAAGATTACGATTTGGAGATACACTACCATCCTGGCAAAGCCAACGTAGTGGCAGATGCCTTGAGCCGAAAGAGTTATTGCAACAACTTGATGATAGAAGAAAGTCAGCCAGAACTAGCAAGGGAATTGTACAAGCTGAAACTCGAGCTAGTAGAAGAAGGAAAACCCCAGGAAATGAGGGTGAAGTACAACCTAGAAGACCGAATCAAAGAAGCTCAAGGAAAGTGTCCAGAAATCCAAGAAGTAAAAGAGGATATCCAGCGAGGAGTGGCACCTGACTTCCGAGTAGATGAAGCAGGGACAGTATGGTTGAAAGACCGTATTTGTGTACCGCAGGACAAGGAAATCAGGAGAACAATTCTCTCAGAGGCTCACGAGTCCAAGTACTCGATACACCCAGGATGCACCAAGATGTATCAAGACCTAAAGGATAAGTTCTGGTGGAAGAAAATGAGAGAGGACATAGCAGAGTATGTAGCCAAGTGCGACTCTTGTCGAAGAATCAAGGCAGAACATCAAAGGCCAGCAAGACTGCTGAAACCACTGGAAATTCCAATGTGGAAGTGGGAAGATATTAGCATGGACTTCGTGGTTGGCCTACCTTGCACTCAGAAAGGGAATGATGCCGTTTGGGTCATAGTTGATCGGCTGACAAAGGTAGCGCACTTCATACCAGTCAAAGGCACATACCGAGTGAGCAAACTAGCAGAGCTATATATAGACAACATTCTCAAGATGCATGGGGCACCAAAAAGCATTGTGTCAGACAGAGGACCACAATTCACAGCTCAGTTCTGGAAAAGCTTACATCAAGCCATCGGGACAACCTCGGAGTATAGCACAGCTTACCACCCTCAGACAGATGGGCAGACCGAAAGAGTGAACCAGATTCTTGAAGACTTGTTGAGGGCATGTGTCCTAGCTTACAGCACAGACTGGGAGAAGAGTCTATCGTATGCAGAATTTTCCTACAATAACAGCTACCAGGCCAGCCTCCAGATGTCCCCCTTTGAGGCACTATATGGCAGAAAATGCAGAACGCCTCTAATGTGGTCAGAGGTGGGAGAACGAACATTCTTTGGACCTGACATGATTGTAGGGGCAGAAGAACATGTGGCCAAGATCCGGGAGCACCTGAAGGTAGCTCAGAGCCGACAAAAGAGCTATGCGGATAAAAGGAGATGAGATCTAGAGTTCGAAGTAGGGGACTTCGTCTACCTAAAAGTGTCACCCCTCAGAGGGCACAAGAGATTCCAAGTGAAAGGGAAGCTAGCACCCCGTTTTGTGGGACCGTATCAGATACTGAAGAGAATAGGGAAGCTAGCCTACATGCTAGACCTACCAGAGGACCTAGCTGGAGTACACCCAGTGTTCCATGTATCTCAGCTGAGAAAGTGTCTAAGAGTACCAGAACATGAGGTCAAGACAGAGGCATTGGACCTACAGGACACCTTGGAGTACCTGGAGTACCCAGCGAGGATACTAGACAGAGCAGTTAAAGAGACCAGAAACACAGCTATCCCATTTTGCAAAGTGCAATGGAGCAATCATTCAGAAAGGGAGGATACTTGGGAGAAGGAGTCAATACTAAAAGAGAGATACCCCACTTGTATAAACCATAGGTAACCACAAATCTCGAGGACGAGATTCTTGTGAGGGGGAGACTGTAACAACCCAAAATTTCGTAGGAAAATGTTGAATGCAAAAATGCGGATTTAAAAAAAAATTTGGTGAATTTTGTGCAAGACAACAAAAATATAAGAGTGTCTTCTAATTGCTCCCTAAATTCCTAGGCAATTTAAATTCAAATTAAAAAGATAATTTGAAGTGCTAAGGACCAAATAGTGTGATTTGGAGTTATTTTGGTTTTATTGGATTTTTGGTTGTGTTTGAATTCAAATTCTAGATTTGAATTCAAACAAATACTAACCTAAACTAATTGTCAACCCATCTAACCTTCGTGGGCCCAATCCTCGGGTTAAAGTCCACCAAACCCCCTCGATCTCTCTTTCTGAGCCAGCCCAGCCGGCCTCGCGGCCCAGCAGCGCCCCAGCTCTTCCCCGCGTCGCCCCCGCGTCCCGCTTCTCCCACTGAGTGGCGGGCGTGATGGCGTCCCCTGCGTGTAACAACCCAAAATTTCGTAGGAAAATGTTGAATGCAAAAATGCGGATTTAAAAAAAATTTTGGTGAATTTTGTGCAAGACAACAAAAATATAAGAGTGTCTTCTAATTGCTCCCTAAATTCCTAGGCAATTTAAATTCAAATTAAAAAAATAATTTGAAGTGCTAAGGACCAAATAGTGTGATTTGGAGTTATTTTGGTTTTATTAGATTTTTGGTTGTGTTTGAATTCAAATTCTAGATTTGAATTCAAACAAATACTAACCTAAACTAATTGTCAACCCATCTAACCTTCGTGGGCCCAATCCTCGGGTTAAAGTCCACCAAACCCCCTCGATCTCTCTTTCTGAGCCAGCCTAGCCGGCCTCGCGGCCCAGCTCTTCGCCGCGTCGCCCCCGCGTCCCGCTTCTCCCACTGACCGGCCGACCCCGCCTGTCAGCGACACTCGTCGCACAGTGTCGTCTTCCCCAAACCGACTCCCCTCTCTGCTTTTCGCCGCCGCGCGCACTGCTCTCTCTGCTCCCGCGCCCGTGAGCGCCGAGCCAATCCCGTCTCTGCGTTCGCGGCCCGTCGCGATGCCGCCACGTGGAAAGGGCACGGACGCCCAAATCGCGAGCCGTCCGCCCCCGCGGAGCCCTAGCAGCCGCCGCCCTACTTAAACCCCTGCCGAGCCTCTCCCAGCCCTAGCCACCGCAGCCCTTCGGGGTTTTCTTCGTCTCCAAGTAGAAGCCGAGGGTGAGAGGAGGAGGGAGGAGTCGGAGGAGGGAGAAGGGAAGCCGAGGAAGGAAGCCGACGCCAAGCGCTGCGCCGCCGCGGCGCCGCTGATCGTGGGGACGCTGGAGACGAGCCGGACCCGAGCTGATCGTGGGAGCGCGAGGATCACCGACGTACCGCGAGCCTTCCCCGAGCTGCTGCGTACGCCGACTTGCCCCTAGGTTCTTCCCCCGTTCCGGTCGAGCGCCGCCGCACCGCCTTGCTAGCCATCTTCTGGGACCCGACCTTCGAGTCGTGGCCGAGATCGTCTGCAGGAACCCGTCGCGCCGCTCTCTGCACTGCAACCCGCCGTCAAACGCTCGCTAACCCAGGCCGTCGTGGCGTTGCCGCGCACCGGGGCTGCCCGGCCGGCGCGCACGCCATGGCCGCGGCGCGGTCAAGCTCAAGGCTTGAACTGCGCCTGCGAGAGCCAAACGCGCACAGCACAGCACGAAGCCGAGCCCTTCCTCTGTGCGATTGGGTGCGTCGCTGTCGCGGAGCCGGCCTTCGCCGGAGCACCCGTGCCCGCGTTGCCACGCCGAGCGCCATCGCCGCACCGCCGCCGCTCGCGTCGGGAGGGCAAAACCCCAGCCAAGCCGTAGCCCTTCCCTTGCCGTTTGTGCTCGCGAGCACCAAGCCGAGCCGTAGCACCACTTCTAGGACCTCGCCGACCTTTCCCCGGCGATCGCCGCCGTCGACCGAAGCCGCTGGCCGTGCGCCAGTGCGCGCCGCGCACGTCCGCGTCGCGCCGTGGCCAGGCCACACCGTGGACCACACCAACACGACACACGAGCGCCCGCAGAGAATCTTGAGTCGGCCACAATCTGATTCCATACACCCGGCTCACGTGCACCGCACACACGGTTCACGGTGGACCGAGTCCACCAGAGCAGGCCCTGCGGCCCAGCGTTCGCGGGCCTAATCTTGCACTAAAATCTGGTTTGCACCTTTGAACTTTCTAGGCCCATCCACCTTTCGGCCCAGTTTCAGCCCAGCGTTGTTTAACCTTTTCCTTTTAACTGCGCTGACGTATGGGACCCACATGTCATACACCGCGTGTCACTGACCACTGGGACCCACTAACAAGAGCTGACCGTTGACCGTTGACCATTGACCGGTCAGCGCTGACGTGATCCGGACCCATGATGACGTCAGCACAGGGCTGACCCCACTGCTGACGTCAGCATGACGTCATGCTGATCTCAGCAGGCTAATTTCTGTCTGTTTTCTTTTTCGGAAATTATTTAATATTTTCAGAAAATGATTTAAACTTGTAAAATTCATAATAAATCAACCGTAGCTCAGAAAAATATGAAACTAGTTTCTATATTTTTCTAAAATCATGACCTACACGTTAGTGTAGAGTTTGGTGTTCTTTGGGACTTCTTTCATCGTTGTCTTGGTGTTTCTTTGCTAGTAGCCGCGTCTTATTTTATTTTCCGCGACCCTAGGAGTTCCGGAGAGCCAGGAGGAGCCGGACCACTACGACAACTGCTCTGACGAAGACGAAGACTTTTGCCCAGGCTCACGCCCGACCAATCTCTGAAATACCTAATAGACATGCAACTAGTATGCTAGCGCTTTACTTTACTCGCATGTTACACCTGCACTGCATTTGATAATATCCTGTTACCTTGCTACCTACTACTCACTTTATGAAATATGCTATGCTATGCATGTGTTGGGTTGGTTGTGATTTGAACCTCTTGGCGTGAGTTGTGGGTGGTATGGGAGGTGTAGTGCAGTTAGGTGGTGTAAGCGAGTAATAACAACTCGATCGTTTGATCGGGGTGCTTGGGGACTACACTCGGGCAGCCCTACGGAGTACCTGTTGCGGGTACATGGTTCTTGGATATTGGTTACTTGAGAAGTTTGGGCGGCTATACCTGTTATGGGTGCCGATTGCGGACTGTTGTGGCGGATCGCTTATGACGCTGATACTCGCTTTACCGCCAATTAAGGACCGAGTCGAGTTCCACCTTTGGACGTGGGAATACCGTGCTCACCATCTACCCAGTATGGGGAGGGTTCCAGCAAGCCTACTCTAGTGCGGCGCCAAGACTGTAGGAGATTCGAGCTTGATATGTGTAAGGGGGACTCGTTGCGGCGCACTCTCCCTGATATACCACGGCCCCTGACTGGCCCCGGTGGGAAGGTTTCACATCCCTGGGGCAGATGTTAGATCAGATGTTTCCCGAGCCCAGGGAGACAGGATTGGCGCCGTTACTGTTTAGGGTCTTTGCTGTGGGCTGTGTCTCAGGTTGGTTGCGGACTAGCCTTGCAGCCCGGATGGATTCCTGGAGTGGCACCTCTGCAGAGTGTAAACTATACGTATAGCCGTGTCCACGGTTACGGACGACCCGCTTCTGATAAGTTCCGACTAGCATGGGAATCTGCTTTCTTACCTCATCCTTTGATTTGGGTTATGAGAGATTGGTCCAGCGTTGCTGATGAGACAAGGTGGGGAGGGAGCTCACCGAGTCGACTAGTGAGCGAAAGGTGTTGGTGGAAGATGTTTGCGGGAACTTGCTGTGGCAGGACGAGCCCGATGTGAATGTGAGGCTGATGGGTGGATCTGAGAAGTGGATGTGCTTGTGAGGGAAGGAGTTGGTGATGAGATGAATTTGGGTTATTGTTGCTGCTCGCATAAGAAAACCCTGGCTCAAACCTTGATTATTTCTATACCTTAGAATAGGCCACTTTAAAGCTTGCTTCATATTATGGTTGGTGACGTGAACCTGTCCCATTTCCTTGGGGACAGACTATGGGTTCTCAGGTGAAGACCCCGACCACGAGTTCAACCAGGACGGGTGGTACGATTGAAGGGTGCGCGCTATGCTCAAGGATGCCTACGGGAAGTGGACCCAGAAGAATTAGCTACCGCTTCGTAGCTGTTTCTTATTGTCGATTTAGCCCAAAGGGCTTGTACCTGACCGCTAAGTTTTATATATGTCATGTATTGGATCTTTTATTGTTGTATGGATGTGATATTCGACTGAGATGAGTTCTGTACGAGATAGCTGCTATTCCTGGGACTATCTCGAGGGTACAGGGAGTCGGATTCTCGTCGTTGAGAATTCAGTTCGTTTCACTGCGCGGGCGCACAAGACGCACAGCCGTCCGTCCTCGAGGTGCGGCCACGTTACGCCAGTGCGTTGACATGTAGCTACCCCGCGGAGGGGCAGGTTGGCGAGTTCCCCCGCCGCTGCGCTGGGCAGTGGGGGGAGACGCTCGAGTTGGCTCCGTCCGCACGCGTCGTGGTCGCCGCCCCCATCATCCCCGGTGGGCCGGGGGTAGCCCGGCGCGCTCCGGGTTGGTGGCACTGCGACTCACGCTCATGTCGGCGCTGACCAACGAAGAGGTCGTCGCGGCAGTGTTTCGCATTCCCATCGGGAATTGTGCCGGCGCAACACCCGCCGCTTGGCGGCTCCCCTCCGCGGGGTCCGCCGAAGGCGGCGCGGCTTCACCTGACTGTGCGTCAGGCGGTGGTGCCCGCGGATTGTCCCAGTCAGGGAGTCTTATCCGCGAGGGTTGCCGCTGCTCGACCTGCACCTGCAGGCCTTGCAGCCGGCGGCGACTCCGCAGTCCGCCCGCCGTGGGCAACGACGGAGCGGCCTCTTCCTCATCGGTGTGGCGAAGCTACATGAGGTAGTCGGATCCGTCGGACTCGAATGTCAGGCTCCCGAACTGGATGATGAATCCAGGTGGGAATCCGTTGGGAGCCCCGTCGGAGGGCCCCAGCGTCGGATGGTCGTTGCTAGTAGCCATCAAGGGAACTGGTGAGAAAAGTGAATCGCACAGCGCTTCCCCTACCTGGCGCGCCACTGTCGGTGTCGAAAATGGCCGGCACTCGCTACACCGCACAGAAATGCGCTGTGTCTCGTCCCTTTATGGTCGATGCGGAAGCTAACACAAGGACACGAGTTTATCCTGGTTCCGGCCACGGGGCCATACGTCCAGCAGGGGCGTGCTCGCGCACTCGTATTAGCTTTGCACGGGGGTGCTTGTAGAGGGGAGCTACAAGTGGATACGGGAGAGGAGAGACGTTCTCCAAGTCCCTAGTTTGTGGTGAGAGTGATTGAGTCTGGTGCCGATATCGGGTGTGTGTTGCTGTGTGTTCGTGTCTCAGCGCGAGCCAAGGCGTGCGAACTGTCCCCCCTTTCTACAGGGCTCCTGCCTCTCCCTTTTATAGTTCAAGGGGGAGAAGGATTACAGTCGTGGGTACAGTGCGTACTACAGTGCGAGCTGTACGATGTATCTTGCAAAGGGGGCATGCTTGCTTCAGGCGTATCCCTCCCCTGTAGTTTAGTTGAGAATGTATTTAGGTCCTGTCCGTTGGTACGGCACTTCTTTGCATTTGTCTTGTCAAAGCCTCGAGGGGTCGCTCAATGCTGCCTCGAGGCGGCAGGACTATCGCTTGGTCCCTCGCTCGAGGGGGGCTCCATGCCGCTTCGAGGGGGCACGAAGGCTAGCGTGGTGTAGGCCGCAGCCTAGTGTCAGACACCTTTACCAGTTATGATGACCAGGAGAATATGGCCTGCTCCGTTGGGCCGATACGGCCGGCTTTTGCCCTGGCGACGGTGTCAGGCCGTATTCGTACGGGGCGGCCACCGCTCGGGTGGCCCGATAATCTTCTGTATTCGCCATGGGGGGCCCCTTCCATTGAGGACGGGGGCAGGTGATGTAGGTGTGCAGCCTACCGTTGCCACAGTGTACGCTCCGTCGCCCGGAGACGTGGTTGGCAAGGGTTAGGAGACCCTTTGCTTGCCTTGCCGGACCGGCAACGTCGTTTGACCAGGGCTCGCCCCCCGGTCATTGGTGGTTTCTTGTTGGTGGGGTCCCCTAGACCCGCTCGAGGGCGTTTCGGCGTGGGAGGCGACGGGGGGCCCCCGGTGAAGCTGTGCGGGAGTACGATTGGAGTCAGCGACACCAGGGGTACAGTGCCTCGCATGCCCTGCGCGGCTCTCGCCTGTCCGCGTTGCAGGGGACACAGTGCTCTCAGATCTTGTCAGAGGCGACGTGCAAGGAGGATTTCTCTTTTGACTTCGGCGCCCGGTGCGGGAGTTGGGATCATCGGTACCTGCGCCGCTGATGAGGTGCATACTCGAGGGGTCGAGATGAGCTCGAGCGAGGCGGAGCTGGGGTCTGTGGCTCGAGGGGGAGGCGTAGTACCCTCGAGCGAGGCGGAGTTTTGGGTGCGAATGCGTCGTACCCTCGCGGGCCATTGTCGGGCCTGGGTGGCTGGTAGTGGGCCGCATGATTTTGCTGGCGTGGGTACATGTGTTTGCGGGAGGTAGTCTTTGTTGTGCGTTTTTGAGGGTGGTTACCCTGATGATTAAGGGACCCCCTAATTTGGTCCCCGACAAGTTGCCTTCAGCTTCTTGGGCCCAGGAGGAACATAACCAGGAATGTGGACCATTGTGGACAGAGATAAAGAACCATGATAATATGGGTTCCTTGCAAGATTGAACGGCAAGCTTGCAAGTACAAAATAAACATTAAATGACAATCCATGCAAGATAAAAGCATAGTTTCCAATCCAAGATGTTAACCTGAATAATAGATGATCCTTGCAACTTGAGCAGCCCAGTGATTTTGACTTTCCATATAAGCATTTTCTACATCAGTGCAACCAGGGATGTCTTTCTTCCGGGTGGCTAGAGAATATGAGATCTCATAATATGGGTTTGTTGCAACATCAAATGACAAGCCTGCCAATGTAAACAAACATTAAAGGAAAAAGCATACAATATAAACAAAAAAAGAGCCGATAAGGTATTAACCTGCAGAATAGAACATTCTTGCGGTTTCAGCATCCAAAAAATCACGAAGTTTCGCACAATTATCCTCATCCAAATCTGGGTTCTTCTTTCATCTCTTTGGCTGAACTATAGCTTTGCCTGTGACTGACCTGCTACCAGAATAGCTGCTCGTAGCAGAATGTGTTAAGGGCACATCCATAGGCATGATTCTTGCATTTGAATCTATTGCAGCGGCATACTCATTCTCAAGTTGTGTACGAATAGTATCTGTCAACCCTTTGCAAGCTTCAACACCAGATCTAGACCATTCAAACAGGTGTGCCTCCACTGCGGAATAGTTTCCACGAAAGACACGATTGCAGTAGTCACATAGGAACCTTACATTATCTCCATCAAGCGAACCAGAGCCCTCCAAAACGTCAACATGTCTCCATAAGGGCTCACCGTTGTCTCCAAAACCATTATCCCAACTTTCCATCTCCAGGCTTCAGAACTGAGAGTTAAATTGCATTGGTTACTAAGATTAAACTTTATTTGCCCGCAAAAAAAAGATTTTGCTTTATGCAACATCATCCTAACTAAATGAGTACATTTAAAAAACATACAGGTATTTTTAATCTTAACAAAATAAAACCTCACATGAAACAGGTACTTTCATAGCGAAATCCCAACAGAATGTTCGAACCGCGGGTGAAATGCAAAGATTCTCCCCATTATCGGGTCTCAAAACAAGGCCCTAAACCCCTAAGACCCTAATCTCCCACTGGGGAAATCACACGTTGTCGAACCATTTCTTATTGCTATGACCTAGGGCTGCAAAGAGGACCAAATCGGTCCAAGAAATTTCTGAATGCGCCCGCGGGCTTGACGCGATGCCCCAAGAGCAAACCTAGCGATTTTCACCGCGAAAGCTCAGTAACCGAGTGAGAGAGAAACGGGGAGAGGAATCGATACCTGGTTGGTGTCGGCGGTGATGTCTTCGCGGCAGACGACGCGAGACCCCTCGTCGTTGTCTCCGTCGGATGGCGGGAACTTCGCCCTCCCTTTCCCACGTAGGAGGTCAGAACCCGCGCAAAACCTCACTTGGCTTCGCAGTGGGGGTACGGTACGGGGTTGTGGTTATGGTCTTGTGGACTTGTGGGATGCGTTGGCCTCTTTGAGTCTTCGACTGCCGCTGCCCGGCCATACGCTGCCGGGCCCATCTAGCAGAAGTTTTGCATGCTCCCGTTTTTTTAAAAGAAAAACACCGGTACAAACGCGAGATGCTCGCAAGGCATACTCATTCAGATACACCCACATGCGATTGGGCTTGTAGTCCAATGGTAGGACGGTCCAGTGGGACGCTACCCACCAGGGTTCAAATCCTGGTGCTCGCACTTTTTCCTAAGATTTTTCCAGGATTTTCCGGCACTATGCATTAAGTGGTAAGCGGCGTTCCCGTCGACAACGAGGTGTCAATGGTGACTTCGGGAATCTCCAGATGCCGGGTGCTCAGTTCTTCGGAGGTGCTCATAGGGGTAGGGTTTGCGTACGTGTATTCATAGGGGTGAGTGTGCGTGCGTGCGTGTGTGAGTGTCTGCGTTGTACTGTGCGATTCTTAAAAAAAAGATACACCCACGTAAATCCTATCTCTATAAGTATCACCAAAAAACTGGACCAACAGATATAAGATAGATAAAGTTATCATATACTTCTTGCTATCGACGTATATATCGCCTACCACTAAAAAGAAAAAAAGTCAGTTAAATTTTAGAATAAACAAAAAAATGACATTAATGTTAAGTCGAAGACTCGAATCCTAATTAATAGCTTACACCACAAAAAATCTTATCAACTGAGTGTGCTACCGCCGCCTCCTTGTTTAATGGCGAATAGGATATGAATAACGGGAAAATCTTTGATTAGCAATATTTGTTATAAAATATTTACAAAATTGGTTTAAAATAAAATAAAATTATCTTATTAGAAATCAAAACATGCGCTGCTTCTTTGTTACAAAAGGGGCACATATTTTTTAAAAAAAATAATGTGCACGAATTTCCACGCAAATAGGCAGAGCTACTGTAACACCCTAAAATTCATCACAATTAAATTGTAGCAACCCTCTGAATTTTCTAGGATTTATTAAGGCTTAAATAAATTTTCTAGGATTTAATTGGAATTTCTAACCTTTTATCAATTTAAATATCATATTAAATAATTTTAGTCAAAATAAGTTTTTGTTGCATTCATGTTGTTGCATATACTTTTGGTTGCTAGTAAATCAAGTTGGAATTTAAATTTTGTTTAAATTCGAATTTGATTTGCTTTTGTTTGAGTGTTAGAATAGTTGTTTTCTGTTGAGTTTGTTTTTGCCCCTCCAACTTTTGGGCCAGTCCATCTTTGCTCCCTCTACTTCTTTCTCTCCCGAGCCGCCTGCGTTTCTTTCCCGGCCCAGCTAAGTTTCCCCGGCCCATTTCCTTCGCCCGGCCCGCTCCACTCCTCTCCCCATCTCTCTCTACGTCGCTGACAGGCGGGGCCCGCCTGTCAGGACCGTCGTCCCCGACGCGGACTCAAGTCCGAGCTCGACTTGGGCTTGGCCGCGCCGCCGCACCCGACTCCGGCCGGGGCACGCACGCCAAGGCGTGGGCCCGAGCCCCCACCCCGCACCTGTAAATCGCGGCCGCCGCCTTTGCCTCTCCCCCAGATCAACCGCGAGCCCGCGAACCCTAGCAGCTGCTCGAGCGCCGCCGCCGCCATCGAAGCTCCGCCGCCTCACCGTCGATCTCCGCCCAGGACGCGCTTGCACTCAAATTAACTGCCGGGACGACGTCGCGTGAAGGTATCGAGGCCGCCCGAGCAGTTTCCCTTCGATCTCCCTTCGTTTTGGCCGTCGCCCGTGCTCACCGTCGATTTGCAGTGCCGCCGCCCGCCATTCATCGCCGCCGACCGCCGTGGAAGCCTCTCCCTCGTCGTGATCTAGCTTGGTGAGCTCGCCATCCCTCCCTCTTGCTTCCAGTGTAGTCCGCGCCCGATTTGGTGGCTTCTAGGCCGGTTTCCGTGTCGCTCCGGCGAGCCGCCGCCATCGGTTACCGCCGTCGCCGGCGAGTCTTCCCCGTCGATCTGTTTTGGACCGTCAGATCGAGATCCTACGGTCCACGTCAGCCCGAGCATCCAGTCAACCAGATCCATACCGGTCAACCTAGGAAATTTTGCAAAAGAGCCCTTCAAGTTTTCAAAATCAACCCGCGGTCCAGCTTAGTTCAAAAATATTTCAATTTAGGTCCTGTTTTCTTCTGTTTTAGCCCCTGCAAGTTTTAAAATTGCGCCCGAGGTCCAAGTTTTGTCTTTTTACATGAAAACCCTCGTAGTTTTATACAAAATTATGTTTTAGCCCTCGGATTTTCGCAGTTAAGCCCCTGGAACTTTTAAAACTTTGCCAGCAAGTCCCTGAACCTTAGAAAAGCCATATCTTTTGCGTTTTAACTCCGATTTTAGTGATTCTCGCGCTCACGCGTTCATTGTAACGCGTAGATTAGTTTTGTGCTGTTGTTTTCTTCTGTTGGAATTGTTTGGTGTATTGTTTCTTATTTAGTGTATTGTTTCTTTGCATGCGATTGTGTGATGCGATTAGGAAGCGAGCAGTTCGAGGATTTCTCTGAAGAACCAACTGTTGGAGAAGGATTTGAGCAGCAACAGAGTTGGGAAGAAGGCAAGTGTATTATGTCATGCAAATGTCCTAATAACTATTAATTTCACCATCCATGCATGTGTCTTAATTTGATGGGTTTCTATTTAAGGATTTGCCTAGCCACTATATTTTTCCTGTCCCTGAAACTGGGTTACTTAATTAATTTTGATGGTAGATAATGCTTAGCTTGCTCAACTGGGATTGGTTAAATGAACCCCTACTCTATGTTCCAAATACTCTTTAAATTAATTAAATGGCAAGATCATATCTTTTTAATTGGAACATGGAGAACCACCCAGGAAAACAGTACAACCATGAGTGCCATGTGGCTCTGGCTTTGACTGACTGATTGGGTGCTCTAGTTTATGGTAGCTTTACTTGGAAGGGGCATGGGGGCGCCGGTTGACGGGGTATAGCTCGGTCCTCTTGAGCTGTGGGCTTTGGTAAGAGACAGACCTCAATAGGGGGGGTTATGCTTTGCTTCTGAACCGGAAACCTTAGCGGGCTATCACTTATTAGAGTGCTTTTGTAAAGGTCTCATAGTGAAACTCAGTATTCGGTCCACGTGGTGTGGGACGGGTGCATGCTTCGGCAATGGGAATCACGGCTTATGGTGAAAGTGTACAACCTCTGCAGAGTGTAAAACTGTTATAACAGCCGTGCTCACGGTCAAGAGCGGCCTGGACCCTTACATGATAATCATACTTGAACATGGATTAAATTGTGGTTACTTGATTATGTTGAGATTATGACATTCATTAATTTGTGGGTGGTATATACTTTCATTTGCTAGTAAATAGTTGCTTAATAAAACTTGACCAACTAAAAGTGCTTACTGCAGTATTGTCAGCCAGCCTTTTAGCCCCAGCCTTGTATGTCATATTACATTTGCTGAGTACGTCATGTGCTCATGCTTGTTTTCTTTCTTTTATTGCATCAACTACACCCGAAATGCTGCTCAGATTGGGAGAATTTTGAGGATTTCACTGCTGATTTTGAGGAGTTCTAGGCGAGTCTCCCCCAGTCAACGCCTGTGGAGTTGGAGTCACTTTTGCTTCGTTAGATGAACGTTTATTTAAGTCTTCCGCTATGACATTGGTGTCAACTCTGAGATTGTAATAAATGCACTTTAATACTCTTTCGTTATGCATGGTTATGGATATTCACTTGTGACGTCTACCATATGTGTGTAAACTGATCCTGGCGCACATATGAGATGCATCTGGTTTTGCCTTTAAAACCAGGTGTGACAGAAGTGGTATCAGAGCTGTGTTGACTGTAGGACGCAAGCCTAGATAGCAATGGTCATTCTCTAAGGATTATTTTGCTTAACTACTCTTGTTCTATCTATTCTTGGTTTATTTTTGCTATTGTTCCTGGGCATTGATAATTGTCTCCTCCTTGATTTTGTTTTCTGTTCTATCTTTTCCACCATATCACCTGGTTTCGAGGTCTTTAGAACTTTTTCTAACCCCTTGTTGCTTAAACCATAGATGGTATTGACAAGGCTAGGTGCTCGTAGATTGTCTAGCACTCTTTCCCCTTCTTCGTCACATTCGGTGCAAGAAGAGGAACCGGAACCTGAAGAGATGGAAGTAATGGACGAAGAAGTTAACTCAGGAGGGAATGCTCCAGCTGGATCTGAAGGAAGTGAAGGACCCCCTCCACCGCCTGACATGTGGGTAGTGACTTTTCACCACCACGACGGAGGCAACAGTGGGTTCCCGATGCTGCTTCGAATGCTCTTCGAGCGTCTGAACTACCCAGTGGAGATAGAATATCGTGGAAGAAGGAGGGCACATCCAAATTACCCAGAGGACTGGGATGTCGCTGTATACATCCGGGAGCCTGATTATGAGTATGGAGGAACCAAAGAGGTTGCAGTGCACCATGCTATCGCCATGAGATCAACCTTCGAGGCTGGAATCCAGGATGCAGCCAGACGGGCACTTTCTGTGCTTTGTCATGAGGAGGCTGCTGAAGTACGTCACACTGCTTGGGCATATCTTCCCCGAAGGCAGCAAGGCACTCCAACTGGGGTTGTGCCACAACCGCCCGGCGTGCTAAACTCTATACTCAACGTCCAGGTGGCGTTCACCAAGATGCTCAACGTGCACGCCGATGACACCACAAGGGAGCTACAAGAAGTGCGTGAAGAACTCGCTGCTGAACGGAGGAAGAACAAGAGGCTGATAGCTGAACTCAAGGGAGAAGCACTTCCGCCCTTGGATGAAGATGTAGAAGGGTTGATGGGTCATTCACCGCCCCACTAGAGAGTGCTTGGTGGATCGTCTAGTTGCTTCACCTATACCTATTAAGATAGGATACCCTCTCTTTTGATAGTTCAGTACGTTTAGAATCGTTGAGACTCGTGCATAGCGTGTGATTTAGTTCGGTTTAAAAGTGTGGTGGAGATGTTTGCTTTCGTGCTAAGTGTGTGATTTGGATCTTTGTAATGATTGAACTTAATTGTGGAGTGATGACCACAATTGAGTAATTATTAAATAAATAAATTTAGTTAGTTTGGGTTTATCTTGGTCTCTAATCTTAGCTCTTAACTATCACTTTATCCATATAATTGTACCCCTCATATAAATCATGTTATGCGACAATCTGTTCTCGCTGCTGCATGATATCCTGGTACTGTCCGAATTGTTTCTGGAGTTTCAGAACTCCAATTGACATAAATCCAGTTGGGTTGGATTAAGGACTTGATAACCTAGACTCTGGGAATTTTTCGTGATTTTTGGAGGTCCTGGCAGAGAGATATAATGGTTTTATTGGAGTAACCAGAATCTGTCCCGTGGTCCTGACACAGCTGTCTTGTTTATTTTATACCTCGAGCCACAAAATTCCGATTGAGGTGATTCAAGTTGGGTTAGTTTCAGAATTTGATAGTATACGTTCAGACAAAAGATCATAATTTTTGGATACTCAGAATGAGAGTTACAACTGTTTAATTGTGACGAACAGAACCTGTTTCAGAATTTGATGTTCCAGTCATTGGCAACTCGTTCTACATCAACTTTTATCTGTTCATGATTTGAGTCACATCTTTTTACCACCCTCTGAACCTCATGTTCTAACCACCAGATGGTAAACACCAGGTCTGAAAGTGGAGTGGATCAACCACCTGTGAATCGTCAGGGACGTGCCAACCCCAATCCAATTCCTCCGCCGAATCAAGCACCTGTAGCAATGGAACAGATCCTCGCCAACCAGACTCAGATCCTCCAGGGCATGGCTAATACCTTGGCAGCCATGCAAGCACAGAACAACAACAACAACAACCAGCCGAGAGACAAGCACCAGGAGTTCATGAGTCACAAACCTCCTACCTACTCCCACTCTGCAGATCCACTTGATGCTGATGATTGGCTGAAGACTGTTGAGAAGAAGCTGGATATGGCCCAGTACAATGACAGGGAGAAGGTCCTGTATGCCTCAGGTCGCTTGGAGGGATCAGCTTCAGATTGGTGGGATGCTTACCATGCTGCTCATGCCACCCCTGATGCTATCACCTGGCAGGAGTTCAGGACCAATTTCAGGAGCCACCATATTCCTGCTGGTGTCATGAAGCTGAAGAAGAAGGAGTTCCTCTCACTCAAGCAAGGTGGGATAACCATCAGCGAGTACCGGGATAAGTTCATTCAGTTGTCCCGTTACGCCCCAGATGAGGTGAAAGAGGATGAGCAGAAGCAGGAGCGATTTCCGGAAGGATTGATTCCGCCGCTCCAATATCAACTCATGTATCACACCTTCCCAACATTTCAGAAGCTGCTAGACAAGGCTATTGGCTTGGAGAGCAAACGCCGTGAGTTGGGAGAGTAGAAGAGGAAGTTCATGGCCTCAGGACAGTCAAGCAGTAACACCCGCCCTCGTCTCCAGCCGCCTCAGCAGAACATGCTTGTTCGCTTTGGTGGGCAAGGGGGTAACTTTGTGCAGAGTCAGGGTCAGCGGTCGGCACCTCCACCTCAGCAGCCAGCATTTCAGCAGAACCGCCAGACCACCCCGGGTCAGACTCCAGTGAAGACCACTGCACCAGGCAGTGCTCCTACTCCTCGTACCTACTACATTTGTGGAGATCCCAGCCACTTTGCCCACAACTGTCCTAAGAGGAATGCTCAGACCCCACAGCACCAGAGCGGCAGTGCACCTAGGCAGAATACCCCTCAGCAGCAGAACAGGAATGTGAACCCGACGCCCCAGAGCAACAAGGGCCAGCAGAATCAGATGCGGGGCAAGGTGAACCATGTTGCTGCAGAGTCCGCACAGGAGGCCCAGGATGTGGTACTTGGTATGTTCCTCGTCAACTCAGCCCCTGCATCGGTTTTATTCGACTCTGGAGCATCCCATTCTTTTATTACTACTTAGTACGTAGCTAAGTTAACATAACCATGCTCCCTATGAAAAATTCCATGCTAGTTAGCTCTCCCGGTGGAAACATGAAAGCCAATTTTATCTGTCCCCGAGTTAACCTGAAAATAGTTGGGGTAGATTTTCCTGCTAATCTGATAGTCCTAAACTCTGAGGGAATTGATGTCATACTTGGAATGGGATGGTTGGCTGCTTTTGATGCGGTGATTCAGTGTGCCAAGAGGTCTGTGTTGTTGACTAGCCCTCAGGGAGACAAGATTGAATTCGGAGCCACTCAACCCTCAGCTTCAACTTACTCAGTGAATCAGGCCAGCGGTGTTCCTTTGGAGGATATCAGAGTTGTTTGTGAGTTTCCGGATGTCTTCCCAGATGATTTGCCAGGTATGCCACCCGACCGAGACATTGAGTTTATTATTGAGCTTTTACCTGATACTGCTCCAATTTCTAAAAGACCCTATAGAATGGCTGTTAATGAACTAGAAGAACTTAAGAAACAACTTAAGGAATTGTTGGATAAGGGTTACATTCGTCCTAGTTCTTCACCTTGGGGAGCACCTGTAATTTTTGTGGGTAAAAAGGATGGTACTCTGAGGATGTGTGTGGATTATCGTTCATTGAATGAGGTAACCATCAAGAATAAGTATCCATTGCCCAGAATTGAAGACTTATTTGATCAGTTGAGAGGAGCTAAGGTTTTCTCCAAGATTGACTTGAGATCTGGCTATCATCAATTGAGGATCAGGCGCTCTGACATTTCTAAAACAACATTCACCACCAGATATGGGTTGTATGAGTATACTGTGATGTCGTTTGGATTGACAAATGCACCCGCCTACTTTATGTACCTGATGAATAAGGTGTTCATGGAGTACTTGGATAAATTTGTGGTGGTGTTTATTGATGATATTCTGGTTTACTCTAAGAATGAGGAGGAGCATGAGGAGCATTTGAGGTTGGTGTTGCAGACTCTTAGAGAGAACCAGTTGTATGCTAAGTTTAGTAAATGTGAGGTTTGGTTGAATCAAGTGTCTTTTCTTGGTCATGTTGTTACTGATGGAGGTATTGCAGTGGATCCAAGTAAAGTCAAGGATGTGTTGGATTGGGAACCGCCTACCACAGTCTCTGAGATCAGAAGCTTTCTGGGATTGGCTGGATATTACAGGAGATTCATTGAAGGCTTTTCTAAAATAGCGAAACCTGTTACTTCGTTATTAGAGAAGGGCAAGGAGTTTGTTTGGTCAGAAGCGTGTCAGGCCAGCTTTGAAGAGTTCAGAAGGAAGTTGACTACAGCCCCAGTGCTTGCCATGCCAGATATTCACAAGAACTTTGATATATATTGTGATTGCTTCTCGTAGAGGTCTTGGGTGTGTGCTCATGCAGGAAGGCAGAGTTATAGCCTATGCATCCAGGCAGTTGAGGAAGCACGAGCTGAATTATCCTACTCATGATCTGGAACTTGCAGCTGTTGTCCATGCCTTGAAGATCTGGAGGCACTATATTCTAGGTAACAGATGTGAGCTGTATACTGATCACAAAAGCCTGAAGTACATATTTACCTAGAAGGATCTGAATTTGAGGCAGAGAAGATGGTTGGAGTTGATCAAGGACTATGATCTGGGGATCAACTATCATCCTGGCAAGGCTAATTTGGTTGCTGATGCATTGAGTAGGAAGTCACAAGTAAATGCAATGTTTGGTCGTCAGTTGCCAGCTGAGTTGTGTGCAGAGATGGAGAAGCTGAACCTAGGATTTCTAAGTCAGACCTAAGGCGTGACAATGGAGGTTGAGTCTACTCTGGAGCAGGAAATTCGGAAGGGTCAGCTTACTGATGAGAAGATAAAGGAAATCAAGGAAACCATGTTAGCAGGGAAAGCTCCCGACTTCACCGAGGATGATCAAGGTACAGTTTGGTTTAGAAAGAGGATATGTGTACCGGATATCGAGTCTCTCAGGGAACAGATATTGAGGGAAGCTCATGATTCCGTATATTCTATTCATCCTGGAAGCACCAAGATGTACTAGGATCTGAAGCAAAGGTATTGGTGGTATGGACTAAAAAGGGATGTGGCTGCCCATGTGGCGTTGTGTGATGTTTGTCAGAAAGTTAAGGCTGAACGTCATAGACCAGCCGGTTTGCTTCAGCCACTCAAGGTACCTAAATGGAAGTGGGAAGAAATCAGTATGGATTCATTGTTGGGTTACCCCGCACTCGAGGAGGATATGACTCCATATGCGTTATTGTGGACAGATTAACTAAGGTAGCTCACTTTATACCCGTTCACACTACTTATACCAGCGCTAAGTTAGAAGAGTTATACATGTCTAGAATTGTTTGTCTCCATGGTGTACCTAAAAAGATAGTGTCTGATAGAGGTACTCAGTTTACATCTAGATTCTGGCAGAAGTTGCATGAGTCTATGGATACAAAGTTGAATTTCAGTTCTGCATATCATCCTCAGACAGATGGTCAGACAGAGAGGATTAATCAGATTTTGGAGGATATGTTGAGAGCTTGTGCTTTGAAGCATGGAGGCAGTTGGGACAAGAGTCTTCCATATGCAGAGTTCTCGTATAACAACAGTTATCAGGCAAGTCTAAAGATGGCCCCCTTCGAACCGCTTTATGGTAGAAAGGGCAGAACACCTTTGTATTGGAGTGAAACAGGTGAAAGTCAGCTGTTTGGGCCAGAGATTTTGCAGGAAGTTGAGAGACAGGTTCAGATTATTAGAGAGAATTTGAGAACGGCTCAGTCCAAGCAGAAGAGCTATGCAGATACAAGAAGGAGAGAGCTAACCTTTGAGGTGGGTGATTATGTGTATCTGAAAGTATCTCCTATTTGAGGCTTGAGAAGGTTTAAGGTGAAAGGTAAATTATCCCCTCGTTTCATTGGACCTTTCAAGATTGTTGATACAAGAGGTGAGGTTGCTTATCAATTGGAGTTACCAGCCAGATTGTCTGATGTGCATGATGTGTTCCATATCTCTCAGTTGAAGAAGTGTCTTAGAGTGCTTGAGGAAGAATTGTGTTTAGATGAGTTGAATGTGCAAGATGATCTGACTTATATGGAATATCCAGCGAAGATTTTGGAAACTACTGAAAGAGTTACTAGGAGTAAAGTGATTAAGATGTGTAAAGTTCAGTGGAGTCATCATGCGGAAAGTGAGGCAACTTGGGAAAGGGAAGATGAGTTGATGGCAGAGTTCCCTCAGATTTTTTCTAATCCATCAGAATCTCGAGGACGAGATTCTCTTTAAGGGGGGTAGGTTTGTAACACCCTAAAATTCATCACAATTAAATTGTAGCAACCCTCTGAATTTTCTAGGATTTATTAAGGCTTAAATAAATTTTCTAGGATTTAATTGGAATTTCTAACCTTTTATCAATTTAAATATCATATTAAATAATTTTAGTCAAAATAAGTTTTTGTTGCATTCATGTTGTTGCATATACTTTTGGTTGCTAGTAAATCAAGTTGGAATTTAAATTCTGTTTAAATTCGAATTTGATTTGCTTTTGTTTGAGTGTTAGAATAGTTGTTTTCTGTTGAGTTTGTTTTTGCCCCTCCAACTTTTGGGCCAGTCCATCTTTGCTCCCTCTACTTCTTTCTCTCCCGAGCCGCCTGCGTTTCTTTCCCGGCCCAGCTAAGTTTCCCCGGCCCATTTCCTTTGCCCGGCCCGCTCCACTCCTCTCCCCATCTCTCTCTCTCTCTCTACGTCGCTGACAGGCGGGGCCCGCCTGTCAGGACCGTCGTCCCCGACGCGGACTCAAGTCCGAGCTCGACTTGGGCTTGGCCGCGCCGCCGCACCCGACTCCGGCCGGGGCACGCAAGCCAAGGCGTGGGCCCGAGCCCCCACCTCGCACCTATAAATCGCGGCCGCCGCCTTTGCCTCTCCTCCAGATCAACCGCGAGCCCGCGAACCCTAGCAGCCGCTCGAGCGCCGCCACCGCGCCGTCGATGTCCGCCCAGGACGCGCTTGCACTCAAATTAACTGCCGGGACGACGTCGCGTGAAGGTATCGAGGCCGCCCGAGCAGTTTCCCTTCGATTTCCCTTCGTTTTGGCCGTTGCCCGTGCTCACCGTTGATTTGCAGCGCCGCCGCCCGCCATTCATCGTCGTCGACCGCCGTGGAAGCCTCTCCCTCGTCGTGATCTAGCTTGGTGAGCTCGCCATCCCTCCCTCTTGCGTCCAGTGTAGTCCGTGCCCGATTTGGTGGCTTCTAGGCCGGTTTCCGTGTCGCTCCGGCGAGCCGCCGCCGTCGGCTACCGCCGTCGCCGGCGAGTCTTCCCCGCCGATCTGTTTTGGACCGTCAGATCGAGATCCTACGGTCCACGTCTGCCCGAGCATCCAGATCCATACCGGTCAACCTAGGAAATTTTGCAAAAGAGCCCTTCAAGTTTTCAAAATCAACCCGCAGTCCAGCTTAGTTCAAAAATATTTCAATTTAGGTCCTCTTTTCTTCTGTTTTAGCCCCTGCAAGTTTTAAAATTGCGCCCGAGGTCCAAGTTTTGTCTTTTTACATGAAAACCCTCGTAGTTTTATATAAAATTATGTTTTAGCCCTCGGATTTTCGCAGTTAAGCCCCTGGAACTTTTAAAACTTTGCCAGCAAGTCCCTGAACCTTAGAAAAGCCATATCTTTTGCGTTTTAACTCCGATTTTAGTGATTCTCGCGCTCACGCGTTCATTGTAACTCGTAGATTAGTTTTGTGCTGTTGTTTTCTTCTGTTGGAATTGTTTGGTGTATTGTTTCTTATTTAGTGTATTGTTTCTTTGCATGCGATTGTGTGATGCGATTAGGAAGCGAGCAGTTCGAGGATTTCTCTGAAGAACCAACTGTTGGAGAAGGATTTGAGCAGCAACAGAGTTGGGAAGAAGGCAAGTGTATTATGTCATGCAAATGTCCTAATAACTATTAATTTCACCATCCATGCATGTGTCTTAATTTGATGGGTTCCTATTTAAGGATTTGCCTAGCCACTATATTTTTCCTGTCCCTGAAACTGGGTTACTTAATTAATTTTGATGGTAGATGATGCTTAGCTTGCTCAACTGGGATTGGTTAAATGAACCCCTACTCTATGTTCCAAATACTCTTTAAATTAATTAAATGGCAAGATCATATCTTTTTAATTGGAACATGGAGAACCACCCAGGAAAACAGTACAACCATGAGTGCCATGTGGCTCTGGCTTTGACTGACTAATTAGGTGCTCTAGTTTATGGTAGCTTTACTCGGAAGGGGCATGGGGGGTGGCGGTTGACGGGGTATAGCTCGGTCCTCTTGAGCTGTGGGCTTTGGTAAGAGACAGACCTCATTAGGGAGGGTTATGCTTTGCTTCTGAACCGGAAACCTTAGCGGGCTATCATTTATTAGAGTGCTTTTGTAAAGGTCTCATAGTGAAACTTAGTATTCGGTCCACGTGGTGTGGGACGGGTGCATGCTTCGGCAATGGGAATCACGGCTTATGGTGAAAGTGTACAACCTCTGCAGAGTGTAAAACTGTTATAACAGCCGTGCTCACGGTCAAGAGCGGCCTGGACCCTTACATGATAATCATACTTGAACATGGATTAAATTGTGGTTACTTGATTATGTTGAGATTATGACATTCATTAATTTGTGGGTGGTATATACTTTCATTTGCTAGTAAATAGTTGCTTAATAAAACTTGACCAACTAAAAGTGCTTACTGCAGTATTGTCAGCCAGCCTTTTAGCCCCAGCCTTGTATGTCATATTACATTTGCTGAGTACGTCATGTGCTCATGCTTGTTTTCTTTCTTTTATTGCATCAACTACACCCGAAATGCTGCTCAGATTGGGAGAATTTTGAGGATTTCACTGCTGATTTTGAGGAGTTCTAGGTGAGTCTCCCCCAGTCAACGCCTGTGGAGTTGGAGTCACTTTTGCTTCGTTAGATGAACGTTTATTTAAGTCTTCCGCTATGACATTGGTGTCAACTCTGAGATTGTAATAAATGCACTTTAATACTCTTTCGTTATGCATGGTTATGAATATCCACTTGTGACGTCTACCATATGTGTGTAAACTGATCCTGGCGCACATATGAGATGCATCTGGTTTTGCCTTTAAAACCGGGTGTGACAGCTACCTATATAGGTTTCAAATGTTCTGGATAAATACATAAAATGTGAATTATTATGGAACTTATTGTTTGACTGGAGACTCCAAATATCATTTGTTTGTAACTCTAGGGAGTACGTAAGAAGCACATAAATTGTTTAGGATAGTTCCATTGCATGTTCAATTAAATTAGTTGTGAGCTTCAGTTAGATGTATATGATAATTTGCAGAGCTTGTAACACACTGTTAAGCCTAGTTATTAGGACCGGATCAGATCAGATCAGATCAGACCGACGGTTCGACCGGTAAAAGACCGAATCAGAGCCTCTAGCGGTTTGGTTCACTTAAAACTTGTTAAGCCCTCAATTAACAGCCAAAGTCATAATTTTATCTTCCCTGACGGCTCGCCCCACAAAACAATGAAACAACCATTGCAAAGGTTCTGATGTTCTATCGGTCGGGCAACTCCCGCAAGCGACGATCCGCAACACGTCGGTGAGACGTACGGCAGCACACCGCGCACGGCAACCAGGAGTCGACCTGCCCTACAAGAACTCCACGAATTATCCATGCGGTGCGGGCACACATGGTAGCGAACAAAGGAAAATTGATCAACATCACAAGCAGTGACGGAGCTAGGATTGCCGCTTTGGGGGGGCTCATTCCTCTTCTCCTTCCTCCAGCCCACCCTTCTTTTTCCTCTCCCTCCATTTTTCCTCTCTTCTCCTTCCTTCTTCCCTCTTCTTTTCAATGGAGTGCAGGCCAGTAGGGGGGGGCTCGAGCCCCCTCCGCCCCCCTCGCTGCCTCCGTGCATGATCACAGGCATTGCATTCAACTAGCTGATCCGGTGCATTCTGCACTACTGATGCGAGCAAAGTCGCCCAAGTTTTCAGTTTTCCACGGCAGCCAAGCTTTCCATACAAAATATCTAGCTCACCATGTGCATATGCATAGCATAATATCAAAGGCAATTAAAACAACCACAGTAAACTCAGACTACAGGAAGGAAGAGACAATAGCAGCAGAGTCAAATAACCAACTGACATAATGATTGGCACGTGAGAGTTAATTAATTAGTACTACCTCCGTTCCAAATTACTATTTATTATTGACTTTTTCGTTTAACGTTTGACCATTCGTCTTATTCAAAAAATTTGTTCAAATATAGAGATCAATAAGTTATATTTGAAGTATATATGATGATAAATTAAGTTACAGACAAAATAAATGATAGTTGTGAAATTTTTTAAATAAGACGAATGGTCAAATATCGTGGAAAAATGACAACAACGAATAATAATTTGGAACGGAGGTAGTAGATATGTGTATCCCCTAGAAGTTAAGAAGACACTCTTTATAGAATAAAATTTGAATGTCAAAAGAATACCTATTTTGGGATTGAGGAAGTAAGTTCTAAAGAAAAATTTTCTTTAAGTAAAGAAAACCATGATAGTAATAACGAGGACACTGAAAGAGAGGACATGACTCTATTTACTTATTTGGTGAAGGATATCTTTGACGTAGGCTTTGATGAAATATATCCCGAGTCAAGAATTAGTGATATGATGGTTACCGATGTCTACGCTGGATATGTTCACTGTTGGGTATCTACATCGAGTTACGAGTCGTCTTTAACGACGACCTCGAGTTCGGTTTGAAGTGAGCGGACAATCCTTCACCAAAAGATCATAACTTCTCCATACGATGTCCAAATGAAGTGTTCTTTGATGCATGGGAAAACTAAGGACGGGAGCTTTTTTTTTGTTCTAACTCAAGCTCTAGAATCTTCGTGGATCATTCTGTGTGGACGTAATAAGGTGCGGTGTCACCAGATTTGGGCAAATTTGGGCTCTGTAATTTTGTCAGGCTTAACCTATGTTGTGGGCTCCCCCAACCCTATCACGCCCCATTTAGGCTGTAACCTCAGTAGCCACCGCCTTAAATACTTAGGTTTTGTTTAGTTCTAGTTTTCCTTCGATAAACATATTTGATTCGTTGTTGTAACTGTGATGGCAAGTCTTTTTACCGTGATCTAGGGCCCTGTTCTTGTTCTTCTCGACTGTGTCGATTAGTCCTTTTGTGATAAGAAGTTGGACTCCATATTTGATTTCGCTTCGTTCATACTTGAAATTTCACATTACGTTCTTCATCGTTTTTGCTTGTGTTCTCGATTCGCACGTAGGGAAAGCCTTCGTGGCGAGGTCAATCATGTTGAGCGGTAAATACCCACCGGAGGAGTTGTGTAGCAGTTGCAGAGATTCGAATATAAGTGATTAGAAGTCCGAATCATCAACGTCGAGATCTCCACCAATCGATTTATCCATGGAAGATCGGGCCAACTCCTTCATCAAACTCTAAATTAATATAAAAGTTCCTCTATAAAAGGCTTTTATTGGAATACCTGAGATCTTTCTGGCTAGTGGTGAGCATGGAGTTTTGGGAATTTGGGATATCATACCGACTACAGAGGGGTCTGTGGCATGAATGGTTCACTGGTTACATGATCTCCGTTCTCGGCGGACCAACTAGTGATTTCTTTCCTCCATCAATTTTCTCACTTTTGACAAAAAAACACCATGCGACGACATGTGCCTGGCTTTTTTAGATAGTGGACATATGCATTCGATAGGTACTATCTCCGTTCTAAATTATAGTTGTTTGATTTTTCTTATCATAAATTTGACCGCTCGTTTTATTTAAATAATTTGTGTAAATATAGTCAAATTTAAGTTATTTTTGAAGAATTTTTATTAATAAAGCAAGTCACCATAAAAAATATGATAATTTGCATAAAATTTTGAACAAGACGAGTGATCAAATTTAGAGTAAAAAAAGTAAACAAACTACAATTTGAAATGGAGGTAGTAGCATCCTTCCACTTCCGTGAAAACCTCAAAAAAATCTTGGTAAAATCGACATCAGGTCTCTCAGCATATTCACAATATTCAAGGAGTAAAGTACACTAGACGCTATTAAATTTGGGTTTAGGGAATTAGGGGTGCCTTCTAGATCCTTAAACTATATATCAATTTGCATGGATCACTAAACTTAATGGCTCATTGAGCTCCAAATCCCTCTAACCAGTTTTTCGATCTGCTTACTTGGCATATATATGTAGCACCCATGTGATCGAGCTAATTTTTCAAACTCACACTTCATAATCATTAATCCAAGCATAAGCTAGTTACTGCTATTTAAACCTTTAATGGCACAATTAAAAGTCTAGGGTCTAGATGACCCCTCTAAACATGTTTTAAGGCCGCTAATGTACGTTACTCTGATTAAAAGAGGATGCCACTGACAATGCATGTCTATGTCAGTTTTTTTTCCTCCCTGGCCACTCCTGAGTCCTGATGCTACCCGATAAATTAATGGTCAGAGCCAAAACGTTCGACAGCCGTGCACAAGACCAGGCTTTTTGGACCAGAGAATAGTTCGAAATGGCAATAGTGCCTCTTCACAAAATACTTTTTTTTTGAAAGAGTTCTTCACAAAATACTCACCAAATCACCAGCGCTTTGCAAGATGCAGTAGGCAGCCAGGGTCCACGTGCAGGAAACAGTGAGCACACAGGTTGATCATCTTTGCCCTGTTCGTTTGTCTGGTGGCGGGTGGCTGACGCTGGTTTTTGCTGAGAGAAAAACACTGTTGGCTGGTTGGTGGCTGGTGGCTGGCGCTGGTTTTCGCTGAGAGAAAAACACTGTTGGCTCGCTGGAAACAATCCAAACGAACAGGGCAAGTGCACGTTGGCTGAAGAATCTTACCATGAGCTGCCATTTCGTTTCCACGCATACATTCGTATGCTTAGACTCGCTAATCGGTCGAGTGACACGGTCTGTTGTTTGATTTGTTGGCTTAGTCTAGCCAGGGTAAGAATCTAAGCCAGGCCACACCAAGCCTGGCTTGAGCATACAGGTTGCTAATGTTTGGTTGCTTGTATAAGCTAAGCTTGGTTGTGTATAACATGTGTTTGGTTACCTGGCTATAGTGATATGATGACCTTGCACTAGATGAAAGGTAGAGTTACCTCTAGCCTTTGCAATCTCTCAAGTTCTATTTTCAATACAGTGCCAAATTCACCAATCAAGAAAAAGAAAACCCACTGTCATATACTCCTCTTAATCGACTGAGAAAAAAACAAAAAAATATATTATACAAAAAGGCTCGCTTACCTTGCATATATGATATATACCGAATAAAAAAAACACCATGCTCAGGCCGTGATTTCTACTGATTGAACCGCATCCTCGATTTCCAGCGATTTAAATTATTGAATTGGTTCACTCGAGATTGGATGAAGGAAAAAACACAAAAAAGAAAAACAAATCGATGAAGACCCGATGGTTGCCCCTGCCCAAGATCCATCAGGAATCTCACGCATTCAGGCCTCACGCCGCAATAGCATAAACTCTGGCATGGAACACAGATTCGAGGGTGATGCGGGGGCAGCGCCATGGCGGCGGTGGTAATGGACGGACGAAGCGGGAGGATGATTCATCGAGGGCAGCGGCATGGCCGAATCAAGCATTGCTGTGGCTGACTCGAGGTCCAACGCGACCGAATCAAGCATTACTGTAGCCTAATCGAGGTCCAAAATACCTGAATCGAGTCCTGGTGAAGCGAATTGAGCTCCAGGCATACGTCTGTGCCGCAGCTTGGACCGGCCGCGTGTATGGGCGAGGAGGTGGGGCAGCGGGACCTCGTCGGCCGTTGGGGCGAGCTCCACTGTGTGGGCCGCAGCCGCCCATGCGGGAGAGCGCCGCCGCAGAGTTTAGAGGGGTGGATGCGAGCCATACCGGAGGTGAGAGGAACAGACACTCTTGCGCCCGTGCGGCTTGTGCAAGCCTGGCTCGCTGGAAACGCTCGCGCCTCACGTTTCCAGCGAGCCAGGCTACGCGGGGGGTTTGCATTGCTGGAGCCTGGGTCCAGACCCTATACAGGCTATATACAGGCTACCAAACGTCGGCCCATAGGCTTGCTGGAGCCTGGCCCGGAGATAGCCAGGCTACCAAACGCACCCTAAATCTCTGGTACAAACTACATACAAGTGTAATGTGAAATGGCTTCACCAAAGAGCCACTACATAATGGCAGTAAAACCCCGTGCCACAGGGGTAACAAACTTACAAGTAACAACTACCTCGTCACCAAATTGGTTACATGAAAATTATCTGCTACTAGCACCTCCCAAGGGTGGCTAACAACCAAGCTACAAGAACTATACAGCGGTCGCAGTATCCTGCTACCAATTTGGTACATCTTATGAGCCTTCTTACTCACTTCAGCATAGGCTAACTCCCACGGAGGAAAAAGAAATGAACCTCATAGTCTTGTTTGTCTTCTGGTGACATATGGCTTTGCAATTACTTGGCGACAATGAGTTCGTCCAGGGTTTCACCGTCTGTGGTAAGAGGTGAAAGCACCAGGTCATCATCGGCAGTGAAATGGTACCTTTCCCCAATGGCTCTAAGGAGCTGGAAAACCTCAAACATGGTTGGCCTCTCCTTCGGGGTAGCAAGCGTGCAGGAACAGGCGACTTTCAAGAACTGCATCAGCTCGCCATCAGTGTCCTTCCCTATCAGCGACTTATCGATAGCATCTTGGAGGAGCGCGTTGTTTGACAGATAACTGATCCATTCCACTAGGCTCCCTCTGAAATTCTCTGGAGCCGTGGAAACATGGGTAGGCTTCTCGCCGGTGACGAGCTCGAGGAGAACCACACCAAAGCTGTAGACATCACCCTTCGGTGTGGCCATCAGGGTGCGTGCATACTCTGGTGCCACGTAACCGAGGTCTCCAAATTCCCCGTTGACAAAGGTGCTGAGGTGGGTGTCTATTGGGTTCATGAGCCTAGCAAGTCCGAAGTCTGATATCTTTGGCTCGTAGTCCTCGTCCAAAAGGATGCATTTGGAGCTGATGTTGCGGTGAAGAACCCGAGGGTTGCAGGTGTGGTGGAGATATGCAAGCCCTTTTGCTGCACCGATGCCGATTCTTAACCTCAGAGGCCAATCCATCTTACTACCTTCCTCAAGGTTTAACTGATCATAGAGTGAACCTTTGGGCATGTGCTTGTACACCAACAGTTTTTCCTTCTTGGCAATGCAAAATCCCAGGAGCGGAACCAAGTTCCGGTGCCTTACTTGACCAAGTGTCTTCATCTCTGACGCGAACTGTGATTCAGAATGCTGCGAGTCTTGTAGCCTTTTCACAGCTAGGAAGGAGCCATCAGGTAGCACAGCCTTGTACATAGTTCCTGTCCTCCCAGTACCTATGATGTTCTCTTTGCTGAATTGGTTTGTGGCCTTCATGAGATCACTTAGTTTCATCTTTGAAACTGGATTCTCAAACATAGAGACCTGGATAATAGAAACAGTTGTGTCAGCGAGAAGTTTTTGATAACATTTTATAGAAAAAAAGGCTACTAGAAATTGCCATTCACGCCAAAGAAAAATCTAATGACAATAAAGTGACTTGCCTTGATGGTTTTTGTTCCTTTGATACTTTTTGCCCACTTATTATCATCCTCATCCTTTGCCTTCTTCTTGGCTGGTAATCTCCTCAGACAAATGAACACAACTATTGCAGCGATTATGACAACAACTACCACTCCAACAACAGCCCCAATGATTGCTGCATTGCTCTTGCTCTTTGCTGATGCTTGGCAATCACCTAATGGAGGCCCACACAGTCCTGGATTACCAGCAAAGTTTGATGACGAGAATTTGTCTAGAGCAGTTGGAATAGTCCCTGATAGTTTGTTGTCAGCAACATTGAATGTAGTTAACCGAGTAAATAAACTGAACTGCGCTGGAATTTGACCACTCAATTGGTTATGTTGAAGATTAAGGGTGTTTAGGTAAGTCATGTTTGAGATATTTACTGGAATTTCTCCTGAGAAACCATTATAGGAGAGGTCCAGCGATGTCAAAAATGGCACTTGCACAGAGATATCTGAAGGAATAGGCCCTGTAAAACTGTTGCTTGACAGATCCAACCCAGTCATACTGGTACAGTTCTTAAGACCTTGAGGGAATGGGCCCTGTAGACCAAGGTTGCTGAGGTGCAATGAAAGAACTCGATTCTCATCTGGGTGCCAGCACTCCACACCGGTAAATCGGCATATAAAACCCGCAGTGCCGTTGTCAAAAATCCATGAGGAGTTGAGTATACCGTTAGGATCTTTCACCGATCCCTTTATGTCTTCCAAGCATTGGACATCAAGGTCGGAACTCAAACAAGTTGTACTTAGCAGCAATAGAAGAAGAGCACATAGAGGAACAAAATGATCCGTCATCGAGCAATTTTGCAGACTAATCCAACTTCTCCTTGATGGCCGACACAAGAACACAGTTGAAGCTTCACCTACACAAAATCGGAATCCAAGCCAAAAGTTAGAGGCAGATACTAATTGGTGACTGACAGTAACCACATGGGGGACCTGAAAGTCGCTATGCAACTTCTATCTCCCACTACCAAAAATGCAAAATTCGATTCAAACGTGATATCGACAACGTTAAAGAATATGAGCCATATACAGGCAACATCAGCAAGGAACCGATCCCCACTACAGGCAAGCAAATAACACGAGCTGGCAACTTCCCGTCTTAAGATTTTTGCAACAAAGCACAAGCCCTACCGGTTGCAACACTATGAAAACCGAGCAGTCATCTGCCAGAAGCAGAGCATGAACCAGTCCTCAGTTGCAGTATAAAAAACAATCAAAAGGCAGTTCTTGTTTAATACCCCTGATCTCTCATACCCGGCAGAAACGGCTCCAACCGCAAAAAGGCGCACAACTTTTCACAACAAAAATATCTATGAAAAAAAAAATCTCCCGAAAGCGGGCACCATCCAAACACATACTCCCATCTTTCCCTCCGATTTCACACCCAGAGTCCTTCTTTAGAACTAAAAAGGACTATCTGATTGCAGCAACATGCACATGGTTTCTCTCCCAAAATTCCGCCACAGTACTCCGCGAAAACGCGAAATTCATCGATTTGCTCGGTATAAACCACGGCTTCTCTCGGCTTCAAGAACCCTCAACCCGACCAGAGCACATCACACCGGACCACGGCAAACTTACAATAACCGCAATAATAATTAACGACGCGGACGAAGAATCAGTCCAAGAAAACAGATGAGAGAGAAGAGGGCAAAGGGAGCCCATGGATAGCTCACCGGTCGCTGCTTCCTGCCGCGGACGGAATTGGGAAACCAGGCGGGACGGACCAGGGGAGGGAGCGCGGGCGAGGAGGAGAGACGAGACGACGAGGAAGCCGCAGGGGACTAGGGGAGAAGGGGAGGAGACGAGTAGTAACTGAGCAGGGACGGCAGGGCAGGGCCGGTGTGGAAGTAGAAAGCGAGGCGAGAGTTTTCAAAGCGTGTGGGGGCCCAGCGGGGCCCGCGCGGGAGGGGGTGGCCGGGTGGGGAGTGAGGAGGAGGAGGCCCGGACGCGGAAACACAAGGACTTTCCGGTCAACTCTCCCAATCCACCCGCCCGCCTGCTGCTCGGCGTCGCTTCGCTTTTCTCTTCTGGACGGAGGCTTCGCGCGCGACGGCGTGCACGGCGGTGAGGATTCCTGTGGGACTGTGGTTCGCGCAACCCGTCCCGTTTTGCCGCTCCGGCCACGCTCAGGCCCCATTTTATATAGCTAGCTGATTCTCCAGGGAATCCAGAAAAAATTTTGTCAAACAGTTTTCTAAAAAGAACTGATTCTTTGCTGTGTCTGTGGAGTGATTGTTTGAAATAAATTAAGAAACTGGAAGCTAAAAAATAGCTTAAAGCGAGTCTCCATACTGATTTTGAGTGTTTATGATAGAAAATCAAACGGTATTGCTAGCGCCCGGACGTCCGACGTGAAGAAAAAAATCGGACGCTGACGTGGCGCGACGAGGGCCAAGTATTCCTCTCTAACAGTACTGTAGCACAGAAAAATCCTGCCGCAACATTGGTATGATGTTGCATGCAACATGTAAAATTTTTGCAACATTCAATAATAGCGTATGCAACATCAAACGTTAGTATATGCAACATAAAAAGTTATTGTTTGCAACACTAGAAACACGCGGTCACAACTGTCAGCCACGCAGGACAGCAGTTAAAAAATCCCAATAAAAATGCCACATCAGGATGAAACATTTGCAACATGCATGCGAAATATATGCAACATCGCAAACATCCCAGATCAATTTTTGCAACATTCTTCTAAAACATCTGAAACACGTGAAACATGTTGTTGCAACATAGAGCGAAACCCTAGAACGTCCCAGATCTATTTTTGTAACATTCTCAACAAACGGTTGCAATTTTTTTAGAACATCCAAAACACGTAAAACATGCTCTTGCAACATGGAGCAAATCCTAACAAGATTCCCCAAAATCTACCTGCTGCACGCCTACGTAGCCTGGACCTCCTCTAGAGGCAACAACGTCTATGGCGCCCGCGGAGGACGGCGGCGTGCAGAGGATGGCGGCGACGGACGCGAGGAGCGGGGAGCGCGAGAAGACTATGGCCGTGCGGAGGAGCATGGATGGGGTGTGCTGGCGGCGCAGAGGAGGGAGCCCGAGGCGGCGCATCGAGGACCGGGGCGGCGGCCGCCCGGAGGAGGAGGGGAGCGGCGCGGGGAGGGGTCCGGATGCGGCGCGTGGAGGAGCTTGGCGGCGGCGCATGGAGGGCTGGGGATGCAGCATGCGGAGGAGCGCGCGCGGCGACGATGACAGCGGCGTGCAGAGGAGCGGCGATGGCGACGACGTGCGGGAGAGCACGGAGGGGCGGCGATGGCGATGCACGGTGCGTGGAGGGCGCGAGACAGCGGGAGGAGCAAGGAGGGGCGGCGGTGGTGGCGCGCGGAGGATGGCGGCGACGGAGCGAGGGCGACGGACGCGAGGAGCGAGAAGCGGGATTTTTTTTTTGCGCGAGGAGACGATGACCGCATGTATAAGAAATGGTGCGGTGCGTGAAGATAAGAATGAGGGAGGGAGCCGGAATGAGCCAAGTGGGTCCGATGGATCGGACGACCGAGTCTGAGCATTACCCAAAATCAAATAGTATCATTTTCAGTCACGGAATCTTTTCTCTCAGAATCAGAATCATGTTAAGCTTTATCAAACAGACCCTCAGCCACTCACCACATCTCTGCAATCAGGAAACGTGAAAAATTGGAGCAGGTTTCTAACTATAACCGGAGAGTCATTTTCACCAAATCACCAAATCAGATAATTTTTAAAACTAATATCTATTTTATGGCACTAAAATACTTTTAAAAAACTATGAAAAATAACTAATATTCATTAAGTGTGATATAATAGTTGATAAAATCATTTTCCATCATAAAGCATGCAAGTCTGCTTTAGGCAAATCAATAAACATGTAAAAAGACATACCTGACCCTACTATGTTCTCCAACTTGTGGTGAAGTGTTGTCTATGCTTTTTAATCATTCAATTGTGCACTAGGTCCCTGCGGTCGAGTGAGTGCTGCCGATTTTATTGTGCACGGGATGAGTTGATGTTGGTTTTTTTTATTGGTTTAAACTATGTAGAGGGTTCCACACTAGTTACTGTAGTTGTATTCTTTTTTGGACAACGTTCAAATTCTAGAATTGCATTTTTTAGGACGGAGGGAGTACCATGTTCTTCATAATTATATATGTAATTTATCATGAAAATAAATTTATAAACTACTACCTCCGTTTTAAATTATAGTTTGTTTGACTTTTTTTACCACAAGTTTGACCACTCATCTTATTTAAAAAATGTGTGTAAATATAGTCATATTAAGTAATTTTTGAAGAATTTTTATTAATAAATCAAGCCACCACAAAAAAATATGATAATTTGTACAAAATTTGAATAAGATAAGAAGTCAAACTTAGAGTAAAAAAAGTCAAACGAACTATAATTTAAAATGGAGGTAGTATCAAATTGCATATGGATAAAGGTTATTTTCTATTAATTTTTAATAGCATTTTGGTGACATAAAATTTATATTAGTTTAAAAGATAGCCTAATTTGATGAATTTTAATTTAAAAACCATAAAGATACACACGTCCTTTTAAATAAAAATATATTTATATCCATTTGTTATATCATTAGAAAAGTTCCATGAATTTTTGAGGTCACTTGGAGGAGTGAAAGTTAAAAGTTAGTGCAAATAGAGAAGAAAAAATTCAAAAAAATAATAATTTATTTTTATGTGAGTAAAAAATATAATTTAATTTAGTGTCAAATAAATAATTTCCTCCTAATATTTTGCATCGACGAGCTATTGGAAAATTGTCGCCACTCGCCACGCCAACTAAGATGGGGCGGTGGAGGTAGGGCTCGCCAAGGATTTACATAATACTTCATATAAGGCTAATCTTAGTAGAGATTTTATATTGATGTTTTCAAGATAACCACATCAACAAGCAAAAATGAAATGATATTTGAAACTATCCTTCCAATGCAATAGTTATACATTTGGTTGCATTTAATTTCATGACTTATCCAGAATTGATAAATGTGACAAGCAAGTTTCATCCTAAGACCATTCCCAACCCTCCTAGAAGGATAGTTTCTATAGCATTAACAAGGCTGTCACATAAGTAATTTGGTGACATGACAGGAGAGTTAATGAGGAAAAGATAGACATGGTTTCTCATGCAAGATACCACGTTTATACAAGAACCAAAGAAAAGAGAAGAGTGATAGGGTAAGAAATGAGAGAAGAGAGAAAGGATTGGATGAGATTTAGTTTCTTCATTTAACATAGAAACTATGCACCGAGGAGGTAGTGTCTATGTGTAGTTTTTTACTCTCTTTTTTTTATACACCACCTATAGACACTATGGGTTGGGATGGCCTGATGAAACTCTTTCCCTCTCTCTCTCCATAATTACCATGTTATATCACTATAGTGATGTGTCACATCATTTAATGTGCATGAAACTTCTAGAGGGTAGCTTAACAAAGTGCCATGTTGTGAAAGGGCCTCTAGCCGAAAACCTGAATAGCACCTAGCAGACCCAAGTCCGACTCCATGTGGGAGCGAATAATTGGGTTTAGAAAAAAAATATAAAAAAATAGGTAGGGGCTTCCCCTCCCGACTTTGGTAAAAAAAACAAAGTGCCATGTTCAGCTGGCTGGTGGCTGGTGCTGATTTTTGTTGAGAGAAAAACACTGCTGGCTGGTGGCTGATAAGCTAAGCGAACAGGACGACTCTGACTTCAACGGTCTAGTGTTCATGGGTTTGAATTACTCAGGGGTTTGTTGTTGCTCAAAGGTGTGCATGCCGCACACGACCAGTGTTCATGACATGGGTTGGTAGTGTATCTACATAAATATATGAGCATCAACATTTCTACCGTGTATTAAGTTTTGAAAATATGATAGAATTAGCTAGGTAGCAGCAGTGGTCATGGTGTCTGTATTGGAAGTTGGAACCACCGTGAATTCTTATCGTGCCGATTACACTGGAAATCAAAGAAACTGCCAAACTGGTCCCTGGATGGGCGGCCGTGTAAACGTTAGCTCTTTTGTCTCCACGGGCACGGGGGAATGGCTGATGAGCTCAACGATGCAGTTGCCACACACGGCTTCACTCGAAGCTGTCGCGTCGTGAAGGCAGCATGGACGCACGGTAGCCGGCAGAGGACGTGAGCTGAATTGAATGGGTCAAGTCCTGTGGGTCGTCCGTCCCTGACGTCCATGTCCATCCATGGAAGACTGAACTCACGCCATGGAAAAAGAGGTCCGCCTGGGTTCACATGAACACACGCAGGCTTGTGGATATGTCTCTTATAAATCCCATGTTGCTTCCTACCACACTACAATTTTCGAGTCTATGTATACAACCTGTTGACGACCAAAATTGGCAGTTGCCTATCAAATCAGGGCAACCGGTCAGACCGGTTCTAGGAAGCGGTCAGACCGGTTTTACTGTAGTTGATCTGGCAACAGCCAAACCGGTCTGACCGGTTCCTAGAAGCGGTCTGACCGGTTTCTGTCGTGATGGAGTAGGTTTAGGACTTTCAAAGAGTTTTATCCCGTATTGTAAACCAACTCAACGGGGAAGACCATCCCACCCTATAAATATAAAGGGTTATGGCCGATTGAGATATCATCTATCCAACATCCAATCGAATTTATCTTTTTTATCTTATTTATCGTTTTCTTTACTTTTATGTTCTGCATTACTTTTATCTCCAATTCCTAGCTCTTCCGATCCCCATATCTTCTGTTCTTCTCTCGTCTCGACGACGTTTGAGGGCGTTCTAGGTGGCCTGCCGATCCTAGAACAACCCTAGACTCTCAAGCTCCGACGAGGTCCCTCCCGAGCTCGAGATTCTAGGTTTTATCGTCGCCACACCAAAAGCGGTCTGACCGGTCTCAAAAGCGGTCTGACCGGTTCATCTCAAGGAAAGCGGTCTGACCGGTTGCACCAAGCGGTCTGACCGGTTTCGTTCCAAGGCATCGGCGACTCTGTTGGCGCGGTTTTGTGTCAACATATTTTGGCGACTCCGCTGGGGAAGAAAGCAAAGGGATCTGTTACTATGGTTAATCTACCAAAATCTAGTGATGTTGATTCTGCTAATATTGTTAAGCCGATCGTTGATGAATTATCGGCTGAGGATCGTCAAGCTTATGAGGCCTTCATGAAAGACCGTGAGGAGAAGGAAGCCCGACGCAAAGCAGCAGCAGATGAAGAAGCCACTCAGTAGTTCTTATCTCACTTCTCTAAGAATCGGAAGGGCGGCATCTCCAAAGACAAGGAGATAGTCTTCGTTTCAAGCGAAGACGAACATGACGAACAAACAAACACTGTGAGTACTACAGCACCACCTGTTACTTTGGAGCAAATTAATCAATTATTAGTCAATGGTCAAAAACAGATGTTTGCTACTGTCCAAAAAATGATTGATAGCTCGTTAGGCAAGCAACCTTTGGTCAATGATAGTAATGCTCCTAAGTTTGATGTTGCTAGTACTTCACAAAATCATGTCATGCCTCCTGGATCATCGGCAACACCCACGCCTCAATTTGGCATGCCGATGAACTATTTTGAAGGTCAAACAATTCCAGAACAGCACAGTCTCAACAATGCGGTCAGACCGGTTTTTCAAACCGGTCAGACCGGTTCTAGTAGACCGGTTCAAACCGGTCAGACCGGTTCTGGTACTGTAGTTGCTTATCAATCATCCCCTGAACCAATTGCTAGTATACCTCATGTTCAGGTTGATTCTAGCCGAACAAATGGGTTTGCTGGTAATTTTGTTCCTCCATATGCAACTACATATTATCCTATGCCTCCTCAGAGTTCAGGTTATCCATACGGTACAGTGCCAAACAATGTTTATTCGCAACAAGTACCGTATGTACAGCCGAACCAGGTACCACATTATGCACCGAATAATTCTAGTATGCAAAGGCCAAATGATGCTTATCATGATCAGTTGCTTGAAAAATACAAAAAAGATTTGGCCATCATGTTTAAAGAAACTTTCGGTGTAGAGCTTAAAGATAAAACTCTAGTGTGTCAAAAGCCATATCCTGAGAGTTTTGATGCTATACCATATCCTCACAATTTCAAGGTACCCGAATTTGTTAAATTCACTGGGGAGGATAGTAGAACTACATGGGAGCATGTTAGCCAATTTAATGCACAAATGGGTATTCATGGAAATCTTGATCATTTAAAAATCCGAATGTTCCCTTTATCATTATCTGGTACTGCTTTCTCATGGTTTTCAGCATTATCCCCTAATTCCATTCATACATGGTCTCAATTAGAGAAAAAATTTCATGAACACTTTTACAATAGTGATAATGAATTGAGACTTTCTCACTTAACATCGGTTAGGCAAAAGGGTGATGAGCCTGTTTCTGAGTATATTAGAAGATTTAGAGATACAAAAAACCGATGTTATAGTTTGGTTATTTCTGAAAAGGATCTTGCTGAATTATGTCTTAATGGTTTGAGATCTCATATCAAAGAGAGATTAGAAGGCTATGAGTTTCTAACCATTAATCAAGTGTTGCAAAGAGCTTTGGCTCAAGAAAGCCGAAGTAAGGATTCTAAACCCAAACCCGATCGTGTTGGTGTGCATACCATCAGTTATGATTCTTCAGATGATGAGGGTAAAGAGGTTTATGCTGCTGAATTTGTATGGTCATCTAAAGATAATCCTAGCACTTGTGCTTCTCTCAAGCCGATTCAGAAAAATCGGCACGAAGAAGTAAAATTTACTTTTGATGTAACCAAGTGTGATAGGATCTTTGATGAGCTTGCAAAAGCTGGAAAATTGAAATTTTCTCATACTATACCGCCGAATGATGAATTGAAACGGCGAGCTTATTGCAAGTTTCATAATATTTATTCTCATGCTACCAATGATTGCAATGTGTTTCGTAGACAAATTCAATCGGCCATAAATCAAGGACGATTGATGATTGGTGTAATGCAGGTTGATGAGAACCCTTTTCCTATACACACACTTGAATTGGTGAATCCGAAAGTGTTGATTCGGCCGCATCAAGCCGAAAAAGCTAAAGGGAAAAATGTGATCATTGGTGAAGAAAGACCTACAAAGATGCCATCAGAAAAGACCCCTCGGTTCAAGTCGAAGACTCAAACACTCGGGGGGCAAAACAAGAGCAAAGACGCCGGTCCTGCACAAACCGGTCTAACCGGTTCTAGAACCGGTCTGACCGGTTTACATGGGAAAAACAGAAACAAAGCTAGGCCGAGCTTTGAAGAGCTCTTGGCCAAATATAAGAAGATAGGGGCTGCTCAGGAACAAAAGAAGCTTCAGAACAAAGTCAGAGGTGTGAAGTCATGTCAGAAGCAGTCAACGAGCAAACAAGAATCATTGAAGCAACTTGCAAAGGTGGTGCCAACAAGATCAGCGACAATCAAGCAAGTATGGAAGCCAAAACAAGTTGTTTCATCATCAACTTGAGATAAAGCAAGGTATGGCCGATAATTTATATATCGCCCTTAGAACTTATATATGGCCGATGTATTATCCATCATCGTCCTTAGGTAATTTTGGTCCAAAAGATTGTTTTCTAGCACGCAAGCTTTGCTAAAAAACAGGGGGGCATATGTTGACGACCAAAATTGGCAGTTGCCTATCAAATCAGGGCAACCGGTCAGACCGGTTCTAGGAAGCGGTCACACCGGTTTTACTGTAGTTGATCTGGCAACAGCCAAACCGGTCTGACCGGTTCCTAGAAGCGGTCTGACCGGTTTCTGTCGTGATGGAGTAGGTTTAGGACTTTCAAAGAGTTTTATCCCGTATTGTAAACCAACTCAACGGGGAAGACCATCCCACCCTATAAATATAAAGGGTTATGGCCGATTGAGATATCATCTATCCAACATCCAATCGAATTTATCTTTTTTATCTTATTTATCGTTTTCTTTACTTTTATGTTCTGCATTACTTTTATCTCCAATTCCTAGCTCTTCCAATCCCCATATCTTCTGTTCTTCTCTCGTCTCGACGACGTTTGAGGGCGTTCTAGGTGGCCTGCCGATCCTAGAACAACCCTAGACTCTCAAGCTCCGACGGGGTCCCTCCCGAGCTCGAGATTCTAGGTTTTATCGTCGCCACACCAAAAGCGGTCTGACCGGTCTCAAAAGCGGTCTGACCGGTTCATCTCAAGGAAAGCGGTCTGACCGGTTTCGTTCCAAGGCATCGGCGACTCTGTTGGCGCGGTTTTGTGTCAACACAACCTCACGGTTTCTGTGTGAAAAGGCAACGGTTTTGCACGTCGGAACGGGTCTGGAAGGGGAATTCCACAGAATTTATAGTCAACCAGAAATGGGGTTCGATCGAGAATCTTTGATAGTGCCAACTGATCACCCGGGTCAAGACCTGCTAAGAAATTGGAGGCATATATATTCTATGACGCACACCCTTTTTTTTAAATTTTTTGTTCCAGTCTCGATTCAACAAGTTCACTGCTGTTTTTTATTCAGCCGCGCCTTATAGTAATATTGGAGGTAGCTTTGCATCGCTGTTAGTGTTATCCCTTTAGAGCAAATCTTCAAACACTAACCCGTGTCTGGGGGTTCCTTTTGCTGCTTGGTCAGGTAAGATTAGACAAGGCCAGTGGGGCCACCATGCCCACCGGGAAAAAGTTGGGCAGTCAGTCACTCCAGTCAGCAGAGGAACAATACGAGAACCTGCGTGGTCAAGCGCTACTCGTTCACACTTGACACTGCGCTTAAGCTTTGGCACGGTTTGTCGCAGGAGTAGGCCGTCTGTTACTAACGGTTTTGGATAACGGTTTGTGTTTCTTTTTCCTTCCACGTGAAAATACCGCATGTTGTGAATTTTTGGCTGACATTTTACATTACAATACGCTTGTCAAGTATTCTAAATCGCGTCACATTTGCCATCGTGTCATAAGTTAGAAGCAAAAGGAAATATGAGTCTAGAGTATTCATGCCTGCAACTAATATGAGTTGCAATTTGTGTTTTTCTTCCTCTTTTCGTTCAAAGACCGGAAGCAGGAGGGAGACTCCTTCGGCCTCCCTCCGTCCCGACAGAGGCGGACGGGAGGCGACCAGCTCCGCCGCCGCTAGGATCCCGCCGGCGCGCCCTCCTCCCGCCGCTGCCGCTGCTCCCCAGCTCGGTAGCGGCGGGCTCCGAGCCGCAACAGCTCCCACCATCACCTCGGGCCCTTCCCCTCCCTCCTCCTCTCCTTTCTGGATCTGGGGGACTTCCCGGGCGGCGGCCGCTTGGCGCCTGTGGCGGCGGCGGCTGCTGGGAGGCGTGGCCAGGGGCTAGATCCGGCCGTCCGCGGCCTCGATCTGGTTCTCCTCGCCCTCGGACGGGCGCCGGCGTGGGGCCTCCACCGTGGGTCACCACCGACTCACCGGCGTCCGCCCTGTTGGCCACCGCGGTCCCCTCCGTCGCCCTTCACCCTCGGGCAGGCACCGGAGCGGGGTGGCCACCGTGGGCGCGGCGGATGCGTGCTCCCGCCGCCGCCGGCTTCAGATCTGAGGTGGGCCTTCCCTTCCACCGTTCTTCGCCGGACGGTGGGCACTTGTGGTCGTGCAGCGAGAGCGTCGCGCTCGGTGCGCGGGGAGGTGTTTCATCTTCGCACGACCCTAAAGTAGGGCCTTCGCCGAGGATCTTCAGCGGCGTTCGCCACTCCGATCCTTGGTGGCGTGCAACGAAAGTGCCGCGCTCAGAGCGCGGGGTAGTCCTTCGCTTCCGCACGGTTTGCCCCTCTCCGTTCTTCGCCGGCGACCTCCGTCTCGCTCCGTTGAAGTCTTGCCGCTGCTAGTCCTTGCGCTGTCTCCGCCGTTTCTTGCCTGGTTGGTCTTGGTCGCTAATTTTCAGAGGCACTCCCCCTGGGGTTCCTCCCCCAGTGTGTGTTGCAGTGCGATGAATTTGCTGGCTTCCTGTTTACTTGCGGGCGACCATGGCCAACCTTCAGGCGTCGGGTACCGGTCGGTTCTCCAGCTTATGGTGATGAGTGATTCAGGTCGAGGTTCATCCTTGCCCGTCGCCAGCCCCCATTGCTGTGAATTGGGCTTCGTGTGGTGCTCGCGAAGTGTATGCAATTGATGGTGTTCTTGCCAGGCAAGGCCGATGCGTGGTGATGCTGCTTCGGCTTTCGTCGTCCGGAGCTTGTAGCGGCTTGATTTGGTGCCCCCTCTCTGTTCTAGTTTTGTTTTAGGTATGGTGAATTTGGGCTGCGATTTGTAATCTCTTGTGGCTCCCTTTTTCTTTCTCTTCACATGTTGTACCCTGATCACCATCCTTGGCAACAAGGGTGTGCGCCTGATCTTGTAATCTCACTTTGAAGAAATGAATTTGTTCAGGTGGGCTTTCTTAGCCCCCCGTTGACTCTTCAAAAAAAGACCGGAAGCACCGAATTTCGCGATTGGCAATGGCTGGATTTTTTAGACCCAATAAAGTGTCTCCTGCTCCAGTTATGAAGTTTCAGCTCATACGTGGGTGGGCTCCTGTGCTCTCCAGCAGATCTATCTCGGGAGGTGAAGAAATCTCCAACCATGGGCCCCCAACCGGTGGTTATTCAGGGATCCTGGCTTCCATTTACTGGTTAAGCAAGTTGGCTTAGAGGCTTAGTGAAGCCCACCAACCTCGCGTGTGTGAGGAAAAAAGCGGAGGTGCACGGTGGCCAGATTCTTTTTGTGTTATGGCTCCATTAAACCTGTGCGGGTGGTGGAAAGTACTTGTGTCTTTTTTTTCTTTCATTATTTTTCAATTATCACTACTAAGTATGCAGTTATAGAAGGTACCATGTTGCAGTCGACATTTCAAAAAATAACAGTTCAACATTTCGATTATACCATTTTAATATTTTTCACATAAAAGTTAAACTAACATGTTCAAAGTGTTAAACTAATACAGTCAACATTTCCATATATTAGGTTCAACATTTTTCTCAAACTTAATTCAACCATTCGAATAAATTAGATCAACATTTCGTGTTAAAATGTTGAAGCAGTAAGTCCAAGATGTTGAGATAGTTATTTAAAATGTTGAAATAGCATTTTAAAAGTGTTGATTTTAAAAGATACATATATAAAATAAAAATATACTCGTATTGGATCTTTTTTTGACGGGAATCAGCAGGGGAGGCCCCTACCCCTATTTTTGTATTTATATTAAAAGAATATGTACATGTTACAAGACCCTAGGCCCAAAAAATAAAAGATAGAGTTTACAAGAGACTACTCAACCACAAATTGATTTGATCACCCAGGTGAGGTTTAACCCGAAGGGTAACCAGCTTCATTTCTCCAAAGAGCTGTCTCCTCCAATGAGCAAAAGATAGTGACTCATTGTCAAAGATAATGCTATTTCTGTGGCACCAAATAGTCCAGCAACCAATGATAAGCACCACTCTAAAAATTGTCAATTGGAATCTTTGTCTTGCATGCAGGATCATCTGTTGAAACTCAAGAGAGTGATCCCATTGAATACCCAAGAATGTCCAACAGGCATCACTAAATGGACAGCAGAAGAAGAGATGCCAAAAATCCTCTTCAAGATTTTCCACACACAACACACAAGCATAAGACGGCAAGAGCATCTGTTTCCTTCTCAACAATTTTCTAGTGTTCAGCCTATCTTTGAGTAAAGGCCAGAAGAAAAATTTGTCCCTGCCTTGTAATTTTGATTTCCACATCCATTTGAAGAGGACAGATGCTGGGAATGAGCCATGCAAACAAACATAAGCCTTCTTGGAAGAATATTCATTATTTCCCCAGATGTACACCCATTCATCTTTAAAGGCAGGGTCCAACTGCAGCTGTTCAATATCAACCTGTAATTCCAGTAGCTGATCCAATACAACAGCAGAGAGAGGCAGGTGGAAATTTTTGTTGGACTCCCAGGAGATGAATTGTCATAGAGAGCATTTTTGCTTTCTGGCATATGAGAAAAGTTGGGGATATTTCCATCTGAGAACCCTCAAATCCCACAGATCATTCCAAAAAGAAATTGTGATCCCATTGTTTGCAATGGGGGTTGCAAGCATGAAATATTTTTGACTCACAGACATGACATCTCTCCACCAGAATGAGCCAATCTACTTTCGTTCATTGGGAGGGCTCTCAGTTTTGTAAATATGCTTTCAGGTTAGGTGCACCCAGTGCAAGTCCAGTTTATTGTAGAATTTATGCAAAAACTTCAACAACAAGGATTCATTCTGAGTTCTGATGTTAATGATGCCAAGGCCACCATCCTCTTTGCTTCTGCAAGCATGCCTCCAAGCAACCAGATAGCCACCTTTTTTATTCAGATCACCACCATGCCACAAAACATGCTTCCTATACTTATCTATCTGCTTAGTAATTTGGGCTGTAAGCTTCAAGGTGCACATATAGAAAGTTGGCAAAGCAGAATAGATAGAATTTGAAAGGACCTTGATGTCGCCTAGAGGGGGGGGTGAATAGGCGGTTTCTGAAAAATAAAACTTAGCAGCGGATTAGATCGCCGGATATTCCGACACTTCGTCGGATATTCCGACACTGACAGTAAAGAATGAGCACGTGATGCAAAGATTTAGAGCAACTTAGCTAATTCCCTTTGAATAGAAAGGTGGGAAATCGTCCAAGGATTCTTTTCCACCTAAGAGCTGCACCACAAACTTCACACACGAGTAGATCGGAGCAAATCTATGAAAGTCAACTATGAACTACCAAGAACATATGAACTCGAAGATGAACACGAAGAACAACAAACACAAGGGAGACAATTGATTTGTTTACCGAAGTTCACTTCCCAAAAGAAGCTAGTCTCCGTTAAGGTGCCTCCAAAGAGATCGAGTTGAGCCACAACTCTACCCTCCCCCTAGGGCCCAAAAGCCAAGCTAGGGTTACTTACTATGATATCCCCAAAGGGATTAGCTTTACAAACTTTCCGGGGCAAGCTCACACGAGTTGAGCGCTCGCCGGAGACGCCTAGCAGTCTAGGAGCAAAAACTCCAAGAGTAACAAACGCGAGTAGATGGCCGAGGATGCTTCAAATGCTCAAGAGTTGGAGTTGATGCTCACCCATACACAAATCCAAGAACTCACTCAAATCCCTTCTCAAATCTTGCAAGGATTGGCTCTAGGGAGTTGAGGGAGTGAAGGGGATGCTCAAGAGAGTGTTCTATGCAAGTGTGGTCGGCAGCCAAGTGAGGAGGGGGCGAAGGGGTATATATACTCGGGCCCCCAAAACTAGCCATTGTGCTGTCTGCGAGATCTGACTCGGATACTCCGACCCCTGGCCGGAATACCTTGCTCCAGAAATGAACGTGACACTTGACTCTAATTCTGTACCAGGCTACTCCGGGACGACCCTGGATACTCCGAGAACCCCCAAACCCGAAGGGGTACCTGGAATAAAAATGTTCTGGCCCTATCCCGGATATTCTTGCTCCAGAAAAACAGCAAGAATAAAGTGTGTTCGTGAGTGCACTAGTGTCTCTCATAGGTACTTGGTTGGATCTCTTTGAACATTAAAACATCCATGGCTTGATCAACATGCATCCCCCTTGATAGTACGACTCAAGATCAAAGATAAAAACTATATCAACCCTTGAGCTTCAATGTCTTCATCATGTTGCTTTTCTTCAATAAGACACCTTGAGGGTTTGCTAGCATTCTTGTCTCTTGAGCATACCATCCAAGAACTAGTGACTTTGGATTCATCGACCAATGTGGTGAACACTCAACTTCATATCCATTTATAAGTCACTTCAATATATGATTCATCAAAGATTAGATGCATTGCATAGCTTCACTTGGTGAGGCTTGATTTGTGCCTCGGAATCAAACAAAGTACTAGCTTCCTTCACCCTAGCAAAGTCCTTCGGTTACAAGACAATTCTTGCCCTTCTCCTTGCTTAGTTCCTCGTCACTAGTCCTAGCTTGACCCCTTCACCCTATCTTGCCAACTTTAAGTTTAGCTTTGCCTTGCATTTAAATGAGCACCTCAACTAATTCCTTTTCTTTAATACCATAATCTTTCCTTTGCATATTTGCCTTTTCTTTCATACCAATATTATAACCAAGTAATTTTCTATCTTGATTTCCCTTGAAATACCAAGTACTTGGTCAACTATCTTCCTTCTTGATTAAGAATACTATCCATGTGACCAAGCAACCTACCATTCCAAATTTCTTTGATTCCCATTGCTCTTGGTCACTCATCTCATTTTATCAACATGCACTTATGCATTCTATTTCCTCATCGTGATCTTTCTTTCACTATCTTTATCCATATTGATGTTGTGACCAAATATGCTTCCATATGAACTTCTTCTTGGATAATAAATAAATCCCTTGATCACCATTCTTCACAATGTCATAATCTTGATCATCATGCAATTGTCATCATGCAATTTTCACCTTTCTTTGATTATATGAGCAAACAACCAATGAGGCCATATAATTCATTTGCCTCTTGTCTCTTTTCTATATTTCCATCTTTGCTTGTCATTTCTTTACTTTTGCATGCTTCATATAATATGAGCTTGACTTTGTTATTTGCAATAAAATCCTTGTCAAAACTTAACAAGCTCATTAGTCCTTTAATTGTTTGTGTCATTCAATCACCAAAACCCACAAGGGGCTAGATGTACTTTCAATCCCCCCCTTTTTGGTGATTGATGACAACACAATTAAAGCTTACAAATGATTGGTAAAAATAAGATTTTGAAACTTAAGATATATTGAGTTCCCCTTAAATATGTGCCTTGAATGAATTACAAATTTTGGCCTCATATGCCAAATGCACATATTTAAGGTCAAGTGTCGGAACTCCCATATATTTTAGCATTCGTGGGGTGCAAGGTGTCAACATAGTATCCATGATGCGCATGACATGTGATGTCACCCAACGAACTAGAGATCAACAATATACCATTAAAGGCATGAATATCACACACTATCATGAGTGGTGCTTAACAAGATATGAACGTGAAATCTATCCTCGCACACATCACACAAATGAGAAATCTTATATGCCTCCCCTTACCCCCCATTAAAACAACAAGTCACAAACATATCTTTCACTTACACTCTCCACCAAAATCTCTCCCCCTTTGGAATCAATCTCCAAAAAGGTCTCTCTCCACCAAAGGAAGAAATTTAAGGTAGAGAAGTGGAGGCAAGAGTGGGGTAATGGTTCATCACATAGGATTTCTCCCCTATTCATTTTACCAAACAAAGTATGTAATTCCTCAAGTCAAGATTTTGATAAAATAGAATATTTAGCTCATACCTCATTGAGATGTTATTTCAACACGAGACAAATCCATGTCATCACTACTACAAGAGGTATCAACCAAATATCTATATAATTCTCTAATCTCCACCAAAAGACAAACTTGTGGTGTGACTCAAGGTTTTACATACACATGCACACATTAGCATATTAGGGCCTAGATGTGCAAAGATAATACAAAAGTTTCATGGAGCAATATACCTTTGCACTAAACCTCACAATATTCATCAAGCTCAAGATGTGCATTAGTTAGAATTGTTGTCTTGATAGGATTTGCATACTTTATGTCAAACTTATTGAACATGTCCTTGGTATATGAATTGGAAAGACCATGAAAGGACCTTGATGTACTTGGTTTGACACATATGATCATCTATATCTTGAGTTGCTAGATTTTTTAATCCAATAGAAAACATCAACTCAAGAGATACCAATTGGAATGACCAAGATATCCATTGAAAGAACCATTGCTTGTCTTGGTTTCACACATATGGTCATGAATGTCCCATCCTCTATGAATTTGTTGAAGCCCATTTCAAGCTTGATCTTGGGTCTTTTGAGGTTTGATTTCATCAATGGCTAATTTATTCATCAATATCTCCCAAGGCTTGTGCTTGATTAATTTGAAATCCAATTGCTATTCCTTGTTGTCATCACCTTGATGCACTCACAAAGACAAGAAATGGCATCAATTTGCACAAGCTCTAGTTTCACATTTAGTGACCCTTGAATGTGGAAGCCAAGCGAGTCACTAAATGGTGAAACCTCATAATATAGAATAAATCCCCCTTTTTTCATAGTGCATACATATGTATGTAGATGGCCGGCATACACGCACTTCTTGGTTAAACAATGGAATTTAAGCTATATTATTGAGATTAGCTACACAATAATTAAGATTGCAATCCAATTGAAACCGAGAGATATTTTTACCAATTTGGATTGAATTGAGGTAGCATACTCTTGAGAAACCCATTCTCACTAGGAGACTACAAGCACTATCATTTCAAGAAAATGTTAGTATCATAGACACAAGACATAGGATATACTCCCCCTTAATATATGCAACAAGTACTTGAATTACTTTCGACATGCATTAGTACAATTAAGAAGTTTGGAGGAGTTTACCCTATATCTTGGTAAAGGCACAATAAATTGAAATGCATGAAAATTATGCCAAGAATACTCACAAACAAACTTTGTTTCATTTTCTCCCAAGTGAAGCCATGATGAATCAAGTGACAAGTATTGCTTTCAATTCACTTGATATTTCCATCCTCATTGTTTGATTGGGATCAGCAAATCAAATCTCCCCTTGATCTACTATTATCTCTTTTCTTAACACATTGTTTCATACAATCAAGTGAGCTTGTTCTTATTTCAAGTTTACTTCATTTGGTCCAAAACTTGATTTCAATTGAGATGATACCAATTAGACAAGAATCAAGCTTTGAACCTTGAATCAATTGTTATAACTTGAACCTAATCTTGAAATAACCTTCATGCATCACTTCAAAAAGAGAGAGCAATTAAAACCACAAGGGGTAGTTTCACAAATAATGATCCTTTGGATACAAAAGGCAATTGGATCACTTATTCATGAAACCTCATAATTTAGACTAAATTCCCCCAAAAGATAGCGCACACACACATAGATGGTGGAAACAAAATTATGTGCACTATTTGACATTTAAGTCACAAGGGGAATTTAAGCTATGTCATGAAAGATAACTACATAAACATGAGGCATCAAACTAATTGAAATAGAGGGAGAATGACATACCTTCGAGGATGTTTTAATCTTTCCATAAGACTAAATGCACATTCCACTTGAAAACAAGTTAGTCTTGAAAACACAAAACATAAGACAAGCTCCCCCTAAATGTGTGCATCCAAGTATTTGAATTACAAGAGACATGCACAAGTTCATTTAAGACTCAAGAGGAGTCTATCCTATATTTTGGGTCATGCCACAAAATATGGAATGCAAAGAAAAATACTAGTGCCAAGAAATACTTACAACCATGATATCATGTAGATTGCTACTTTATTGAGAATGAAAACCTTGCAATCTACCATATGTAAGTTGTTCTTATGTTGAGGCTTCTAGAACGTGAATAATGAATGACTCCAATAGAGTTGAGTTTATTCTTCACACTTGGCTCTTGAAATTCATTAATATCTTCATTTGTGAGCCAAATCTTCAATTCCCTCAAACCAGCTCTTCACATGAATGAATATCCATTGAATAGTTCCAAATTGACTTGCTTGGTTTGAAGTTCACAAGAATATCTCAATTCACCAAGATAAAGATCCAATTGATATCCATCACATTTCTTATCTTTTTGTTAATAACCAATAACCACAATCCAAAACTTTGGAAGAGGTAAAGATTTTTATTGCATGGATATCACCCCAATATACATCCTCAAGTTCTTATTTTACCTTAAGTGGCTACAAAAGGCACAAAAGAGTAAATTGAAAAAGAACTTGAGATTTGAGATTTTGTGATTACCATTCCATTTGCATAACATCATGAGTAATGTTGATGGAGTGATCTCTTATACACTTGATACTTCATGGATAAAGTACTTGGTGTGGATATCTAAATTTAAGCTAATATAGATACCGGAGGGTTTGGTTTACCACCATACCTCCGACCAAGCAACCATTTTCTTGATGTCTTGTGATAAATTGAAGCATTGCACATTCAAGATTCATCTTGCATTCCTAGTCCTTTGTTTACCTAGAGAAACTCAAAAAGAGACCAAAAAGTAATGTTCATAAATTTTGCAAATTGTGAACTAGGAGTTAGTACCCTTTGTTGATATGATCATTGATGGTCAATGAGTTGGTTTTGGATGATCCTTATGTGCTTCCCTTGATCAAGTGAAGATTTCATGATGTTGATGAAATGTACTTCGACTTGATATTTTGGGTCAATTTCTTAACTCTTCTTATATGTCCAAGATCCATCTTAAGCCTCCATTTATTTTATCATTGGAGAGACTTCTTGCATAATTGTTGACCTCTTGAGTTGAAGATTTGCAATGAAAACCCATCTTTGATTTCTTTTCTTCAACTCAAATCACTCTCAGCTTCAATGTTGGAATTGGAATATTCAATGAATCACTCGATGTTCCGATAGGAAATAATTTAAAAGACTGAGCAGGGTTCATTGGAGGAAATCAAGAAATTCTGGCTGTTGTGACCGTTGTCAGAGGTTCCGACGACATGTCGGAAGTTCTGACAAACCCAAAAACAGCAATTGTAACCCTCCCCTTTTTTATGTGTGGATCATATGCTTACTTCTCCTGCAATAAACATAAGATAATGCTCTACTAGAGAGCCATTAAAAGAATCATAAGCATATAGTTTTCTCAAATTAATCTAGCCATGCTCAAGTGCTCACAATTACCAAAATTGTGAACAACAAATGTCTACCCAAGGCTACTATTGGCTAGATTGCACAAGATAGGATACTTGTTATCGAGATGTCATTGAAGATTGAGATATGTCAAGAATTTACAAACATGGCACTTAATTCAATTCATCATGAGAAAACCCAATATGATAGAATTTTGAGATGATATATCCAATGAGTTTCCTCTTAAGCAAGCCAAGTTCTTCAATACATCTCCAAGTACCTAATTAGCTTATCAAGCATATTTTGGTACCCAAACCATGTTGGGTCCATGAAGGTTAGTCTCACACATGATTTAGTCACCCAAGTGGCCTTTGTGCTAGCAAGAGATGAACCAACCACCATAGTAGCACAACTACCATTCTTGGGATTCCTAAGCAAAACATGGTCAATATGCCCCTTTATCCAGCAAGTATAGCAAATACGGTGCTTGTCCTTGCATGATGTCTTCTCATCTTTATTCTTGCTTGATTTCTTGTCGGTGAGCCTCTTACTTGATGACATGAGACCTTCATTCTTCACGATGTGGCATGACACAAACTTATGACCCTTTGCATTGTGACCATGACACTTCCTCTTGCTCTTCTTGTTCTCTTCTTTGGAAGTGTGGACTTGTGTTCCATGTGTCTCAGTTGAAAAAGTGCTTGCGAGTACCTGAGGAACAGATTCCGATTGATGAGCTGAATGTGGAGGAAGATCTTACCTATACTGAGCATCCTGTCAAGATTTTGGAGGAGTCAGAAAGAGTCACCAGAAATAAAGTGATCCGGATGTGCAAGGTTCAGTGGAGCCGCCATTCAGTGGAAGAAGCAACTTGGGAAAAGGAAGAAGACCTCAGGGCTGAATATCCACAGTTATTCCCATCCACATCCGAATCTCGAGGACGAGATTCATCTTAAGGGGGGTAGGTTTGTAACACCCTAAAAATGCCTATTTTAAAATTTAGTAATTAAATTGCTTTTATTTAAGTAATGTTCATATTTATCTAGGAAGAAATAAATTATTTTTGGCAAAATAAAATCAAATATAAGGTTAGAAACATTTTTGTTGCATCCATGCTGCTGCATTGTGTTTTGGTTGCTTGTGAATTAGATTGGAATTTAAATCCTCTTTAAATTCGAATTTGAACTGCATTGTTTGGAGCTTTAGAAAAGTTGTTTTGGCCATAGTTCGATTTTCCTCCCTGAACTCTTTTTCCCGGGCGGGTTTCCCCCTCCTTCTTTTTCCTCAACTCGGCCCAACTGCCCCGCTCTCCCACTTGCAGCTCGGCCCGCTCCGCCTCACTCACCGCGGCCCAGCCCCCTCTCCCGGTCGGCCCTTTCTTTCTCTCTCTCGGGCCGAGCCTGCTCGGCCCGGCACAGGTCCAACCTGGCCCACTCCCTCTCGCTCCCGCGGCCCATCTTCCCAGCCAGCTGCCTCGGCCCAATTCCGCAGCCCAGCTCCATCTCCCGGCCCGCCTCCTCTTCCTTCTGTCTCTGCCGCGTGGACCCCACCCGTCGGAGCCACCCCCAACCTCTGACCGAGCCGGACTCGAGTCTCCTGGGCGCACACGCCGAGGTTAACTGGGGATTTTGCGCCTGCGTCTATAAAGCCGCAGCCGCGACGCCCCTCTGCTCCTTTCCCGCACGCTCGCGACGCGCAAAACCCTAGCCGCCGCCTTCTCCGAGCGCCGCCGCCGCCCGAGCTCGCGCGCCGCCGTCGATCTCACGTTTTACCGCTGCTCTGCGCCTCTCATCTGCACCACGACCTTCGCGACGAGGTAACGGTCCCCCTGAACCCCTTCCCATTCGTTTCCGGGCCCGCATCGCGCTGCAGTCGTCGCGCCGCCTTCGCCGGAGTCCGCCGCCGCTGCTCGTCTGTTTTTACTGTTTGGTGTATTGTTCTAATAGAATAATATTGTTTGCATGTACTGGCTTGTGTGGATGCTTGTGTGTTGCTTCGTGAGTCTAGTTGGTGAGCCGTGCGCGCTTGAGTTCGAGGGTTACGAGGAGCAGGACCAGCAGCAGCAGCAGTTTGAGGAAGGCAAGTATAGCACGGACAATCCTTGCTACCTAAACACACCTTTACATTATTTACTGCATATGCATGTGTCTAAATTGTTCCTATTAAGGTTGTACCTAGCTCTGTTTATCCTGTACCTTGAATATCCTGGGTTTATGAATTTGGGTAGATCCTTCCTAGGCGCAGCTATTGTCACTATTATGCAAATGTTAACTTTGAAATAATGGTTCACTCCAACTTGATGATTAAAACTTGCTTTTTAGCAACTTGGATCAGGGAACTAGGGCGTAAGCTTCGTGCCTAGCCCTAGTGTCTCTCCGTAAGGGCCGGTTCTTAAAGCGGCCACCCAGGAGCCTGTCGCCACCGCCAGAACTATAATGGCTCTAGTCTTGGACAAGTAGCTTGTACAGCTCTAGCTTGACAGTAGTTACCGACGGGCCGACGGCGTTATGGGAATCACTCGTGAGAGTATGGTTTGATCCACCAAGGATGGGTGTACCGTCGGCTATGCCTCGTTAGGCACAGTTCCGTGTTGGGAGCCACCGTGAGTGCGGGAGCTCCACACGTTGCGCTATTTATTTTGTTGTTGATATTCTTTGCCGTGCTCTGGACGCCATTGACCCTCCTATCGCTGCGCCCTGGGAGTCAGTCGATCTTGGTGCCTTGGATCATGCTGCCTGTGTTGTACCATAACGGCTACTGTTTTGTTAGGGTGTCTTGTGAAAAGCCTCGTAGCGTCCCTATGCGATCACACCTCGGAAGTGTGGTTTAAGAGGTTTGGCCACCTCGGCATGGTTGGGTTTGAAGTTCTTTGGAGCTTTTACGCGACTGGTGGGTAAAGGGTGAAACCTCTGCAGAGTGTATAATCTATCATGATAGCCTTGCTCAGGGTCACGAGCGGCCTGGATCCTTTATGATTAGAAGATGCTGTTATTTATTATCGTTTAATGTTCACTTCTACTATATTAATTGGGTTACAATTGGGATTCATGTAAATGTAGTGATTATGATGATGTTAAAATGAAACAACTAAAATTGCTAATGCAGTACAGCCGTGTCAAGCCTTTCTTTTAAGCCTTCATTATCCGTGTTGTACTTGCTAAGTAAGACATTTACTTACACTTGCTATTCAACAAAATCCCGGATGGGTAACAGATGGATTAGATGGTACTGCTGCTGTTGAATTTCTGGAGGATCTGCCGTTCTACTAGCTGTGCTCAACCAGTCGGTGTCCCCGTGGGTTATCGGCTTCGTTTTCGTTTAGAGAGAATTAATAATGAGACTTCCGCTGTTTTATTCATTTATTTGAGTCAAACTCTGATGTAAAACCATTTATTTTATTCGAGCACTGTATTCTGTTATCATATTTGTTCGCTATATGTGTAATGACTTCCTGGGAACACATATGGCCGCATTTCGGGTTTCTGTGTAAATCCGGGTGTGACAGATTGGTATCAGAGCCGTGCTGACTGTAGGATCGCAGCCTAGTTAGAACGGTTGATAAATCATTAGGAGACCACCATGATTTTGTTTCAGAGCATTTAGTTACGTTTTTCAAAACCAGTGTTGTCGAGTCTTGTGTGAATCATGTCTCTAGGTGCTTGATTTTGTTGTTATTATGCTTATGTTTGATTTGGATTTTTGTAATGATTGTGATGGTCATAGACGCGAGTCTATCTCCATCTAGATATAGGACTAAGGCTTAAGGATATTAACGTTTACATAAAAGGGGTATTTATTTTTCTTGCTCTTCATCCATCAAATCCTTCATCCTAACGAGTTAGTAATCCTCTGAAGACACTTAGTTATGATCAATGGAGTTCTGATGAGAATTACTTGCTGATGATAGATGGTGAACACAAGGAGGTACGCTGGTGCTGGTGCCGGTGGAAACAACCAGAATCAGAACCCACCACCCCCACCACCACCACTCACCATGGAGCAGATGATGCAGATGCAGCTCCAGTTGACGCAGCAGATGGCCCAGACCATAGCGTTGATGCAACAGCAACAGCAGAACCCTCCACACCAGCCTCACGTGCCGCCAAGAGACAAGAGAGGCAAATTTCTGAAGGGACGCCCTCCTACTTTCACCAAGGCCAGCGACCCTCTGCAGGCAGATGATTGGCTCAAGGCGGTGGAGAGACAGCTCGACATCGCGTAGTGCAACGATCGGGAGAAGGTGTTGTACGCAGGGGGACAGCTCCAGGGACCAGCATTGGACTGGTGGGATTCATACCAGTACGCTCACCCCAACCGTGATCAGATCACCTGGCAGGAGTTCCGTGACAGCTTTCGCTCTCACCACGTACCGGAGGCTCTGATGGTCCTGAAGAAAAAGGAGTTCCTGGCGCTGAAGCAGGAAGGGATGAGCGTTACCGCTTACTATGACAAGTTCATCGAGCTGGCTCGATACGCTCCAGAGGACTTGGACACCGACAGGAAGAAGCAGACCAGGTTCCGGGATGGCTTGCAGGATGCTCTGCAGTACCAGCTGATGTGCACCAAGTTCCCTAACTTTCAGGAATTGGTGGACAATGCCTTTATGCTGGAACACAAGCGCCGTGAGATAGAGGAGAAGAAGAGGAAGTTCCAAGGCCAGCAGTCAGGGAGCAGCAGCCGCCCTCGCTTCACTCCTCCACAGGGGAATCAGCAGATGGGGAGCCAGCAGCGCTTCCAGGGCCAGTCCAGCTTGCTGAGTCGTGGCCAGTACCAGCAGCGCCCCCAGTACCCCCAGGCGCCACAGCAACAGCGTTCCCAGAATCAGCTGCAGAATGGCCCAGTTCAGCGCAACCAGGTGCAGCCAAGGCCTGCCCAGCGCACCGGCCCAGTCAGCACTGCACCAGTGGGTCCGAGGTGTTTTTATTGTGATGAGCCAGGACACTACGCCAACGCTTGTCCCCGCAGGGGCCAGAATCCTGTTGGGCAGAACAACAACCAGAGGGCTGGGCAACCACAAAACCAGAATGGGAATCAGCAAAAAGGCCAAGCAAACCGTGGACAACAGAACCTGACTAGGGGCAAGCTTAACCACATGGGTGCAGAGACTGCCGAGGGTGCTACTGACGTGGTCGTGGGTACGTTCCGTGTCAACTCAATCCCTGCAACCGTTCTGTTCGATTCTGGAGCCGACTCAGAGCCGCTCCGTCCAGACCGACCATGCAGGAGCCTTCGCGCTGAGGTAACGACGCTCCCAAGCCCCTTCTCGCCCTCTCTCTCACGAGTTAGCCCTCCCAACCACCTCACCGGAGCTCCGCCGCCGCTGTTCGTCGACGAGCACCGCAGCCTCAGCAAATTCGATGACCAGAACCCCCTAGCCATGCTCGCCTTGTCTCCCCGAAGCCGTAGGGACAAACCGCGCTCGAAACCGAGCCCCGCAGCTCGAGTTCGAGCTTCGCCGGCGAACTTCCGGCCCGGCGCCGCCGTGCATCGGCGTCCCGCCGCCGCCCGACTGCCCCCTTCCCTGTCAGCCGTCCATGGCGAGATCAACGGCCCACATCCAACCCAACCCAAGTCAGACCGGCCGAGTAACGGTCAACCCAGGTCATTTTGTAAAAAGAACCCTCAGTTCTTTATATATCGCAAGTCGGTCCTTCCACCAGTGAAAAGCCTTACAAATAGGTCTTGTTTTCATCGTTTAAGCCCCTGTACTTCTCTGTTTTTGCATCCGGAAGTCCAGCCCTGTCAGTTTTTACGCATTAGCCCTTGGGTTTTAACGCGTATTTATGTTTTAGTCCCTGGTTTCTTTCAGTTTAGCCCCTGTAAGCTTAGTTTCCTTGCCAGCAAGTCCCTAAACCTTGTTTTAGCCATATCTTTTCCGTCTTAGCTCCGTTTTTAGCGTTCTTGGTGTCCCCGCGTTCGTCTTTTCGAGCTTGTTAGTTTTAGATGCTTGTTTCAGTCTGTTAGAGATGTTTGATGTACTGTTTTTCTTATTGTTTGTTGTATGTTTTAATCGTAGATCTCGTGCCAGTTGCAACCAAACCGCCCGTCGACGCGGATCAAGAACAACTTTTTGAGGAAGATCTTTTTGTAGACCAAGGCAAGTGGCCCTCCCCGCATATTCTTTTTATCCTAAACAATTGCATGACAACTAAAATTTACTCTAATTGCATTAATATGATGGGAATACCTTTTTAAGGATTTACCTAGTCTTCTACCATGATTCCTTGTAACAACCCCGATTTAAATAATGTTTTGGGTTAGTTATGCTTAGCGTTGCTATACCTTGGGAATGATAAAATTTGGATCTTTATAAAATATTGATTATATCATGGCAACTTAATTTGATGGTTAATGCAAGAGAACAATTCTTTAATCGGAACATGGAGAACCACCCAAGAAAACAGTGCAAGCATGGTGTCAAAATGGGCTCTGACCTTAGCCGATTAATTAGGGGTGTGATTGTACTGATGGCCTTATCCGAAAGGAGCAGAGGGGGTTTGGGGTTGCAGGGGTACAGCTCGGTCCTCTTGGGGTAGCAGCCTTTGCTAAGGTGCTGACCATTAGGGAGGGTTGTGGTCCGCCCTAGCTGTAACTCTTGCGGGTTGTTGGACTTTTGCATACCTTTGTAAAGGCTTCGAAGTGGACCCCTAGCCACTCACCTTGGAAGTGTTTAAGGGCCTAGCTAACCCGGGCAACATGGGGAACACGAGCTATGGTGAAAGTGTACAACCTCTGCAGAGTGAAAACTGATCGATCGGCCGTGCTCACGGTCAAGAGCGGCTTGGACCCTCACATGATAATTGAACTTAAAGATGGAATCTAAATCGTGGTTTTACTCGTGGGTTTTGGAAAAAGATGTTCTTTTAAATGCTTAAGTGGGTTCGTATAAACTTACATCTAGTAAATAGGAAATTGCTAATAAAACTTGATCAACTCTAAAAAGCTCACTGCTATGAATCTTAGCCTATCCTTGTGGCCTTGCATTTTCACCCCGCTTGCTGAGTACCTAGTTAGGTGTACTCACACTTGCCATTGCTGATTCAGAAGAAGGAAATGGAGAAGAATACTATAGCGACTACGACGAGTTCTGAGGCTTGCGTTTCCCCCAATCAAGATGCCTGTGGAAGATGGAAGTTGAAGACACCTCGTTTAGCTATCGCTTGTTCTACGATAAAGACCTTCGTGTCTCCCGAGAGTGTAATATGAATATTATAATAAATCCCTTGTACTTTAGAACACTGTGTTTTGATATTACACTCTTTTGTCTATCATATGTGTGTAAACATGATCCTGGCGCACATATGAGATGCACTTGGTTTTCCCTCGAAAATCGGGTGTGACATCTTCTTGCCGCTCATGAGTTCCTTCTAGATCATCATAATCAACCACTCTTGTCGACTTCATTTTGCTTTCAGCCATGAGACACTCATTGGCTTTAGCACAAGAAAATGAGCAACGTGGTGAGGTTGATTCTTCATTTGGTCGGCATCGGTCACATGTTTCTTCTTCCTTCAAAATGTTAGTCTCACAAGTACAAAGTGAAGTAGAAGCATAACATGAGTGGCCATCTAACCTACTCACCATTTCATTACCTTCTATTGACACAAGTGTTGGTGAGGAGGTTGATGCGAAAATATCATCTTGACCATTTGAAAAAATCATCACTTGATGCTCTTTATTGATTCTTGATGATGTTGAGAACTTCTCAAATGATTCCTCCAATGTGAGATCTTCATCATCACACTTGTACTTTTCATATCTTTCTTTGAGTGTGGTCCAAATGAGATGAGCATCCATAGCCATATCATTGTCACCATCATAATCAATGATGGAATCTAATACATCTCTACTCAAAGTACGAAATAAGACATTAGTAGCTTGGGCATTGAGTTGCAAGCATTTCTCTTCCTCTTTAGATAAGTTTGACCAATCAACACTTGGAGGAGAAATACTAACATCAACGATCCGCTCGATTTGAGGACCCATGGCCCTAAAAACATTAAGCACACTAGTGGACCAAGATGCATAATTTGAACCATCTAGCAAGAGAAGTTCTAGATACATTTCACCTTTAGTCGACATCTTCTCTCAAGGCGGTTAAGCCCGGAATTGAGAGCCCCGGCTTTGATACCAATTGAAAGGACCTTGATGTCGCCTAGAGGGGGGTGAATAGGCGGTTTCTGAAAAATAAAACTTAGCAGCGGATTAGATCGCCGGATATTCCGACACTTCGTCGGATATTCCGACACTGACAGTAAAGAATGAGCACGTGATGCAAAGATTTAGAGCAACTTAGCTAATTCCCTTTGAATAGAAAGGTGGGAAATCGTCTAAGGATTCTTTTCCACCTAAGAGCTGCACCACAAACTTCACACACGAGTAGATCGGAGCAAATCTATGAAAGTCAACTATGAACTACCAAGAACATATGAACTCGAAGATGAACACGAAGAACAACAAACACAAGGGAGACAATTGATTTGTTTACCGAAGTTCACTTCCCAAAAGAAGCTAGTCTCCGTTGAGGTGCCTCCAAAGAGACCGAGTTGAGCCACAACTCTACCCTCCCCCTAGGGCCCAAAAGCCAAGCTAGGGTTACTTACTATGATATCCCCAAAGGGATTGGCTTTACAAACTTTCCGGGGCAAGCTCACACGAGTTGAGCGCTCGCCGGAGACGCCTAGCCGTCTATGAGCAAAAACTCCAAGAGTAACAAATGCGAGTAGATGGCCGAGGATGCTTCAAATGCTCAAGAGTTGGAGTTGATGCTCACCCACACACAAATCCAAGAACTCACTCAAATCCCTTCTCAAATCTTGCAAGGATTGGCTCTAGGGAGTTGAGGGAGTGAAGGGGATGCTCAAGAGAGTGTTCTATGCAAGTGTGGTCGGCAGGCAAGTGAGGAAGGGGCGAAGGGGTATATATACTCGGGCCCCCAAAACTAGCTGTTGTGCTGTTTGCGAGATCTGACCCGGATACTCCGACCCCTGGCCGGAATACCTTGCTCCAGAAATGAACGTGACACTTGACTCTAATTCTGTACCAGGCTACTCCGGGACGACCCTGGATACTCCGAGAACCCCCAAACCCGAAGGGGTACCTGGAATAAAAATGTTCTGGCCCTGTCCCGGATATTCTTGCTCCAGAAAAACAGCAAGAATAAAGTGTGTTCGTGAGTGCACTAGTGTCTCTCATAGGTACTTGGTTGGATCTCTTTTAGCATTAAAACATCCATGGCTTGATCAACACGCATCCCCCTTGATAGTACGACGTTACCTATATACTCAAGATCAAAGATAAAAACTATATCAACCCTTGAGCTTCAATGTCTTCATCATGTTGCTTTTCTTCAATATGACACCTTGAGGGTTTGCTGGCATTCTTGTCTCTTGAGCATACCATCCAAGAACTAGTGACTTTGGATTCATCGACCAATATGGTGAACACTCAACTTCATATCCATTTATAAGTCACTTCAATATATGATTCATCAAAGATTAGATGCATTGCATAGCTTCACTTGGTGAGGCTTGATTTGTGCCTCGGAATCAAACCAAGTACTAGCTTCCTTCACCCTAGCAAAGTCCTTCGGTTACAAGACAATTCTTGCCCTTCTCCTTGCTTAGTTCCTCGTCACTAGTCCTAGCTTGACCCCTTCACCCTATCTTGCCAACTTTAAGTTTAGCTTTGCCTTGTATCTAAATGAGCACCTCAACTAATTCCTTTTCTTTAATACCATAATCTTTCCTTTGCATATTTGTCTTTTCTTTCATACCAATATTATGACCAAGTAATTTTCTATCTTGATTTCCTTTGAAATACCAAGTACTTGGTCAACTATCTTCCTTCTTGATTAAGAATACTATCCATGTGACCAAGCAACCTACCATTCCAAATTTCTTTGATTCCCATTGCTCTTGGTCACTCATCTCATTTTATCAACATGCACTTATGCATTCTATTTTCTCATCGTGATCTTTCTTTCACTATCTTTCTCCATATTGATGTTGTAACCAAATAAGCTTCCATATGAACTTCTTCGTGGACAATAAATAAATCCATTGATCACCATTCTTCACAATGTCATAATCTTGATCATCATGCAATTTTCATCATGCAATTTTCACCTTTCTTTGATTATATGAGCAAACAACCAATGAGGCCATATAATTCATTTGCCTCTTGTCTCTTTTTTATATTTCCATCTTTGCTTGTCATTTCTTTACTTTTGCATGCTTCATATAATATGAGCTTGACTTTGTTATTTGCAATAAAATCCTTGTCAAAACTTAACAAGCTCATTAGTCCTTTAATTATTTGTGTCATTCAATCACCAAAACCCACAAGGGGCTAGATGTACTTTCAGAATTGACCAAGACCAATCTTCCTGCAAATGACAGATGCCTAGAAATACCCATGAGATGCCTTTCCATTCTTGTTAAAATGGGAGTGAAATCCTGAATTGAAGGTCTGGTGGAACCTAGGGGGAGCCCAAGATAAGTGAAAGGCATAGCCCCTAGCTGACACCCCAAAGCTCTAGTAAGGGTACTGTAATCAGTCTCCTCAACATTAATGAGGATCAAGAAGGACTTGTCAAAGTTAACTTTTAGACCAGTGGATCCAGCAAAGGTGTCCAAGTCTGACTTTAAGTGGAGGAGGTGAGTTGCATCTGCTGGCAGAAATAGGAGGGTATCATCAGCATATTGAACCACAGGGAAATCACTCGTATTGGATCTTATTCTGTCGCATTAATCGTAAATAACATAGTAGTTCAAACGGATTCGAAAAAGGATTAGATTTAGGAGAAAATCACATTTAAATATTGGAACTCGTTCGACGGCGGTTCGTAGAAGCTCTCCGTGGTGAAAACCAAACGTTGGCGTCATCGCGCCTTTGCCTTCGGCGTTGTTTGGAGTCTTCGTGTAGCCGTTTTTGATGGAGTCGTAGGCTCCGCGGAAGGTCAGGTCCAATCGAGTTGTAATGGTTTCATGGCCCTTTAGTTTGTTCGTCGCGAGTAGTGCCTTGCTATCTCTGACGCGCGGCCTAGAGAGTCCCGTTACGAGTTTGTTGGAGGCTGCTCTTCGAGCGGTGTGTGCTTTATTGTAAACTGGTAATCCCAGTATCTTTTGAGGAATGCTTTATATATAAAGCTGGCTACGGCCTTTCTTGGAGTTAAATGTTGGAACTCGGGTTAGATTCTCGTCTGTCACCGCTGACGCCGTACAGCTTTCGCCAGCTATCACCCGCGCACTGCTATCCTTCTTTATTCGGATCCGAATAAACATGCGATCCTGGTCGTTGCACGGATCTCAATCAGTGGAAGCTACTTTAGAAAAAAAACTTCCGAAAGCCAGGTAGGTTTTCCGGGTTATATTCATCAAAGACGCAATATGTTGAAAGGCCGAGCCCAGCTGAAGCGCAATATGTTCAAAGGCCGAGCCCAGCTGAAGTACTTCCATCGTAATAAAAGCAGATCAAGCTAAGCCCAAATCACGTGGGCGGTCCATTGAAGGTTGTGCACTCAGCCCAAGTCACGACGGGCCGAACAAAGTTTTGGGCAAGGAGTACACAAGCAACTCCAATCAGGAGTGGGCCGGCCGGAGGACATGATGGAAACTACGTTCAAATCTCAGCATCTTTTCTTGGAATTTCTTTCTAAAAAACTTTTTATTGAGATTTTTCTATGATTTACCGACGTTATGCGTTAAGTGATAAGCGGCGTTTCCGTCGACAACGAGATGTCAATGGTGACTTCGGGAATCTCCAGATCTGCCAAGTGCTCAGTCCTTCGAAGGTGCTCATAGGGGTAGAGTTTGCGTACATGTATTCATAGGGGTGAGTGTGTGTGCGTGTGTGGGCGTTTGCGTTGTACCGTGTATTTCTAAAAAAACATTAATGCTATCACGGATCCCCTGATCCGTTTCCCTTCCTCCCAGCAGAAGATTAGGCGTGGAAGAAGGAGGTGTAGATCGCCCGTTCTCTTCCCAACAATACGGCACATAAGAAAATACACGGGAGGCAAATAACTCGGTGGCAAAACTGTTTCTCTTATTCTCATTGATCAAATACAGGTCTATATTTATAGCCATAAACCTTCAGGGTAGTTTCGATATATAAACCTATAATTATCCTTGATTAAAGGGATATCTTAACACTACGCTCCAGTGCTCAAAAAAGAGTTTTCATTTCAAGACTTGCAAAGACACCCTTGAAGAAAATAAAAAATACACTCTAGTTCTTGCAAAATCATCCACCTTGTCGTCCTCGCCGTCGGCGGTCGGAGAGCCTTGGATCTTGAAGCCGACCTCCTCCTCGACGATTGAACACAAGTTTTAAGTGGCACCACGAGCAGTATGTCGAAATCATCGGCATACATCTTGACCGTTGAACGCCTAAGCCGTAGAAGATGGCCACCGGCCGAGAGGGACAAAAGACGAGCCCGCCCAGATCCAGAGAAGGAACTCCAGATACAACGAGCTCGTATCCTTTCCTGACACAGTTGCTACTGGCGAAGTCAGGGAAACCGCCGTAGCTGTCGGAGAAGATCTCCGCACACCCACGCCATCACCCGCCAGAGCTGCCATCCAGGTAGAAGAACCCAACCGCAGAACTGGCACGAGAAAACCTAACCCTACCTTATTTAACCTAGACCTAATCAGGACGAGTATATACAAAACCTTCGTCGATTAGTCCAGCCCCCCTCCTCCACCGACGTCGGCAAGGGCGCCAGAGGCAACGACGGCGGCGACGGGGGGAAGCGAAATCGTCCCCGGTCGCCGCTCTCAACTGTAGCTTCGGGAGAGAACTGTGGCTCTCGAAAAAAAGAGGGAGGGGGGGGGGGGGCAAACTCTTCTCTCCGGGATGGGATAGTTTCAGGAATCTGGTTGTAGATACTCTAAAGTCTAGAGATCATGTTTGACAACCGGAGTAGAACTGCAACAAGTTGCAGGTGCCGCATGTCGCACGCAGGCACCACAAGATTCCTTCAGCGCGCACACCTCCATGTGTCTGACTGGCAATTCTTCGCGGTGGGGAAAGATCTCACCTTGATCTCCGCGCTATGCAGCCCAGGCGCCCAGCATGAGATGGAATGGAGACCAAGTTAACTGCTGGCATGCCGATGAACCACTCCTGGCATGCAGTGGGGAGCTAGTTGACTTGATTGCTGCAGAGGAAACGCAAGGCATAAGCAACAGATACTCAACGGAATGGATATATAATTGTACTATATGTTATACGCTCAAAATGAGCAATTTCTTAAGAACACGAGCAGTTTTTTAAGAGTTTCGTCGAATCAAAGCAGCGCAATCCCAGGCGGACCAACATGTCACAAGCCGGCGCAAAAAAAAAAGAAAAAGAAAAAAGAAGCAAAATTGCATCCTATATTCCTATGGCATTCGGTTTCATCTAACTGCTGTTTAGGACATCAATGTCCTCGCCCAATAAACATATCCCACCATCAGTTTCATTTAACTAGAGCTAAAATAAAAATATCATAAGTTCTATTGACGCATACGCACTTTTGATGACAAATCCATTAATAATTTTTCTCGTAACATTGGGTGTGTTTAGTTCCCGTGAAAAGTTTGTAGAAAAGTTACATTAGACACTGTATCGTACTGTACCACTTTTCGTTTGTTTGTGGTAAACATTGTCCTACCATGACCTAACTAGGATCAAAAGATTCGTCTCGTCGTGTACATCAAAACTATGTAATTAATTTTTTTATTTACCCACATTTAGTGTTCCATGCATACGTCATTTTCTATATTTAATGTTTCGATACGATGTCGATGTGACTTTTTCGTTTGAAATTCGGGGGGACTAAACACACCCATTGTTAATATTCATAGTGATGTTATAAATAGCATAGCACACGTCCTAGGCATCACTCTGATTTTACTAAAGGAAGTTCCTTTGGTTTAGGACATAAGTTCCTTCATAGTCCTTCATACTTTTTTACGTTAGCTATTAATCAATATTGTGTCCTATCGTGATTTGGCACGCAATTAACAACTTCATTTATACATCATAGCCTAAAGAGAGTCCATGTCAATGTTCGGATCTACATGCACGATGCATTACATTTAGCATTGAACTATTTTTAGGTATATAAACTAAGCCATTTGGTATATCACCCCCAACTCTGACAAGCCAGTGCCCGCCCTATATATGCACACTTGGCTCATCTAGTCATCTCATTCAACTTAAGAGTGCAGTTATATATTTCTGTGCAGCAGTTGGGGATTGTCAATTCGCGTCCACATCTGCACTCTCATTTGCAGACTCCATAAAGGCAGGATCAAGATGAACCGTCTTCCTCCTGTTTTTCTTCCACAAGATCAACAGAAGCAGGCAATCTAGTGGCTTCCTTTTCCTTACCTCATTGCCTGGCGCGTTGTTTGTTCTCTTGTCCTCCACCAAGATAGCGCAAAGGTTGGAAAAACGGATTGGCAGCAACAGAATTTGCAGAACCTGCATCCAGTTACAAGAAGTCACAGTAGGTATGCATACCATCTTTGCCGTTTTCATTTCTCCATCTACTTATCTCTATCTTGCCTGTCCTTTACAGCTGAACAGTTCTGCAGGGAAGGGACACATCATTCAGCGAGGTTGCAGCGATGGCGCCTGCTCTTAGGCTGCTGCTGCTTCTCATGGTGATCATGCCCTGCACCGGAGATGTCAACCTGTGGCCAATGCCGAAGTCAGTTAGCAATGGGGGGCAGACGGTCTACATCAGCAAGGACCTCAAGATGACTGTGGTGGGGAGCAACTACTCTGACGAGAAGGCTATCTTGAAGGATGCCTTCGGGAGGATGGTGGCAATCGTGGAGCAGGATCATGTCATCAGTGAAAGCTACGAGAGGTCACCTGTGCTCGTTGGTGTGAATGTGGTTGTCCATTCGCCGGAATATGAGGTATTGCGTCCGATGGGCACCATAACTTCTGTTAATTTTGTGTTTTGTGTTTTGTGTTTTGATTTTGCACATTGGCCTTCTGCAGCTCAACTTTGGGGTGGATGAATCATACAGCCTGTTCGTGCCTTCAACTGGACATCCGTTGTACGCCCAAGTTGAGGTCAGCAATGCGTGTGTTGCTAAAAAATCTATTGGAAAGTTGATATTAAATGCCGAAAAATCTAGACCTCACATATTTCTCTTGTCAGTGTATGAAATATAAGTGATTCCTATTTTTTTTGCTACCATAACAAATGTTCCTATTACACGCGAGATTGATTGAGACTCCATTCAGATGGTAGTACAGGAATTGCAACACAAATGTACATTTTTTCAAGTCATGCCCAAAGTGCCCACTTGTTTCTCGCTTCTGGAAAAGATTATTATATGTAGTGTAAATTGCCATATCTAACGAAATAATCAATGTGCTTTTAACAGTACCTATTTTAACGGCTCATCCACACAAAGAAGCTGTCTCATATCATCTTGACTGACCTAGAGTATTACATGGATCCTGAAGTATGATTCTGCTGCTAACTGTTGTGAATAACAACAACAATATGCCCAACAACTTGATGTACTTGAATTAGAAAATAACATTATGCGGTAGACTACGTGATTGTGTATGGTGTATCTGAAGAGGAAAGTTTGGCAGCAATGAGATAAATCATGATGCCGCCCTCTGCAAAAATTTATTCACCGTGGGAATTGTGCGACATAGTTGATGCCATATCAGAATATTTTGCAGGCTCAAACAGTTTTTGGAGCACTTCACGCATTGGAGGTAACTCAGAATGCTACTTGTGCATGACTATAGCAAAATTCAGAACAAAAGAGAGTTGCCTCCAAATCATTTAATGTTAAGTTTTGTGTTGTTGCAGACGTTTAGCCAATTGTGTAGCTTTGATTTGGAGTCGAGGCAAATTATGCTTCAATCGGCACCTTGGAGTATCCTGGACGCGCCCAGATTTCCTTACCGAGGGCTTCTTGTTGGTATGCTATAGGAGTAGTCAGAATTTGCATCTATTTTGTCCACAACAGGTACACACTAAAAAGGCTAAAAAATAGACTCCTCACAGCTCTCTCTAGATGTTCGATGTAGCTCCATTTCATTTGCTTCGAACATCAGCTATTTGTTGTATAAAAGATCCTACATAAATAGACAGAAAAAATGACTAGAATATGCATGGCAGTTTTAGAGGGATTGTGACACCCTAAACAAGTGTGAATTAGACGTTCTAAAAACTAAAACTCCACATATAAAAACATATTTCATCTTATATCTAAATATACACTAGATTTTTCTATGTGTTTCTATCTCTACCGCTCAAAAGTTTTTCAACTTAAGGTTCAATCCTATCAACTACGCATGACAATTCCATAAAAGTTAAATGTGGAAAGTATAAAAAAATAATGCGGAATCTACAATATAGAGAATGCAAACTCCGACATGATGATTTATCTCCAGGTATCGAAAACAATGTATTCCCCTAATCCTCATTGTTGGAGCCCCTAGTAAGAGAATGCCCACGCAAGGGCCTTGCTTCCCGGTCAAGTAACTCCGCGAATAGTTGACGGGCTCTCCACACGCGCGAGTGGGTCACCGTCTTACCTCTCCCGAATGCTTTTTGCCGCTTCCATTAGGTAGAGCTTCAGCAAAACACCAAAAGCCTCTTCTTCCTCTCACAACTACCAATGGCCACTCCGCAAATGTGGTTGGAGGCAGGGGTGGAGCTAGAAATGAGTTAGGCCCCATGCTAAACTCAATGCTAAGCTTCAAATATGTCGAAAATCTCTAGCAACTAAATGGTTTTCTGTGTATATTTAAGTAAGTTTCCATAGAACTTTAGGCTGGAAACCAGGGCTGGAGCACGGGCAGTCTGGGTCATGGCTCCGTCACTGGTTGGAGGGCCTCGCAAGAATTATAAGCCTCAGATTTACAACATATGGTGCACACAAACACCAAGAACAAAGATGTGCGCAAACTTCGCCTAACTCTAGGCTAACTCCTAAAGCCATGCACTAATAGGATTAAACTAGCACTAACCAAGATCTAAGTCTTATTGCTAATTGCCATAATATTATGTTAGTCACTTTGGTGGAAGGAGAACTAAAATATGTGTGGAACACATGCATGCAACTTCCCCAAGCTCTAACACCCTCCTCTTGTCCGAGTAATGGGGTATTTGTAGCCTCAAGTCTTCAAACTAGCAGCTGCTCTAACGGGCAGAAAATTTCTGCTAGCACCAACTGATTTGGTGCCCCCACATAGTTTATCACCGAACAAATCGATGATACTGTTCTGGGTAGCCATTCGCTGGCTGTCGCCCCGACCCCACACGCTGCACCAACTGATTCGATGGCGTCTTCATGGATATGACCTGTTGTATGGTGACTCAAATCCTACTTAGATAGAACTTAGTAAGTATGTGCATTAGGACTTCTAATACTATTAGGACTTAGGGTTGAATCCTACTAGGATAGGATTTCTACTTGGATGTAACAAAGGCCTTGGATGAGACTATAAAAACAAGAGGGTAGAGACTCTACGGATCAAGTAATCCAAAGGCAAGCAATCCAAAGCCAACACAAGGGTTTCATCCAAGACTTGTATGGAGCAATTAGAGATGTTCAAGAGGATTAGACTAGACAGTTCTACATCACTATATTCTTGTATATATAGGGCAAGATATAGAGGGTCCTAGAGGGTCAAGTAGGGGTGTGAGCGATAATCACTTGTGCTTAAAGAATTTGCGACCATTTCACCAAAATCGTGTTCTCTTGTCGTGGTTGCTCCAACACCATCATCTAGGGTTTTCTACAAGATTCATCTGCATCGTTCTTTGTATGGTGCAAGCTTGTGTCGTACTCGAGGTATCCTTTCTAGATCCGAGGGCTGCTGCGTATAACAAGGCCACAAGGGGTATTAGATTCTAATAGGACCGAATGTGTCGGTCATACCAGAGCCGCCTGATCTCTGGCCAAGCAATACTGACTGATCCGATACACTTCTTATGCACCACCGGTTGAATTGGTGATCTTCAGAGTCCATTCTTCGCCAGCTACACCTTCACCAAATGAATCAATGGTATTCTTGTTCTACCCGCTAAGTTCCTATAGTGACCGACTGATTCAGTGACATGAAAACCTCACACAATTGAATCGGTGAAAAGCATCGATGAGGAATCTTCTTTACTACCATTTGAATACATCTACCATCATTTGGATTCTTAGAATATTTCCAAGTCATTGTATTTTCTAGCATTTGATGGCTTGAAATCAAACCTTAGGACCTATAAAACCTACACATACACCTTGACAAACATATTAATCCCAACGATCATGTTATCACTCAATCACTAAAATCACAAACAGTGGCCTAGAGCCATTTTTCTTACAAGTTTAATTAAGAGCCTATTTATTTCGACTAGTGACTACAGACTGAACCTTGCAACCAGATTACCACCAGATTGTGGTACACATATCTACCCACCATGCCATTACAAACATAATGGTTCGTTTCTTTCCCTCACCTTTTGTCCCTCCTCATGCTGCATGGCTCATATGTGAGAGAAATAGAGAGCCATAAGCTGTAATCCAATTTGCTACCGGCTTTTGGACCTTTAACATTTTACAATCCACAAACTCATTTTCACAATATAATCTCTATCTGAAACAAACGGGGTATAAATAGTTCCATTGCATAACTGCTATAAACATAGGCAGCATATAAGGATCAACATGACATGCTACAGGAATGCAGTAAAACGACACAGTCCTTGAAGAAGAAATTACAGCAGAACTATGCAAACGCCTGAATCATTAGCCAATAATCATTTTGTAAATCTGGAAAGTACTACAGGTTGCTCACTCTTAAACTATTCAAGCACCATAGGAGTACCATTTTTTTGACATGGCATCAACTGTTTTCCTTTTGTTCTTATTACTTAGTCCAGGTATTTTTATTGTCTTAGCAGCCACCATGCATCAACCACAATTTCAATATTGGTTAGCACATGCTTTGCTTAAGTGCATGCGTAATGCATATATGAACCAACTATTTTTCATGTGAAAACAATGACTTGTACACACACTGTCTGAACTCTAAAGAGCAATATCTGTACTAGCTTGTGCTTTGTATGCTGCAGATACTTCAAGACATTATCTTCCTGTCCCTGTAATAAAAAGGGTAATCGATTCAATGACCTACAGTAAGTTGGTATGTTTGACCTCTCCACAAGCAAATCAAGTTCATTGGTCCTAACGGCTACCAAAATTAGGCCCCGTTTGGTACGGTTCCAGTTTCTCTAAGAAAGTTCCTAAAATGAACTAGAACCACAGAGAAACACCCTTTTGGGTGGTTCTCCCTCCTAGTGTTAAATGAGAAACGTTTCAAGGTGATTCGAGGTGAAACGTTTCATTTTTTTCATCATTTGGTAGGATCAGGTTATTCTACCTAGAATCAGAAATGTTTCACCCATCCGAACGGGGCCTTAGTTTCAGCTAAATGATGTGATTGTTTGTACTCTATCATCACGCAGAATGTTCTTCATTGGCATGTTGTGGATGAGCAGTCATTTCCCATTGAGATAACTTCATACCCAAAATTATGGAATGGTGCATACTCTTATTCTGAGAGATATACAAAGGATGATGCTATCGACATTGTACAGTGAGTTTTGTTTTTGTCATAATTTACTTGAATAATAGTTCTCTAATTATTATTAATGGGCATCTAACCTAGACTGCTAAATACCAAATGATAACAAACCAGTAAAATTATGTAATATGAGCTTTACTAAAGACCGCAAGGGAAACTCAACAGAAAATAATCAAAACAAAAATCTTGAAGTTATTCAACCTTTCATGCCCAATGTGCTCAAATGTAGAGACCCCCTGGATATGCTGCAGGATTTACCCAAGTTAGGATGACTAATAAAAATTGCAGGTATGCTGAAAAACGAGGTGTCAATGTCTTGGCTGAGATAGATGTTCCTGGCCATGCCCTCTCATGTTAAGACATCTGAGTCTACGCAGTTCTGTTCTTCTGTAGAATATGCCCCCACCCATGTAATTTCTAGATTCTTTGAATCCAGACAGTAAAATAACTCACAGATGAAATGATGTAAATAATTTTAAGACAAAACATACCAGACATGGGTCAAAACTTGGTGCATTTCTCCTGTTTCAGGGGTGTTGGATATCCCTCATTGTGGCCATCAGCTATCTGTAAAGAGCCACTTGATGTCAGCAACAACTTTACGTTCCAAGTGATTGATGGAATTCTTCAAGGTTACAAACTCTGTAAACCGGAATCATACTAGATTTAAACAGATTCCGCAGTCAATTTATACTATTAGGAAAAAAAAGGTTCTTTTCGAATGACTAGAATAATAATTCAACCATAGGGGAAATGAACATAATAGTTTCACATAATAGTGAATCAATTATATCATTTTTTGCTGTGTTTCAGATTTTAGCAAGATTTTCAAGTTCAAGTTTATCCATTTGGGAGGTGACGAAGTCAATACAAGTACGTTTGCAGAAATCTGTCGTCTGCAGGCCAGCTAATTCATATATGATAAAATTTATAATTCTTTGTCATGGATTTCAGGTTGCTGGACTACCACACCACACATTAAAGAATGGTATGTTAAAGAAAGATAAAAAAAGAAAAGGCAATAAACTTGATACGTGGTTTGATAACCCAGTCTACTATCATCAGTACAATAACGCTTGTATCATACATTTAATCCAATCACAAGTCATTTAATGTTTTGCAGGTTGATTTTAAATGGTATGAATGAGACCGATGCCTACAGATATTTTGTACTGAGAGCTCAAAAGATAGCAATATCATATGGCTATGACATCATTAACTGGTAGAGTGATTGGTATGACCAGATTTAATGTGCATATTAAAATCTTCCAACTAGTTGTCAACAAAAAGTTTCTCATCCTTGTAGGGAAGAACCATTTAACAACTTTGGAGACAAGTTGGACCGTAACACTGTGGTGCATAACTGGTATTTTCTACATATCCTGATTCCTGATAGCTTCCATGACATGAAACTATTTTAACTAGTTAGATAATTGCTGTTAGGCTTCACTCTTGTACATTATAGTTTTCAAGACGTTCATGGACTGTTTAGTCTATTATCAAACTCAAATAGTTTTTTCCCAGAAGGAATTGCCTGACATGGTGTTTAATACATGTTCATCTTAGAAAGAACCCTGTATAAATATAATAAAATGTTACAGTAAGGGGATTACAAACACAATAGTAGTTAAGCACCATATGATCAAAGGAACAATTCAATGCAGCTACACGTTGCAGTAACAAGCCATCTCATCAGCTTGTTCAGCTATCAACAATTAAGCACCGATACTTTTTTTTCCATAATCATTGACAGGCTTGGAGGTACAGTTGCAGAGGAAGCGGTTGCTGCTGGTCTGAGATGCATTCTAAGCAAACAGGAAAGTTGGTACCTGGATCACTTATATCCTTCATGGGAGGGATTCTACATGAATGAACCACTGGCAAAAATCTACAAGCCAGAACAGCAGAGGTTGGTTCTAGGTGGTGAGGTATGCATGTGGGGTGAAAAAGTAGATGCATCAGACATTCAGCAAACAATTTGGCCACGTGCTGCAGAAGCTGCAGGTATAACCATCTTAACAAATTTTGATCTCTAACTATATATAGCAGTTAAGAGCTTAACGCCAATAAGAATGCACAAGGTAATGACTAAAGTACTAGTAAGGCACAATCAAGCACCTCATATCTGCCTCATGACAGCAAATGTGAAAGACAATCTGTTTAGAAAGTTTGTCACCATCACACTCATATGAATAAGTATGCAGAATTTTATTTTTAGTTGAATTCTCACGAGAAAAATGAAGTGGACCAATATATGACCTGTTGTCCATCAGTTGATATGTAATCGTAGGAAAGACAATGACATGTGGAATTAGAACTGCTGAAATTATTTCTTGAGCACGGTACTTAATATTGTCAAATATAGCATAAAATGCACAAAAGTACTCATGCTTCAAGTTGCTTGGACTCACCAAATTCCAAATTGAATTGAAGAGCGGCTGTGGACACCCATTGAGAAGCTTGCAATGAACACAAGTATTGTTGCTCCAAGGTTGGCACGCTTCAGGTGTTTGCTGAATCAAAGAGGGGTAGCTGCTGCACCGCTAGTTGGCTTTGGCCGCTCAGCACCGTCAGATCCGGGGTCCTGTATAAGCCAGTAGGATTATACTTGGTAGGTACATACCATAACCAAAGGAGGAAATGATCATCATGTCAGGCTGGCATCCTTGTTGCTTTGAGCAATTAAGAAAAGCTAAGAGCCTAAGATCAATGCAAGAAAGGTAATGAGTTTTGTGGTCCAACATAATTTTCTAATAATACTGGCACCATATTGATGGTGGCAATATACTGTATCAAATTGGAGATGTATCCTGTTCTATAATGGTGTACTATCAGAGTCCATGATGTTCAATTTCATCCAATTAATTACTGAAACAAAGGCTTTGACATCCGTTGTAAAAAGGCGCTTAGCTCTCAACTCAGACAGCACTTCAAGTGGGGCAGTTTTTCTATGGCAGTCACGCCCTTCATGGGAAAGGGAAACAAAGTGCGAATGACTTCCATCAGAAAAAAAAATTATAGCTTCTGAATTCAAATGTACCGGAGCACTAGCATGCTAAATCCACCGAAAAACTCACCCAATAAGAGAACAACTACTCGGATACCTGCCTGCAACATCCAACGTAAGACACTCGTCGGTACCTCGTCCGCCGCGTCAACGTGGGGCCGAAGCCCCGGCGAGCAGGTCCGCGGGCAGCGCCGGGCGCTGGACGACGGGTGTACCCGCCGATACGCCGCCATGTATGTGGAGCGCGAGAAGGGCCGTGAGGCCGAGCTCGCCCGCTACACGGCATCCTCCCCGCGGGTCGCGGGGGCTAGGGGCCTGCGTGGCAGGCTGGCAGCGGAGGCAGCGGCCGTCCTCCCTTCCGGCGGCGGCAGCGGAGGCGTCCTGATCAGAAGGACAAGCCGCTAATTTTCCACCGGGCTGGGCCGTATCTTCCACAACGATGAAAACGAAGAGGCCTGCGTCGCCGCGGCGTCCAAACGGGGGAATCCTGTATAGCTTTCACAATAGCTTCCACAGGTTTTTTGGACCGCCGCTTCCAGTGTTTGAGAATCGTGCAACTATTATTAACCCTCCGATTCCTTCTTCCTTCTTCTTCCTCCCGATGCTCTCTTCCTCCCGACGCGAGCGTGGCCGGCGGTGGCCGGCGGAGGGGCGGGAGGCGGGCGGGGGCGGACGGCGGCGAGGGCGCCGCCGGCCGCGGGCGGTGGGCGAGGCCGGCAGCGGCGGCGGCGGAGGGCGGAGGTTAGGGTTCGGGGGTTGTCGACGGTGGGAGCTCGGGGCCCTCCAATGGCATCCGGCCATAGAAAAGAAGAAGGTGGGGGCGAAGGGAAGGTCCGGCGGTGGCGGAGGCGAGGCGGCGCGGGAGCGCCGCCGGCCGAGCGGGGCCGGACAACCGGTGGGCAGGGACCGGCGGCGCGGGGGCGAGAAGCACGTCGGATTAGGAAGGTCAGGGCGGCGCGGCGGCGGTGGATGGTGGGCGGACGGCACGGCGGCGTGCCAGCCGCCGGTCGGGGCGGCGACGGAGGCGGCGGCGGCGGCATTCGTGCGGCAGAGGAAGAAGAAGACCGAGGAAGAAGAAGGCGCGAGGAAGAAGCCCATCGGGTTAAGAAGGGCGGGTCGCGCGGCGGGGGCGAGCGGTGGGCGGGAGGCGCGGCGGCAGCAGCCGCCGGCCTGGGCGGCGGAGGCGGCGGCGGGGGTGGCGGGCGCGTCGGAGAAGGAGAGGCGGTGTTGATGGGCCGCTCGTGGGCCCTAAGCCACCGCGCTTAACTAGCGCACGGAAGTTAGATAGGCGCCCCCGTCCAAACGTGCCCAATCATTGCACAGAGGAAAGATCTCACTTGGGTCCCCGCGTCATACGAGTGCTCATTTACGGCCCGGCCCAGTAATTCGGTAGACGCCGTTCGCCCCGGCCCGAGCACAATCAATGCACGCCCACCCTGGCCCATCGCATCATCATCATTACTCCCTCCATAAGGCAGAGAAAGGATTTGATCCTGGCAAATCTCGCCGCGAGAGATTATAAAAAAAGGTACTACCACTATACCATTATATTTGTCGCCGGCTAGTTCAACTTTGAGCTAGACAGCGTCAAATAAAACGATTCGGAGGTAGTAAGAGACAAACAGAGACTACAGACCTACTCCTACACCTACTCCTACAGTACATAACGAGCACGATCTTTATTCTTTTTATAAAAAGTACATGTAATGCAGCACTGATTATGGGGGTGCGATTCCTTTTTCAAAGAGTCAGGCTTAGTTTCCAAATTTGCACCCCAAATTTACTATGTAAAAAGAAGATTCTCATCACATCAAAATGTCATAGCATGTATGGAGTACTAAATGTAAATGAAATCAAAAATTAAGTGTACAGTTTTGTTGTACTCTGCAAGACGAACATTTTGATCAGTTTTTGGACAATTTTTCACACATACAAACGAAATGCTACATTGGCGTAATGATTACGACGTGACTTCATACTTCTAAATTTGGCCACCCAAATTTAAGATCTAAACAAGGCCTTAATTAGGCGAGCCAAAGCTTGCGCCGCAGCATTATCCCGATGCAGAATGCATATGCAGAGCGAGCAACGCGTCACGAGGGTCGGGCCAGGACCATCACGTGTGACGTGTCCAAGGACGGTGGGCATGGAGCAACGAAAGGGACAGATACATGTGAGCATGTACCATGCCAATTTACTCCGCCACATCCAATGCTGTCAGTCAGCCTGATACCGCCGCGCTATTCACTGCTGCTAGCTATACTGCAGACCGCAGCCCCACACGGCCACACCACACCATTCCAAGCTCCCGCCAAAAGCATGTAGCAAAACCATCCATCCTGCTCCAAACATTCTTGCTACAGTAGTTGCAAGTTGCTACTCCTTTGCTACCGGTTACGGAGTAGCATCCAAGCGCCACTCCATGTAAACACTAGGTAGCCCTTTGAACCACTCATTTACAGAACTAGGTGACACCCCGCGCGTTGCTGCGGGAACTATAAACTGCTATATTTAAAATAGCTTTCAAAAAATATCTATTCCGAAAGCACATAGTAGTAATTGTCCGTGCCCATGCCTCATATGGATGACATGAGTTGATGAGCATATATATTTCTAAATTTTTAATTCTCTTTTGAACAATGAAACAAAATCCATATGTGACAGTGCAAGTCAAAAGAGGATTAGAATTAAAGCTGTGGATAATATAGAATGACACATAACCTGCACAACTCAAATGTGCAACTCAAATGAGAATCATAATCAACATGATGACTTAGATGAGCATATATATTCTAAATTTTTAATTCTCTTTTGAACAATGGAACAAAATCCATATGTGACAGTGCAACTCAAAAGATGATTAGAATCAAACCTGTGGATAATATAGAATGACACATAACCTGCACAGCTCAAAAGTGCAACTCAAATGAGGATTATAATCAACATGTTGACGTAGTGATAGGTAAATTGCAACAAATCATTATAATATGTAAATATTGAAGCATATGGTAGGTGGTGTGACAGCAGAAATCAAGCAAAATGAAAAAGGAAGGGTTACGCCATAGTAGTACAGCACGCCTGGTGATTTAGAAAAGTATAAAATACCTAATGCAGTAGATGATTAAATCATCAATGAAAATGTGATCTGCCATGCGTTTGAGAGCTCTTGAGCACATGGAAGCAATGACCATCCCCAATCAAAGCGATACAAAAGGAAGTATTTCTATGTAGTCAAAAAAAATCAAGCAGAGGCGTTTGCAGGCATGACTACAGGTTTGCCTCTTCATTTTATATAGACCACGGGATTGTCTCTTCATTTTGTATAATGCACAAACTTAGCCTTTTGATTGTAAGGTGGTGGAGGAAGTTTCGAAGCGAAACATCCTATCTCTAGTAACTCCAATAGTATATTAATTAATGCTAATGCTTCCTTTTTGCTGAACAGAGCATTGAAAAGGGGTAAAGAAGAGGAGCTGAGGAGTTGCTCTAGCTCCTGTGCAGGGGAATCGGCGCCGGCCGCTGCCCGTCGGGGAGCCCAGGCGATGGCCTGCTCAGCGCACGGTGGTTCTGAATGGATTGGTGAGGGAGTTGAGGGGCCATATTCAGTAAAGAAGAGTGGAGGCTATTCATCTGCCACCATTAGTGAGCTTCTTGAACTGACGTGCTGAGTAAAGAAGGGGGAGGTGGGTGGGATGACGTGGCATAGCCGAGAGCTCAAAGATTTCCTTAGTGGGGAGCTAAAACTAAGTTTTGTATGATTAATCATCGTAAAGGCAATGTGATCCAAATCGGCGTTTGCCGTTTTGATCTACACGTGCTGGCATTTGGCAGTAAGCTGCTTTACCTTTACCCTTACCTACCCGGCCTAGCCAAGCCACTACAGGACCCCAATCCTTGCTTTCCACCCCCATCCTTTCCGTTTCCTGTCACAAACCACAAGCATCATCCTATCCTATAGATTCCTCACTGAACAGCTCCATCGATCTGCCCCTCCTCCATAACTCGCTAAAAGTCCAAAACAACCCCACCACCTCCTCTGTTTCTCACCTTCTCCCTCTATCCCCAACCGCGGCTCACCAATCACTCCCCGCACCAAATCCAGGCCATCCACATGACATGCCCGGCTCGACTCGATGATGCGCGCAGCAGTTGCGTGCCGTGTCTATCGGTGGGTCTAGCCTCTAGCGATTGTCATCTACCCATCCCATGCGCCTGCGCCGTTTGGCAGATCCCATCGCCGACGCATCCTTGCTTTTGCATCCAAAATTCCAAATAATGGTGCACAGCCGCGGCCTCCTTTTCCTTCGCCTATGTTGGTTGTTTGCTGGCGCATTATCATCGTCCGCTCGACCAATCCCCACTCGCCTGCCTGCCCGGACAGCGCAAAAGGCCGCGCCTTTTCTTTCCTCCGGCGCGCCCCGGCCGGCCTGCGCTTCGGATTTTAGCCTGCTCCGGCCAATGGCAGTTACCGGTGCGCGGTGATCGCTGCTGATTAGTAGGTGCGCGATCCCCGTCACGCTCCATCTCCCATCCGTCTCCCCTGTCTCCACACATTCCTTCCCATGTCCAGCTGCGTTTTGTTTTTACATATATACCATCTGACGAGTGGGTTCCGGCGCTCCGCAGTGGGGTGCAGGAACAGGAAAGACACTGCGCTGTTGCTGAACCGGCCGGTGCGGCTGCGGGCTTGGCAGTCTTGCGGAGGAGAGGAAATGGCGTCGGCTGCGAGGCTGCTGCTCGTGCTGCTCGCGTCGTCGGCGGCGGCGGTCGGGCCGTGCGCCGGCGCCGGCGGTCGCGTCGACCTGTGGCCAATGCCGGCGTCCGTGGCCCGCGGGGCGCAGACGCTCCTCGTCAGCAGGGACCTCAAGCTGTCCACGGCCGGGAGCGCCTACTCCGACGGGAAGGCCATCGTCAGGGAGGCGTTCCAGCGGATGGTCGCCGTCGTCGAGCTCGACCACGTCATCAACGGCAGCTACGCCCCGGGCTCGCCCGTGCTCGCCGGCGTCCGCGTCGTCGTCCGCTCGCCCAACGACGAGGTGCGCGTCTCATCTCCTGCCGCTGCCCGTCGTCTGCATTCTCCGCGTCTTGCTGAGTTGGTGCTCTTCAATTTTGCAGCTCAACTTCGGGGTGGATGAATCGTACAAGCTGTCCGTTCCTGCGACCGGGAACCCGTTATACGCGCAGATCGAGGTTAGTGAAAAGGCTGTTCTCAAATCTCAATGCCTGCACTGCTACTGCTGCTAGCAACAATATGCGCTAGGAAGATGACATCAGGTGCTGAACAATCTAGAATACGCAGATTTCTTCTCTGTAAGTATGGAAATTGGAAAAATGACCCACAGAATCATCCGATATCCGCTAAAACGTAAACATGAATATATGTATCTATATTTATTTTTTAATATGGTAAGTAGAGTGGATATATTCGAATCTGTTTCAATATCTGAATTCGTACCCGTATCCAAAATGTGGATATAGATTAAATATCCGATATTAACTGTCCCCTTACAAACACATTTTCAAACCATACTATAGACATATTATTTTAATTCAGTTTCAAACTAATACATTATCTATGTAAATTACACTCAAATAATTTTACTTATTTTATTAATATAAATTATTTTATATTACTTTTATTTAATTATTAATTTTATCAAAAATATTTTACTAAGTGATTCTTGTCTACATATATTATATTTAATCTTTACCTATATGTTTTATAATGATATTGTTTTCTTAAACTATCGGTAAAACGAATTGATACTTGTTAATTATTATCACATAAGACAATTAAATATCCGAATGCGTATCCGGATCTAAGATATCCGTTTTGTATTCATATTCAAAAATATCCAAATCCGTATTCATATTCGAAATAAGATATGGTAAAAAGGTGATATTCGAATCCGAATTCCATGCATATACAATCTGATTCTATCCTTATTTGTGAATGAATGCATGGAGATGATATAGAACTGCTATTTTCATGGGGAACCAAACGAGACAAGTGTCCGTGTCACAAGTTCGAACGAGACTATAGGCAGACATTGCATTAGCCTACAAATATGCAAATGCTCGCTGTACAAATCGGTCTTGCGCTTTCCTTTCTCAGAAGAAGTATACCAGCGACGATCTGGTTTTACCATCTCGTCTGCTCTAGTGTTCTGCAGAAGCAGTTGCAGCAGTTGCCCTGTACTACCGCACCAACTTCGCCACGTTGTCTCAACTGACACACGAAATCTACCAGATTTGTCCCAGATATACAAGTCAGACAAACAACTAGAACTATGAAATGCCCATGCAACACCTCATGCATTTGAAATACGCAAATATAAAATATTTAGTTTCTTATGACCATCACAACAGCAGGAAACACATTTCCGACGACAGCAGTCGCACATATCATTCGTCTCATGGTGCCACTTGCTGCAACAACTTACTTGATACCATATCACAATATTTTGCAGGCCCAGACAGTTTTTGGAGCGCTTCACGCCCTGGAGGTAACTCAAAAGTGAAACATATGTACGAGTACAGGCAAGTTCACCCAATTGTTACTTCCAAGATATCTAACTGTAAGTTTCGTACTCTGCAGACGTTTAGCCAACTGTGCAACTTTGATTTCAATTCAAGGTTGATTGAACTCCATTCGTCTCCTTGGACTATCCTCGACATGCCTAGATTTCCTTACCGGGGTCTTCTTATAGGTATGATAATCTGAAATTTGCATCCATTCTGTTAACAACCAATAAGCTTCTAAAACGAACTCATCACAGCTAATTCCAGATCATCAATGGTTCTACTTCTATTGGTTGACAAATCCGCCATGTCTTTCTGCTCTTATATAAAGTACTAATATATTCTGGAAACAAAATTGAATAGAACTTATGTAGACATGAATCACAGGGCACTTATATAGATTCATCAAGACACCTAGTTGGTACAAAATAGACAGCATAAGACCAATGTTGACACAGTAAAACTACACCGTTATTGACCTATAATCAGTAGAACTATAAAAATACACCAATAATTAACCATGTCATAGTAAGTATGAAAAATAGCAGGTTCTCTCACAGTCTCACCTCTTAAATTTAAGCACAAAATCATATACACCATTTGTTCATTGCATTATTTTTAATTGCTTTGATAACCACCATGAAGACCAATTACAAGGTTGCTAACAGAAGCTTTACACTTTCTATCTTATATGCACAATGCATCTAAACCCAAGTACATGTGAAAAGCTTGATGTAATAGATCAGTTACTGTCAATTGTTTCAAGAAAATTGTTTGAAGAAAAGCATTAATATTAACTTGGGCACTGTATGCTACAGATACTTCAAGGCATTATCTTCCTGTCCCAGTCATAAAAAGTGTAATTGATTCAATGACCTTCAGTAAACTGGTATGTTTTCCGTTCCACATGCAAAGCAAGCTCATTAATCCTTACTGATACTATTTCCTTTACTGAAAAGGTCTTAAACATAATTTTCTTAACAAATTAGTTCCAGCTAAGTCATGTGATCCGTGAAATCTATCATCACACAGAACGTTCTTCATTGGCATATCGTGGATGAGCAATCATTTCCCCTTCAAATACCTTCATACCCAAAATTATGGAATGGTGCATACTCTTATTCAGAGAGATATACATTTGATGATGCAATCGACATTGTACAGTGAGTCCTGATTTTGTCATTGTACTGAGACTATATCATTTGATATCGAGACCTAGGCTTTTAAGTGGTAAACAACAACCTGCCAGCAAAACTTTGCAAAAAACTACTTTACTAAAGTATGAAAAGGAAACTCAGAAGAACTCCAAATTTTATTCACCCTTTGCTTAGACTCATCTTTAGAGATCACTTAGTTATGCTGCCACATTTCCCCAAGTCAAGATGACTTACCAGGAATTCACAGGTATGCTGAAAAACGAGGTGTGAATGTCTTGGCTGAGATTGATGTGCCTGGCCATGCTCTCTCATGGTAAGATATTTAATTCTGTACAATACTATTCTTCTCTAGAAAATGGATTAGAAATTTCAAAGTTTATTATCGATATGGAATTTAATATTTGGTTTTTATGCACTGTACACTCACAATATATTATTTGTATGTAGAAAGCACATTTATCTTACATATGAATTAATATAGACAGATTTAAGATTGATTATACCTAAAATTAGCTGCACTTCTCTTGTTTCAGGGGTGTCGGATATCCATCATTGTGGCCATCAGCTACATGTAAAGAACCGCTTGATGTCAGCAGTGACTTTACATTCCAAGTGATTAACGGAATTCTTTCAGGTTATGCATTGTCCAAATAAATTGTTCCATATTTAGGCCCCCAGTCAGCATGGGAAAGATCAACCAAAATCGGCATTTGTGGCTACATCACAAAAAAGAACAACACTTCATACTAAAATTGAGCAACAAACAAGATACTTGAATACTAAATAATAAGTCAATCATAGGATGAAATAACATATTTGCCTCGTATGATACTGAATCAATTGAATGAACTTTGGCTGTATTTTCAGATTTCAGCAAGATTTTTAAGTTCAAGTTTGTCCATTTGGGAGGAGATGAAGTAAACACAGGTACATACTATGAAGTTTGTCCTTTTGCAGAAATCTCTACTCTGTCAGGTAATCTATGCATACTAGAATGTACTCATGCTTTATTATGATTTCAGATTGCTGGACTACCACACCACGCATTAAATCATGGTATGTTCTGATCTTATCCAGGAAAGAGAACAAGAAAATGTGCTAACTTCATATGACACTTGATAACCTTTCTGTTTGTTGTTATCGATACAAATTGCCATGGTCCAGTCATCTAATTTGACCAAAAGTCTTTCCTGGTTGGCAGGTTGATTCAACATGGCATGAATGAATCTGACGCCTACAGATATTTTGTACTGAGAGCTCAAAAGTTAGCAATAGCACATGGTTATGACATCATTAACTGGTAGGGTGTGACTACTATTACTACTTTTTGCAAATTCAAATGTCATAGCTGGTTCTAACAAACAATTTCTCATCCTTTCAGGGAAGAGACATTCAACAACTTTGGCGACAAGTTGGATCGTAAAACTGTTGTGCACAACTGGTATTTCCTCACAACTATTGACTGGCACTTGAGAAAAATTACTAGCATCCTTGTTGGAAAATAACATCTAGTGGACACCTGGATAAATTGCTCCAAAAAAAAAAACTATAGTGAAAACCGTTCGTAATTCGTAATTTAAAAACTTCAGTAACCTTTTTACACACCAAGTAATAGGATCACAGGAACATATTCATTGCCATCACATACTGAAGAAACCAATTATCCCATCTGCTTACCTGCTAGTTTTCCCATAAATTGGTAGGCTCGGAAGTGGAGTTGCAGAGAAAGTGGTTGCTGCTGGTCTGAGATGCATTGTAAGCAACCAGGATAAGTGGTACCTAGATCACTTGGATGCTACATGGGAAGGATTTTACATGAACGAACCATTGACAAATATCTACAACCCGGAACAGAAGAAATTGGTTCTTGGTGGTGAGGTATGCATGTGGGGTGAACACATAGATGCATCAGACATTCAGCAAACCATTTGGCCACGTGCTGCAGCAGCTGCAGGTATGATCAGCTAAATATGCTTTGGCCTTCTAGTTATACCTAAGAGTTTAGTAGATTCATTCTTGTGAAATAGCAAGGGTAGTGGACTACCAGTTTTGAGGTATATGCGACTACAATAAGACAAGTATACAATGAATCTTGCATAGTATGAAAGGCATAATCAGTCTATCAGGTTCCTAAACGCCCATAATTACAATCATATAAAAGTCTATGGTTTTGATTCGAGCTGTAGCACAAAACATGAAGTAGCTTAAATTTGTATTACCGGTTGTCTCTGTATCAATTTGCTTTCACTCACCAAATCAATTATCAATTTGAAGAGCGGCTGTGGACACCCATTGAGAAGCTTGCAAAGGACGCGGCATCGGTCACTGCAAGATTGGCACGCTTCAGGTGCTTGCTGAATCAAAGAGGAGTTGCTGCTGCACCTTTAGCTGGTTATGGTCGTTCAGCACCGTCAGAACCAGGTTCCTGTCTAAGGCAGTAGATATTCATAGCAGGTACATATTATTCATAGAGGAGAATAAACACCATTCTAGGCATCCAATTTACCTCTCCGAGCAATTAAGAAGAGCTCAGATCGATTGTAAGGCAGACTAACATAATGTTCTAATGACATTCTGTATCTGATGCTGCGTATTCATCTTGGGATATTTGCTCCTTTCATACTTCAGTGTACGGTTACAAATAGTAAGATTTCGTTTCGTATATCAATGAAGGATGCATCCATAATGCTTACCTTACCTCAAGCTTTGTCAATTCAAATTTACTAAGATCACTTCAGCTCCGATGCTTAACCGCTCACACACTTGGAACGTGTACACTATACACCTATGTAGAGTGATGTGCTTACCGTAGAAAGTGCCGCGCGCAGTGATCGAAGAAACACGTCCGGGAGATGCCCCCTCCCTCAACTATGACGCCAAATACAATTGGCAATCAAAATCACAGTTCCCCCATGCTGCTAGTTTCTGGTCTGGCAAATCTGTCTGGACTAGGCAGCATGCCCAGGAGTCCGATTTCGACGGCTTGGGGCTGAGATCGCTGCCTGGCCGGCGAGCTGCCTGCCAGGCTAATCCAGACAAGTGACTGGGGAAGTGGGGAGGACGTTTCTGATTCTGAACGCGCCGCAGAAGCAAAATTCAGAGTATGGGCCGAATCTGCCAGGCTCGAGGGAGCTGGGCCTGAAGGCCCGATGGAAAAATTAAGCATTTTTTCGTGTTCGTTTTTGTTTTTTTTATTCCAAATCGCCATATCTAACATTGTCAAACATTGGCTCCTGACTTGGTACATTTATACACGCTTTGACATTTTACTAACCTCGATCAATAGTGTTGAAATCTACTCAACATTCCAGATAAATTAGTTCAATATTTTGTGCAGAAATATCGAAATATAGTATATAAAAAGTGCAAGTCTCACTCACCATACAAGTTTAGTGTCAGGTATCTATGTTTGAGCTTACTAGTTTCATGTAATATCACCTATGTAACAACCTACATTCTATCCTCACTTAAATGACCTGACAATGCTCCTGCCTCTTTTTTTTCTAAAAAAAAACTCACCATACAACAGCTTGTGTGATTGTATCATTTTTACCCAACAAGTTACAAAATATACAAATAGATACATAAACTTATTAATGTGTTCATACACGGTCACACATATGCCATCATTTTGACCGTGGCAACGCACGGGCACATTTGGTAGTCTATATACAAACATAGTAATAAAATCTAAGTATTAGAAAATGCAAAACAAAATTACGATTTGATACGAATGGAGTAGTATTCTCTTCTGGCCTCCCCTTCTATCCTTGATTCCTGCTTAATCCTGGTCTAAGTTCTCTCCAATAGTTCTACTCAGATTTTATCCCCAAATTTCTAGTACCACCATCGATTGCTAGCTGTAGTTCTCGTAGCACGACTGTTAGTCTGTTGTTGCCTTCCCTGTCGTACCGCGACCAGCCCTGCTGCCTGCATGCATGCCCGGGCATACGGAGATTGAATGGAAGTTGAAATCTTCTGTCAAGGAGTCAAGTCGTCGTGGTACGAGCAATTGTACACTGGTCGCATGTCTAGCGATCGGAGGAGAAGGAGACCGATTCTACGGCGAGGACGACCGTCCTCGACGCCGCCTCTGACTATACTGAATCTCTCGCCGTTTATGTTTCTCCATAGATGATAAATGAACCCGTGGTCCTATTTGAGGCGGGCAGGCGGCATGCATGCAGGTCGCTGTCTCGCAGACGCATACGTACGCCGTACTGCTCGTGCCCCTGGCGTAGATCGAGTGCTGAATCGACATCTACCACAAATGGTGAGTGACTGCACGTACGGACGCAAAGCCTGGCTTGCTGCGAGATTTGGCCGGTATTGACTATTGAGTGTTTTGGAGCATCACCGGCCAACTCACGCTTATTTGCATCCAGACGTACAGTCACAGTCACACGGCAAAAAACGTCTACACCAACAATAGAACAGGACCACCCATTCGCACTGTTGCACGTCAAGCAGTTGTCGTCACAGCTACATCTTCTTAGTGCTTGCAGCTTGCACTTGCACATGCCTCTTCGGCATCACCCCTCATCAGGTTGCTCATTAACGGCAAGCACCGGCTAGCGACTGTATTATCAACATCCGCTTCAGTCTTGCCGCTAGGGTCTTCAACAACCCGTACAGACTATAAACACCCACTAGTTTTAGGGTCCATAGTGTCAGGTCGAGCAGAGCACTTCATTTAGCATAAAAACAGAATCACCCGACGCCAGATCAACATCTTTTTTTAGAAAACGTAGCAGTTGCTCTGCCTTTCATATAGTACAAAGCAAGATGTGTATATTTATAAGATCCCTTTGTAGTGTAAGTGTCTTGGATATGTGCCATGTTGTATTCAGATATGTCTTTGTCTGATGGTGTCGACCAAGTGCTGTGGTTGAAGTGATTTATTGTGTCCAATACTCTTCTGCAGCTCAAGATGGCATTGGGTACCCGAAACCCGATGTGTTTTTACTCTATTAGGGCACGGGTTTGGTCACTTTTTCTATCCATGGGTTTATTAATAGTAAACTGTTAAACCCGGTGGGTTTGTGGGTATGGGTTTAGAAACATAAAACCCAAACTCGTGAACCCATGGGTTTTTTAGACCAGAACGTATACCATCAAATAACCTATCTTTTTAATCCACACCTCAATTTAGATGATGACCCAAACATAACTTGTCTTCTCTTTTCTATGGAATCAAATGTACACCTATTATTATTGGTTCTCTATTTATTTATGATACTCTTGAAACATATAACCAATAAAAATAATTTATGTGCTCTAACATTCATCAAGTTTTTCTATAATATGTGCCTTTTTTAATGGGCACATGCGACCCGTGGGTACCCGTAAACTCGATGGGCATGGGTTTGGATAAAATATTAAACCCATAACGGGTCATGGGTTTTTCATAGGCGGGTTTCATTTTCGCGGGCATGGGTTTGGGATGGCAAAGCCCAGCGGGTTTGTACCCGTTGCCATCCCTATCTGCAGCGTTCCCTCCCGAGGTTCCAACCAGCATAGATGACTATCCGCAATCGCTAGTCGCGTGCTGAAATAACCTTAATCAATATATAATTATACTCTTAACGAACAACGATACCTCAAAATAACCTCTTGTGGAAATTAAAGCTGCCTTTGAAGATAAAATATTTTTTCTGGTTCCTTATTAAGAAAGGAGTAACGCTTACTAAGGATAATCTAATTAAAAGGAATTGGAAAGGAAATGAAAAAAATATTGTTTCTGTGGTTGTAAAGAGACTATAAAATATCTCTTCTTTGACTGTTTTATAGCTAAATTTATATGGAGAATGGTGGAAATAACTGTTGGCTTGAAACCACCACAGAATACGCATCATATGTTTGGCATGTGGTTAAATGGTTTTGATAAGATGATAAAAGAAAAATTTCTGGTAGCAGCAGGTGCCATGTGTTGGGTCATATGGTTAATCTCAAATGATATAGTCTTTGACAAATCATGTTTGCATTCTCCTTTGCAGATCCTTTTTAGGGGTACTCACTAGATACGATCATAGGCTCTCCTCCGGAAGGAGGAAGAATGAAGCTCCATAAGAACGGCGTGTCGCCACTTGGAGGCTTTATCCATAGAAGTCTTCAGCAGGCATGGCTGGAGGTTTAGCAGTAGATTAAACACATGGGTGGACGTTTAGCAGTAGATTAAACTTTTAGAGTGGTTGTTTGTTGGGTCTTCATTTGTTTATGCTAGCTTTCATGCTTGTGCCATATGTGATATGAGGAGACAGAGTCTCTGATATAGTAAGAACTTTGTAATAATTTTCAGGCCTTATGCATCGGATTGCAATGCCCGAGACACTTTCATTCACTTGATGAAAACTTCCCTTTATCTAAAAGGTATATAGAGCAAAAGACAGTTAGTATCGGATGGTCTAAAATTAAGATGTGGAGAGATGAGCAAAATAGTCACAGGTCCACTTTAGTGGGTCCATATATTAACTAATAATATTGTGACAATTTGGTAAAGGTGCACGTCACAATTTTTTTTGGAAAAGGGAAGCTTTATTGATCTTAGACAATTACATCGAGATAATACAATTATATAAGATCCAACCCGGCCTCTGCATAACTAAGATGCACACAGCCAATGAAAAAGAAACAAAAAATGAGATCACCATGACCTAGCAAACTACCACAAGCACCTTCATATTCATCCGCTTCACAAACCAAAGCAACTCTTGGACTATGAAGTAGGCTCCTGAAACAACGCCTCCAACGAGAAAACGTCACAACTGATTTTCGTTTTTTTACCGAAGCAATATATTTGACACTGCTAGTTATTGAAAGCATCTCCATAATATAAAAAGTACGATCAAAACAAAGTTTATTTAAGCTTTCAACTTAACAAATACACCATGCATCCAAACAATGGTGAGTCACTTTTAGCTGACGAGTGTCAGCGAGAGGGGGTGGAGGAGTATCACTTTTCTGTCTGCAGAAGGCATGTAGCAGAGCAGCAAAGAATTGGATGATGATTGATGCGTGCGCTGCCTCCCGCCTGCAGATGATCCATTTTTGCTTCGCTCGTCCTTCGTGTAATCTTGTGCTCACCTGCTTTTCTAGTTAGCTCTCTTGTCTCGTGCTGCTGGGTAGGGGCCTGTTGTGCCATGCTTACTGTACACTGCCACAGTGTGGATAGCGAACGACCAAGAAGGAATGGTCAAATGCAGAGGAGGTAAACCGATGCTCAATGTCTCGGCGCTGTCTGATTCAATGCTATCCATCTCCCTTGAATCTGTACATTCATTCCCTTTCTCTCTCTCGATCCCCAAAACTTTGAACACCTCCAAGGCATATAGATTTGATAGTCTTGTCTTTTTTTGCTTAACCGTGCACGAACTCTCAAAACATTTATTTTTTCAACAAGAGAAGCGTAAAGACCGTATTTCAATCTGAAATTTCTGCAAATACTACTAGTTCTTTTTTTCAACAAGAGAAGCATAAAGACCGTATTTTGATCGGAAATTTCTGCAAATACTAGTTAATTATTATCCATCATGTCATTTGTTTATGTAGTTTCTCTTTTCAGATTGTTGTCAATCGGATTTTTATTGTAAATGAACTGCATATCAGGTTAGGATTGAGTCTAGATGTTTTCTGTTTCTATACTATCCATCTCATAGATGATTTATTTAGTCCAATATTATTAGTTATTAAACCCAATGAAAGCAGGAACTCATGCGATGAGGACATCACCACGTTGAACATATACGAACCGACTTCATCTCCAAGTTACAAGTCGACGTCATGTTGAACAACGTCTTCGGTTTGGATTCAGCCGACATGTCTGCATCAAAACAACGATATCTCCCTCGTACGGCGTCCAATCAAGACGTTCTTAGATGCGTTGGAACCGTGTCGACAAGACGCTTCTTTTAGTTCTGGTCCTAGCTCCAGAAGCCTCGTGGATCATTCTGTGTGACCATAAAAAGGTGTTGTGTCACATATTTCGGGCCTTTTCAAGCTTTGTATCGTGTCGGGCCTTTGGCCCATGTTGTGGACGCCTCATCCTAATGCACCCCCAACCCAGCTCGCCCCTAGGCTATTAAACTCAGTATCCTCCGTTGTTTACACTCGAGGTTTGATTAGATTATTCTGTCGAGAACAGTTTCACCGTCATCGGTTTATAGAACCCCAACTTTTGTGCTTAATCATTCATCTGTAGTTTGTCATTTTCTACTGAGAGCTGCGTTCTTTCGAGTTCTTGCTTGTGTTCTTCGTTTCGCAGGCAGGGATTAGCCTTCTTGGCGAGGTCAATCCGATTGTGTCACGGTTGATAACCAGATGAGCCATGTTGCTAAGACTGCAGGGTTCGAGTTTGCTGACCTGAAACCGGATCGGTGTGTCGCGCTTCGCCCAAACAAGTTATCCTTCACCTGACGGAAGAACGGGCCACCCTAGTTCCCCATCAAGTGGTATCAGAGATGAGCCTTTGTTAAGAAGGGGAGAATGATGAGAACATCCTCCACTATTACCCGCTGGCAAAGATGCAACAAAATGGGCCAAGTGGCTAGTCGGTCGGCGACCGTGTGAGCCTATGAATAATCCTACCTTGCTTAGTTATAGAGGAGGAAGACAACTTAAAAGGGAGAGCCACCCTTTCCCTATCAGACTAGTCTTTTAGGGAGATTGGGTATTTTTCCTGAGTGGTTGTGTCGAGGTGTGGTGCTAAGATTACGGAGGTCAGATCGTGTGTATCTGAAGCCAGGATTCAAATTTAAATAAATTCTAATAAAAATATTAGGAACAGAGTTACGCCGCCTTTGCTGGCGGGATCTCATTCACTGCGTAGTTGGATTATTCTCCTAGCTAACTACGCCCCAGCTAATTATGATTTTATAGCTTCGACAAACATATTACATGTCTCCGTCTGTGTGCCCACTTTCCATGCACTCGCCGGACAAAAGGTAGTCAATGTGTGTGGCAGTATACTGTATACCCTGGCCCGTCCGCTTGCCGCCGCCACAGGCACTGTTCATGGTGTGCCTTCTGATTTGACGCAACGTGGGTGGCCGGGCGGCGAGCTTTTTCCGAAGCAACGGGAAATCAGAGTTCCAGTTTTATTTTGAAATTTGGAAGTAATATGTCACTTCGTAATTATTGCGTCAGTGTAGCATTTTATTTGTATGTGTGAAAAATTATCCAAAAATTAATTAATTAGACTCAAAATGTTCGTCTCGCAGAGTACAACAAAACTATGTAACTAGTTTTTGACTTCATCTATATTTAGTATTCCATGCATGTTATGACATTTTGTGATGAAAAATCTTCTTTTTACATAGTAAATTTGGGAGTTGCTTTTTGGACTAAACTGACCTTTGTTTTGCATCCGGAAACTTTTGTCTTCCTCACTCTTCGAAGTCAAATCAAGAGCTTTCAAGTTTTAATGCTGCACGGATTGAATTAAGAACTTTCCATTTTATTTTGTTTTTTTGTTCTTTTAAAACACAGTGCAAACATTAATAAAGTCACCGTAAACATTAAGCTTTCAGATAACACATCTCGTTTACTACTAGAAAATAAAACCTTTTTAGTATTGGAATAAATCTAACAAAATATGAGTAGCCATGGACATAGTCAAAGATTTAAATCTGTATGCATGGCCCGCATGGGACATGTTCCACCATAAAAAAATCTCACCACTTTGCCTTTTTATTTTTATACACGAACAAAATATGTTATCGTAGCAGGGATACAAGAACTAGAATTCGAGTTTCAGCTATGGCAAATATTTACTAATTATCGTGCCTCACAATCACAACCCCAAATTTACTAACATTTTTTATAAATTATTGGTCAAAGTTGGTAAAGTTTAAATCTTGATAAACGTGTGTGCCTTATAAAACCAAAATGAGAGAGTATATATGCTACTCTCCTAAATTTGGGGTTGTGAGGCACCCGATATGTCCACTTTTGTGAGCCACAAGAGTTTTCATTTTTTTGACCGAGCATCTCTAAGAGGCTCTGTATTGTGTTAGCTAAGTATGAAGATTATAGCCCCTTTGTAAAAATAGAAAGCCATATAAGTCAATGGGGGTAATCCAACAGATTCTGTAAAGATGGCTAGTGAACTGGGCTAGCTAAAAATATCTAGCGAATGAGGTGGGATGGAGAGCCACTAAATTTGGAGAGTCATTTACAGAGTCTGTTGGAAACGTGTTTTCTCTAACAATAGCTAAATTTAACTTTAGAAAATAATTTGTCAAGTCTCTTGGAGATGCTTATGGCGTTAAAATATTGTGTATAGATTATGGGATATACACGAGTTTCCATGCGCTCATGAGAGGGTTACATGGGGTATTTATATATGGATTAATTCCTTCATATTATTACAATTTCTAAAAATTGAAAATATGCAATTGTTAGTGACGCGCCAATGACAAATTTCGAAAGTGTGAAAATTATAATGTTATAGATCCATATATAGCAGTGCCCTCTATGCTTCTACTCCGTATCTCCAACAAAATCCTCAGCTAATCAACGGTACAAGATCACAGCACGATGGATGCCCGCTCCTGTGAAGTCCGATCCTTTCAGCAAGTCCGATGTATCCACGAGTCAAGCATGTACCAGACAGCAGGCCCTGTCTATCCTAGCATACTGCATCAGGCTTGATAGCTACAGTGTAGCCTGTATTATCCACACAATTTAAGTTGCTGGGGAGCTAGTCTATGGATCGGAAATCGGAATAGCATGGCAGGGAGAGGCCTAGCTATGGGTTCGGACGACGATTGTGACGTGATCCATCATATCGCGCGCGGACAGTAATCTCGATCATCAGGCGTGATCGATCGACCGGTCCGGCCCGGCCTCATCTATCTGACATCTCCACCCTTTGGGACATGGGGGTGTTTAGTTTCTGAAAATAGGGTAAAAAGTGAGGCGAAAAAGTCACATAGGACACTGTAGCGCATTGTAGCACTTTTCGTTTGTTTGTGGTAAACATTGTCCTACCATGACCTAACTAGACTTAAAAGATTCGTCTCGTCGTGTATATTATATTAAAACCATGCAACTAGTTTTTTTATTTACCCACGTTTAGTACTTCATGCACGAGGAGAGATATTTGATGTGATAGGTGAATAGTGAAATTTAGAGAGAGAATTTTTAGAAATTCGACGTGAGAACTAAACATGGCCATGATAGAAATATGGTCCACGCATGTATCAGTCGCCCCCCGGGAGACGGTTGGGTGCTTTAACTCCGCGGCGCATTCACCTGGGCCCCGCCCCCGACGCTGATCCCTCCGCTCGGCTTCAGGCCTCATGACGCAGCAGAGGCGACGACGGGGTCGGTGTCAGTGAGATCCACGGCGGAGCATTCGCATTCAACGCGCAGACACGCAGGGCCTGGCCGGCCGGCGTGCACATACTACATACTACTCCGTACGCTGCTGCTGCTGCTGCTGCCGCCGCTGCCGCTGCCGCCGTAGCATGCGCTCTGCAATATATCTTGATGGCGCGCTTCGTTGTTCCTTTGGCGTCCTGATGAGAGTATGAGACATACCTCTCAGCTGGCCATGCATTCATGCATGCATGCATCACTACTGTTTGCTCTCATCAGCTGATCGATCAGCTCGCCTCGCTCTATTTGGTGGGTGCATCAGAAAGACACTGACGGGAAATAAACCGCCATGTGCGTAGTGTGTAGCTCGTGGACTGGCATGCTCGATCGATCTTGTAGTAATTTTGCTTTGCAGTTTTGTGGTGAGCGGCGGAATATAATGCTTTGGACAAGAAGAGAGACCCCGAGCGTTCCACACTCTGAACAGCGGTCGAATTGCACTGAACGTGGAGTGGGCTACATACAGAGGCTGGCTCCGTGCTAGCTACAAGACGACGGCATTGAATATCTCCTGCACGACGACGGCACACTTGGGTTTGGAACAATAACTATGTATGAATAATGCAGGGAGAGTAGCGCCATGGGTGCATTGAAGACCTGCTGCCCGACGGCATTCTTGGGAGGCCTGCTCACCTGCCGGCGCGCGGCCCCCTTCCTTTCCCTCTCCCTGTCTCTCTCCCTCTCGTTGTTTTTGTCGATCATCTTCTGTCACCTCTCTGCAAAATGCCTTCTGCCCTCCTCAAGTCTAGCTAGAGACGACAGACAGAGAGATCGAGATAGACTAGCTAGCGTCGTGTAGCTTGGCATTGACACCTCCCATGGGTCTCGCGCTCATTCTTAGAGCAACACCAGGGGAGTGATTAAAAATGGATTCTATATTTCAATTTGAGGGTCAGTTTTAAAAATTTAAAGGGTCAAACGAGATAAATTTGAGGGTCAGTTTTAAAAATTTAAAGGGTCAAACGAGATATGTACCCCAGCCCAACTGATTAAAGAGGGTCCCTATTCATCTGACCAGTGGGCCCCGTCTCCCTCCCGACGCGCTCGCTCGGTTCCGTTCTTCCACCGCTCATCCTCCTCCTCCCGGCCTTCGCTTCCCTTCTTCCACCGCATTCCGAACAAGAAAGAGTCCCGTCCTCCTTCCTCCTCTCCTCCGCACTTCAATCTCCCCCGGCGCACGGCCCTGGTTCTTGCACAGCAGAACGGAGGCGCCGAGTGCAGACGGATTCGGTTGGATTTCCTTCCGCCGTTTCGGTTTCATGGGGGAGTTCTTCTTGGTTTGCCCGGTCTGACAGGAGAGGGGCCATGGGCCAAGATTCGCGCGGAGAGGGAGGCGCAGCCCGGAGAGGGAGAGGGAGGGGCGCCCAGGCCAGGCCGCTGCCGCGCAGTCGGCCGGGGAGGCGGCGCCCGCGCCTCCGCGTTGGGGGAGGCCGGGCCCACGCCGCGCGCGTCGGGGAGGCCGTCCACCCGCCGTGCGCATCGAGGAGGCCGGGCCTCAGTCACTGGCGTGACGCTCCCCAGGAACTCCGCCTCAGCGACCTCCGCGCGCGGCGTCTGGCGCGGGGCCGGTGGTGAGGGAGGGCCCGTTGGGACGAAGCTGATGGCCGCGTGGTACGCCGAGCCCAGCCAGATGATGGTGGCGCAGGCCTCCACGAGGTCGGCGAGGGAGCTCATCGCCGGCCACCACGGCGCGCCGTGCCCGACGTCCCTGGCCTCGCTCCACCACCTGACGCTGGACTTCACCAAGCCGTCCCCTCCTGCGGCGGCGGCGGCGGCGACCAAGCAGGCGGCGCCAGCCGTGTCCGCGACGTCGACGTCGTTCCTGTCGTCGGTGACGACGGGCGGCGAGGGCAGCCTGCCCCACCACCACCCCGAGTCCGGCGCCGGCACCGGGCGGTGCACTGCTCGCGGAAGCCGAAGCGGAGCCAGCACGGGCTCTCGCGGCGCATGGTGCGTGTGCCCGTGTCCGCCGCCACGGCGCCGTGGGCCTCCCAGTCATCCCCGCAGGGCGCGCGGGGGCAACGCCGCCGTCGGCGGCGCCACGACGACGACGAAGAGGCGGCGTCCAAGGGCGGGAGCGGGCGCGCGAGGTCGGCGGCGGCGGTGCGACAAGCCCAAGGGCGGGAGCGGCGCCGTCCGCGGTGAGGCGCGCCGCCGAGAGCGCCGTCCGGCGGACGCACTCCGCGCGGGAGGCCGACATGGCGGCGCGGGGGAGGCGAGGGCGGCGGCGGCGCGGGGGAGGAGGCGATGGCTGCTGCGGCGGCGGCGCGGGCGGGGGAGGGGAGGGGGCAGGCGCGACTCGCGAGGGGGGAGAGAGAGGGAGAGAGAGGGGGATAGGGGGAGGATAGAGGGACCCAGATTTGTAGGCTTTGTCCCAAAATTTGGTGGCCTACCAATTTTAGTCACCTATATGATCACCCCATTGGAGAGTGATTTTTGGTTTAGAGTGACTAAAAGGCTAGACAGAGCATCGTTTAGTCAGCCGGCTGGAGTTGCTCTTACCAGCTTTTCTTCGCAGGGGCAATCGGCATTGTTGCCGGTTGCTGGCCGGCTAGCTAGTTGCGCCCTGTTGCAGTGCTGCAATACTGTACCTGCAGCATGGGTGCTACACCAGCACATCAGTAACCTACCACTACTGTACTTCAATTCGTTCGGCCAGCGTGCAGCTACCCGTAGTAGCTAGCCATTAGCCAAGCAAAAATTACACACTTGCATTTTCTTTTAGCGCCAAGGCAATTTCCGCATTGTTTTCTACACCATATATATATGCACAAGCATTTCGATCATCTCATGATGTTGCGTAGCTGGATCCCAGAGCTGAGTTTTGGAGAGTGCGGCTTGATCAAGATCATAACAAACTCTCGAGTGCCGTGTTTCTTGACGAGCCTGCTGCATTTCACTTCCTCTTTTTTTTCCTCAAATTGTCATGAAAGCTTTGTATATTTGGCTCGTTATCATAAACCTTTTTGGGTTTCAGGACAGACCGTGGCACTGGTCAGGGTTTGACTAGGCTTCTATGGGTCTCTCGCGGTGCCATGCATGCGAGCTACTCATTGCATCGTACTATTCCCTAGCTAGCTATTTAATTACTGCAGTTTATTTGCCCTGCGTGTAGATCGAGCTAAGTGGAACATGAAGCAGGCTCTCCCTGTTTAGGTTTACTTCTATATTCAACTAGAAGAGACAATGTATTGGTGATCAATACATATCTTTGTCTAAAAAGAGATTATCAAATAAACTGTGAAGATATGTCTACAATCCAAATGTAGTAGCTATGGTACATAAATCACGAGGAAGCTAAGTGCAACACACAGATCATGCCATGTTTAGCTACATATATAATGTATTCAACTTCTATACTTCTATGTCAACTTACTGTTTTATTCATATAAGCAGTGACCATCCATGTGCTACTCTACACCTTAGGTAGATCAGTTTTATTCTATATCAATAGTTATATGACTATGCTAATTTAAGAAAAAAAATCTGTAATAACCATACACATTGTGTAATCAAAGTAAATTGGCTAAGGTGTGCAATAGCACTCTGATAATGAACATACATATTTATTCATACATATTTATTCGTGCAATCAGAATAAATTAGTTAAGGCGGTGTAGAATAGAAGTGCAAATAGTGAATATACATAATGAGTATCTTTATGCAATCAGAATGAACTAGGTGTGCAGATGCTTCATGAAATATGACAATTTTATTTTGATACAACCAAATTTTATTATCAATAATAAAGTCCATCAAATAACTTAGCTTTATATTATTTTCACTAGATTAATGTCAAAGCTCCATATACAAGGACGTCTAGACAAGAAAGTAACAACATAAACATAAACATTCAACACTGCTCAAGTCGACTATGCGAACGGCATCAACAAATCAAACAAACGATATGAATTAAGCACTCATTTCTTTTACTATATCTAATATAATGGATTCTAATTTTTTTTATATTTCACTTAATTTTGTCTTCACGCCCTGAAGGAGTTAATTTTACATCTGGATCCATGCTTCATAAGTCATAACCTATACATTAATCAGTAAAAGATTATGTTAGAGACCCCAAAACATATATTTATAAAACTTAATTGTATAATTAACATTTAAGATATCAATTATATTTGGATACCAAATGTTGAAATACATGAAATATCAAAATCATGCATCTGTTCCAAACAATAAGAAAATTTGGCTCCATCATTTTCTAAACAATATTATTTTTATGAAAATAAAGAAATAAGGAAGCAAGGGAGCCATTGCAATTAACTATAATACTAAGCCTACTATTGGCATAAAAAAAATAAGGCTAAGTTAAAATCTATCATAATATATGTGTCTCAATTTATATTTACGATTTCTATCTATTTGAAATATATCTTAAGATTCGTATGCTATAATTAAGTATATCTATTATAGTGAATATTGACTATTGTTTTTTAGTTTACAAAACAAATATTTTATATAGAATATTATTTATTTACAAAAATAAAATGTTCTATATCTATAAAAATGAATAGAATATATAATAAGGAAATTACAAAAGTGAACTAATTAAAATAATTATTTTTTTTTCTTTTCTCATTGTCATCGCCTTTCTATCCTTCTAATTGAACTTGAAATTTAATTCAACTGTTATGAAAATAAAAGAAATAGTTTTTCAGAATACCTTCTAATTTCACTTTAATTTAATTTTGAATTTATATACAAACATATATCTCAAATTACCAAATACAAATGCCAGCATATATATACTCTTATTATGTCTATTATGTTCTTACAACTATATATGTACATATTATTATGATATTCTTTTACATCTATTCCTTGTACTTTTGGAATTAGATGACTAAATTTTTATTTATTTGTCTAATTTGAATTAACATTTATTTCTCCATACATCCATATGATTAGTCATACATAACATAATTGTTTTAATAATCAATAAATTGATTGGTGGATGAGGGCTAGTTTCAAATGTTACGGCTACACATATATATTTGCTTCTTTCCACAAAGATCTTTTCTATATATATACAACAATCACACTTAAGCCCTTACAAATATCTTTAGTTACTCCTATGGTTGTCTAATCACCAAGATATAGAAGTTCCTCTTTTTCTAACGAAACCCATTCCTTTCTAAACAAATGAGTTCGTTCGTTGTTACAAATATCTTTAGTTACTCCTATGGTTGTCTAATCACCAAGATATATAAGTTCCTCTTTTTCTAACGAAACCCATTCCTTTCTAAACAAATGAGTTCGTTCGTTGTTCATAGGAAATATCTACGCACACATGTTAAGATAGTACCGAGAGCTTTCTAGAAGCCAAATTTTTACTGCATGTAGATCGAGACTCCAAGTTGAGGAAACAAAGAGTACTATGGACCTATTCATGTGGGTAAACAGTAGCGAGTTCCAGTAGCACACGTACAACTCCTAATTAGCAAACTAAGCTATTCAGAATGTTCCTATAAAAGTAACATTACGAAGCATGCATCTCTCGTAGATACAGCAGAATACTATCACATGCATCATAATAAAGATAGATTTAGCTTATTACTCGCAGATGTATTGACACACAAAGGAAAACAACACAGAAATTACGTGCGTAAGAAAACCTCATCATATCCTCTATATGCATGCAATGGAACACAGAGTCGAACGAACCTGACAAAGATCAGATGCTCCACTACTGCGCGGAGGCGGGCTGCTCGTCCCCGCCGGCCGTGCCGGGCTTCAAGAACGGTGCGCCGCCGATCTGCCCAAGGCCAGACACCACACCGTGCCCGGCGCCCATGGCAGATGAATACCCGAAGCCGTAGCCTCCTCCTCCTCCTCCTCCTCCTCCTCCTCCTCCTCCGTTCATGGCCAGCCACGCGGTCGCAGCTTCCGCTCCCTCGTAGCTCCTGGCCAGCATCTGCACGGAGGCGAAGTGGCCGTGCTGCGCGAACCCGCCCCCGCCGATCGAAGCCACCGGGGAGTGGCCGCCGACGTTGATGAAGTTCTGCGTGCAGTTGGGCACCGGGTTGCCGACGAACTCCGCCATCCCTGCCGCCGCCGCACCACCATTGGATCCCACGGCCACAGATGCCGCCGCAGCTTCAGCTGCCGCCTACACCGAGAAACACGGCGCCCCCGGCCGTATACTACATCAGAACATGCAGGCGTACACGTACATCCATACTACATACGTATAAATGTATACACGTAACAGGCTACTCGTGTGGTGTCGTGTTGGTGTCTCACCTGGTACTTGGACAACTCGTAGCTGGCGCGGGCGAGCTCCTGCTGGACCTGGCGGAGGCGGTGCTGGAGGATGGAGATGACGCCGACGCAGCCGTAGACGGGGTCGCGGAGGCGCATGTCGGCCTCGTAGGCGAGCGAGTTCACGGCGTCCTCGCGCTGGTAGGGGTGGAGCTCGTTGAGGATCTTGGTGACGTTGCTGGCGCCAAAGACGCGGTGCACGTGCACGAACTTCTGCGGGTTATCCGGCGGGAAATAGGGCGCAAACACGCAGTCCGGCTGGCACTTGCGCCGGAGGAACTTGCAGGCCGCGCACGGCGAGCCCGTGCCGGCGGCGGCGGCGGCGCCCGTGCCGCCGGAGATCGAGCCGCCCGTGAACGGCGAGGCCACGGTGATCACGGAGCCCGTGGAGGCCGGCGGCATCGACGACGCCGAAGAGGCGGCCATCGATCGATCTCCTTCGCTCTGCTGGAAGGGAAGAGAAGATCTACTAGGTGAGACACAGAAAGGGTTTCCCTTCTTTAGACGGGGACAAAAACAAATAATCACGAAATCTATGCTTGCCAAATGTGAGCACAACTACCGACATGGCTCGTATCTTTTTTTTCTGTTTAGAAACAAATCGCCGTAAAACGAAATCATCATTTCATTCCCAGAAGAAAAGAATCGAAAGATTCAAGTAGAAAAATTACGCAAGCAAATGGGGGTAGAAAAGCATAGCTTAGCGCGCTGGATCCGAAAGGGAGTTCAACAACAAAAGGAATTGATCGAACAACTTAGCGACAACCCCCGATGGGAGAGATGAGAGCGAGAAACGGCAGAAGCATAAAGCTCGCGGCCGGATCCGACGCCGGCGTACGGCGAGGGCAAAAGAAAAAGAAGGCACCTTTCCTTCCCTTTCCCTGCCGGGAAGCCGCTCCCTGCCCAAATCCGCCTCCCAGGCTCCGGCCGGGTATCCTTCTCCTCGGCGCGCTTGCCTCCCTCTTCTACTCCCACTTCACTTCGCAACAGCTTCCTCCACGTTTCTAGCTACAGGCTTGCTTTTTTCCTCGTCTCTGCTCCCGTGTAGCTGATTATTCGGGTGTTTGTTTTGGAGAGAGAATGGATAGATATGAAAGTGACGAGACCGTGAGGCGTTTGTAATTGTGTTATATGCTGAGAGGGAGGGGGGATTGCGTGTTGCAGGTAGGTGCGCACGGACCTAAGAGGGAGGGAGAGAGAGCGCGTACATGTACGTGGGCCTAACTGATTAGCAGTACTTCATTTAGAGCATCATCAGTTTGTGATTACTGCAAGCGTATTGTACTTAGCATTTACAACAGTTTGTGACTTAAATTTGCTACAATCATTTGTCCGTCCTCTTCGTTCTCTGTGGATTCTGCAAAAAAAGAGAACCATCTACAACTAGTAGTAGTTTACAAGAAAATAGTAGCTAGTGAGTTTAAATGATCTCCATGATTAATTTAAATTTTATTTTTCACTTTCATAAAAGCAACAATTTTCGGCTTTGGTGAACAAAGGCAATGTTCATGTGGCCATATGTGCTATATGAAATGCTGACATGTGGACTCAAAATAATGCATCCTAATATTTTCCACCGACGTAGTTTTCAGAGGCCAGGTCTATTATTACCCCGCAGTCTTGTTAAATTTATAATCTTTTTATAAATACAATACAACTAGTCTTTGCCTTTCGTCGGTTTGCTCAAAGTTTATTTAAGCAAAATTGCCTTAGAGAGCAATGGAATGTGATAGTTAAAACCTTTAGGTGTTACTTTTCTCTCTAGATGCCTAATGAAAGACTCAAGTCATCTTCAACAAATCCATATGCTTTAATCCAACTACCATATCAAGTGAATTGATAATAAAATAATGCCCCATCAGAACCCATCAGCTTTCTCTTTTCTCAATAACTATTGGGATGAACCAATAATGCATCACATCTCTCCTGGGATAGAGGAGGAGTGGAGCTCTTCCGATAGTATAGTTGGATTAAAACGAGATTATTAGAAAACTGCAAAAGCAAATTACCAAATAACCATAAAAGAAATATCGGAACATTGACATTAGCTAGTTATTGCTCTAACTCTCAATTGATTTTTATGGTTAAAGCGTGCATGCTGCACACACACCCAACAACACCTAATAGTTTCTTTGTGTGCGAGGGTGCGGCTTCATTGGGAAACTAAGGCAATGTAAATAGTAATGATATGTTAGATAATGAAAACTTGACATATCTTAATATTTTAACATATTACCGATTTATGTTTACAAACAAGTATCGATTTGTTCTTCTCAACCGTGGTGATTAGTTCTTTCAAGAAAAAAGCTCAAAACTTTTATTCGATTTTGCTTCATACATATTTGCAATCTCTAAATCGTGTTATTCATGTTTTTACTTATGTCCTTTGATTCACATGCAAGAAAATCCTTCACGGTGAGGTCAATAGTATTGTGAATGGTTGATAACCAACTGAGCAGTGTAGTGGTAGCAGGGGTATCGAATATGAGAGATTAGAATCTCACATTGTCAACATCGATATTTCTACCAATCGAATTTACCCTACCTTACACGAAATTGGGCTATAGTGTCTATGGCGTTAACTATAGTGCTACCTAGGAGTTTTTTAGATGATGTTGCTATATATTTAATGAGAAAGCTATGGAAGAGAGGAAGAAACTATGGACATATGCAAGCCATGGTTTGGACGGAAAAATCAATACACTAGATATTTATTAATTGGTTGGGATATGGATAGATATGGTGCCTTTTTTTTGCAAAATACTGGTACAACTGTAGGTGCTCACATGCATATATACTCCTTATGAATATACGCATGCAAACTTGTAACACCCAAAATACTCAAATTTAAAATTTTTGGCAATTAATTAATTATTTAATGCTCTCACCTATTTTATAAAGCCTAAATAATAATTATTCAAAAATTAAAATCAAATATAAGTGATAGAAACATTTATTGTTGCATTCATGCTGCTGCATTTATTTTTGTATTGTTTGTGATTCAAACCAGAATTTAAATTTATTTAAATTCAAATTTGAATCACTTTGTTTGGAGCTCTAGAAAAGTTTTTACGCCCTCGGTTCACTTCAGCCCCCTAGACTTTTTCCTTGGTCCACTTTATCTCCCTCTACTCTTTTTCTAATCCGGCCCAGCCCCCCCTTCTCTCCTCTTTCCTTTCCCGGTCCGGCCCAGTGCGCCGCGCAGCCCAGCTCTCCCTCTCCTTTCGTTTTTCTTCTCCCGCGGCCCATCAGCGCGCCCCGGCCCAGCTCGTCCGCGCGCGCCGGCCCGCTGCGTCACCGCCTCCTCTGTGTCGCTGACAACCCGGCCCCACCTGCCAGGTGCTGACGCCAGCGCTGACGCAACCTTCCTTCGTCTTCCCCGCGCACCTTCCATCCCTCGAGCGCCGGTGATGGCGCGGCTCACCCCGGCCGGCCCGCACGCCGAGGCCCTTCCCCCGCGCCTTCTTAACCCGCACCGCACCCTGCTCCCCTCAACCTTTCGTCCAACCCTAGCGCCACCACCACTGCTCCTCGGAGCCAAGCCGCCGTCGTCGATCCCTCGAGCGCCGGCGTCACCAGCCCTCCCCGGCCGCCGGTGAGTTTCGTCCTGAGATCCCCTAGCTCATATCTCCCTCTTGCGCTCCCTCCCTGCCATCCCCATTGACCGCAGCTCCGGCACTGTCATCCGCAGAGCCGCCGGACGTCCACGGGGGCGCCGCCGCCGGCCTGTTCGTCGCCGATTCGCCGCCTCCGTCCCCGATCCAAGCAAACCAACGCCATCACGGGCTTCCTCGCACCAAGCCGCACCTCTACCACGGGATCTCGTCGCCGAATTGCTGCTGCAGGAGCTTCTCCGCGTAAAACCGCCGCCGCCCCGAGTTCGCCGGCCGTCGTCGAACCTCCTTCCCCGGTGCAGCTTCGACCAATTCGCTGCGCCAGGAGCATCGCCCCGCGGTAATGCAGCTTCCCAACCCCTCAATTCCCATTTCCGAGCACCGCAGAGCCACTCTCCTCGGCCGCCAATGGCGATCCGCCGCCGGTCACTGCCGTCCGACCACCTCGCCGGCCAACCCACGTCGCGAACCCCCTAGATGCACTCGCCTTGTTCCCCTGAAGCTGTAGGACCAGGTCTCGTCCCAATCCGAGCCTCCTAGCGCGAGAAACCCGCAATTCCGGCGAACTTCGCCGTCGGCCGAGCCGGCGCCGCCGCGGGATCGTCTTCCCCGGCGAGCTGTCGCCCAGCGCCGTCCGATCCGAGATCAACGGCCGAGATTAGATCAGCCGCGTACCCCTTCGCGTTTTAAATCACAGCCGCCCGATTCAGATCCGACGGCCCACAGCGCGCCACGTCGCGGGTCAAACCCCGCGTACCGGTCAGCGCTGGTAATTTTGTTAAAGAGCCCCTGGACTTTCTGGTAATTAACCCGCGGTCCATTTTTAATTTAAAAATAATTACAATTAGGTCCTGTTTTATTCGCTTAGGCCCCTGGAAATTTTAAAACTTTGCCAGCAAGCCCCCGAATCTTAGAAACGCTATAACTTTCGCGTTTTAGCTCCGTTTTGCGTGATTTTCGCGCTCATGTGTTCGTAGTGACGCGTAGAATATTTCTAGCTCCTGTTTTTGTACTGTTTTTACTGTTTGGTGTACTGTTCTAATAGAATTACTTTTGCTTGCATGTGATGATTGTTTTGGAATGCGTGCGTGGTGATCGTGTCCAGTCGGTGAGCCCGTAGCGTTGGACTACGATTACGTTGAGGACGTGCCGGAGCAGGAGTTTCAGCAGCAGCCTTACTCCGAGGAAGGCAAGTTATAGCACGGACAATCCTTGCTACCTATCTCACTTTTAATACACTGTTCATTACATACGCATGTGTCTAATTCTGTTTACCATTAAGGTTATTCCTAGCATTTATTTTCCCTGTCCTTGTATTCCTATGGGTTTATGCATATGGGTAGTATTTTGCTAGGCGCATTTACTGTCACCTTTACTTAATTGTTAATATTGACTTAATGGTCCACTTCAACATTAATGATAAAACTTGCTTTTTAGCAACTTGGGTTAGGGAGCTAGAGCATGTGCTGTGTGCTTTGCTCTAGTGTCTCCCTATAAGGACCGGTTCTTAAAGCGGCAACCCAGGAGCCTGTCGCCACCGCCGGAACTATATGGGCTCTGGTCTTGGTCAAGTAGCTTGTACGTCTCTAGCTTGGCAGTAGTTACCGAGGGGCCAACGACGTTGTGGGAGGTACGGTGCTGGGTGTTCTCCGATTCCACCGAGGACGGTAACCCCGTCGGCTAGGTCACGTTAGACCCAGTCCCGTGTAGGAGTCTCAGCGATTGAGAACTCTGCACGTTGCGCAGTATGGGTGCGATACCCGCGCTCCGGACGCCATCGACCCCCTCACGGTGTGACTCCGTGGGCGTACGTCGATCTCGGTGCCTAAGTTTTCACCGCCGTATAGTACCCCAGCGGCTACTGACTTGTTAGGGTGTCTTGTGAAAGCCTCGTTGCGTCCCTATGCAGTCACACCTCAGAAGTGTTGATGTGCGTGGTTGGGTGCAAAGTTCCTTTGAACTTTTACGCGACTGGTGGGTAAAGGGCGAAACCTCTACAGAGTGTACGATCTATCATGATAGCCTTGCTCAGGGTCACGAGCGGCCTGGATCCTTTTTTATTAGAATATGGTATTTATTCATGTTTAATGTCACTTACATCATTAATTTGGGTTACAACTGGGATTCTCATTCACTTGTAGTAACTTGGATAAAGTTAAAACGAACCAACTAAAAGTGCTATTGCAGTTAAGCCAGTGTCTAGCCTTTTTGAGCCTTCGTAACCCGTGCTATACTTGCTAAGTAATTCTGTTACTTACACCTGCTGTTATTACTATTTTTGGGCAAAATCCCGGACGGGTAACAGATTGGAGTCAGGCTGATTATGCTGTGGAGTTTCCCGAGGATTTGCCGTACTTCTGAGTTCGCGTTCTCCCAGTCAGAGTCCCTGTGGGATTGCGGCTACGCTTAGAGAGATGTATTAGTCTTCCGCTGTCCATGTATTTCATTTATGCAAAACTCTGATGTATTCGCTACTTTATGTTGAGAAATAAGCATTGTACTCTGATTTTTACCATATTTGTTCGCTATATGTGTCTGTGGACTTCCTGGGCACACATATGGCCACAGTCGGGTTTTGAGTAAATCCGGGTGTGACAAAACTCTACCCCTATGAGCACATTAGAGGTTGGTTGGATGATCTTGAGATTGATAAAGTGACAACATATGCCTCGCTATTGACAGACACACCACCTGTCACTACGGGATACTCCCTCCGTCCCAAAAAGAATATGTTTTAGCATTCAAAATTTGTCCCATAAAGAATGATGTTTTAGCATACATGCATATTTAAATGCAAAGAAATCTCATGCATGCATTAAATATAAATGAATTCTTTCCATTTTTTGCATAAAAACTCAACTAACTGAGGACGCATGCATGCATCTTTGTCATCTACTATACATCTAATCTGTTTGAAAAACTCTAAAACACATCATTCTTTTTGGGACGGAGGGAGTAGGTTCCAGCACAAAAAAATAATTGGACGGCTTAGTTGCATTACATGGCTACTCAAAGACCAATAATAGATATATATACTCTCCCTTTACTGTAATACAAGACATTATGGAAATTGTATGACATATTGTATTAGAAAGACTAGCAACGGACGTATTTACCTCTAAGGTTAATACATAAAAAACTGTGTTGTCTACTAATAGTTGCAGATAACAATGAGCCCACACCCAATCATCAAACTAACTCTGCTAACTTCAGTGAAGATTTAAATAAGCAATGCCGTAAATATATCTAAAACTAGCAAGGTGGCCCACGCCATTTGCGCGGTTAGCTAGTTTATCTTTCATCAATCTTTATATTTTTATTATTTAAAATTAGTTGCTTAACTGTGCATGCCGTACACGCGTGAATGAGGGACTATAAATTTATAGTGGTGTATTTATATTTTCAAATAACTCAAATTAAGATATATATTGTTTGTTATCATCAGTTATTTCTTTTAAAATTAAAAGAAAAGGGTATACTTTATAAAAAAACATATTTTTGAAATTAATATATGTTTTTATATTTTTTACATGAATGTATTTTTATAAAGTATATTTTTATAATTTGTTATTAGTGATGTTGAATTTTAGTTATTATGCATGATAAATATCTCTTGTCTCATTGTTTTTGTTTGTTTTTATTACTGACTTGTTAATGAAGACCATTAAACGGGATTGAGTATGGACAAATCATTTGATGATCTTACATCACTGCTGAGTGTGGCCGTCGTCATGGTGTCCAATCCCGAGAAGCGACTCATTCCCTTTGAATATGAAGAATTTTTCTCTCTCATTGTGCTCACAACCTTGGTGAACGCCCTAAATTTGAGCATCTTTCATCAGTTATATGTGCAAATCAACGTGATGTTCCCCGCTCATTGTTGAACGCTACATCACCTCAGTTTCTCCGCTTTGTTTTTCCTCTCTCTGCTCCTTCTTGTACTAACTCGTTAACAAAGACCATCAAACGGGTTTGAGCGCAGGTAACCCATTTGATGATCTTCCACTTGCATTGACAAAGACACTAAGTGATGAGCGTGGCCATGGTGCTCAATCTCGGCAGCAATTTACTCCCTTTGGACAGGGAGAATTGTTCTCTGTTGATGTGCTCACAACCTTGTTGAACGCCCTAAATCTGAGCACCTTTCATCAGGTTCACGTGCAGATCGACGTGTTGTCTCCCGTCTCATTGTTAAACAATACCTCTATATAGAGGAACGTGGTAGGTCACATGGGGTTTCAGGCTATTCGCACTCGTCATACTCTATTCTCATGCTCAATGAAATATTCTTATCTAGTCATAGCCCACCCATCTCGTTTTCTCCTTCTATCTCTTTCCCTCTATCTCCCCCTATCTCTAGTGGCAGCGGCGGCGAGGGGTACCGGTCTCCCCCGCCGGCAGCCTTCAACACTGCCGGCCTGCAGCGGTGCACGGGCGGCGGCCACGGATGGCTCCCGCGGCGGTGACGGCGATGGCGGCGGACGGCCTCCCGGTGGAGGACGGTCGCGCGGCGAAGGCAAGGACTCTTGCGGCGGCTACGGATGGCCGCTCGGCGACGCTGGAGGGCACCCGCAGCGGCCGCGCGACGACGGTGGAGGCCTCCTACGGCGGCCACGACGACTACGTGGCGGCGGGCTCCCGCGGCAGCGACGGCGAGGACTCCCGCGGCGGCCACAGATGGCCGCTCGGCAAACGGTGGAGGGCTCATGCGGCAGCCGCACGACGACGGTGTAGGCCTCCTGCGGCGGGCACAGACGGCTGCGCGGCAGCGGCAGACTCCCACGGCGGCCAGGGATGACCGTGCGCCGACCACGGAGTAGTGGCAGCGGATGGAATAATATAGACCGTTAGATCTTCATAAAATCCGACGACATATATTCTTCTCTTTTTTTGATTAACGGAATAATATAGACCGTTAGATCTTTATAAAATCCAACAGTGCATATCCTTTTCTTTTTTGAATTAACGTGGAAATTTCTTGTTCCTCTCGGCGAACGTGGTGGCTCCTTTTAACTCTATTTCTGTACATCTATTATACTAAAAGGATCCTACAGAATTCTAAACACTTCTCACCCAAAAAATCCACCCCCACCCCTCACAAAGGGCCCACCTGTCGGGTTGTAGGACGTGGGAAGACGTGGGAAAATATGGGAAAACAGTACAAAATGCGAAACTTTTTTCACCTAAGACTACCCATACCCACGCGGACCCACCTGCTCATGATATACCCACATTTGTAACCACGTCTATACACAATTATCCCGTATTGCTAATAAACAATAGATTGGAGAGTTTTTTCTATATAAATAGACCAACTATCTCAAAAATGTTGTGCATCTACATTTGAGAATATCTAAAACTCTCTATACATGAGAGAGTGAATATAAAGTATTTTTAAAAGCGCTTCGCACAACTGGTTTTTTTAACATGGTCCACTCAAGTGACACTACCAGAATGCTTCACATCCGCCCGCCTCCTCCGCCTCGGCCATTTTTGGACCCGGTGCTGATGGGGCTTCAGCACCGGGTCCAACGGCTAGGAGCGGGGGCGGCGCTGCGGGGTGTCAGGGCGGACACATTAGCACCGGGTCGTTGCGAGACCCGGTGCTAATGCGCCCCCTTTAGCACCAGTTGCAGCCAGCAACCGGTGCTAATGTGCCCGAGGCCATTTAGCACCGGTTGCTGGCTGCAACCGGTGATAATTGGTGCACATTAGCACCGGGTCTTGCCACGACCCGGTGCTAATGTCTTTTGTATATAGCACCTTCTTCCTCCCCCAGCCGAGCCAGCTGAACACTTAGGCGCTGTGTTCATGCTGCTCGGCCGTGGGAGGGGAGGTGCTGCCCAATTTTTTTTCAAAATTTATGAAGATTCTACTCATCTAAGGAGCACTACAAGGTACACTCTTTCATTCTCTAATGTTTTATTTAGCTTGTAATCCTTCTATGATTTAGAAATAGAGAGATTTGTGAATCAAAGTAAAAAGCTAGCTAGAGAGAGCTTGTGTTCTTGGAGGAGAGAGAGGAGAGAGCTTGAGTTCATGGTGGAGAGAGTATTCATGTTGTGTTTTAAATGGAGAGAGAAGGCAAGCTAGTTAGTATTTTGTTTTGTATGACTTGTGAATAGTTATAAGGCTTATGTATTTTATTTATTAGAGAGATTTATTTATTAAAAGTTGGAATAGTTATTTATTAATTTAATGAAATATATATTGTTAGTTATTTATTAAAAGGTAGAATAGTTATTTATTTATTTAACGGAAGGTATATTTATTTATTTAATGAATATAGTAATGTAGTTTTAGAAATTTATTTATATAATGGAATATATATTATAATTTGTATTTATTTATATATTAAATTTTTTTATCTTTAAATTGTATTGTATATTTGTTATTGGTTAATAATGCAGATGAATAGACAATGGATGTACGGGGACCCCCACGCTCAGGCGTTCCGTGATGGCCTTAGGACGTTTCTCGATGCCGCCGAGGCTAACAGGACGCCGTCCGGTTTCATGTTCTGCTCATGCACCCATTGTAAAAATATACAATCGTACAAACAAAGAGGTTGTCTTCAGGTGCATTTGATGAGGCACGGTTTCATGAGGAATTATTCTGTTTGGACGAAGCACGGTGAAAGAGGAATTCTAATGGATGAAGATGAAGAAGACGAGGCCGATGGCGACATTCCGTTATTGGCTCAATACTACGGTTCCTTTGCATATGCTGCAATGGGTGATGCCGATGAGGAAGATGTTGCTCGGGAAGGCGATGCTCAGGAAGATGTTGCTCAGGAAAATGAACCTACTGATGGACTCGGGCAAATGTTGCGTGATGCCGAGAAAGACTGTGGCAATGATAAGGAACTGAAAAAGATACAGCGCATGTTGCAGGACCACAAGACTGACTTGTACCCAGATTGCAAAGAGGGGCTAAAGAAGTTGGGTAGCACACTTGAACTTCTGCAGTGGAAGGCAGCAAATGGTGTTACTGATAAGGGTTTCGATGAGCTACTGAAACTCGTAAAGAAGATTCTTCCAGAGGGTAACAAATTGCCATCGACGACGTATCAAGCAAAACGTGTTGTTTGCCCTCTCGGTTTGGAGGTGCAGAAGATACATGCGTGTACTAATGACTGTATCCTCTATCGCGGACAGTACGAACACTTGGATCGTTGTCCGGTTTGCCCCTGTGCACGATACAAGATCAGGCGGGACGACCCTGGTGATGTTGGGGGAGAGCGTTCTAAGAAAAAAATCCCTGCGAAGGTGATGTGGTATTTCCCTCTGATACCCCGTCTGAAGCGTTTGTTCAGGAACAAAGACCATGCCAAACTGATGCGCTGGCACAAAGAAGAACGTAAGAAGGATGGCATGTTGAGACACCCCACCGATGGATCCCAGTGGAGGAATATCGACAGAGCATTCCCAGAGTTTGATGCTGATGCGAGGAATGTTAGGCTTGGTTCAAGTACCGATGGCATGAACCCTTTTGGTGAAATGAGCAATAGTCATAGCACTTGGCCCGTGACTGTTTGTATCTACAACCTACCCCCTGGCTCTGCATGAAGTGGAAGTTCATTATGATGCCAGTGCTCATCGAAGGCCCAAAGCAACCTGGCAACGACATTGATGTGTACCTAAGACCATTGGTTGACGAACTTTTGCAGCTGTGGAAGAATGAAGGTGTTAGCATGTGGGATGAGGACAAGCAGGAGCAGTTTGACCTTCGAGCACTGCTTTTCATAAGCATCAACGACTGGCCTGCACTAAGTAACCTATCAGGACAATCAAACAAAGGATATAAAGCATGCACTCACTGTTTAGAGGAAACCGAAAGCATGTATTTGAAACATTGTCGTAAAGTTGTGTACATGGGTCACCGTCGATTCCTTCCGGCGAAGCATGAGCTACGAAAGAAATGTGCGCATTTTGGCGGGAATGCTGACCGTCGTACAAAGCCGAGACACCGGAGTGGAGAAGAGCTATTTGATATGGTGAAGGACCTACACGTGGTGTTTGGCAAGGGAGACGGAAGCCAGGCTGCTCCGACGGGCGAGGATGGTCGTGCCGCGATGTGGAAGAAGAAGTCTATCTTTTGGGAGCTACCTTATTGGCAACGTTTAGAGGTCCGTAACGCGATTGATGTGATGCATCTGATGAAGAATCTTTGCGTGAACTTGATAAGCTTCCTGGGTACTTATGGGAAGCCAAAAGATAAACTGGAAGCACGTCAGGAGCTGAAACAATTGAAGCAACGGACTGATCTATATCCAGAAAAGAGAGACAAAGGACGCCAGTACTTGCGTCCTGCCAGCTTCACTCTCAGCAAAGAAGAAAAGGCAAGCATGTTTGAATGCTTGAACAGTATCAAGGTTCCGTCTGGCTACTCCTCCAATATTAAGGGAATAATAAATATGATAGAGAAGAAGTTCACAAACCTGAAGTCTCACGACTGCCATGTGTTGATGACACAGCTGCTTCCCGTCATACTCAGGGGTGTGCTACCAGTTAACGTGCGGAAAGCCATTGTGAAGCTATGTGCATTCCTCAATGCAATTTCTCAGAAGGTGATCAATCCAGACCATTTAGATCAGCTACAGAACGACGTGGTGCAATGTCTTGTCAGCTTTGAGATGATATTTCCACCATCCTTCTTCAATATCATGACACATCTATTGGTTCACCTCGTCAAAGAGATTTGTATATTGGGCCCAGTATTTCTACACAACATGTTCCCATTTGAGAGGTTCTTCGCTGTCCTAAAGAAGTATGTCCGTAATCGTTCTCGTCCATAAGGATGCATTGCTAAGGGATACGAAACAGAAGAGGTCATTGAATTCTGTGTTGACTTTGTCGACGATCTTATGCCGATTGGTGTGCCCGAATCACATCACGAGGGGAGACTTGGTGGAAAGGGCACACTAGGGAGAAGATCGATGGTGATCAAGGACGTTGAGACATTTCGTAAAGCGCACCTCACAGTTTTGCAACAATCAACCTTAGTTGCTCCATACATCGAGGAGCACATGCAGATTCTCAGGGACGAAAACTCAACAAAGTCTGCGGCCTTCATTCAGCGTCTGCACAATAGTACTTTCGCCGATTGGTTGCGAAGACGTCTTATGGGTGTCGAGGGCATTGATGCGCAGCTAGCTTTTGTAGCTAGAGGTCCATCGAGCACGATCTTGACATTCCAAGGATACGACATCAATGGGTATACATTTTACACAAGAGCCCAGGACAAGAAAAGCACCAACCAAAACAGTGGTGTCCGGATCGACGCGACAGACACCAATGGCAATACAAACTCATACTATGGAATCATAGAGGAGATATGGGAACTAGAGTACGGACCTTTGAAGATCCCACTGTTCAAGTGCCAATGGGTGAAGCTGACTGGAGGAGGTGTTAAAGTTGAAGCGGACTATGGAATGACGTTAGTGGACCTAAACAAGATTGGCTTTCTAGACGAACCGTTCGTCCTGGCCAAAGCTGTCACACAAGTTTTTTATGTGAAGGACATGGCTAGCAGACCGAAGAAAGGGGCGGATAAGAAAGGTGGGGGTAAGCAATTGGACCCATCACAAGACGAGCCAAAGCGTCATATAGTTCTTCCTGGAAAGAGAAAAATCGTAGGAGTTGAGGACAAGACGGATGAAGATTATGATATGCTCGATGGCCAGCCTCCATTCTCAATGGCTAATGACCCAAGCATCCTGTTAGCGGCGGAGGAGACACCGTATCTACGGCGTGATCACAATCACGGAACATTTGTAAAGAGGAAGTTTATTAGTGTCCGAGTAAACGATGATGCCATGTAATTTAATTGCACTATGTTCCACCCAATTTGTAATGACTATATTTTCATTTATGTTCCACCTATGTTCTAAGATTTTCTATTGATTTATAAGATTGTTTTTATTAATTCTAGCATTTTATATTGATTTTCTAGTAATTTATAAGATTTTCTAGTAATTTATAAGATTTTCTAGTAATTTATAAGATTTTCTAGTAATTTATAAGATTTTCTAGTAATTTATAAGATTTTCTATTAATTCATATGATTTTCTATTAATTTATAAGATTTTCTAGCATTTTATATTGATTTTCTAGTAATTTATAAGATTTTCTAGTAATTTATAAGATTTTCTAGTAATTTATAAGATTTTCTAGTAATTTATAAGATTTTCTAGTAATTTATAAGATTTTCTAGTAATTTATAAGATTTTCTATTGATTTATAAGATTTTCTATTAATTTATAAGATTTTCTATTAATTTATAAGATTTTCTAGCATTTTAAATTGATTTTCTAGTAATTTATAAGATTTTCTAGTAATTTATAAGATTTTCTAGTAATTTATAAGATTTTCTATTAATTTATAAGATTTTCTAGCATTTTATATTGATTTTCTAGTAATTTATAAGATTTTCTTATTTAATATATATTTTTAATAGGTATTAATAACTGAATTAAAACAAGTATTAATAACTATATATTAAAAACTATATTTATAAGATTCCCAAATAGTAGCCACCGGTGCTAAAGGCCGGTTTGGAAACTGGCGCCAAACGAAAATTTGGGGCCTTTAACACCGGGTTGATCTTAAATCCGGTGCTAAAGGCCCCCAATTTTCGTTTGGCGCCAGTTACGGCCTTTAGCACCGGCTGTAGAAGACCCGGTGCTAAAGGGCCTTTAGCACCGGGTGGTGGGAAGACCCGGTGCTAAGGGGGGGGGGGGCCTTTAGCACCGGGTGCTGTATAGACCCGGTGCTAAAGGGCATTTAGCACCGGGTCGTGGCTGCACCCGGTGCTAAAGGCCCCCACCAATTTTCGTTTGGCGCCAGTTACGGCCTTTAGCACCGGGTGGTGGGAAGACCCGGTGCTAAAGGGGGGGCCTTTAGCACCGGGTGCTGTACAGACCCGGTGCTAAAGGGCCTTTAGCACCGGGTCGTGGTTGCACCCGGTGCTAAAGACGGGGGACCTATATAAGCCGGGGACTTGTCTCCCCTCCCTCACTTCACCCTCATCTCACAGATCGAAACCGCCGCCGCCGCCGCGCGCCCCCTCGTCTCTTCAGCCGCCGCCGCCCGTTGCCGCAGCCGCGCCTCCGTCGACTGTCGTCGCCCGCATCGTCCCCGGCCGCGCCGACGCCGCCGCCCATCGTCGTCCCCGCGCCCGGCCACGCCGCCGCCGCCGTCGCCCGTCGCCGCCGCCACGTTAGGCCATGTACATTTGCTTAGCGAACGTGTTCGGCCATGCGCATTTGGTTAGCGAACGCGTTCGCTAACCCATACATTGGAAATGCATTGTATTGAAATATTAGAAATATATATGCTTCATATGTATTGAAAATATTAGAAAATATTAGAAATTTATTTTATTGGAAATGCGTTGTATTGGAAATATTAGAAATATATATGCTTTATATGTATTGGAAATTTATTTTATTGAAATGCATTGTATTGAAATATTTACATTTAAATGTATATTGGAAATTTTATATCGGAAATTCTATGCTTCATTTAAATGTATATTGGAAATTCTGTGTATATTAGAAATATATGTGCTTCATTTAAATGTATATTGCAAATGTTATATGTTTGTATAATGTATACTATCGAAAATGTTTATTATCGGAAATTCTATCGCGTACCCGAACCCACCGCGCACCCGAGCCCCTTAGCGAATCCGTTTTTCGCGCACCGACCCCCTTAGCGAACCCGTTCGCGTCACGCACCCGAACCCTTAACAAACCACTTCGCGTCGCGTACCCGAACCCTTAGAGAATCAATTCACACCGCGCACCCGAACCCCTTGGCGAATCCGTTTTTCACGCACCGACCCCCTTAGCGAAAATGTTAGAAATATTAGGAATATGTATGCTTTGTATATATTTCTTATCAATTATTTTTAATTCTATAGATGGCGGACAACAACAACCCCGTCCCACCCATGGAAGAGGACAACAACCGCCCTGTCCCACCCATGCAAGAGGACAACGACACGTTCTTTGCGAATCAACTTTTTAATATTGTAACCCAACCAATGTCCATGGATGATGTGTTGGGGATCATTGGAAGGGACGACAATATCCAGGGCGACAATGTTGCAAGGGCCGAAAATGTTGAAGGGGCCGCCAATGTCCAGGGCGAACGTGTCCAGGGCAGCACTATTGAAGGGGCCGGTAACGAGCCCTCGTCTAGTCAGGTGTGTATATAGATAACATAAATTTGTACTATACATGTCAATTATGTATACCATCTCTATATCATCTCGTATATATGTAATTTATGTAGGCCGCCTCTGCTTCTACAAGTCGAGCTAAGAAATCAAAACGATCGACCACGAAGAAAATGAAGGATGTCAAGTTTCACATCACTCGAGTGGAGGATGACGGGGAGCCAGTTGAGCCCCCAAAAGTGGCCAAGAAATTTGTATCTCAGTGCGGGGTAATTGTACGGGACAATGTGCCCATTAGTATCAGAAAATGGAAGTCCACGGACCCCACTGAGGAGTACGTGCTCCCCGATACAGAGAAGGAGATGCTATGGAGGGAATTAAAGGCAATATTCGACTGGCCTAGCACTCATGAAGCAGAACTGAGGGATTGGACAATGAAGAAGATGGCAGTTCTGTTTTAGGACTTCAAGAAGAAGTTGTACTCGCATTTTCTCAAAACCGGAGAGGCCCCGGATCCTGAGAAGTATAAGAAGATCACTGATGACGAGTGGAAAGCATTCCTTGAGTACAAAACCTCCGAAGAGGGTGCAACGGCTAGCGCTAGAAACGCTGGAAACGCCGCAAATAAGAAGTACTCTCATAAGATGGGATCGGGAGGTTACAAGGCAAGCATCGCTAAATGGGAGAAGATGGAAGAAGATCTATATGCTAGAGGCATCACTCCAGCGACACATGACTGGCCCACAAGGACCAAGCATTGGTACTATGGTCATGGAGGCACCCTAAGCCCAATCGACGGCTCCTTAGTTTTTCCCGAGGACTTGCGAGAACTAGCTCAGCGTCTCCTCGATATCCTCAGGGCATCTGAGAGGGGAGAATTTGTTGCTGATAGAGATAGAGATGAGCTAACCTATGCCTTAGGGAACAAGGAGCATCCTGGACGGACGCGCGGCGTAGGCACAAGCATCTCATGGAAGAAAGGTTTCCAAGAGCACGCCGCCACCTATAGCAGCCGTTCGAGGAAGAAGGCCGAATATGAGCAGAGAGTGAGGGACCTAGAGCAAACGGTTGCCGCCCAGGGCTCAAAGCTCCAAGAAATGGAGTCAGAGATGGAGCGACGGATGAAGGTAGCATGGCTGCAGATACAACAAGCCACAGGCGGGACCGGTTCCACAGAGCATGCACCTCTCCAACAAGCCGCAGGCGGGACCGGTTCCACAAAGCATGCACCTCTCCAAGATGCGGCCCTTATTAGCCCTCCACAACAATATCAAAGCAGTCACGCTTCCACACAGGCCGCCGAACCGGTCCATTACCCCGTGGATGAAATAACTCAACGGACCGCGTGCGAGCTTGTCGTCAGGCAGAAGAACTTGGCTGTGGTGGTACGTATGCGACCTTAGTTCGTACTGTATACATTTCACCGTAAATACCATTCATTTACTAACTTTCTTTGTGACTACTAAATTATCAGGTCACATACGGTATGACCAAACAGGTGGAAGAAGGGCAAAAATGGCACTGCAATGACATTCCACATGGTTACGTACCTGTTGAGGTGGAGCAAGTCGTCACCAACTGGGAAGACTTGGAACTTGACATCCCCGGAGGTGACGGAGAAACAAAACTCGGTCAGTGTTCTCACTGCATCATTCTATGGAGCAAGGCAGACGTCGTCATACCCGGTACACCTGCGGCTACCAACAAGCCTCCGTCACCTCCACCGTCTCCAAGAGATCCACCGGATCATGACGATTCTCCAGGAGCTCCTGATGCAAGCCCGTCTCCTCCGCCGAAGAGGTCTCCGTCTCCTCCGCCGCGGAGGTCTCCGCCCCCTCCGCCGAAGAGGGGACGCCGCACTAAAGCCTCTGCCCCCACTCCACCAGGGAAGAAGGCGCGGAAAACCAGAGAGAAGCCCGCACCAGAGAAAAGAGCGGGTGAGAAGACTCTAGAGGAGCTCGAAGCCTCGGTCAAAGCAGACACAAAGAGGCAAATGGCCGAGTGGAGGAAAAAACCGGAGCCGGAGCCGAAGCTTGATCCCACTGTCGTTAAGTCATTCCTCGGTAATTTGAGCAAGGGTCAACAGAAGGAAGTAATAGCAACAGACTACGACCGCTCATTACTGAAATCTCGCCGGAAGCGGAAGGCTGCAGATAAGGAGGCGGGCCCATCCAAAAAGGTTCCTCAGCTTGGCGAGCAACCTCAGCGGCCCTTGGGTCCATTGCCATCTCTGGACGAGATTAACGTGCAACGAGTAATGGCCGAGACTGGACTATCCAGAGCGCAAGTCCTGGGGGAAGAAGAGGTGCCTGTAAACACAACGTTGAAGTGGCCGTTTAAGCTTGGCGAGCCTATGGTCCCTCCTGAAATGGAGAGCAAGCTACAGACGAAGATGCGCCGATTCCATGAGTGGTACTTGGAAGAATCAAGAAGGAATAAACGGCGCATGATCAAAGTAGGCGTGAAGGACCATGATTTCTACAATGGTGACGAGGATTGGGTCTGGCTGAGGTTTCAGGATATATATGAGCTGTACCACCGCGACGCCATGGACGTGGATTTGATCACCTGTTGGACACTGTAAGTACTTTGTTGTTGCTTATAATTCACAGTTTGAAAAAAATAATTCCAATCTATGCTGACGCGGGCTTTATTTATTTCTTAACATATGCAGAATGGAGATTCAAAAATGTCGGAGATCCTCAATATATGACGTTGGTTTCGTGGATCCTCGAAGGATAAGTGAAGAAATGATATTGATGAATCCTGAGGAAACATATGGAAACCTATACAAGTATATTAAGAAACAAAATTACTGCGACTCCATACTAATCACGTACAACATCGAGTGAGTACATACACAGGCTTCTTCTTATACTGTCTGTGTACTATTTCATTTCTGATTATAATGTATACATGTATATAGATTCCACTGGTTCCTAATAATATTGTGTCCTGACCGGGGTGTCGTGAACGTCTTTGATTCATTGCACACTCCAATAGAAAAACTACAGAACATCATGGACATGATGACAAGGTGATGTATATTTTCCCCTACTTAATTCATCCCTTACACTCGCAATGACTTAACTCAATTTTTTTGTTCGCAGGGCCTGGAATCAATTTCGTCAAGAACACCCGGGTATTCAACATGAAACACTAAAATGGAACATTGGCTTTCCGGTAAGCAAGTAATTTGTACATGTAGGCCTCGGCTAATATATTATATGAATTTTACTTAATTTCTTTTGGTCGACAGTGTGCCAAACAGGGGAAGGGAAATAATTTATGTGCATACTATGTTTGCGATTACATGTGGAATTGAGGACATAAAAAGCTTACACAACACGATATTATGGTACGTAATAATAAACACATTTCCATTATTATTAAGTGCACAATTATTGTCTCCAACTCGGCGGATTAAATATCTTTCAATTATTTGGAAATTATAGATGTTGAGCCTGAATGAAGAGTCTCTAGAGCGAGAAAGAATTGACGCAATTGCAGAACAGCTCGTCGGATGGATCTGGGACGAGGTCGTCAATCCCCGAGGAGAATGCCACATGCCAGTACTGGAGGACGTGCCGGACAGTTCAACAAGTCGTCATTCTTAATTAAGTAGAAAATACAGTTTAAATATATATAACTCGAGTTGACATGCATGAATATCTACTTTTGTAATATATATGTCTTCTATTTTGATGAAATGTCAGCTAATATGAATATAGAGTCGGCTGAATACGCATTAGAATACACGTATTAGAATATATACGTATATACACGTGCATGCATGGCTACTGAAAAAAGCAAAAAAAAATCCGGGGCCTTTAGCACCGGTTGCAGACAGCAACCGGTGCTAAAGGCAGGCCCTTTAGCACCGGGTTGTGTCTGGAACCGGTGCTAAAGGCCCTGCTAAAGGCGCTGCGGGGCAGGCCCTTTAGCACCGGGTTGTGTCTGGAACCGGTGTTAAAGGGACCCTTTAGCACCGGTTATTCAACCCGGTGCTAAAGGGGTACCCCTTTAGCCTCGGTTTAGTTGCACCGGGTGGGAAACCCGGTGCTAAAGGGCTTTCCCACCCGGTGCAGATATCAACTATTCTGGTAGTGTGATATTGTTTTAGTATATATGTGTCATCAATAAACGTGCGTACCGTACGTGCGTTCATGCTAATTAATATAATAATAGATGACTTGTATTTTGGTACAAATTTTGAATCTTTAGGCTTGTATCACATGATGGAGGCGGTAAGGTCTTGTTTAATTACTACTCGGTAGACGACACAATAGTAGCTAGTGCCCAGGACAGTATTTTGCCGGTGTGCAACCAATCGTCAGTATTTGTTCTTTCGCTGGGCCCACCTACCACCCTCATGTTTCTCCTTCAGACCTCCTCGATCGCTCGCAGAGGAGAAGCTAGCTCCTGCCCCGGCATGGTGAGGTGCACGACCGCGTATACGTAATACGTACCTCATCCTGATCTTTACACATGACATGCATGGGATGCAAGGCGGTCTGATCTGAGCTTTTTCCTGCCCCCAGCATTGGCGTCAGCTCGCTCGCCGCTCCGACCCGAGCTTAATTACCAGCCCGAGCGCCGCGCGGACGCAGCGAGAACCAGCGAACTTTTTCATCTAGGCCAATCTCCGACCTCGCACGCCTCGATCGAGCGCCCGCCGCAACCTGAGCGCGCTCGCTGCGGCCCGAGATCCTCCATCCTCTTTACTCCTCCAGGCCATTTCGATCGGTGGCGTGGTGGGCGTATGAGCCATTAGTGAAACTGAACCGCGCGCGGCTGCGGGCTGCCCATCCTCCGATCCTCACCTCACCTCGGCAATAAATCTCCACATGGCGACGGGGGCGAGCATTTCAGAATTCAGGTGGTACCGGCCGGGCACTCGCCTCGCCCGCCCGCCAGCGCCCAGCGCCCCTGCACACTGCGGCCGGCCTGCAGCTTCAGCCAGAGCCCAGCCGCCTGCACCACCCCCCGGCCTCCTAATTCAATTCGCCTACGCACACGGCGCAGCTCCCAGACATTTTGTACGCGCGCGGGGCATTGAATTTGTCGGCCGGGCGCGCACGGTCCAGTCCCCTCCCCTCGCTCGCCAGCGCGCTCGCGCTCGCGCATCACCGGCCGGCCGCGTCGTGCGCGCATGATGGTTTGTCACAAACTCGATCGCAACCGCGCGCCCCCCGCCCGCCCGTGGCCCGGGGCATGCTTTTGCCTTTCATTGTCGAGTTACCGTGGTCCACGCACGCCACATACAACTACAAGGTAGCTAGAGTAAGTGTGAGTCTTGGCCGTTCTGGTTGATTATGGCCGCCAAGATCAGAGTGCGTGGAGGCGGCATACTAGCTCTCAATTAATACTGTGGAACTGCTTACAACAGTCGACAATTTCTGGTTGTGTTTCCATATATATGACTTTAGTCAAATTTACTGTTGGATTGCTCGGAGATTCATGGTCCGCCCACAAATGCGCAGCCTTTTCCAGCAACTTTGGCGGGCTATGACGTGTTTTAGTTTCCGCATTTCACTTAGACCCTATTTGAATCCATCCAACTAGCTAATTTATTAGCTGATTAGCTGAAATTAACTTGGTTAAATGAGCTAATTGAATAGTTGCTATTTAGCTAACGTGAGCTGAGAATTAGCTTGCCATATTTGGATCCACTATAGCTAAAATTAGCTAACTAGCAATTAGCTGGTGGATCCAAACATACTCTTAGTTGGAGGAGATATTTAAAGGTAAAATAGGTGAAGTTGTACGCAGACTGTAACGATAGAGAAAAGGTTGAATTATATATTGGCTTGAATTTCGTGCTTCCACGAACAATGTTACTGGTTTTTTCAAGGAGATTGTGGTGGTCAGGGTGCGGTACAAGGGGCCGGGTTCAGATGGACGGCTGAACTTTATTGTGGGAGAAAAGAGCGAGCATGGCCACGAGATCAATGTTGTATGGGGAAGAAGACGGCACGATCCAACTAAATCCGTCCGCGTCACAGCAAGGAGGGATTGCCACACCCCAGACCGTGTAGTCCACTGCAAATGATGAGGGACTAAAAGTGGCGTAAACAGATGTACCTATATGTACTCCGTACAAGAGCAGTTATTGTATTATTATGGACTAGCAAATATGCCCGTGCGTTGCAACGGGAGGAAAAAGACTCAGCACCCAGCTGTTGTTGCTCACACATCCGACTTATTGCAATAACTATCTACAATCTCTTGTCAAGTGTGGAGACCGAAGGATTTTCGCACAGCATAATTTTAATCTATTGAAAGAAACCTTAAATCATTGCATATTTTTTTCGATTCTTTGAATTAGTTTTAGTGCTATTTAATTTGATTCATTTGTACCGAGTTTTGCTAGTCAAATTTATTTTACGGTTAAATTGTTGGGGGCCAAAATATGAAGCCTATCCAAAAGCCTATTTCTTAAAATTAACCCTAATCTACCATCTTGCTTTTTTCTGTCTCTAATCTTCTCTTCTTTCTATCATTTTTCTCTCCACCAAGAAAGGCAGTAGCAGGAGAGGTCGTCTCCTTTCTAATGCCCATTGCTTTGCTGCTATCTTTTTCTTTAAAAAAATCGAATACACCAACACGTACAGCTCCCCAATCCGAGCAGCCCCAGCTCTAATTTCCCGTCACGCCAAATTCTAATACAAGAAGCATGGCCGAGTTTGCTCATCTCTCGTCCCTATGCTGCTCTCTCCACCAAGTAATAAGCAGTACCAGTAGCGGCCCGGGCGTCTCCTCCCCTTCCTCACGCACCAGATTTAATAGCACATCTCTTTCTGTTGGCCGCTACTGGAGGCGCAGCACGTCCACGCGAGGGCCCTCAAAACTACTGACACAACCTCAGGCTGGGAATTACCTAGAGTTATCGCTAGCCCGGATCGACTCCAAGAAAGCTTATCGGATATATCGGAGGGCTGTGCTGGGCCTCCCCATCGGCATCTTCAGTGCCAGGTCTTTCCGGATTGGCTTAATGGGATTAATAATAAACTTAAGTATAAAATCCTGGTTGGAGCGTCCGCTTTGTGCTGGGCAATGTGGTTATGTAAAAATGATATGGTTTTTAATAATGCTCGAGCTGTTACTCCTATGCAGGTTATCTTCCGCGGGACTCACTTGATCCGTTTTTGGACATTGCTGCAGAAGGAGGACGAGCGACTACACATTATTCGTGGGTGCCGTGCGCTTGAGACCACAGCGATGGAGATCTTTGCCCACAATGGATGGTCTTTTATGAATAGAATTGCTTTCAGTTAGTTCGAGTTGTTTACTGAAACAAGCTGTTTTATTTCTCGAGTCATTTTGTGTTTTCTTCTGTAATAAGGAACGGCTATATGCATAGATTTATGCAGAGGCTGGAATATTGAAATATATTCCCTTTTCTAAAAAATCTTCAGTGCCAGGTAAGGCTTGGCGGCCTATGATACGATCTGGGGCGTGTACCTATGCGCAGAGGCCCGCAAGCTGCTCCCCTGTGGCCGTGCTCTTCTTCCCTGGCTGCACCATGTTGAGGACCGATGCGCCTCGACCAAAACAGGCAAACTTGGAAGGGAAAAGGAGCAGCAACATCCAACAGGCGGCATGCATGCAGGAGCAAGGGAGCGGGTGGAGGAAGCATGACTTCTCGAGTTTAATTATATTGTTTCTGCTATCTGTGGAGTCCTGGCCGGTCATGGCATTGGTGCATTAGCAGACGAGTCCAGGTTGACCACGTGGAATAGATTCCTAATCCTATCGCTGGAGGCTGAACCGGACTCGCTTAAGGCAACGCGATACATACAGAAGAAAACGAGCGGACTTTTTATATTGGAGAGGAGAATAAATATATATGATTGATTTCTATAAATATTAAGGGGTTTTATGCAAATTTATGACGTACCGCAGAATCAATCGTTTTCTAGGTACTGCGGAAGCAATCCTTGCTTTATAATTATAGGTAGAGATAGAGATTAGACTACCCGGCCAAGTGTCAAGAGAAACTTAGACCAGCGTGCACGGATACCGGTACCCATCGACGACGGGACGGGGGTGAGCTCCTTTTGGTGTCGCGTCAGCCGTTATCCATCGAGAGGACCGGCGGTTGATCGTCTCACCGATCGGCATCATGCGCCAGGGGAGAATTAAAGAGCGTGGAATTGTACCAGCGCCTACGTAGCCAACGTGTAGGGCGGACCGGCGGCACGCGCCCATGGTGGCCCGGCCTGCACAGTGGGTCGGATCGCCGTGGTCCTCAGCTCACTCTCTCCTCCTCCTCTTACTGTACTGTGCATGGTCGGATCGCCGTAGCCAATGATGCATCCACCCACCCGGATCGGAGGCGTTTTTTCTCAGCGCAGCTAGCGTACGTACGTGCAGCTGCAGTTGGGCGGTTGCTCGATGGAATTCACCGGCCGGCAGCCGGCCCGCCGGACCGCGCGCGCCCGCGGCCCCGGCCCCGGCCGGCGTACGTCGCCGCAGGGAAAAGGGACGGAGCCACAGGCCCGGGCAATAAATCGCCGCGAGGGGTAGGGTGAGATCGATCGCGTCCACCGCCCTGCGATCACCACCGAACTCCGTCGACCCCGCGTCGTCGTCGTCCCCGCGACATATTAATCCCGCCGCCCGGCCGGCCTCCGATCTCCGACGACGTGAGCGAGCCGAGATTCACGGGGCATGCCCTGACCGGCTGCCCGGCGGTGGTTCTGAGTTCATTCTGACGACGGTTGTGCGCGCGCTCGATCATGTACGTATTCGTATTGGTGGCTTTGGTGCATTGATGGTGGCTTTGGTGCATTGATGCGTGCGTGGACACGGACGTGTGTTAGGCGCGCGCGCTGCGGGCAACCAACGACGACGCCTCGGAGGGGTCCAGCGGCACGAAGCGGCGGCATGGGTTAAGGGCGTGTTCGGTAGTTCGAAGACACGTTTTATCGCCACAGTTCCGCCCTTGCATATATGTGCAGATGCAGTAGCATTTGCATTTGCATTCGTCGCTGGTTTTTAGTTTGAATATGTTGGGTGGTGCAAGGATTCACCCCCATATATCTAGAACGAAATGGGTCGTCCCAGCATGAACTTTGGGATAATTCGTTTATAATTGTTAATCTATATAGATCGCGTAACCATAGGAAGAGAATTCTTGTTCCCAGTAATGGTGATATAGATCACCCTAGTCCTAGCTTGAACCAATCACCCCTGAAGACAACTGCCTAACTAGTAGAAGCTTTTGTATGTAGTTATAATTCTCGGTGTCGATTTAACTAAAATCACTTGGATAGATAATGGCTAGCTTACAAATCAAAAAAAATCAAAAGTATAATTTTACTCCTATAAGAAAACATATTTGTACTAAAAAAACATAATTGTGCAGGAGTGTTCCAAAAAGGGCGATATGGTTGTGAAGTCTATTTTCCGAAACCACATATATAGACCCTCCCTAAGGTCGTTAGACTACAAATGATCAAGGAATCTTGGGATTAATTAATTGGGCCGTCCATATTCTATCACTATCATATTCAAGAGATTGTCCGTATACACATAACTCTACGTAGTATTTTCCCTAGAGACAAGCATTAGATCGTGATCCCAGAAGAGCACGTTCTCAGCCGAGGTCTCCAGCCTCCTTTCGAGCCCTTCCTTTTGGCATTGGTCAAGGACAAGGCGCTACTTGCGCTCTTTCTCAGTGTAGGGTCAATTTTTTACACAGTGGTGGGGCGCTATGAAGAATTAATTGAGGATCTTGAAATCTTGCGCTATGTGGTATTAATCCCTAACCGCTGTTGACTAAGAATGCACATCAAAGACCAACATGAGTGCACGGTCCATGATAGTATTTGTCTTTTTCATGTCTCTACTACCCATCAGCCCATGCTCTAGCTTGTGGGTCCTTTAATTGATAAGTAAGTGTGAGTACAACTAACTAACCAACTAGTAGCTTTGATCTTTAATTAATACCTATAAAATTTCACATAGATTATTGAGAATACAAATTGGTGCTACTACATTCATCAAGAAAGAACCTTAATTATTACATGACGCATAAATTATTTATATTTCATATAGATTTTTTTCAAAAATTACTAGTGTAAGTATTACACTGGGAATTGCATTGGTGTCCTAGCTAGTAGACGTATATTTATTTATGATAGTGAAAGTAGAAGTCACTACTTCATACCCTAGAAACTTATTAGTCGTCCGTAAGAAAATTTATACGAGTAACCGTTCGTCCGTTCCAAACATTAGTTGTTCTGAATCGATGTTTGGTCTTCAGCAAGAGATCGAAATGATCAGCCACACTGTTGGGCTACACCATTGTTGTTACAATGGGCCACTACCCACCACTAGCTAGGGTTCTTATCAATAAATATAGATTTGAAATATTTAGCTTTACAGTATTCAATTCCTTGCCTCTCTAGTTGGATCCATAATCACATATTTTCCACGATGGAAGTAAATGCACTCATAGGACTGGTCAATCACAAACGGTCCCGATGGCCATCGCTAGCTGAAGAGTAGTACATCATCGAGCAACCATCTCTTCTTGGTGCTATGTCGTCTATGAAGGCCCATCGATCACGTTCTATCTCAATCTCTCATATAGTCGTGCGTACTGCTGGTGATCATCGGTGCTTAGGCTATTTCGTCAACCTAGCTAGATGTAGCCAAGTAACCGCCATAAAGCCATAGGATTTCTCTCTGTGTTCCCAGGTGGTTCGTGAGCGCACGATTTCATGACCCTGCTAGCTATAGGGACCTGTCTATAGTATTTCACTTCTTGATCATTTTTTGTAATTTGGAAAATGAGAACTCCCAATTCAACCGTGCCGTGCCCCAGTATATATGTAATTCAGCCCAAGTTAATCTCTGAAACCTAGCTAACATGTCTGCGAAACTCTTGTGAGTTTTTCTTTTTTGAACGAACTCTTGTGAGTTTTTCATGCATGGTTCCAGTTCTGCTCGATCAGGACCTCTAGCCCCCCATATCCGACGAGGGGCGCAGCACAGCAGTGCTATAAATGCTCTCATCGGCTACGGCTAGCCATGAAAACAGATCGCAAGTGTCAAATTTTAACTCTGCCACGTTGGTGCATGCGCACGATTGACAGTGCTATCCTGTTGCCTGGGCATCAACAGTGCCATCGTTCCCCCCGTGGAACGGACAGCTAGGGTTCGTGCCTGGAACGCGCACACACATGTATATAGTATATATATTATATAGTATACACTGCGTGTTTCTGTGCGTGGCACATCGATTTTGCACGGCACCGATATGATCCAGGGAAGAAGGCCGTGTGGCTTTCCGCTTTCCTGCGGCCTGTGCGTGTCTCGCCCGGTGCCATCTCGAGTCACTTCGGGATTCAATGCCGCAATGATGGGGGAGGCGGACTTCGTGGCGCGCGTAGCTGAGGGAGAGATCCAGTACGGCAAAAGCTAGCCTCGCTTCATCGTACAAATGTTTTTGACGAGACGAAAAAAATGAAACGGAGGGAATATTTTCCGGGTGTGTGCTAGCTTCTGATCGTCAGAACGAAAGAATTTCTCGGATCGTGAGAGATCATCAGCAAGATCGAAGCAGAGCCCCGACACGGCCGGCGAGGAGCTAGCGCGCGCACGTACGGCGAGTCACACGGGCCGGGGGTGGTTTTGGATGTTGCTAGCTGCAGCCTGTGCACTGCAACTGCAAATTACACGGGCGGCCATGCATGCCGCGCCGTGCCCACATGAGTGCACGTACGGCACGTCTCCATGACCTGCAGATGCATGTTGCAATGTCATGGCATGGTGGCACCTTCAGACTTCAGTGGCCCTGTTTGCATGTTGCAGCTAATTTTTAGTTGGGTGAAAACGATGGTCGGTGACAGTATTATATATCTATATGGAAATGATCGCCAATCGATCAGAAATTTTATCCATTTCACAATTTAACTATTTTTTTTCTCAAAAGACGCAGGAGAGCCGCGCTTCATTATCTATACTATAAAGAGAATTAGATTTGAAAACACTTCTCACCAAGATTAGGACCACCACCCACCTCACGGAGGACCCACCTGTCATGAAAAAAGGACTACGAAAAGGAGGGGGAGACCCATTTTGTCGACGTTGTACAGTGATTTCCCCCTCGAAACCCAAAACTTTTTTCACCCAAAAAAGGGTCCACCTAAATATACCCACATTTGTACACACGTCTATACAAAATTATCCCGTATTGCTAATAGACAATAAATTAGAGAGTTTTTCTTCATATAAATAAATGCCAACTATCATGAGTTTTGAGAATACCTAAAGCTCTCTATACATGAGAGAGCGAATATAAAGTATTTTTAAAAGCGCTTTGCACTAAAGTGAAGTGATATTGTTTTAGTACATATATGTCATTAATAAATGTGCGTGCCGCACGTCCGTTCTTGCTAGTATTAAAAAAATGGCAATTTAACTATTTATTAGTGACGATTATAATATAATAATAACAAAACAAATTAAACTATTTTTTGTCTGGTAATATTGGGGAACGATATTATTTTCAGTTATAGTTTTTATCCCTAGCCAGCTTCCGTTCCTCTCTCTTGCCGGCCGTAAGTTTGTGTGCATGCGCGTGCCCTCACCGCTGTAGGGAAGCAGTGTGTTTTACACTTTTACTACTTCATCGCATCTCATATTCTCATCTAGCTAGATCGACGACTGATCAAGTGAACGTGCCGGCCGGCAGCAAAGGCCCAGCAGGCTGGGACGGTCGTACGGGCACAAGGAGGGTGGGGGGGATCGATGCATGCATGACAATGCAAGCAGAAGTTCTCTCTCTTGTAGTGCTTGGGATCGAGCGAGTAAAGGCCGGCCACACAGCAGCCGGAATGAATAAGCGATGAACGACACCATATGCATGTTTGTGTGCATGGGTGCATATATCATTGCATTGCATGCATATGGCAGCGGCGGCATGGTGCCGTCCCATCACAGTCCCCCCTTTTCGATCCTCTCGCTCGTCTTGGCGGCCGGGGCCGGGCCGGCGGGCCCCCGTACCTTTATTTTTGTTGTGTTTCTCCTATTGGGCATGTACCCTCTGTCCTCTTTCGGCCACGGATCCCTCTGTCTCCTCTTGTCGCTCGAGTGCTGGCTGCTCCTTTTCCAAAAGTGTGTCTGCTTAACATTCTAATTCGATCTGCTCATGTGGGGAGCTTATGGCCGGATATGATGAGGCCAGGGGTCAGGCTGATCACCTGACAGCGCTGACATGCATGCTGTGCAAGATCACACACGCCAGAAGATCAGATGAGGTAGCAGTGGGCTCGATCGTGCTAGCTTCCTGTGATCAAACACATGCTCTGTGTAAGATCACACACGCCGCCAGAAGATCAGCTGACATGCATGCTTCTTGACCAACGGCATATATGTAAACGCACGTCCAACGCTGACATATGGCATCATGCCAGGCCTATAGCTTCTTGACAGTAGCACCAAGTAATAAGACACACTGGAAAGTAGAGACCAGATCACGCACGATCAATCAAACCAGTGACGTACGCAGCTCATCGATCCGTCCCTGAATCAAGAACCCTTTTCCAGCGTCGCGCGATGCAATGATAGCCTCGCTGAAAGTGCAGTCTCGGGCCGATGGCGCCATGTGCCATCGCACCTCGAACACCACCTGAACATGAACAATCGTACTCCCGTGCCATCGCCATCCAAGGGGCCGGGCCGGGCCTGGCACGTACGTACGTACCGGGCGCCTATTGCCCTGCCGGCCGGCAAGACGCAATCACGATTCACGATAATGCTCTACTGTTTGCATTGCATCTCAGGCCATGGACTCATCAGCCGGAAGGGAAGGCCGTGTGCTCCGTGCATTGTGCATATCCGCATATGGTGACTGCTACCTGCAGTGGAAGCTGCCGACCATGGATGTCTTGGCTTATCGAGCATGGATGGAACTGTCACGGCGCCACCGTGGCACCGGCGGTCAAAGAAGTTGTGTGGGTGCCTCACACGGCCCGCGCGCGCGAGCAAGCGACGAGGAGGATCGCGCAAAGCCCAAGTAGACCGAAGTTGGGCCGTGGGAAACCCACAATACCCCGCGTGATAATCTCGGTTCTCAGAGTTTACAGATAAGCACGAGTAGTGACTGTACAAAAGAAACCGAACAGCATGCTAAACTGATGGTCTTGGAACGGAACAAAAAGGCACACGTGAATCAATTTAGGACTGGAGAACGATAGGAAGCGCTATGATCTGCAGAGACGAGAATATCGTGAGCGAAAAGCGAAAACTGATAATCAGTGAATCGAAAACAGAATGCCAAGTGAATCTTTCAGTTCAGCATTGTGGTGTACTGGTATATTAGTATGTAAACTGTGCCCCTGCCACGAACTTACCCTCCCTCCATCTCAGTTGGATTCCATACATTCTGTAATTCCGTAGTACACCTAGCATGATTTAATCCATTTCAGGTTGGTTAGAAAAAAAATGTCTGAACTAAAAGCACTGCTACTGACAAGACTCCTTGCTTTCCGCACATCCAAGTGAATGGAACATAGCTCACTTTTCCAATGCAAACATAACAATAGAAAGCTCGCTTTCCACAAGTATCATCACATAAACAATCACTAGCACTAATATTATGCATCAACAAAACTGAGATCCACATCCTATCACGTATATCCTCAATTGGTGCTACCCAAGACTAACACATATATCGATAACGGGAACGAGCACATACATCCTAAAAATATGTACAGCGTCAGGAGGGACGAGACTATTAAGGAACCAATTTTTATCAATGTCATTAACTTATTACAGCGCGTCTACCCTCACAACTGACCTCACACCTTTGGATAAAAATGGCAGGTGAATTTTAAATTTAGCAATTACAATATAGATGTTACTCTAGATACAATTGGACCAGCCTTGTCTTTACTGTTGTTGAATTGCCATCAACAGAGAACCAATCAATTACAAAGTTGAACTGCAAACTATGAACCACCCCAATCAAGTGAACATGATCAGCATCAAGCTGCAACGTTGTATCCTGCCTAACTTAGCTACAATACTATTAAAACCAGGAAAGTGGAATCAGTAAAGAAAAACCATGTTACTGCCAGGTTAACAAATTACCTGCAAATTCTTACTGCCAGGTTACTGCCAGTTACTTAGCTACAAATTACCTGCATAATTCTTACTGCCAGGTTAACATTAAAAACTCCACAAGATAATGCTGATAATGAAAGCACACAATCCTTTTGTGCTGCATCAGATTTTAAAAAATAACTTCTTGGGATTCTTCTCAACAGCAACATCCACAACATTGACCATTCCTGTTATGATAACTCTAGCCATAACATTGAATATAATTTACATCTGATTTGGCTGTGGCAAAACTTTCACAACAATGATATACTCGGATGTCAAGATCACTCATCATCATCACCAGTTTTCTGCTTCTTCCATTTGTAAGCAGCTTCTAGGATCTTCAGATTTGGAGCTGCAGCAACTTCGTCGGGGAAAATGTAATCTATATACTCCTCATACCTAATAGGATTAAGCAAACATTATGTCAGTGCTTATGTTTCCATAGCTGAAGAAAACAAAAGGAAAAAAGTCCACAACAGATTTGCACTGGCTACTTTCCTGATTTAAATGAATATACTGATTAATGTATAGCATCGCTACACACGCAGATGCAAACCTTTTGAATCAAAAATGCAAAAAGAAACAAGTAAAGAGCATACGCTATAGTGGAGCCATCTTCTGTAGGGATTGGTCTCTTCCGCTTCACTTTTCTAGGAGCCTTCTTCTGCACTAAGCTAATATCACCAAGATCACCAAAGCTAACCTCCTTATTAAGCCATTCTTCAAGAAGCATAGCTCTTTCCTCCTTCAACTCTGGGGCACTGGTTCTAAAGTAGTCAAATGCCCTTTCGAAGACAGCTGATCATCAAAACACAATGGTTGTTATATGTATTCTGCAATGAGTCACTAAATGTAAAAACAAATATGGATGCAAAACATAAGCTAAGTTACCTCTACATTTTTGAACCCGCTCCATCTGCTGCTCCTGATAACCAATTTCATTCTTTTTCTCCTCAATTTCATTTTCGTCACCAACCAAGCCAGCTGAGGCCTCAAACTCAGCAAAACTGATCCATACCTTCAAATGCTTTGTTCTAACAAGCAGTCTTTCATACAATTCCCTTGCCCTCGCAATTTCACTTTCATCAATTTCAAACTGCAGGTACTCCTGTAAGTTGAAAAGCAGGATACAAGTTGGTAAGCATCCATATATCAAACAAATTCTTGACATGTTTAGAAGTACCAATGGAATGTCAGTGATAAGAATCACTGCTGCATCAAGCAGATTTCTAGATTTGCATAACTTGTAACCATCTACCTAATAAAAATCATGTAGTTTCAAAATGCATTATCAGGACAGATTTTAAACTATAGGTACTATATTCTGTTTCCCTCTTATAAACCGAGGCAGAAAAGAATTTCAAACTGCAAGACAAAGTTGGTAAGCATCAGTATCAAACAAAAAAGGTCTTAACAAGTTTAGAAGTACCAATGGAATGTCAATAAAAAATTTCATGCTGCATAAAGTAGATTGCTAAATTTGCATAACCCGTAAACATCTACCAAACAAAAATCAAGTAGTTTCAAAATGCATTATCAGGACAGATATATTGGTACCATATTTTGTTTCCTTCTTATAGAGCAAGACAGACACGCCAATAGAAAACAACAGCATAAGTGTTTTCAGTAACTTGCACTACAAGCTAACAGCATAGGTGTTTTCAGTAACTTGCACTACAAACTGACTTAGCCATTCACAATGATATAATGAATGCCGAATAGTGCAACAAAACAGAGCAAAATTGCACCCAAACTGACCAAATCAACTACACCTTCCTGAGTAAGTATGCATACGATTATTACAACGTTTCATAATCAATAAAACTCATGCAAAGACTGATATGGCAGAAACTCAAAGTTCTTTCAGAAACTGTTCTCATAGCATAGGCTATATGCAGAAGCACTGATACGAATATTCTACAAATCACATGTCATGATGTCTAGTAACAGATACTCCCTCCGGTTTGGTAAAACAAGTTGTTTAGGACAGCGACACGGTCACCAAAGCACAACTTTGACTTCTCTTTTCTATAAAAATATTTTTTGAAAAGTTATATATGTATACTTTTATGAAAGTAATTTTCAAGACCAATCTATTTATATAATTTTTACATTTTCAAACTCAACGACTTAAATGTTAGTCATGATTTATATTTCCAATGTTTGACTCAAACCTTGTCCAAAACGACTTGTTTTACCAAACCGGAGGGAGTATAATATAAAAAGGCCTATCTAAGTAGATGGAAATTTTATGGCAAAAATTAAGCCTATAGAAAAGCAACATAAACATGATTCAGATCAGGGAACAAAAAATATAAAACATAAGAACTGTAGTGTGCCTATTTTTAGCTGGAGACCAAACTAATTCCAGATGTTACAGCCCAATGTGCAGACCTCCAAGACCCAATAAAGATCAAAGTATCTGATAAGCACATTGTGAGGTTAACAATCATTTGGCACGACATATGAACAAACTTGTCAATTAATACCTTAAAAAGGTTTTCATGATTGAAGATTGTCAGGTTCAATTATAGAAATTTGGAAAACTACAAAATTGATGTTTTAGATGTGTCAAATTTGGGCTACAACCCTGCAATGATTCTGAGCATTGTGATTACTCATCTTCTTATGGGAAGGGCATACAGGAAAATGGGCTAAAATACAGAATACACTAAAAAAACAAGTGCACGATAAAAAAGATATTCTCCAGGGCCGAACAGTGCCACAAACCTTCAGCAGAAAAAGAATATGTAACATTGCAAACAACTTAGCAAATCATGGATACTTACAAAGTTCACTACAAGATGGACCCTGATTGTTTTAGGAACTAGAAAAAGCTAATAGCTTATTAGAACATGATTTGTACTCAATCAGATGGTTTTGGAACAAAAATAAAGCATATGCATTTACTATACACCATGCAAACCATAAAATGTGCATAAGCTAACAGAACAACAGCATGAGCACATACCTTCCACAGAACCTCTGGCGTATCAAGGGCTGGCTGTGCAATAGCGAGTTCGTATATTGATCGTGCACGATCAGTCTCACTAAGGTTTTTCTCCAATTCAGCATACTTCCTCCAGGCATAACAGTTTGCTGGGGACCATTCAATGTACTTCTGATAAAGTGTCCTACAGCGGTCAAAATTCCCCAGATAGAGCTCGATTTCGATATATTTCTTAAATATCTTACCCTTTGGGGCCACTCCAATTGCATTTCCAAGAATTTGTCGTGCAGCCTTAAGATTTCTCTGCCTGATCTCAAACTGGGCCGCCATGAGCCACATCTTTGCGAATGTGAACTTTTTGTGTGGAATCAACTTCAGGCATTCCTTGTAAACCTCCCTGGTCCGTTCCATGTCTTGTGCATCAAGCTCTTCATAAAGTGCATAGTTAATCCAGAGGTATATGTATCTCTGCCAGTATCGCTTCTCCTCTGCAGGGGGCACATTGGCAATGGCCCTCTCATAAACCTCCCTGATCCTGTCCTTATTCCCAACACTCTCCTCCAGCCGGATGTAATCAAACCATGAGTCATAGTTTAGTGGGTTCTTCCTCACCTCATCCTCATACTGAAATCTCCTCTTGCCCACAATGGCATCCTCAATACCCTCACGGTCACCAAATTGCTTCTCAAATGCCAAGAACTTCCGGTACAGTTCCTCGGCCCGACCCTTGGGCACCCTGTCCAGTGCATACTTGTATATTGCACGCGCCCGCTCAACCTCCCGGCACCTCTCCTCAAACTCTGCAAATGCCACAAACAACACCTCTGCATCCTCATCATCTGCAAGCAGGTCCGCTGCACGCTCATACACCCGTCGTGCCCGCTCTACTTCACCACGCTTCATCTCAAACTTAGCATAGCGGATGAAGGTGTCCGGTCGTGGGTGCTCAGCCACAAACCGCTCATAGATAGCCCTCGCACGCTCGACCTCACCATACCGCAGCTCAAACTTGATGTAAGAGTTCCAGCCGGCTGTGTCAGGTCGCCACGCCATCCAACGCTCAAACACCTGACGCGCATTGGCAACTGCGCCAAGCAGCTCCTCCATGTGGATATACTTGTACCATAGCTGGTCCACCCGCGGGAGGAGCGACACCGCGCGGTCCCAGACGTTCCTGGCGTGGTTGACGAACCGGTTCCGCATCTCGAACTCGGCATACTTGAGCCAGAGTGTGTGGTCGCGGTGGGCGACGTCGAGCGCGCGCTCGTAGACGGACCGCGCGCGCGCGAAGTCGCGCTGCTGCTCCTCCCACCGCGCGTACTTGACCCACGCCGAGACGCTCCACCGCACGCGGCGGATGACGTCCTCGAACTCCTTCCGCTTGCGGAGGCGGTACTCCGAGAGCTCGTGGGTGTCAGTGATCTTCTGCTTGGGCGGGCGTATCTCGGGCTCCTGCCGCTCCCGGGCCTCGCGGAGGATCTGCTCCGCCGTGATCTGGATCGGCGCCGGGGTCTTGTTCTTGACCCGCGTGGCGCGGGGCAGCTTGACCTCGGTGTCGCGCTTGGTGAGGAAGCCGAGGCTGGGGTCGGACGCGGACGGCGCCTTCGCGGGGTCCCGGCCGCCGGCGCCGCCGCCCCGTGTAGTGAGCGCCATGGCCGGCGTTAGGGTTAGGGTTTTTGGCGGAGGAGATGAGATGGGGAAAAGCAACGGGATTGGGACTGGAATTGGGAGGGAGAAGAGGGTTGTGCCCTCTGACCCGCGGGGCTGCGGGCGCTCTGGGGTGGTCGGAAGAGACGGGGGGCCTTTTGTGTCTCCTGATTGTTTGGGCCTTGGGCCTCCGTCGGGCTGCTGGAAAGTGTCTCTGCTGCCTGCTGAATTTTTTATTTTTTATTTTTACTGGTAAATATGTCCGCGCGACAACCTTCGTTATGAGGTTATTTTAGATTGAAAATATGTCCCCGGACCTTTTACGGTGTTTATGGGCATTGAGGAGTCCTGGCCGTTGAGTCCTGGTATTGTTAAAATTATTTCCACTTTCATGTATTGAGGAGTCGTGGCGTTTTATGTCTTCAAAAGTGTGACTAAAAAGTCCGACGAAAATCGTGTGTTCGAAAAATTTTTATTGTGGCTGCGCCCGGCGTCTCGAAAGTTTTAGATCTTTATAGTATAGATATATTTCGCATAGATAATATGAACTCTGCAAGGCACATCTTAAAAATTCCATAACTTCTCAAACGAACTCAGATTATGAGATGTTTTTTATTGAAAGATCAGTACGCACGCGTACTCACTCCCTTAAGCCTTATTTTTACAGTATTTGGTCAAGGATACGGGATATTAGAGCTTTTTCTCTCACGTTTGCTTGCATTGGGTCTATGATTAGGATTCAAATTTTTATGACAAATACCCCCGCTAAACTTTAAATCGAAGAAATTGGATCGGTCTGGATATCTAATGACAGATTTTCATTTAAGAACATGCCGGATTCCTGAAGCTGGCTATAGTTTATAGAGCTTGCCGGCATTCGCTGGAGATGGAAGAGGAAGCATCAAGCACAAATATTATCATAATGTTAGAAATTCAGCACATTTATCCCTCCAAAATCTGTCACTAGATAACTATCAATTGTCAGAAAAATGCCTGTGCTTTATTTGCAACCGGTGGCATATCGAATTCAGAAAAATGAATACATAATCTTTATATATATATATAATGGTCTAACGTTCAATCCTTGTGACTAAACTTTCCAGACATTGCACCGCAAGCTGTTACAAAGAGGCTGCATACTGGAGATTTGTCGTAACAGTTACAGGTTTCAACACTAGTCCTAAATAGTGTACAGTAATGCAATTTCAGGCACTAGACTACTATCACTAATGCAACGTTAAACCTCCACGTTGTTCTCATGACATCAAAGGAACCTTTTCTTGACCCTTCCCATCTGCTTCACACAAGAACGGTGGCCTTGCTGCTTTGTAGTAGAAGAACGCCATCATCCTTGACCATGCCTCCGCCGACCGGACAACTAGCACGAGAGATTCAAGGTCAAGGAAGTTTACGACACAGTTGACCAAAAGCTGAGTTAGCAAATCAGTTGAGTGCTCTATGATGACTCATACAACCTACCTTTCTCACGGTGTATAATCCTCCCTGCATTGGTGAAGAGAATCTCAGGGAAACCAGAAACCTTCAGCGCGTCCGCAAGGTCAGGCTCAGCACAGGCATCAACCGCTACACACTGCAGATGGTAAGTGCATAGTCAGAACTTGAAATGCTCCGGTTAGCACCAGTTACCAAGGGAATTACTGAAATGATGTTGAAATGAACTGTACCCTTGGTGATGGCAGATTGTGTTCCCAAAACATCTCGATTGCCTTAGTAAGCTCAGCCCTCGCCATCTCATTCTCCTGTGGTCTACAAGAACAACACCGTCCTTTGTCAAACTAATAATGGATGAACCAGTGCTTAATAAATTTCACGACCTATTCATTAATAATTGAAACAATATAACACACTAGGTCCCTTGCAATTTAGACAGAAACATAAAGGTTCAGAATGTGTTAAATATATTCAACTGCAATGGGCAAGCACTTGAGCAAGAGCAAGGAATGAACCATACCTCTTATATCTGTTATGCACAAGCACAACCATCGGTCCAAAATCAGTGAACACAGACGCATCCCAATCCTGTGTCTTGACATCCCTAATCGGCTTGATGTAATTGTCATCCTCCCAAACAATCTCCTTGTCACTCTGATATCCCGTGTTATCCTCCTCCTCGGCGTCTTCCTTCTTCTCAGCCTTGATGGTGATCTTGTCGAAGAACTGGCCGAGGCTGAAGCCCATCCCGTCCTCGGCGTCCTCGGGCCAGTCCGGGTCCTCCTCCTCCACCACCAGCTCGTACTTGGTCAGCAGCTCCCTCATCTTGGCCCTCCGCTCCTCAGGGTCCGTGAGCTCCGCCGTCTCCGGGACGCGGTCCATCATCTCCCGTATCTTCCGGCGCAGCGTCCTCCGCTCCTCGTCCGTCATGCGCACCTCGCCGTCCTCGCCGCCCTCGTCGTCGCTAGACTCGGAGTCAGTGTCGCCGTCGTCGCCGCGCGCACGGCCGCCGAGCACCAGCTGCACGGCCTTGGAGTCGCCCGCCGCCCCCGCCGGCGCGCAGCCGGCGAGCACGAGCCTCCCGCGGCGAGGGCAAGAAGCGAAGCCTGTGAGACTCGCCGCGCGCGCAGGTAAGCTCCAATGGAGTGGACCGCGCTGCTGCGCTCCTTTCAGGCAAAACGTCGAACAGGTCGCGGGCAGCGCCATCGTGCTGCCCCACCGCTCACTCGCGCAGCACACCTCACTTCTCGAGTCAAACTGGGAGATTGGAGGCGATTCTTGCTAAGCTTCGCTTGCGTAATCCCGTTCTGCTTCTGGCCTTCTGGGTCCGGGGAGATATTTGTTCACGCGGCGCCGCGCGCGAGGTGGCACCGGCGCACCGCGCACGGTGAGAGGTTGCAACTGCGGCTGCGGCTAAGAGGAAGAGGGAGGGAGGAGCAGAGAGCCGATATCTATCCCAATTGGAGCCCATTGGACCCATCACCAAGAGGCCCATTACTGGTTCCACTCCCTCTCACTCGGAGTAACATGGCAACAGCACATCACAAGGAATAAATGAACTTTACCTCTCAGTGACATGTCTCCAAGGATAAATTAAACTTTTTTCTTTCTTTTCCTTTGAAATAAACTCATTTTCATTTCTATGTTGTGCTTCGTGATGAGTGATGATATACACGAGACACGATACATTATCTGAACTCAGCATTAGGGGCGCCACGCCGACGCCCCTTATGGTAGCAGAAATGAATGATTTGGAAAAGAATGGTTATGTTACTGTTACATATCAGGCTGAAAAGCTCCGGCGCTTATATTATCTTATTCTCCGATAACCCTCCTGTCGTCAAAACTGATGTGGCCCAGCAAGAGCAACCGAAGCCACGGTACAGCTCCAGGAAGGTCCCGAGCAGGTGCGCCTGCCTCGCCAAAAATGAACTGAAACGTGCTTCAGCAGGAAATTACCCAACTAGGTCTACCAAGAATCCCCGCATTAGCTGGTGCATGATGCCTCAACCTCAGCATTAGTCGTTTGCTCTTCGACAAGGTCACTCGACATGGCTGATGGTATCCTGTGCCGCTTGAGGACCCGGGATGTGGCAAGTCTTGCATTCTGGTACTTCAGGATGATGACCCTTTCATCATCCAAATCGAATCTCAAGTTTTCTTCAGTGCAGCCTTCCACAAGGCTGCACAAATGCTTTAGATTTTCAACCTCCACACCATTAACCTTCTTTACCTGATGATCATGTGATATTAGGCAGCTTGATTAGTAACATATATGCTGGAGAATTTTATGTCTCTGCTAGGGTAGTGGGTAAATGGGTACCAGGGTAGTTATAGCAACATACCTGCAGTTCAGCAAGCCTTTCGTAGCCAACATTGATATCATCCATGAGAACCTGAAACACAATTTTTCAGTGCATAGATACATATTATCAGAAGATAATGGGAACCTTGTGATGCCGAGTGTTTTTGAACCAAATATTAAAATGCAGAACAGAAACACAGGGAGTTAGCGAATTAATGGAACAATACCTGAGATAAGATAACTAGCTGTTCACCAGCCTTCTTGGGCAGTTCCCTTAGTGCCCGTTCACATAATCGGCGTGGTGAGGCATTATACCAGTCTTCTCCAAATTCATGGAGATAAGGCTGGGTTAGCGGGATAAATACAAAACCAGCAAATATGTAATAGCTTGGTAGTTTATCGAATTGATGGACTGGAACTAAAGGCTGCAACTGCATAATAAAAAAAACACACATGCGTAAAATATCAGTTACAACTTCAAAGGTCAACATATGAAACACGTTAGCATCACAGAGAAATAGCAAAGAAAGAAATGATGCATGCAAAGAGAAGGACGAGGAGGGCTGTGTACAATACCATCTTGTTCAATTTCGTGGACTGTTAATGACCTATATAAGAGATGAGTTGGTCTCCACCCAAATCATCCTTTTTTCTCTCGACACGGAGGAGATCAGAGCATCTTTGTATCAAAGAGAGAGAAAAGCCCTTACAAAGGCAACGGCCTCACCTCAACAAATGAGGTCTGAGAAGAAGAGAATCCTTTCAAAATACTTAAATAGCTCTGGAAGGGTCGAAACGGGCCCATTGGCTATAATGCAATCATTGTGGTACAAACTTACAGTGATTTGTGGGTGGGTTCTAGAACAATAGGTGTTGGGTAGGGATATTACCAATGTGGGATAGTGTACAGATCTAGATTTTTCAAGATTGAATCTATTACCATGTCTAGCATTGGCAAAATTGGTGTGAAGTAAACAAGAATAGCAACAGAATAACTACTATATTTGGTAACCAGCAAGCAACCATATAATTGCACCCATATAATCTAAGGTACAGATCAAAATCAAATGTTATTGTATGGCAAGGACTCACAGGTCTAAGCATGACGTTCAGTTCTTGCTCTTTACCATCTCTTAATACTTTGAGAGCAGCTGCTTCTCCAGGCTTCTTCATGGATACCAGATGATCAAAGGTGATCCTCTCTCTATTCCGGAATTGAACTGCAGACATAAAATAACTGACAATCTTAAGTGGTTGATAGGTGATGCCACATATCTCAAAATAGTTCATGGATAGATTCACTGATTTGCACAAAAGCTGCAAAAAACGGTATGCAAAAACATGCACCAAGGGTATGAAATGTATATGTGTCCAAGCTATTGTGTGCTACAAACTCAATAAAACATATAACAAATTATAACAAATAGAAAGGTAAAAACCAAAATGCAACATAAAGTGGTTGGTAAATGCATATTGAAGTATTGCATATGTGGAAACTTTTAAGCTCACCTGTCCCATCATTTGCTATAGGTACACCATCAAACTCAAGAAGGATATCATCTTTCTTTAAAATCTTGTAAGCATCAGACAGAGGATTTATTCTACTAACTAAAACTCCAGTCATTTCAGGCCGCATCCCAAAGCACTCTCTTAACTGAATATTTTCAGTAGCCTGGCAAGATAATCCAAGAGTACAAAACCCAGAATATTTACCACTCTCTTCTACTCCAGAAATGAAACGCTTAATCACGGGCACTGGTATGATATAACTGCACGAAAGGAAAGGGTTAAAAAAAATCTAGGTAAAAGCAAGAGGTTCAATTGATGCAAAGGAAAATAATTAATGACTCACCCAATGTTTTCTGCCCCTGATAAATTCTGGAAAGCAACTCCAGCTACTTTATCACCCATAATTGCAGGCCCTCCACTGTTACCTGGATTGATTGCTGCATCTATTTGTATAGCCATAAGCTGCGTAGCACCATGGGCGTATTGTGTTGGTTCAACTCTAGAGACAACCCCCTTGGTGACAGAAATATTATCTCCACCTGAGCCATAGAAAGTTCAGGATCATATACCATCTCACATTTTGACATAGTTCTATTTTTTTCTATAAAGTATAGAGAGAACCTCTTGCACGACAATTAATGTTAGCAGTAGCATTGAAGCCTGCTGAGCTGCATAACTAGTATGGCAACCTTTGAGACATAGGAATTAGGAAGTCATACAAATATCAACAGGTTATTCAGGTACAAGCATGCATGCATAAATTGGTATGGCAGGAAGTCGTAGAACCTATATATACTGGAGTAGCTAGTGCCCTAGTGGTGTCATATAGTCTGTCATGTGCAGTTGTGGACAACGTTACGAAAAAGTGGAAAGGCACTTGCTACAGAAAAATTCATGGGTTGCTTATCACAAATTTTTAATCATTGGTTGCCAAGTTAATAGGGAAACAACTCGTTTTATGAATTTTAAAAGTGGTGCAATCATAAAGACGAACAAGCTTCCCCTTTCCAACAACATCCTGTGTTCCAATTATTTATTAGCTTGTTTGCCACTGCAATCAATTAGACCACATTCACTCATCTACAACTGTACTAAAATGTTTCAATTCATCAATTGTATCCTTGCAAAATAGATGGTCATCAGTATTCTGCATGTGAATTGGATACCGTCCTGGACGGAATCATATAACTAACGTGTTCGACTTCGAGATACGAAATACTGCGACAAATATTAGACTGTCCACTACTCATACCTTGAGGGTAGCCAACCACTGCAACGGCTTCTTGCAAAAAGGGAATGTCTCCAAGCTCCAAACTATTCACCCCGTCCCAAAACTCCTCGCTCTCAACAGTCAACAGGGCTAAATCACATTCATGACCAACAGCCTGGACCTCTGCCTTGTATTTAGTAGGCGAACCATGCTTCCTCACAAGAACAAAAGTATGATCAGCTACAACATGAGCATTCGTCACAATCCTTTTTCCGGGAATTACGAATCCTGCAACGGGGACATGGATTCAGAGATGAACTAAAGAATGACTTTCATTTCAGTTCATTAGAAACTGCTTAGTTGTCATAAGGCCTACAAAGATCCATCTTTCACATCATCCAAACTACGGAGTCATATTAACCACACCAGCTTGTAAGTATACATAAAGATCCAATAATTTCCGTGCTCCACGGATAATGCAAGCCTATACAACAGACATTCAGACATACACAATTCAGAGCTACAGCACAAATTTGCGCACGATGCTTTCTCTGTAAAGTTGGAACCAGCAAATTACTCAACCACGAGCTCTAAACTTTTTTTTTGCGGGCCACGAGCTCTAAACTTGTTATGTAAAAAAGTGGAATTTAGGTCGATTTCGGGACAAGGTAAGCCCTCCACAAGCTTAATTTCGAAGGCTATCAGTTATGACACATAGACACCTACATATGTAGCAGAGATCCAAAATAAACACAGCAATAAAGTACTACGACACGAGCTCTAAAATTGGTGCCTTACCGGAGCCCATGCTCTCCCGCTGCGCCTTGTTCTGCCACGGCAAGAAGTAGTTGGGGCTGCTGGACACCGTGAACACCTTCACGACTGAGTCCAGAGCCAACTCCACCGCAGCATACGCGTCTGTGTCATGCCGCACCAGCAGCGGCCCCGCCTCCTCCTCCTCCTCCCCCTCCCCCTCCCCCTCCACCTCCTCGGGAATCGCCGGGGCTCCCCGCGCGCCGCCGCATTCTCCTAGCTGGGAAGGAGCGGAGGAAGACAAGGAGGCGGTGGAGAAGCGGTTGGCGGCGGCGAGGCGCGGGAGGAGGGCTCGGGTAAGGGTTCCGAGAGGCGGAGCCGAGGGAGGGGTTGTGGGAGGGTGCAGGAGGACGCGGCGGAGAGAGCGGATGGAGGCGGAGGAGGACGACGAGGAGAGGCGGCGGAGCGAGCGAGTGGCGGCGAGCATGGTGGCTTCGCCGGAGGGAGAGCCGAAAGGAGGGGGCAGGACCGGTTCGAGGCTTCGAGGGTTTGGCAGTTTTCGTCTCGTGGGTTTTAGAGGTAGGGTATGTACTTAAAACTCAAAACTTGTTCATCAAATACATCCCAAATTCATGTACTCAAAAGTCACAATCCATCTCACAGCAAAAAATTCAAGTAGAAAAAAGAGTATAAAACAATGAAAGTAAGTCATTTTTGTATAAACTAATACTAGATAATAAGTAACATACTATAATTAATTCCTTTGAGAACGAGATCTCGGTTCCAACTTGAATAATTTTTAGTGGGACAATAGACTAATAATAAGTATGACTTTAATCAACGATGTTTTTATCACTAGCCAGAATACATGTGGGACACGCACGTTTAATATAAAACTAAACTGGAGTTAAAGAAATTAGATTAGAAATATCATAGCTTGGGCAGGTAGAAGCGTAGGTACGCAAGAGGCGCACGTTTTTTAACCGGTGAAAAAAAGTAGCTTTCAAATGGTAAAAACAGTATAGAAAGTCCTTTTCATTTGACGTCGTAAATCCATCGACACACTTTCCCCTATTGAACCGACACATCGATCCTCTATGATGGGTGGGGAGAAAAATTCCGGTGAAAATTGATTTCAATTTTATTGGATCTTTATTATAGTATATAGATGTATAGATAATGCTCAGCTTTTACAAAAAAGGTGAACGAGCGCTTGTGATGACGTCATCAATCTCAATTTTATCAGCGAAGTCTTCGATAAAAGCGTTAATAGGGGGTGAGTGTTCGTGTATACATGACATCTACGTGTTCGAGTGAATTTGTTGTAATGAAAAAAAATCTTTGACTTAATATGTTCCAAATTATTGTTAATTTTAGTTTTATTATAAATCAAACTTATTTAATTTCGACTAAATTTATAGAAAAAGTTGCCTGCGTAACTAACATCCAATTAATTTCAGTAAATCTACTATAAATTATGTATTTACTTGCTACCATATATGTTGATATATTTTTTCATAAAAACTTAAGTCAATATTAGAGCAATTTGACTTCACTGCAAATTGACCACTAAATTGTAATTTGAAAGAGAGCAGTTTTCTTTTCTATTAGAAATACTATCATCTAGTTGGTTCTATTAGAAATACTATGATCTGATTAGAGCAAGGAACGGTTCAACAAGGACTAGGATGACATTTGCACATATTGTCGACCTGTTCGGCTAGCCTGTGGCTAGTGCTGATTTATACTGAGAGAAAAATAATGCTGACTGGTGCTGATTTGTGCTGAGAGAAAAATATTGATGGCTGGCTGCTAATAAGCCAAACGAACAGTACGTGTAACTAATCGCCTCACACAAGGCCACCTCTCGCTGCATGAGCTACTTCTTTTCTTCATCTTTGGCGGCTTTCGTAAACAGAACCACCACTAGACAACCCTTCCCATGCTAATCAGCTGCTGCTACACCTATGAGGCGGATGATACTACTTCCATCCGAAATTTTAAGTTGTTTTTAGCTATTTTCTAAATATATAGTTTTTACTATGCATCTAAATATATCCATAACTATCTTCTTTAATATAAAGAGCGAAAGATTTGATGTTTCAGCCCACCTATCATACCCACTCATCATTTGCAGTGTAGGGTCAACCTGTCATACACCCTAGCCATACATGACTATTGCTGTCTTTCTTTCTCTTACATGATAACTGGTATATATTTTTGAAAATATGTGTCAGGGCACGTGCATTTCCATTGGTGTATCTAAAAAGAATCACCAAAACGGTCTAGTACAATTTAGGACGGAGCAAGTATACTTTGGAAACGTTCTGATCTAGCGACAACCATTAATTGTTTTGTTTGCCCAGCCGGCCAGCCCAGCTGAAATAGATCTCGATCTCGGGGGTGCCCGTGCCCATACAGAAGATGGTGCTACAGCAGGCCACAATAAATTCTTAAATTCTGAAGTGTCCAAACACAATGGTAACTGGCATTTGACTTAATGCATTATGGTAGCTTTGATAAACATAAATCCAAATTAACATCAAGATAATTTCAGTGCAGCGTTCGTTGAGACACGACTGCCAAACTAAAAGACAACCGTGTCGAGCATGGTCCCTAGGGTCTGAACTATGTTCGAAGACATCAAATTGGAGACGTGCTCTTCCAAATGCTTCTTCGCATCCTGCCGTCCCACATTCGCAATCGCCAGTTTCTCTGGTGGTAGCTCATCCTCCTTTTGCACGGCCTTGTTGTACTTCACAGCTAGGTTCAGCATTTCCTGCACAAAAGGAGGTGATAACGTGAACAACAGATCATAAAAAAACCTCAAGTTTCCTGCATCGACTAAAGAGATAAGATCAATGGGATTCAAAGGTTGAATATTACAGACCTGCACAGTCTGCTCGTTGGTTTTCGAATGAGTGTCAAACCTCTTCAAAATCAACCCATCAGTCCATTTCTTTTTGTGCAAGTTCAGCAACATTTTCTCCTCGAGCTCATTCTTTCGGTAGTTGATTGCAATGGAATAGTAGTGCCTGTTTAGCCCATGGATAAGAGCCTGAAAATATAGTGACAAAGCTAATTGTTAGAGAGAACTTGACTGTATAAGATCCAGAAGCTGTAGTACTCACCTGAATAGATGGCTTATTTAGGTGCCCAACATTCGATGTTGTTTGTCGTGGCTCCTGGCCAAGCATCATAGTCTGTGGGTTAATGAGACGAAATGCATCAATGACCACCTTCCCTTTGACACTCTGGATGGGGTCTATCACAACAGCAACTGCCCTGGGGTTTAAAGCTTCAAAACTCTGCATGTTCAATTTTAATGTTAGACATCACATAGCTAAATGTTAGTATGAATATTTAGTAGCATTTGACACTTACTGAAAATCAAAGCAGTAAAACAGGAATAGCTTTTGCAATTACTTAACTCTCCCATGATGCTAACATATCTATCATCACCTATTATAATGGAAGTTGATTTCCTAACCTAATTCAGATCAGCCATATGCCCAGTAACAAAAACAGCATTGGCGTGGTGCTACTTAATAATAATTTGAAAACAGGAATACAGGACTGACCTAATCCTAGCCTCCTAGGTTGAGTGACAACTTTAAGGGAGAATGAAAATGGCAAACGCAGGGGAACAGCATACGAACATAAGACAATGGAATTTAGGAACCATGAGTATGCCAATGTTTACTCCCTCCATTTGAACGGCTGCATTATCATATCCATATTTCATTATAAAAACACTACAAATTTTAATAAACCACCATGGATTATTACAGTGACACGCCGTTAGGCAGCATACCTGTTGAGTGTTGATGTCAACTCCTGAAAGCCAGCAACCAAAGCCAGGATGGGAGTGGTACCACCCTACAACCATTTCCGGTCTGTAAAAGAGACACAGCTGTCAATAGAGGTATATAGCTGATTGCCTACAAAGTAACCGAGCAAAGATAGTAGCATTAGACATCAGATAAAAGAGTGCCACCAAAAAAATCTCATGAAACTATTCATTTCCTGTTACCAAAACAAAGAAATGGCAGGAAATGCAATCCGTGCCCATGTCAAGAAGACACATATCATGATCAAAATTTACCCTAATGGAAATTTAAAGGTTGTTTTAGCAGAAACTCCGAGAACATTTTCCCTTTTTTTCTCTGTAAAGGTCGGTTATTTTTAATGGAAAATGTGAGAGCAGTAAATTATGTGTCTAGTGGAGTATCAAATAGTAACATTTAATTCTTCAGAAAATCATAGAATCAATAATAATTCTTCAAGAGAGCTGAATTACAACATGCTTTTCAGACTGGCAGACTAGTCAAGATAAGTATAGCATCTAAGTAATATTATCAAGTCTAGTATAACACACAATAAAATTTTTTAAAAAAAGATAAAAAACAAATATTCCGACTGCCTAAAGAAACTCGGGACTTCTACTTTCCAATTATGCATAGAAGACCTGTGTCAAACCACACCTAGCGAGTTCCTAAAGTACAATACTATATTGTTAATCAGTCTTTCTAATATCGCAGAGCAAGTGCGAGCAACCCAATAACACCAAAGTGAACTGATAATACTTGCGCTACTCAGATTTATCAACTAGGCAAATTTTGCTACAGGACACTGTAAAAAAAATTATTGGCCACAACACACTAGGCGGTGTGTTTCAGCAAAGAAATTAGTGTGTTCCAGCAAAGAAAAAATCTTTTAGTGTGTCACAGCTAATTTCACAAAAGTGGAGTGTCCCACAGCAATTTTTTCCTATCAACTAATACAAGGCACTCGGGCAGTTCAACAAACCAAGCCCTAAATTTGCATCAAAACCAAACAAGCATAACAGCATGATAAACAGGGCTGAGGTTAGCACATGTACCTCCCGGTCTGCTTGAGCATGTCAAGCATGTTGGTCTGGAAGACATGATCAACAGCCTCAACGCTGACTCCAGTACCACTCTGAGGCATCGCGAACACATCCACCACCCTGACCGTGTAGTCATCCACGAATTCACCCAGCATAAGGCCCATGACCTCCATTGGCACACCAGCCCTCCCTATAACACATCGGCATGAGTGATACAGATCAAGAGTCCAGAACAGAAGGAGGGGTAGGGTTACTGACCGTGTTTGAGCATCTTGAGAAGTGCAAGGGAGGAAATGTAGACCTGCTCGGAGGAGTCGAGCAGCGGCGAGTCTGAAGGTGGCTGCCCCATCCCAGACGCGCCGAAGATCCTCTGCAACCGCTCCATGCTGATGTGCTATGAGGAAACTGGAAAGCTTCTCAGCCGCTTGTGCTTTTCTTTTGAGTTTTGAGGTTCTTTGCGGGGATTGGCTGTTTTCTGTCCACAAACAATAGGATGAATCAACTAAAGATCTCAGTAATAGAAAATAATCAAATATATACACGAGATTAGTTGAACAAAGGCAAAAATGCTGTAAACCAAAGGAACAAACAATTAAAACGTATCAGCATCTGTTATCCGTACAATTGTGGAAATTATTTAACTATCAAGCTACAATAACCTACCACACAGAACCAGACATCAAAATCCATACAGATCCAACTACCAAAACAAGAACTTAAACTTACCGCTAAGGACTGAAACATGAACCCAGATACACTTCAAATATTATGAAAATACTACATTTCTTTCCAACAAGTACAACAATCCACAGATATATTACATGGCCACATTACATAAACTGGACCAAGTGCAACATTGCTTCCCAATGAATTGAAGCAAGGAATATGCTAGCAGCTAGGGCATGACATGACTTGAAGAAATGTGCCCAACTAATACCAACTCCAGTCCAGACAAGAGCAACGCTAAGACTTCAGTGTTTGATGACTCCGGTGTCAAATAATAGGTTTCTAGATCACATTCACGACAGCAGGGCCTCATATATGTTAGCACCAGCAGGGTTAAGAAACTATGTAGCAACCACATCAGCATGTTGAACAAGCCGAATTAATTCACATCAATCAATGGGGAGTACATATGTAGTGATTGCACTGTTCCAGCTTACTCATAATCATGCAAACAAATAAACAGGGAGGCCAAATTAAGCAAGGAGGCTGTATGGACACTAAACAATCTCAATAAGCATGCATGGCTTATATCACAGTACAGTAGCATACACAAAAGAATTAATCCATATGGATACATGCTTGCTCCAGTAGCAACGAGAACGGTGCCGGCGTGCTGCATTTGGAGTTTAGGACTACAGACTACTACAACAGATGCATACCCAGGTCGATCTCCTCCGGCAGTACTGGAATTCGATCGAATCAAGTACAGAGCAGTCAATATTTAGCGTATGTGCGGTGGAGTTCGATGCCGATCCAGGGCTGGGGCGGCGGAGAGACTTTGAGGGGGTCTAAGCCGGCGTCGAGGCGGGCCGCGACACGCGGCGATCTAGGGTTGCCGCTACCGGGTGCGATGGAGGAGGCGAAAGCATGGAGTGCATAGTTAGCTGGCTACCTGCAGACCCCTGGAGGAGGCCTCCAGTGGAGACGCGCTCGTCGGCGACGGGGACGCCCTCGGCGGTGGAGCTGTCGCCGCGTGGGGGGTCGCACTCGCACACGAGCCGGCCGGTGAAGGGAACGAAGGAATCGGAGTTTTTTATTTTTGCCGGCGAATTTTAGTCTTTTACCTACACCGCAATGGGCCCAAACAGGCCGACCTAGAAACAAGCTCAGATTCAGCCCAGTTCATGTTATCCAAACTGGCCCGGTTTTAATTCAGATGATTTTGTTGAATAAGTATATTCTGAGCCAAATTTTAACCTTTTTCATCTCTCGCTCGGCCCGTGTGAAAGGCAAGCAGCGGCTTGCAGTCTCTCTCTTTCCTCTCGGACTCCGGCGTCCTCGAGGACCTCGACGACGCACGCGACAGCAACGAGCAGCAGCGCACGCGCGGCTCATACAGCACCGGTCGATAGTTTGGGCGCCTTGTCTCGCATCGACCGCCGGCGCGACCACACCGCCATGGATTCGGCTCGGCCCAGCAGGATGCCCATCAAATCCCACCGCCCCGACTGGAAATCGGAGGTTCGTCGACCTCCCCTCCCCTTATCTCACCTCGCCGGACGCGCATGCTGCGCTAGCCCACGCACGCAGAGAGGATTTGGGGCGCGATGCTACTGTTGGATTGGTGGGCTAGGACTTGTGGTGACGATTGAGCGCCGGCATGCTGGGCACCAGGTGTTCGATCGAATGCTGGAGTGGGCATGCGCCCTAGAACTGACTGCGATTTGTGAAATCAGGATTTTCCTTTGGCAGTTTCGATTGAATATGTTTATATTGATCATGTGCAATTGTGCATTGCATAGTCCTCTTGAATTGTTGCCTTCATTGCTGTCTATCACCTGAAAATCGTGCCTATCCACTGTTATGTTTTCAACAGCTTAGGACAAATTGCCTGAAAAGAGTTAAAACGGACAGGATCAACTTGCTCTGGAAGATCAGGGCGCAGGGGCGGCTGCCTGCCAATGACATGGTATGAAAATGCTGTGCATTCTTTTCAAATCCAGTGCATTGCAGTTTATGTACAACTTGAAAGCATGCTTCTTGACTCACTACATTCTTCCATATGCTATCAATGCACATTCCTGGTTCAAATGAAAAAGAAACTCAGCATGAATTTAATTTCCATGGAAACATAGTTCCTGAATGGTTATGATATGCATCTTCCAGCATCTGGATGGTTACCATGTAGCTATCAAATACACCGGCATTCAACAAGTTGTTATCAGAATTTAGGAATTATCATACCATTGCTTCCAATTAGTTGCTTTCTTTTCTCCCTAATAAGATGAACCGTCTACATCAGCTGGCTTAAAATTGGCATTTAATTGCTGTACTGCTGTGTAACTTCATATCAGATTTGGTCTGTTGCAGTTTTTGTGCGTTTCTCAATTTATGGGTTAATGGGTACAAGATATTCTTCTTTACATATTATATCCTTCTCTATGTTATTATGCGTGTTCTTGGTTCATTGAAAAAAGTATTCATGATCTTTTTTTTCATTGATGTTGTTGTTTTTCTTCCTGCATCCAACAGGTTACTGTATTGCTGAATGCTTTGTCCTATTAAACTAGGCATTTCCATTATGTCAGAATTAGGTTTACTGTAACTTTTATTTCCATCTAGTCTCTGTATCTTCCTGACCATCTAGGTCCTCTGGTTTAAAACATTTTCCTTTTGCATTGAAAGTTTCTCACACATTGCTACATAATTGTGTTATTATGAATGTTTGCTATTTACACACTAGTAAATCACTGTCTAATCATGGTTCCAGGCATTCCCATTACTTCAGTAAATATTCTTGTTTAAAAATAGTTCTCTCCTGAAGCTGGTCATGAATAACAAAATTGATAAGTGTCCTTATCACTTATCCTGATTGAGAGATACTAGTGTTTTTAGTATACTTCATGCTGTATATTTTACTTAAATATGTTTCCTTTTTTGTATATCTGATTTATCTACATATGCCAACTGACAGAAAAAGGTTGAATCTGCAGTTAGGAACATTATCTCTGATGAGATAGAGAAACTCAAACAGGCAAATGAAAGGCAAGAGGACCAAGAAATGGATGTTATCTGGGAATATCAAGGACCGCAGGCTGCTAAACCTGCTGAAATTGAAAGTGAAGATATATTGCTTGAAATGGAAAGACTTCTTTATGAAGATCTTAGAGAAGAATTAATCAGAAAAGGTGCAATATGTGTAACTTCTGCTATTTCTTCCCTGTTCTCTTTAATTACTGAACTCTATCTACTTTGTTTGCCTTATCTCTGAAATTTAGCTCCAACAAGGACAATGGTCTGGGTGTCTTCTGCTAACTTATCATCCCCGTTCTCTTTAATTACTGAACTCTATCTACTTTGTTTGCATTATCTCAATTTTTTTTCTTTCATAATTGTGTTAGTCACTGTTGAAGAGGTTTTTACTCTTTGGTCTGGTTATTTTGTTTTCAGTTACTTATCAGTGGCTAACCATTGCAGAACTAGAGGCACTTGATGAGGAAGATGCATACTTAGCTCAAGCTGTTTTTGACCATATGCATCTAAATGAAAATGGGATAGGTTCACTGAGCATTGGTTTCAGAAATCTTCTTGATTAAAATAGATAGAAGATACTTTCTGTGTACTTTTGTGGTTGGTGCTGTCCTGGCGCATGCCTACTTGGTCTTTTAATGGCATGCTATAGTTAAATAATTTCCATGGTTTTGTGCTTCTTGTGTAACTGTTGAACCTTTTTTTCCATATGTTTATCTGTGTGGGAATAGGTACCAGGTGATTCTCAAATTTGCACAATTACATTTATATACGAACTTGTACTTGTAGGAAGATTGTCTAGTTGTGTTTGAGAAAAAAATAAAGGTTGCCTAGTTGTGTTCGAGGAAAAAAAGGAAGATTGTCATAGTCACTGTTCAGGTGTACATAGCAGGGCTTGGACATGAACCAAATAGAACATCAGGCAGCTAACTAACATGACACAGGAAACTACTTAACAGCAGGCATGTCCACATGACATCACCAAAATACGCAGTTGCATCTATCTGCATACATAAAGTTGGCCAGATGCACTTTTTGTATAGTATTATGAATATATCTGGGCAATTAAAAACCAGTGAAAAAACTGAAAATGCAAAATTATTGTTTTGTTTTAGTATAGTAGTGTATCTGTATTATACTATGATGTACTGGAGCAGTTTGTCAATGCAAATCCTATTAAACTAGAGTTAAATAAATATACATTTGCTTTTTGTGCATAATTTGTATCTTTTTGTTATATCTCAGTCAAGCATTGTGGATTTGGTATACTGAGACCAGGATATGAACCTGTGGGTGTGGTGTTTTGCTCTGAATTTTGTGTGCTGGATGGGTTTTATTATTTGAATCACTTATGCATTGGATTTGTTTAACTGACTATGCCAACTGTATTCATTCAGTTTCCCATTATGTTCTACTTTCACCCTTTGTTTGTTCAGACTTAATGGATGCTGTAATCGATGTCAGGCTGCCGAAAATGCTAAGGTCTGGTGCCCAGTATGCAAACAAGGAGAGCTACGGGATACACATAACATCATATACTGTACTCTCTGTAAACTGCGGCTTGACCTTGGAGAAGATAAGGTAGTTTATGATTGCATCTTTGGAGGTTTTCTTTTAGAAATTTTTCAAATATGCAGAAAAGCTGCATATCCTAGCATTGTATAGAAGAGTCTGGGTACAAAAGGTGAACTAAAGATCACCTGCCAGCCATTATACATCACTAGAATTAGAGCAGAAAATAATGAAAACACGCACACACTGACAACTAGTGCGCCATATGAGCTACACATTAACCCTTATCACGGGATTAAACCAGGTACAGCTGGCTGATACCTGGGGAAATTGATGTTCAACCGCAAGTCTTCTTTATAATTTTTTGGCAAACAATATTGTAGGAAACTAATTGCTTTAATTTGTTCCTATCAGATAACGCTGGAGTTCTTACGAGAACGATTGGCTAATGCACATACGGAGCACTTTGACAGAGGATGCAAATCAGCGCCCAAGTTCTGTTTGCAGACTATGTTTGGCTTGACTGCACTTTACATGCAGTGTGAAGAATGCAGCACTTTTGATATTGTGGTATAATCGATAGAAAGGTGACATATATCAGAGGACAAGAAGGTTCCAAACACTGACCTGAAGCTATCTTGTTTCCCGTTAGATTAGCTGTTTAACTTATCCAAGAAGATGGCTGTACATCAGAAAGGTTTTTCTTCTCTTTAGTGCCAGAACGCATCCATCCTTGTCAGTTTCAACTTCAAGTAAAAACAATAGAAGAGAGATATATGTGGGGCCTCATGTATGTCCAGCTTGTTTTAATATAGCCACTGTAAATAACCAGTTGACCATGGTCAACATTTTTTTGCTAGTACATTGAACCAGTATTAATGGAAATGCACTTCTGTTTTGGAGCTTTTGATCTTCTTTTTCACTTCAAAGCTGAGAAGACGAGATTTCTCATTCGCAGTTTGTGCTAATGTGTGCTAATTCACTATAAATATTGTTACAGAAAGTAGTTCGGAATGTTCTTTTATCCCCTGCCGTTTATTGCTAGTTACCTTAATCAAAATCCCTTGCAATTATATACTTTGCCGTCTGTTGATTTTTTTTAAGTTCTTTCTTCTTGTAGCTGTCAATGCCAGAATGATTACTGGGTAGCTGTGTTGTCTTGCAGCTGCTCTAGGCCCGCAACCAATCCACATAAGTCTGCCACATGCATGTCACTATGTCAATCATGGCCGTCTTAATTCCATGATGGAACAACAAATCCTTTTCCTTATAAAAGTGGCATAAAGAATGGCTAGTGACAGGTCAAAAGGCATTGGATAGTTATAATCGTGTTTATGGAGACTAAACCAAGTTCTTCAAACTTGACATTCTGATTGAAGCACTTTAAGCAAGTTTCCAAGGTGAGAACAAGCTGCAAAGTGAATTTCCAATGGAATATACATCTGATTTCTTTTGGTAATTATAGAGAAGGAATACGGTGAATTTTTCAGAAAAAAACTTGGACGTTGTCATTCAAAAACAAAAAGGGTGATGTTGCTTGATGGCCACTTCTGAACTGCTGCCACCTATTGACTCTATCTTCTTTTTCCAGTATGGTTCATACTTTTCTTCGGTGCCAGTGTGGTTAGTTACTGTATTTCAGTGGATGATGAGCTGAGCCCGGCTCCCTATTGAGTTTATTAAGTTGACGTGGCACAGATTTTTAGTTTACGATTCATTCAGGCTTCGTCATGTAATTTTGGGAAATAGGGTACTTTTCGCACTCCAGATAGGGTTAGGTTAGGTGCATCAGCATTTCTGAACGAGTCGTGATAGAAAACATATGCTTAAACCCTCTGCGTCAGGGTTGGAAATAAGAATGTTCTTTCCCCCCCTTCCATCCAGCCTTGAAAAAATGAAAAGACTAGGCAATAAGGAAGAAGTTAGGTGCAATATCACATTCGAAAAGACAATGGAGTAATCTCTCATTGCAAGTGACACTAATCTTGGCGTTATGCAAGTAAAGTACAAGAGGCACAGCCGACAAGTGAGGTCTCAAGTCATGCACAACAGCACCGGCTGAAAGTTTCTGCCATGCCCCACAAAACAATCTGGGAACTTATCTAGCTGTTGACATCAATATCACTATCTGCAAAGGAACTTTGTTTTAAGTAATAGAGACACGCTTAGTTTTTACCTTTCTCTATAACAAGTAAATCATGTACCATGAAACCCCAAAATTCAATTTTCCCGTTCTAGTGAGATAACCAGAATCAGTTTCCAATTAAGACATTAGCTGCAGGATTGATGAAATGCAATAACTGACTGAAGTCTCTGTTCTTCAGAGAAGCATCTCTTTCCCCTTTCCCTCTCTCCTCCCGAAACAGGGAAGACGTTCGTTCATGCTGAGCATTTGAGCAAGTAGCGCTGCAAGCCTGCAATGCAAATCCGCACACCCTATAATTGATTTCACAAACAACTCGGCACACGTCAAGTCTCCTCACCTTGTTTTTATGCACTGGATTCTTTCAGAACCATTCTTTGCTTCCAAGATGCTGAAACAAATCGACAAATCACAAGTCTCCAACACTAGCAAGTTTATCTCGCCAAGTGGACAGCAGTGTTTCAGGAATAAAAAAGTTATATTGTGAAGATCAGATCAAATTAACTTGCTGACGGCGGTACGAGGCTAAGGTGGATGAGAGGCTATTTGAGTAGACTACACGCCAAGCAATGGATATGTTCTACGAGTAACGAAGTTATCTTTTTTAATGTTTATCTTAAAATATCTCCGGAAAGAAAAGGTCGTCCAACTAATCTCCATCCACTGACCAAATCTCACTGGTACCAGTGACGCAACCAAAATGCCACTGGCACCATCAAATCATACACTTATTACAAGTAACAATCCAAGCCATGAGTTCCCAAATTTCACGCCCAAAGTTCACTATAAAAAAGAAAATTTTCATCATATCAAAATGTCGACACATGCATGGAGTACTAAATATTGATGAAATCAAAAACTAATTGCACCGTTTTGTTGTACTCTGCGAGACGAACATTTTGAGCCTAATTAATTAAATACAAATGAAATATTACAGTGTCGTAATAATTACAAATTGACCCCAAACTTCTAAATCCCTACCCTATTTTACATCTAAACACTGGCCCAAATGCCACCTATCAGCAAACAGCCGGGTAAGATGTCGTCACTCACATTCACGGTACAGAAGCAAAGTCATACAAGAATTCGCGCGGGCACAGCTGCAGATTAATGAAACACCGGTGTGCTGGGATTTGTCATAAATTACTCCCAATTTTGACTGCTTCGATGCCTAGGCCACGGGAGGAAGGGAGTAGTGTGGCATAAAAAGGCCGACCAACCAAACCGAACGCCCCCTGGCCGAGACCAAACGCAACCATTTCCCACCCATCCCCACTGCGCCCCACACGTCGCGATTCGCAGATGGAGGGCCTCATCCCGCTGCTCTACAAGGCGATCAAGGACCGCCGGAGCAGCGCCGTCGGCGGCGCCGTCCCGGCCTCCGCGCCCGTGGACCTCGAGGACCCGGAGCAGAGGCGGCGGTGGCTGCAGCAGGAGCTTCGGTCCCCGGTCCACGCGGCTTCGGCGTCGGCGTCGGCGGCGGAGGGCCCGCTGCCGCACCGGCGGAACCTGTCGCTGGAGGAGCTGGCGGGCGAGGTGGGGCTCTCCGGCGACCGGCGGCTGCGCGTGCCGCTGCCCAAGGCCAGGAGCGTCCGCGCCTTCGCCTGCATCGGCGCCGCCTGATCACGCCGCGTGCGCTGTGCGACGCGTTAGGGGTGTTCGTCCGTGACTCGTGGGTACAGCGAGTTCATCGAGGTGTACACAAGGTATATAGATTTGGCCGTATGTGCGGAGAACTCGAGATTGTATGTTCCTTTCCTCGATCTCGGTTTGTTTTCTTCATGTTTATGATAGCTAGCAGTGCAGTGGTGACTTTATCTGTGATTCTTCCCAATTGTTAAGTAACAATAGTACTCTGTAATTGTTACGGATGAAGACTTTTGTCTCTGATTTCTTTGATTCTAAGCGATCTTGCCAAGATTTTGCACTCAGGTCTGGCAAAGATCTTACCACAAACAGCTTGATCTTGCGACCTGTTTCGACTGGGCACAATTTGTCTCTCTCTCTCGAGATTCGAACAGACACAACAAAGGCTTGATTCAAGCCAAATAGCCTATGCTAAAACAGACGGTCGACAACTCCCTGCTAACTAGCTAGCATCATCAAGTTTAACCACGGGGTTGCAATTTACAGTACAAATTACAGTACAAAAGAGGAGACACCAACACGACATAGGCCCCTCTATTTCAGACAGATCGCTCTCGTCCAGTCCGCATGCTCTCTGTTACCAACTGAACACTGGGAAACGTATGCACCAACGATTTCTTCTGCCAGTCGAACACTGGGAAAGACGGCCCAGGCAAAACGCCAAAGCTCGTGCGTGCGTTACCAGTTGTTGAACAACTTTCTTTGGTCCTTTCCGGAGGAAGTTCCAAAATCTCCGCTGTCTTCACTTGCTGTTCTTTCAGGCGTCAAGATGGGGGTGTGCGTGGCTGGTATCTTATCACGTTCTTGAGGCAGTAACAGTGATCTTCGTGTGAATCTTCCCAGTTGTTAGCTACTCCCTTCGTATCGAAATATTTGTCGCCGTTGACTTTTTTCTATAATTTTGACCATTCGTCTTATTCAAAAAATTATCGCAAATATGTAAAATGGTAAGTCAAGTTTAAAATACCTACAATAGTAAAGCATGTGACAAACAAAATGGATGGTACTTGCATAATATTTTGAATAAGACGAATGATCAAAGTTGTAGAAAAAAATCAATGGCGATAAATATTTTGATACGGAGGGAGTAATTGTTACGGGTCGGAATTGTTTTTGCCTCAGTTTTCTTTTATTTAATTTATTAAGCGACCCTGCCATGATTTAGCACTCCGTCCGGCAGAGATTGCACAACGGACAGCTTGATTTTGCAGCCTGCTTCACTTAACACATATATTTTTTTTGAAAACACTCAACACATATATTGATCGTGTATCTAAAAGTACGATTATTACCTCTGGTAACCCAACACTAGTAAAGCTTTCTCGGACCAAACGCAAAGAGTTACCAGTTGAGCAACCTATTTTGGTCCATTCCGAAGAAATTCCAAATTCGATAATGCTAACTATAGGCCGTCCGAGGGATCGGACCGACCCACACCATTTCTATTCGCCCTCTCTTCATTTAACCTCCCATGTGATTTCCAAAAAAAAAAAAAATCCCGCATCTGACTCTAGACGCCGTCTTCGACTCCGCGTCGCCGCCACGCCGCCTCCGCCGTGGACTTCGCCTCCGTCTCCGACGCCGCCAGCCCCCTCCTCCGCGCCGCCGCCGCTCCCTATTCTGCTCCTCCGTGCCCGACGTCGCTGCCTTGGTCTCCGACGCCGTCGGCTCCCTCCTCCGTGCCGCCGCCGCTTCCCATCCTGCTCTTCCGCGCGCCGCCGCCACTGGCCGTGGGGAGCGGCTGCCCGCTCGCCGCCGCCGCTGGCTGTGGGGACGACGGTCCGCGCGCCACCGCTGCTGGCCGAGGGGAGCGGCTGCCCGTGCCATGGCTCGCTCGGACCGGGCCTCGCCGCCGACCTTGCGTCGTTGTACATCTTCGCCCCGGAGCTCGTGCTGCCGCCAGCCATGATTAAGATTTCCTGAATGTTGCAATCGTTGTATATGGATGTTCCATCTGCATTTTTTGCACGTTGCGGCAATGTTGATTTTAGATTTTTGTGTGTTGAAATCGTTGTTCACAGATGTTGCATTAGTTGCAATATTTTTTTTTAATGTTGCAGCTGCATAATTTTAATGTTGCAATAGCCTTGTGTTGACGTTGCATGAAGTTTGATTGGATGTTTCATATGAAATTCGATTGGATGTTTTATATGAATTGGATGTTTCATGAAACATGCTCTGATGTTGCGGTGGGAATTTTTACTCAACTCTCGTAGCAACTAATGATATCCGATGGCGTCCGTTTACGTAGATGTCCCCAATATTGCTACCGGTGCCTTTTCACGTTTCAGATATTGTTCTATGATGTTGCATATATTATTTTTGTATGTTGTGAAAAGTTCACATGTTACGTGCAGCATTACATACATGTTGCGGCGGGAATTTTACATGCTACAGTACCGTCCGATATTTTAACTACCGTCGGACGTTCGGGCGCTAGGAAGTCCCTTCCAAATTCTCATCTCGTCTTCATTTGCAGTTCTAGTTAGATCCGGCGTGGCGCACATGTTTGTGGCGAACAAGTCATAGAGGTGTATTTTTAAGTTCCGCCTTGTAGAGCAGATCCTTAATTCAACAAGTATTTGAAAAGGACTTTCAAATTTCACGCGTCGATTTGCGTTTGCACAATTTCCAGAGGATTTGGCTGGTGATCGACACAACCGGCTCAATGAGCCCAGCAACTGCACGGAAGAAAGCTATTGAGCCATGATGTGGCACGCTGAGCCACCAGATTAGCAAAATTTGCCACCAGATGGTGTGGTGGCAAACTTTGCGATAAGTAAAACATGAGCTGGCTCCCGGTCAGGAGAATCGATGACGCTCCAGCAAAAAGAGGGTTGGCCGGACAGTATCACAAACAAATGACCGTGTGGCACTTCTGCATGCAACTCTCCTGTGAACACCTCAACTTCCCAACCGTATTTGTCCTCATATCTATACTATAAAGATCCAAGAAAATTGAAACACTTTTTATCCAAAAGAAACCCACCCACCTCTCACACCGGACCCACGTGACAGCTCTCCTCCTCAAATGCAGGAAGTGAAGACAAAAATTTTCCACGGCACCCGCTCCCTCCACCGAAAAATCAGGAAGTGAAGAGAAAATTTTCAGGTTGTATCCCACCGTTTCCCTCCATCGGCGAAAAGTTTTTGTTACCGCCCCAATTCATACCCGCCCAAGCCCAAGCGTACCCACCCCCTCCCCTTCAATCACGCAGGTCTCTCTCCTGGTCCATTTTCTTTTCTCCACCGCCGCCGAGACGGCTTCTCCAATCCCAGTCCCCCTCCCTCTCCCCCTTCCAATCCCGATCTCCGATGGCCACGGGCGGCGAGCGGCTCCTCGCGGGGCGGCTCCTCCTCGCGCGGTTGCGGCGAATGCGCTCCCTCCCCATCCGCTACACCGAAGCAGATGCGGGGCGGTGGCCCCCAAACGCCCCATCCCACGGAGTAGGAGGTGCGGCCGCGGCGCTTTGCCGCAGGGCCGCTCACCTGCGCTAGGGCCGGCCGCGCTCCGCCTCCACGGGGCAAGCCACAGGGATCTATGAGCTCCTCGTCATCGGGGGCGACGTGGTAGGCGCCATCGATGCCGAGGCGATGGCGCGGCCCCTTCGGCCCACCTTGGAGGAGACAGGGGCGACGAGGTGTGGGTGTGGGCGGCTTACATCCTTGGCAGTCAAGGCGGCGGCGCTCGATCATTGCCGCCGCAGCCTCGCCCAAAAGCAGGAGCAGCCGCCACGCGGGATCTTCGTCGCCGGCGCCGCCACGCGGAATCGTCGCCGCCGCCGCCCCCGCGGTACACATGTCCGAGATCGCGCGGGCCAAAGCATGAGGAGCCGCCGCCGCTGCATCCGCATCAATAGCTGGTACCCTTCCTTTCCACCGCTTCTCATCCCTCCCCTGCCGGCCACGGCCGCCGCAATCCTACGCGTTCTTGAACCGCTCCCAGTAACCGGCGGCGAAGGCAGCTCTTGTCGTACCAGTCCACCTCGATTCCCTAAACCGCGACACCGCTCAGCATCTCTCTTCACCAGCGTCGGGTGCACAGGTGGGGGAGACGGGGATTAGGGGGCTAGGTTCCTGATGGCGCGAGGGCGGGACAGGGGCGGCGAGTGTGATGGCGGTGGACGAGGTCCTCTCCTACGCCCAGGACCTCGTGGGCGTGGTCTGGGCCAGCAACGACCACGGCGCCAACGCTCAGACCGGCGCTAGAGCGCGGATGCTGTTCTCCACCTGTCGGTCCCACTCCGACGACCTCAAGCTGCAGATGAGAGGTCCGGTTCTCTCCTGCCCTACTGTGAATTGATTTCGCTCCGTTAGCGAAGCTTCTGATTCTTGAGTTCGCTGGGGAGATTTGCTACCATTGATGGCTGTGTGGGTGTTAGGATCGGCCCCAATTTGAGTTCTCCCTCCTTGATATTCACAAATTGATTTCTTCTGTGAACGCAGAGTTGTGGATTGATGAGAAAAGGGGAAACCCACTGTTCACTGTGGCACCCACAATATCGTCCAGTTAAGGAAGTGAGCGGAATGGTGGAGAATTTGCAGGAACTATTGGAGACTCCATGCTCGTGGTGAGAAAAAAAACATCTGTTGTCTTTTTTACTGTTTCATCTATTTTGCTTACTTGAATTAGGGGGCACAGAATCTCATCAAGTCAGTTGTGCCCTGCAGTGTGAACAACATCATTAGTGTCAAATCTGTACAAGATATTTTTGCAAAATTATGCTTTAATGATGACAGAATGGATCATTTCTTTTTGCAGTCATATTATGTTCGGTATGTGCTCATTTATTTTCTCTCTTTCCTTTACTTCACTTTATTCCTATTTATTAGGGGTGGGCATTCGGTCTATTCGGCTATTTCGGTTCGGTCTATTCGGTTTCGGTCATTTCGGGTTTTGGAAAAGTGAGGACCGAAGTTTTAAAAAGTAAAATAGGAACCGAACCCGAATAGACCAATTATTTTGGTTTGGTCTATTCGGTCCACCGAATTACCCGAATTTTCATAGATATCCTTGTCACCTCTCAAAACTCTATGGTAGAAATTCAAATTCCCAACTCATTTCAAGTCTATGGATTTAAGGACTACTCAATGAAAGCAAGTAACTAACAAGTTTATGAAAAGAATTAAAATAGTTTAAAACACAAAGTTGTAATATTCATAGTCTAAATCAAAATACGTAAATATATTGAATTTCGGGTTATTCGGTCTATTCGGGTTATAGACTATAGGAACCGAAACCGAACCCGAACTCCGAATTATAAAATTATCTGGACCGAACCCGAAACCCGAATAGACTGACAATTCGAGTAATTTGGGTTCGGTTCAGTTCGGTTTTCGGGTTTCGGATTCAAAGTGCCCACCCCTACTATTTATTTTACTAATTCTGTTTTATTTTGTCCCTCTGATTATGTTACATGAATTAAATCAAGCTGATGTGCTTTCCATGCAAGGTGACACCATTATGTCAATGACTGAAGCTCTTATATACTCGGTATGTGCTCATTTATTTTCTCTCTTTCCTCTTTCACTTTATTCTGATTTATTTTTACTAATCTGGGTTGTTTTGTCCATGTGATTTTGTTACATGAGCTATGTGTGTTAGTGCTTCAACTTATATATGATAACTTTTTCTTTAGTTACAATAGTTTTAGGTTCTGGCCTCACTGTTGTCTGTGTTGCTGCAGGATCACATGAGACGCTCCCTGAATTTCAGTAACTGAATTTTCTATAGTTAATAGTTTCAATTACATGTTGTGTAGGCTGATAGTCCATTGAAATTTCTCTTCGACTGTGCTTCCAAGACATGTTTTATATTATATGCCTTTATGCCAGATGTTATGCTCCATTCAATTATGCCTTTTGCCTTCACATAGTTCTAAAAACACATGTATGAGAATTGGTTTCACTATCCTTTCAGGATTTAAGTGACAGATGAAAATCTCTGAGAATGTGTTTAACAATTTTTTTTGTCTAGAATACTTTATTTTATAGCTATTTCATTAGGCTAAAGATATTTTCTTTCATTATTTGTAGTTAAATTTTAAATGCCATTTAGGGTTAAAGGTCTAGGTCTGATAAATTTGCCCAATTTGAGAAACATTAGGCATACTAGATTTAGGCAAGCTTCCAAGCAAAATCCAATGGTTGAAAAACCTTGGGAGTTGGGAATAATTCTTTTGGTATTATATATTTAAGAATGCAATAAAATAGCTTTGAGGATTATATTATTCAATGCATTGTACTGCACTTATAGCATTATCCCAATTTCTAATTGTAGTACTCATAATTGATCTAGGATGCACACTTGTTTTCTTTTGTTGAGGATCAATTTGACTAAATTGGACATGTCATGAGCAGAGAACCTACTGTTGAAAAGGTCCCTTGTGTTTTTGTGTGTAGAGTTGTGGACTCTAGAAAGACGATGATGCTTCTGTCTGGTTATTGTGAAGCTACATAAAATATTTTTGTCAGGATCAATGTCATCCAGGTAGCTATATTCTTATCTTTCCATTTAACTGAGCTAAATATATCCATAGTGCATGCCTCTTGTATTTTTGTTCTTTTAATTTTGTTGCCAATAATTAGGACAAAAGAATAGCCTATAATGAAATATATTGTGGTATCCCTGTTTTACTGCTCATGACATTGATATGGCAAATGAGCTATGGATGCCGGTAAGGCAAAAGCTGCTGCTTCTGAGGCTATGGATGCAGAGGCCATCCTTGGGGACATTCCATATGAATTTCTTGATCCAATTCAGGTACTATGGTTAGGCTATGATAGAAGGTTTTGAACGTGTTACTAAATGTTGTCGAGCTCCTGACTTAGAATGGCTGAACGACAGTTACCTGCAACTCAATATTCCATCTCCTATGTTTTTTTGTCTAGACCACTATAAATCTGGGCACCATGCATGCCTCTTGGAGTTCATCACTTCTTCATGATGTGTTGTCCATACAATCTTCTAAACATGGTGTCATTGGAGCCCCACCTGAAACATCATAAAATTTTCTACTAATGCTAGATTTGTGATTTTGTCATGCAGTATACTCTGATGAAAGATCATGTGATACTGCCGTCATCGAAGGTCACAATAGATCACCCTGTTATTATCGGGCATCTGCTGAGTGATTCTGTAAGTACTGGTTTCCTAGAATCATTGGTCTTCCACAACTGTTGATGCAAGGCTGTGTCCAGCAGTCGAGAAAGCGAACAGCTACTGAATCTGAGATTGGTAAAGTAGATGGCACTGCTGATATGGCTGAATGAAGTTTGCCATGAGCAGGGGATGGAACATATTTTTTTGGGGAACGTGAGGTGAAACTATTAAAATCACTATTAAACAAGAGCTCCAGAGCAAGCACTACTATATTCGATGGTGGGTGACATTGCTTTGCTTGTCTTGTAAATTGGCACTGCCACTTTCTGATGATCAATATTTCTAACGTGAACTTATAACCTGTTTGTTTTTTATTCAAGCACGGTTGATTCATTTTTTTCTTTGAAATTCACATATATCATGTAGTTTTCTTTTTGTGTCTTTATTTAAGTTACCAATTTTGTAAATATACTCTCTCTTCTATTGTGATTTCTAGGTTAAGAAGATTGATATTAGTCTCTTTCGGTGACCACTTTGGCACTCATGTGAGACGTATACATTTATTTCTAAATGTTGCAGTGGTCAAGGAATATGTTGTTAAAGTCTGCAAGGATACGGGGATATTGCAACAATCAAGAAAAGGTTAGTTCCTGTAAGTTGGACTTTAGTATTTATGAATGATTTTTTTTGGGAAATGTAGATTCATTAGTATCGCATAATAGATTTAAAATTCACATTTCTAGATATAGGTTCAATATTGCATATAGATTCGGATTCGAATTGGAGAATGGTAGGATTCTGTGGGAGAAATTTAATTGGTTACAGATTAGGGAAACTTCCTTTGCCATGCATGGTCACCGATCTGCATGGGCATTGCTACGCCAATCGAATCAGATTGCCTTTGGTCTAGGGTTTCTACCTTTTTTGTGATTCTTAAATTCTCTTCCTTTTTACTGCAGATGTCTACAGATTTGGGATAGGATCTCTCTCGTGAATTGTTGGTCCAAGGGTTTCTATTAAAATGTCTGGTACGTTCTTTCTGAAATCACTTGCCCTTTCCCAATGATTATTCATCACAGTCCAATTGCATGGTTCTGTTTATTTAGTAATCCCTTCATTCATTTTTTCCTGCCGTTTAGTAATCTATTGTACTCCATATTAGTGGATAGAGGGTACACAATGAGAGGGGGAGAGCAGTGATATTGCTTTGATTGTTAATTTGGGCCTCTTTGTTCCTCATATTAACTGGATTTTTTTTCGTTAGGGAAAGGATCAGAGAAATGCCGAGGGTGCTGTAGACCAGGTCCCTAGCCACGGCAAGGTTAATTCTGCTAAATAAACTGATATATATGGACATGAAAGGACAAGGTCATAAATCAATAAATTATAAGTTTTCTTCTTATTTCTAGATTCCAGATGAAGTGGTGTCATTGGAAATAATGCTTACATATTGTTTGTTTCAATGGCTAGAAGGATAATTTTCTTGAGCTCTATGGGAAGGATATGACCTGTGCTCATGTGTCGATATAAGATATAGAAACCAAACATGCAGATATAGAACAATTGCCACTTCTGATGTGGTTCAGGAAACAAAATGTTCTGAAAGTGTAGCTGCTACTTGTAGTTTTGAAATTGTTCCTTTTTAATAAATTTTTTAAAATTGTTCTGGAAAATGTATATGCTACTTATAGATCTGAAATTCAATTATCGACTAATGTTTCTCGTCATTCTTAGCTTGGTACACTTGTAAATTGGTTTGTTCATGGAGATGGGAATTTTTTGCAACTTTTGGAACTCTAATGTCTGATTTTTTAAGGAAACTCATTGGATGGAGCTAATTTGTTACCTGAGTGATCCTTTTGCATCTCATGATAAAGTCAACATTTTGCAGCACCATTTTTGTTTCATTGTTCCACTTGACTGAATATATATTGTGTAGCAGAATAAACCTCATGATGTTTTCAAATGTGCACATGCAGTGAGGACATGAAACTCATAAATAAAGTCTATTTATCTACACTTTTGGCACTCATTTCATACACTTTTCTCTAGACTAGCAAACCCTACTAATATATGTAGAGGCTAATTTCTGAAATTTGCATCTGAACACGAGCTGCATGTATATCGGAACCCCTACTAAATATGCATGCTCAAGTTTTAGTGTTTCTCCTCCTTAGTCATGTTCCCTCAACTTTAATGAGAGAATAAAAAAATTGATTGTGTGAGATTCCTGTTGATCCTCGAGGTTGAAGGCAGAGGAAGCATGTTCTGATCCTCCACACAGTATGCAGAGCAGTAGCGACAGCAAGATGCTTCATTGTAGGCAGTGATGCTGAGATTTTGTGATTTTCTTTTTTGGGCTGGGATTAAATTTTGCATCTCAGGGCATGGGAAGTCTTTTGCATGTTCTTAATCTTGCATGAGAATTCCCAGTGCTGGGAGCATCCATGCTCTGTTTTCTTACATGGATCTGAGATTTTGTTTCTAGCTGTAGATACATAGCATCACATCATGCCCCGTAGTGAAATGCTCTTGTGATGGTTGCTTACATCGGTTCCTCATTGCCATATACTGTAGCCTTTCTTGTTTGCTTCATGATGTAAATGCTTGCATCCTATGAGTGCCCGATTGTATTTGCATGGCACCAGATTTTTGTTGTGGTTTGAGAAACTGAGCTGGTGCTCGCAGTGCTTGCATTAACACTAGAAATAGGAGATCCAGTGTGCTGATGCATTTGATTATGATTTTTATGCACAGATAATTTGTGACCCTTCTGGTCACCACCGCCAGCCAGTTCACCTCTGTCCTCACCATGCACTACGACTATATCTACGACCTCAGCACCGGCTGGGTACCGGTGAGTTACCAATTAGGCACAATTATTGAATTTCAAGGTCTTTCTTTTTTACAGCAAACCATGATCAAGGTGGGAAAACTTTGCAGCGTATACATTTTGTGGATAAATGTACTAAAAAAATCTCGTGTGATGTGTGCCTTTGTTAATATTGATTTGTTGGTTCATTGTTGTTTCATGCTACGGAGTACTAATTTATATGATTGGCCTGCAAAGTTGTGATTCTAATAGTGCATATACTAAGTTGATGCATTTGAGGCTTTGACATTAGCTTAGTACACTTCAATAACCTACCAAACTTAGTGACTGAGCATATAAAGAACCTTTTATAGTTGGTTAATATCATTTCTCGCTGCCTTTTCTGCTTTGCTAGATTGCTGGAGTCCCAAATCATTCCACATGTGCTTCAGTCAGTACTTGCTTCCCTTCACTTTCATGTTTTCTTATAGGCAGCCGTCCATCTCATGCAGGTGGTTGTGGTATTTGGGTGTGAGCAGCTTTCGTAGAGTTAACACATCATGGTGGAGAAAAGATCTGATGCTGCAGTGTAGTAGGAATGAGCTTATCCATGGTGGTGGGATGTGATGATGGTGGCGGGCATAGTCAATTTTTATTGACCCAATCTGAAGAGCTGCAACGCAGTGGATGACTTGGATGGGTGGAGTAATATTGAGGCACAATGAGCGGTGGTGGAGTAATTCCACATAGGAACTGAAAGGTCTAGCAAATCGGACCCAAACCACAACATGCAGTTGATGTCTAATGCCACGATCAGTTGCAAAATCTGAATTTTGGTTAGGCGCTTATCAAACCTGGATGGAGTATTTTCATTCGTGTATTATTAATGTAGTATTGATTATTGGCCATTTTAGCTTTTTTTTTGACAACTGCAATATATTAATAATTAAGCAGCCACATTACAACAAGGTCCTCGAAGAAGACCAGAATTACAGCAAGGTCCAAAGACCGGATAAGAACAACAACAACAGAGAAGGCATCGGCGGCGACGGGAACGCCGGCGGGGGCCGTAGAGGCGTCGAAGACGCATACACCCGGGTGGAAGACCGCGCGAAGCGACAGTTGAAGAAGGGTCGACGGAGCCGAGGAAGAACACACCAAGCGACCGAAGGGTAGAAGTATTGCCGTCGCCGGAGGAAGAGGATGGAGCTCGATGTCGAAACCCAAATGGAGGCGAAAACGACGGGCCAACACCACATGTATTGTTGCCAGGAAGAACCGGATCTGCTGTAGAGGTGGCTGCAAAACGAAGACGGAGGCGGGGGCGAGCAGTGGAGTCGAGCCAGCACGGATCCAGCGAGGCGGAGGAAGAGGGCAGGAGAACCAGACCAAGGACCAGATCCACCGAGAAGGGGACCCGATCCAAAGAGTTCGGCCTCGAAGCAACCTTACCGTCGACCAGATCTGAGACGGCAGGGAGAGAACTCCAGCAGCAGCAGCAGGGGGAGGGAGGGGGCGGAGCTGCAGGAGGAGGCGAGAGGGAAGAGGAAGTTTTATTACGACTCACCGGAAAAGCAAGGACGCCCGCGACGAGAAGCCCGAAGAAGATCCCGGCGACGACGACAGCTCCTAGGCGGCACAATCCACAAAGGGAAGAAGCCATAAAGGCAAGAAAAACCTAGATACAAACTACTACAAGCTACTGAGGGTGGGACCCCGCTCCCGACGCACTCCGGCGAGCTCGCCGGAGGCGGACGGGAGGGGGTTGGGTGGGAGGCGACGGAGAGAGAGCTAGAAGCGAAGGGAGAGTACAACTTGGAGCATACTACCGAGAGCCTTCCCTATGATGTAAATGCTGGCATTTCAGCTTTGTATAGGACGAGCAAGGAGACTTGAAAGTGTCCTTGGTATGTTTTCTAATGTTGGTATTGATTAGAAGCTATGAAATGAACTAATCGATTGTATAATACCATTGACCTATGAATATCCACCATCTATTACGAAGTGCTCCTTTTCTGATTTTCTTTTCATCTATTGGATCTGATGGTTAATGATTCTTTTTTAAAAAAAAACTTGTGCATAGGGTCGACGATAAGTAGATGTACCAAGTGATTGTCTCAGTTTCATTTTGACGTACAATGTGAACCTTAATGTAGTGTTTTTATTTATCTTAACATTTGGTTATGATCCTAAGGTAAACTCTCTATGTTTAAATGAAGAAATATAGATTATCCCCTAAACACTTGCATAATTATTTGATTTGTAAACTTACTTTAACCCTTAATCTCTCTAAACCGTGAACATTACTGGTTTAATATATGTTAACACATGTGGTTTGCTTGTGTAATTTCATCTCAATCTACGTCTCATTTGCACGCTACTAGTACACAGAAAATCTCAGTCAGACGACGCGGGCTAATTACTTCGGTGATGATGCGATCCTGGGCTAATTTTGCAACTGGCATATTAATCCCCGATGCCCTCCCCTTTTTAAACCCAGCCATACTGGATTGGAGAGAGCTGACCCTGACCAAAACATCCACCCATACAGAGTACACCAACATGTCATCGGGGCCGTCTGAACTTGGGAACGCCATGGCCGAGTCCCAGGACCATGGCGGCAGCTACGCGCCGGTCATCGTGGTGCTCATCCTCATCGCCATCGCCACAGCCGGCTCGGTGGCCTTTGCTCGGTACTTCGTCGGGCCCGAGGGCTTCCGACGGAATGGTAGCGACTTGAAAGCCTAGCTACGTGCTGCGCAACGTGTTCTTCCAACGAATCAAGATGGCGCGAGCCTTCCTCCGCGGCCTCGTCCGCAAGCCGGCTGCTCCCGCCGCGAGGAAGAAGAAGAAGGCATGCCACCTTGACCTTGAGGCGGCGGAGGAGGTGGAGATGTCGGAGCCTCCCATGGCAGAGGAGGAAGAGGAGGATGCTGCCGCTGCAGATCCGTAGGATATAGAGTCATAGAAATCAGTAACTTGTGGGGTCTTCTTGGAGCTAGCCTCTTCATGCCTGTGTTTCCTAGAATGTCCATGGTAAAGAAGTAGAAAAAATGTTAAGGCATTCTGAAGTGGACTAATAAATATTTGTCCCTGGAGGATCAAGAAAGATGAGATTCGGAGGTGTGAACGATTAGTTTTGGTTGTATTGCATCCTAAATCATTTGCATGTTGGTGTTCATCTACTCCTCGATCTCTCGTATTCCAAAGCCCGGACGAAGGTTCACGCCATTAATTCATTTTGGTGCCGTTTCATCGGGTTTCGATGGCTAACATCAGCGCCGGAACACGAAGAACACGTTTGAATAACACGTTTCAATTTCATCCCGCTTGTAGAAGCATAAATACATGATGATTTCAAGCAACACGGCAAATGTTCCATTTGAGGCCGTTCAATCGGGATCCGATGGCTAACATTACTGCGGGAAGCCGGGAACCGGAAACAGCCTGTTTGAAGAATCTGCATAGGCAGCTTTCTGATTAATCTATAGTAGTAATGAATATAATGAAAAGCCATACTTAATGATCTCTAAGCAATCCTAATGCAACTACAACTTAGGACTTGCATTGGTGGATCAACACGGATGTAAGTGGATCAACGTGGTAGTGCCACAGCTATTTTCCAACAGTATCGAGGCATGTATGAAGGATTTCTCTACTAAGTCTCCACGGCGGCGGGGAACAACTATATCAGCTTTAGCAGTAACACTGCATGATTTGAAATGGGCGGCGGCGACAAGATAAGCACACGTGAGATGGGAGGGCTTAGGATCAGATCTTATATGGTGGAGTCCCTGTTTCTCGCAAGCCAAGAATCATGTTGGAAGAGTACACGAATCCTAATCCACTTTGGTTTCTTTTTCTTTTGGGATATATGAGGGCTCATCCGTCGATGTCTCATGATGGACCAAAAGTCAAATTAACGCGGAAACGGTCCTCGTTTTAGATATAGGAGAGATATAGGCCGTATGTCCGTCACATATACATGTAAGAAAAAACATTCAATGCGGAAACTGCTTTATGCCAGGATCAATTTAGAACAAACTTGATTTAATCCTATAAACACTTTAATAGACGTACCTTGGTTCATTCTTGATCTTGCAGAAACACACCATGTAGTATCAAATATGGAGTATTTTCTTTCCTCTCTTCCTTTATCTTTTAGTATTCTCTCGATGAATAGAGAATAAAATAAATACTCTAATATGTGCATACGGAAACAGGATAATCCTTTAAAGTGCTCTAATCTCATTACGACTATCTTTAATTCTATGTGTATGTATGCATGTTCTGTATTTGCGTATAGCCTTCCCCATATGTGTAACGAGGGAGAAAGACAATACTACATGTTTTGTTGCTCTGATTCATAGGTAGGGGTGGGCATTCGGTCTATTCGGTCATTTCGGTTCGGTCTATTCGGTTTCGGTCATTTCGGGTTTTGGAAAAGTAAGGACCGAAATTTTAAAAAGTAAAATAGGAACCGAACCCGAATATTTCGGTTCGGTCTATTCGGTCCACCGAATTACCCGAATTTTCATAGATATCATTGTCACTTCTCAAAACTCTATGGTAGAAATTCAAATTCTCGACTCATTTCAAGTCTATGGATTTAAGGACTACTCAATGGAAGCAAGTAACTAACAAGTTTACGAAAAAAATAGTTTAAAATACAAAGTTGTAACATTCATAAGCTAAATCAAAATACGTAAATATATTGAATTTCGGGTTATTCGGTCTATTCGGGTTATAGACCATAGGAACCGAAACCGAACCCGAACTTCGAATTATAAAATTATCTGGACCGAACCCAAAACCCGAATAGACCGACAATTCGGGTAATTCGGGTTCGGTTCGGTTCGGTTTTCGGGTTCAAAGTGCCCACCCCTATTCATAGGCTGCCAACGTAGAGTGTTAGCGTAGTGATGGATTATCGATATCCACTCGGTGATGTGTCATTCAATATTGTATTGTAGCATTATAAAGGGTATTTTGTTATGTTATAGTGTTTCGTTCTTTTCATAATTTTGTTAATTAATCAAGTAAGCATTATTTAGTCTGTTGTGGGAAATATTGGATAAGTCTAATTTTGTGATCTCTTCCTCCAGTTAGGTTGCGGTGCCTTTTGAATTATTGTTATTTACTCGGTTAAATTCTGGTGTGGGAAACCTTGATCGTAATGGTTTTTCTTCTTCTTGGGCAGGTTCGTATCTACCATTGCCATCAAAACTCATCGCCTTTGATCATAATCAGTTCTTATCTTCTCAAAGTAGTTGATCGATACCTTGTGAGAGTAATGTGCTGCATTTGCAAAGTAAGAACATCTGATAACTACTAAATTTAATACTACCTTTGGTCCAAATTTGTTTTTTTAACTCTTTGCTGTAGCTTTTCAAATAGGAGTATTTTGTTGTTCTACATTGGTTACAGTGCCGTAGAAAAGGTGTCTAACTTTTTTGTGTAACATAAATCAGGTTTGGATTTGGAATGTAATAATCCAGCCTCTGAATCTTAGTGTCTGAATGTCTGTTGGTGTGTTCGCTTCCAGTCCATGGCATCTCGCTATTCCTGGGTGCTGAATTCAAAAATGGTATTCAGTATTTAGTTCTTGTGTATGTTAACCAAATGCCCTTTTCATTATAGTGTTTATTATGAGTTGATGGCACCTACGTACGAAGATTTAGTCAACAATCAAAACTTTTAGCTTTTGGGTATGTGAACCAATTGCCTTTTTTCATTACAGTGGTTAGGAGTTGATGGGACCTGTAAAGCTTTAGTCAACAAGTATGGCAGATTTTTGGTTTCAATATCTTCAGGGAATTCGTTATTACTGCTTGCTGGTTCATTTGGTGTCACATGAATGGTGTTGTCTTCGATAATGCTCCTCGATCCTTGCCGGTTTGGAGGGCTGTGCTTTCAACGAAGAACTTAGGCTGATTGTTCTACAAGGGAAACCATCATAGTACCTTGCTGCATGGTTTCTGATGATTAGTTCTTTCCTTTCTTTTGGGCTTAAAAAATGTTTTGGGACAGGCTATTATTTTAAAAAAATATATCATGTCCTATTTTTTGCTTTGTAGTATTTATTTGGCTAACATAGCTAAAAGATGACATTGAATCACATCGTTTGCCTTTTAAATTTAAAGTTATTGATTTTGGTATCTTTTCACAGTATAAAAATCATTTCATTATATGGGAACCTTAATTATTATCATATCAACAAATAGACCCCGTGTGCCGCGCGGTCAGTATTACTAGGATCACTAAGCAAACAAGAAACGGGGAAAATGACGAGGGAGAAAGGCAATATAAAGGGGAAAAAATAGGGAAAAGGTTGAGGAAAAAAACAACACAAAAGAAAAAAAACGGAGCAGCGTAGGTGGGGCGCGACGTGTCTCGCCGGCTAGCAGCTCACACTGCTCACGGAACCAGGCTGTCTTTGCAATGCCGTTTCCTGTGATCAGCGCAAAGCAAATTGTCCCGAAGCTGGAAAAATTTCTCAGTTACTCCTACAACTCACACGCATACACCCTTGCTTAATCACTTTGCTGATGGGGGATCCAACGCCGTCGCCTCCATTTAATCACCTACCCTTGCTTGTGTACAGGCACACTCTCACTCATACACCAGCATAGCAACAGCAGTGCAGTGAGAAGCCTCGCTCTCAGCAAATTCTCGGCAGTAGGAGTGAGTTTGCAGCTAGGCAGTGGTGGTGGGCCGGTGGTTTCCGGTGGCAACATGTCAGCGCCACCGTTTGCTGGTGGGGATGCGGCCGGCATGGGCGTGTCTCGTCACTCTCACCGCGACGATGGTGGCAACAATTACGGGCCGGTGATCGCGATGCTGATCGTAATCGCGATCCTCACGGCCGCCTCAGTCGCCTTGGGCCGGTACTGCGAGAGGCGCCCGGCGTCCGACCGCGGCGGCTGCTACGACTTGGAAGCATGCATGCCGCGCAACTGGCGGGGCTCGTGCCTCGCAAGCGGCGTCGACGATGCTGGTGCCCCCGTGAAGGAGGAGGAGGCATCCAACCCTCAACCTGAGGCTCCCGAGGAGATGGAGCAGGCACAGGAGGCACCGGCTCCGGAGGAGATGATGCAGCAGGTCCAGGAGGCGCCCGAGCCCTCCGCGGAAGGGGAGGATGAGCAGCAGGAGGAGGAGGAGGTGGATGGGGAGGGGGAGGAGGAAGAAGAAGGGGAAGAGGAGGAGGAGGAATTTGAGGGTGGTGAAGATCCATGAGGCGGGGATCAAAATTTCTGGGGCTTTTGGGTTATCTGAGAGTCTCATCGGCTTTCCTAGAATGTTGTATGAATCAACATATTGTAAATCATTCTAGGAACAAACGACTATGATCTCGCCGGATCATTGAATAAGATCTGGGTGTGTTATCCACTTATCCGCGTCATAAATTTTTATTCCCGGATGTTCATCAATGGTGTATTTCAAATTGATAGGAAGATTCGCGCCATTCTAGTATTTATTGGTGCCGTTCGTTTAAGATCTGATCTGGTTGATAAGAGCGCGGGAAGCCGGAAAGGATGGATGATTTAAATGATTTCACATACCGACATACGTGGCTTCTCTAGTTTTCAATTTCACCCTTCTAATCATATATTATTATTTCTGACTATTATTGAACACTTTATCCATTTGTCGGCATTCATTTAGAAACCGATGGTTATCGAGAACGCGCGGGAACGGCGATTTGAATGATCCACATAGGTAACCTATATACTTACCAACTTCTTCCTCCTAATACCACAGATGATAATTTGGGACCACATAATGCATCCAAGTTTGTATTTCTTTTATAGAATATATCTATGATAATCTCGAAAATGTAACTGACTAGAATACATTGTCTAGCATGAAAAGAAGCAAGATAAAGAACAAAACAGTCATTGATTGTTTTTTTCAAACAAAGTTTTTGTTTAGCCTTAGTTGCCATGGTAAGTTGAGTAACAAGGACTTGATGAATCCAATCTAAATTTTAAAAAATGCAGGGCAGTAAAAGTTTGTGCTCTCTCTGTTGTAGCATTTGACGGTCTATAAGGCTAGCCACAAATGTTACTGCGAAACAAAAATAATCACAAATGCATATGTGAAATATTATTGTAGCAAGGTAAACTATCACTAGGAAAAGCCAGGCCACCCCGCCTGTGCATACAGAAAAAGGGGGGGGAAATGGTAGGTTGTCACTGCGAAGAATTATAAAAGCCATGGAGCCGCATGCACATTTTTTAGGTACTGCATTCATATTCTACGGAAATTGTAATGTTCCAGATAACCGACAGAGACTAGATATTCTTAAAAACAAACTAGCATTTTCGGAAAGTGGTGTATCGATCGGCCACTATGCCAGCTATACATCTCATCTCATCCCATATATGCTAATGTCGCTCCATGAATGTGAAAACTGTTAATCAGTGCAAATTAAAGATCGTTCGGATGAGCACAGAACCAAATTGACAAGAAATTGCCACCCTTATCCGGAAAAAAAAGTTAATTAGGCTATTTGCAGCGGCATCCTGGAAAGCATCCTGAACCGCTACACAGTACCGGTTTTTTCCCGGAATCCCATGTGCAGCGGTGCCCGGTACAGACTCCTGGACAGTACGGGGCCGCCGCCCCCTCCCCCAAATTTGGCGGCCTTCTCCCCCTCCTCCGCCCGCACCTCCCGCCGCGTCCGTCCCCTCCGCCCGCATCTCCCGCCGCGCTGCAGCACCCGTCGGCGCGTCCGACCCCGCCGCCGGGACGACGGCGACGGCGGCCGCGGGGAGGAGGGCGGCGGAAGAGAAAGAAGACCTCCCCGACGGCGTCCTGGGCCACGTGCTCTCCTTCCTCGGCGCCAAGGAGGCCGCGCGCGCCGCCGTGCTCTCCGCCGCTAGCGCCACGCCTCCACCTCGGCCACCACGGGTGCCTCCCGCAGCGACTTGAGCCTGCTCCACGGCCTGCAAAGGCGGAGACGAAGCCCGCGGGAGGAAGGGGTCCTCGTCATCTTCGCGTCGGGGGAGGGGATGGGGGCGCGGGCGAGGTCCCGGCGGGCGGCGGCGAGCTCGGCAAGCGCGAGTGCGAGGAGCGCGGCGTCTTCGTCGGCGACGAGGCGGCGACGCCCTCGAGGCGGATGCTGTCGGCACGGAGGCGCGCGAGGTGGGCGTCCCCGAGCGCACGCCAGAGGCCGGCGGCCCGCGACATGAGCGCGGCCACCTCGAAGGCCAGCACGCCGAGCTTGTCCCCGCCGCCGTTGGGCACGCGAAGCTTCCGCGTCCGAGCAAGTGAGCAGGTAACGACGTCCGAGAGGTTTGCGATGGGGATGACCATGGCTGGTGCTTGCCTCCCTTGCTCTGGTGGTCTGGCTTTCGCTTTGCTCTCTCCGGGCGCTGCTGATTGGAGATGGATAGGAAGCCGGCGGAGGTGATGCTGCCGTTGCTGCAGTAGGAGGCATAGGGAGAGAGCAGATCCCTGATGCGGCGGCGGCGGGAGGAGGAGCAAGATGGGGTGGGAGGCGAAGGGAACAGCGACGGAGCTCGCCCGGCGGCCGCGAGGACGGCGGGCGCGGCTGTCGGCGAGGCGGCGGGAGCGTGTCCGGCTCCCGGACGGCGTCTCCGGCGGCGACCTCAGCGAGTTCCTGCGGCGCCTGGCCCCGCGCCCGCGGTGGCCGGTGGCGCGTGAACCTGGCGCCCGCGCTGCGGCGGCCTTCTTTGCCGGGGGAGGAGCGCCGGGGGAAGAGGCAAGACTGCGGCCGCAGGAAGTCCGTGGGAAAAGAAAAGATAGGTGGGACCCACTAAGTAGAGGAGGTCTGATTGAGGACACCGCTGCAGGAGGATGATATTTTGGGGGTGAAATTTCTTAGGGAGTCCTCCAAATATTGCTTTAGGGGGTGAAATTTACAGGACACCGTTGCCCTACATTTTTTACATGTACCTGTACGCACTCTCCCCTCCCTCGCGCACGTCAGTACGCCACGCGTGCTCTTCAGTACAGGCCCGCCGAGGCGATGGCGCCCTGCCGGCCGCCCGACGGCACGAGCGCCATCGCGAGCAGGACGGCCATGAGCCCCACCGGCACCAGCAGCAGCAGCCACGGCGGCGGCGGCAGCGGTGGCAGCACCAGCGGCAGGAGCACCAGCAGCGCGGTCAGGCCGAGGAACAGCGCCGCCAGCCCCGCCGTGAAGTACCCCTGGCCCGGCGCCGCCGCCGCCGGCCGCGCCCGGCCTTGCGCCTCCATCTTCGCGCCATTGGCGCCGCGCATCCCGCCTCCGGCCGGCCGGGAACCCGGCCGCCGCCTCTCCGCCTCCGGCGCCATACACGAAACCAAACCACTCGATCGGTTATTACCGGCCTCGCTCGCTGCTGACTGCAACTTTCGGAGAGTGAACTGAAGTGCAGCTGGGAGTGATGCGTATATACTGGATAGAAGAGGATATGATCTTGCTTACTTACGGAGTATATTACCTCAGCCTCCGATGGCTTGGAAAATCAAGCAAATCTGGTCATGGCGGGACGGCCAAGGACGGATGCACACTACTGATGCTGCTGCGGAGATTGATGATGACCTGGATCGCGCTCGTGCCGGCGTTCGAGATTTGGGAGCACGGACGAGGAAGATTTGGGAAGGCCCGGTGCAATGTATGCAGATCAATGGCAATTGTACCAGCTAGATATGAAGACTGCGGACTACGTACATGTGGCGTTTGCAGGGTCTAGGGGTGGTGCTCCTGGGCGGATGCAGGACGACATGGACAGACTTGGAGGCCAAGTTGGTCCTCGTCCTGGTCCTGCGCTCGATCGATCGAATACTTTTCCCTGCGAGGCAAGCCGGGCAGAGGTCAGTCGGACTGACGAGACACCCTCTGTCGGGATGCAAATTCGATCGGGGATTTGCTTGGGTCGTCCGAATTCCGAGGACTTGGTTTAACTGGATTATTGATCCCCCGGATTGAAAATTGTCCATGACACGGAGACCTCTTCTTGGACAAGTACGTTCTCGAGAGAACAAAATCTCGAGGACACGTTCAAGTCCGACACACTGACCGGACGACTTGGCTAAGTTTTGAGCCGCTAATAATGCTGAATGATCACATAATTTTTTTATAGAAGAATAATGATCACATGATGTTAGCTTGAGGTCTGGTAACTAGAGAACAAGGGACCTGAGATCATGTGGCAGGAGTATAAAATAGACGCACACATATACGTACGGGATTGGCGGTCTATCGCTGCAAGCTGAAGCAAAACCACGACCAGCTAGCTAGTTAGTGTAAGCACGAGTCGTCGTACCCGCGGTGCTATATATATACTGCTATCTATCTACTTGCGGGATCATTCGTCGATCGACATCGGATATATAGCATACTGTATATGATTGCGGGCATATCGATCACTTTGGGAAAGCGAGAAAAGGAAACAAGTTGGCCTTGTTGGTGGTCGATCGGCTGCGCTGGTCGGCCCGATTGCTCGCTCTCTCGCGAGGTGCATGAACCAGCAGCAGCGCCCAGCACTCTGCGTTCCGCCTCAGGCGCGCGACCGATGCCAAAAGTGTGTCTTGCACGCGTGGTTGCGACTTGCGAGCGACTTGCGACCGGACGACGCCCACTTGACCGTACGATCAAGACAGCGACCCATAGCAACCATGCATGCATGCTGGCCGGAGTACTGGAGTAGTGCTTGATCGATCGTCTCCTCCGACTCCGGCGGTGTCTAGGGTATTAGAGTGCTCCCGTCGACCGTCGTTTAAGAGTTACCACGCTCGTCGATCTCTGTCTTTTCCCAAGCCTCAACTCTGGAATCAATAATGTCCGAAACTTAGCATTCATGCCCTGTAAATGTGGGTCCGTGTGGGTAGAAATGGATTAAATTGGTCGTATCCTCAATGAAGTTTATATTTACTTTATGGCTAAACTTGCAGTGGGCCTCATGCCTCATGTTTGGAGTCAGACCATAGAACTAAAACCTCACGTGAAGCGGGCCTACTTTGATAGGTGGTAGCGATGGGTCTGGTAGGAAGGAACCACAATGTATATAGAGGACACGAGGAGGATGGTGTAGGAGAAGCCAGGGATACAACTACACAAGGATTAGCTTATTTTAAGAGTTCCAGGACAACAAAGGGTTCCTAAAATCATAGGTTAGCAAACAAGGATATATAACCATGTCACATCCTATTTGTCTTTTGTATTCATTGGTTTTCTTGTGGCGGCCACTAGCAGCTATTTAAGGCCTCCTCCAACAACACACCGTGCAGCTAGCTCTTAGCATATTATAACGGATGAATAGTGAGAAACTGAGGGGGTAGTCGCTTTCTCCCACGCTAGCTCGCTCAGTTCCCAAGAAAGGCTCCATCACAGAATACTGTAGTAAAAACACTGTGTTTCAGGAATCCCTGTAGCTATGAGCTAGCAGCCGGCTCTTCTCGTTGGAGAAGGCCTAATACCTTCTTCACCGCGCGCCCCAGTCACTTTTTCATGTATACCATCATCAGAGCAACTCCAGCAATACCTCCTACTCCCTTGAGTAGGGGGCGGCCCTAACTTTCTAGGGCTATAATTTTGTGTTCAACTCCATCAAAAACCCCTAGTTGAAGCCCATACTCTTATGACAGGTGGGACACGTGCTCTCTCCGTCTCTTTCTTCTCTAGTTCTCTCTCCCGTACTTCGTGCGCGCGGCGCCGACCACCGCGCCGGCCACGCCCGCCTCGGGCCGCCGACGCCGGCCACGCACTCCGCCGCCCACAAGCGGCCTCGCCGCCCACGCGCGGCCCCGTCGCCCACACGAGCCGCTGCCCATGTGCAGCCCTGCCGCCCACGCGCCGCGCTCCCGGGCCTCGTGCTAGTCGCCACATCCACCGCCGCGTGCCGCGCAACCGCCCGTGGCGCCGCCCACGGTCTACCTGGGAAGGAGAGAGAGGAGCAAAGAAAAGCAGGGGGCTCCCTTCACATCCGTGGGAGAAGGGGCCGAACAGGAAAAATAGGTACGGAGTACCTCCTAGAGTAGGGGCTCTAGCAGGGGTCCGGGTCCTGCTGGAGTGGGGTTTTTTTACTCTTAGACCCTACTTTTTGAGTAGGGGTTGAAGTAGGAGTTGCTGGAGTTGCTCTTATTCTTCTTAGTCTCATTGCCTCCCCATTGTTGCTTTGGCATAACGCCAGTCGGTATGTGTAGAGAAGGCAAAATGTTATCCAATAGAGATGATGTTTTAGGCACCGATTTAATCGGCGCTGCCTTCGTCAACTTTGGACAAACTAAAGCCACCGTACTACCTATTTATCGGGTGAAGGCACCATATGGGCAAGTACATTGGTGTCGTCTAATAGGCGGTCTCATGCAGCGACACGTAATTTTGAGACGACTTATTAGACAACCTTTATACAATAGGTTGTTTTTTAGTTGTCTCATAGCAATGCAAAATCTCTTAATTTATGGAAAAATAAAGGAATATTATTGGTTGCATGGCAACAAAACTCGTACAATGATGAAAAAGTTGTCTTATAGTCCTAAAATTTAGCTCATGAGGTGGTTGTTTCGCGAAACAACGACCTCATTCTCTCACCTCGCTCTCTCTCCTTCACATCAGCAAAAATCCTACGTGGCACTGCATGAGACGACCTCTGAGACCGCTGACATGTAGCAATGTACCTGACCCTGTGGTGCATGTAATTAATTAGTGCTTGCAGAGAGACAAATTCGGTGATAATGACACGTGAGACGATGCTTTGTGCCACTTTGTTACTGTGGTCTTGTTGTTGCGGCAGGGTAAAACACATATAGGGACGATTATTGTTAGAGATCTCTTAATCTCCGTCCCCACAGGCGCGCCACACGTTACGTCCATGTCATTTTGGGCAGAGTAGAGTAAACTCATGGGTTCTCGAAAAGAATGTATCTGGTTGGAGTAGACGCATTGTTATCCACGGGGGGCAGAGTATCAACGCTCGTTCTTTCTTATCTAGCGGATATGGGCGCGCGGCATCCCGCGCAGATACAAAAAGGCCCAGAGATTGACAATATAAGCTCAGATTTGGCCCAGCCAATATATTTCGGGCTTGCGGCCAAATTATGGGCTAAGCAACCTCAGATCTCGGCCTGGCCCACGCACAAGGCCACCCAGGCCCAGACTACGCGTGCAGCCACGAAGGCCGCCGGCCGACGCCTCTGCGGGCTGCACGCCGGCATCCATGTGCTCGTGCACCACTCGCGCACGCCGGCCAGCGTGGCCGAAAGCGGAAAAGACGCCACGAAACATCATCGGACTATCAGAGAGATCCGCGGGGCAATTACCACCAAACCCCGAGGACCCGCACGCAAAACCGCCGCGCCGTGTTCCAGGCGATCGGCGACGCCCGCACCGGCTCCGCCCCCTTCGCCCCCCAAACCCCACCGGTCTTTATTACCCCTCCACCTGCGGCGCCGTTGCGTCGGCTCGACTCCACCGCACCTCGTGTCTCCGCATCGCCGCGCCGCCGCCTCCCTCCTTCGCTCCTCTCGCTTTCGCTTCGCCAGCGCTCCCGGAGGCCCGGACCCGCCGAGCCGCCATGGATGAGGAGTACGACGTGATCGTGCTGGGCACGGGGCTCAAGGAGTGCATCCTCAGCGGCCTCCTCTCCGTCGACGGCCTCAAGGTGAGCACCACGCACCCGCGTGCCCTCGCGCCCGCATCCGATCCGCCGCTCTCCGCCCATGCCCGGACGCCGCTCGGGGCTTGCGCGGTGGGGGGCGGGTGGTGGGCGTTGTGGTAGTAGATCAGGCGGTGCTGGCCAGGCCCCTGTTTGATCCGGGCCCGTCGCGCTTGGATTGATGCTTGTTTAAGCTATTTGCGCATCTGGCTCATCTGGCGTTGGTCCGTGCAGTTAGCCAGTTGATTCAGACGATCGTGAAATCCCGCGAATGTTCGCCTCACTTCCTTGAATTCTGTAGAATGTAGAGATCGCCAGATCGGGGAGCGGTTAGATTCTTGAATGGGGAGGTAAACTAGTGAAATTCTAGCAACAGATTTAAGGATGGTTTATTGCTTTGAAACTTGTGATCTAGTGAATGCTCTCTATTTCTGGGACCTAGAAGTGTTGTTCCATTATTTAGTAAGACGATAGACGGTGTCTGTCCTATGATATCAGGGTGGCTAGCCAGGGATCACTAATTGAAACTAGAGAAGACAAAGTGTAACAATCAGCCTACTGCTTTTAGTTGACCAATGTGGAGTTGCTTAATGGATTCTGAACCATTGTGATGCTTTTGCAGGTTCTACATATGGATAGAAATGATTATTACGGAGGAGATTCCACCTCCCTAAACCTGAACCAGGCAAGAGGCTATAAGTTATCCAGTTGGTTTGGATAGTTATGACTAATTAAGTTTTGTTTTCCATTGTATTCCCTCTAACCCCCCTCTTTTTTGTGAACAGCTCTGGAAGAGGTTTAGGGGTGAAGACAAGCCACCAGCACATCTAGGTGCGAGCAGAGATTACAATGTCGACATGGTTCCAAAGGTGTGTGATAATTCCCGTAGATTGAACCCATCTATGCATTTACAGTTTTTTGGCGCAACATCATCATATCTTGCCTACTCGCTAGTTTTTTTATTGTTTGATATATTCATTGCAATACCAGGTACCTTGGCACTGGTTAGTTTAGTCCTGACTGGTACATATTTTTGCCTGGTATTGGAACATGCCAATTCTGATTGGTACATATTTTTGCGTGGTATTGGAACATGCCAATTCTGACTGGTACAGGCTATAGTGACCTTGTACTTAACCCTAGTCCTGATATAGTTTCTTGTAAATGTCTTATCGTTGGTAATGAACACTCTGATTCGGAATTCATGAAAATTCTTCAAGCCTAGGAGGAATATTTATGTTAATTTCTTGATGACAGTAATATTTATCAAACTCTTTCTCTGACCAGTTTATGATGGCGAATGGGACTTTGGTTCGTACTCTCATTCACACTGATGTGACTAAGTATTTGTCATTCAAAGCAGTTGATGGAAGCTATGTCTTCAGCAAAGGGAAGGTAATGTATCCATTCTAGTCCTACCTTGTAGGTTCAATCTTTGTTGGATTTCTCACAATTGGTTTCTGTATTCTAATGATGAACTCTGTTGAATTTTCGTCAGATTCACAAGGTTCCTGCCACCGACATGGAGGCTCTAAAATCTCCTCTGATGGGTCTATTTGAGAAACGTAGAGCAAGGAACTTTTTTGTTTATGTCCAAAATTACAATGAAGCTGATCCGGTAACACATCAGGGGTTGGACCTCACAAGGATTACAACTAGAGAGTTGATTTCGTGAGTATCTTGTTCATTCTAGCATATTTTCTTTTTCATGACTGTACTGTACTGATAAGTCAAGGTGGTACTTACTGCCATTTTTGTTCATTAACCTTTCCTTGTTTACCATGTTATTATGTATTGTATGAATCTTACATCACTCCTCCCCATGTTGCTTCATGTATCTTATATGATTCTTCACCTACCTTGGTGGCCTCTTTCTGCCTTCATACAGTATGATGATGTTGTGTGTACAAATAATGTAACAAGTTCCTATTTACAATGTTGCGTTGGTGAAGAACTAAACAAAACTGATATAACTGTTCATAACTTCATATTGGCATTTTCTCCTGCATTATAAGTAACCTTATTTGCCATTTGTTTTTCAGGAAACATGGATTGAGTGATGATACTGTGGATTTTATTGGCCATGCACTTGCTCTTCACAGGGATGATCGTTACCTAAATGAACCAGCCCTTGATACTGTAAAAAGGATGAAGGTATGTTTTGAGCAAAGATTTGGTATACCATTGTTTTTTACTTCAAGAAATAAGTTGGTTTCTGAATACTGATTACTGTAAATTTCTTAAGAAATGTACATTCCTGGCACATGTCCTTTTGTTATATTCCTACCATGTTAGGTGTGCTTGGATGGAACTTAATCAAATTTCTTTGGCTGACTTCTGTTAGCTTTATGCTGAGTCTCTTGCACGCTTCCAAGGAGGCTCGCCTTATATTTATCCATTATATGGGTTGGGTGAGCTGCCACAGGTCAGTTGTTTCTCAATTCCTTGCGCTAATGTTAGCCAATTATACTGCACTTTGGTGCTTTTAAGAAGCTTCCATGCTAAGGTGCTGTCTTATGGTTCAGGCTTTTGCACGTCTAAGTGCTGTTTATGGCGGTACTTATATGTTAAATAAGCCAGAGTGCAAGGTAGTGTCTCGACCCTTTTTTTCTCCTAATTATCGTGCCTGAGAACACTAATTATCAAATATGCTCTCTTCTGCTCTCACTATATAATACATTGGCAGGTTGAATTTGACATGGAAGGGAAAGTGTGTGGTGTTACTTCAGAAGGTGAAACGGCTAAATGCAAAAAGGTTGTCTGCGATCCTTCTTACTTGCCCAACAAGGTAAATGCCACATGCCCATATACAATTGAACTACGTTGTTTAAATATATCCTAATCAATTTCACTGAAATACTGATATATTCCACCCAAATTTACTGGATTTTTGAACTTTCCTGCTCTAATATCCCCGCTGGCTGCTTTCCTATATGGTGCCACATACCTCTCCTGCTTTGGGCTCACTTTGCATTTGTAAATAGGTGAGGAAGATTGGAAAAGTTGCACGTGCAATCGCTATTATGAGCCACCCAATTCCAAACACAAATGAATCCCACTCGGTTCAGATTATTTTGCCGCAGAAGCAACTGGGGCGCAAGTCAGACATGTGGGTCTCTTACTTCTAATTCAAATTAATTTCATTGGCTGAGTGTCCTAATTCAGTTTGCATCACTTGGCTGTGACATGTATTCTGGAAATGTTTCTTAGGTATGTTTTCTGTTGCTCATACACTCATAATGTCGCGCCAAAAGGGAAGTTCATTGCATTTGTGTCTGCGGAAGCTGAGACTGATAGTCCGCAGTCTGAACTAAGGCCTGGAATTGATCTACTTGGTCAAGTAGACGAGCTGTTCTTTGATATGTATGACAGATACGAACCTGTCAATGAACCATCTCTTGATAATTGCTTTGTCTCAATGGTAAGTTCAGCATTTTGTAATAACAAAGTGGCTGCTAAATTTCATTATACTTCAGATGTTTATGGTAGTTGTCTTCTTTGCAGAGTTATGATGCTACTACACACTTTGAGACAACTGTGACAGATGTTCTCAGTATGTACACAGCAATTACCGGAAAGGTAAGCTTCATCATCTCATCTTTTTAACTTCCGGAATGCCTTTTTTATTGTCAGCAAAGTAGATGGAGCAGATATTTAGTTTCATCGCTGCTGCATAAGGCCTGAGAGTTCAAAACCTGCTGTTGAGATTTGCTAGCTTTACACTAAAGGGTCAACTGTTTGCTAACCTCCTGTTTGTAATAGTGGATTTGCCTTGAAGAAAAATAACCCCTACTAGACATCTAGTTCTTTAGTATTGGCATTTGGCAGTTTCCAGCTATTGTTTACTGGTCGAAAGATGGATAACACATCTTAATTCTTTGCATGTCCTTCTTTCAGACCGTTGATCTCAGTGTTGACCTTAGTGCTGCCAGCGCTGCTGAAGAATACTAGAGATTTTCCTATCAAACATTGCATTTTATCAAGACACTGTATGTTAACAAGAACAGCGCAAGACAGGCCCTGCCCGGTGACTTGCTAAGTTACTTCAGCTCCACCATATTGTGGTGTTCGTATCCATGCAGCAGCAGCAGCAGCAGCATTGTGCAAAGTTGTTAGTGAGATGATGGTGGTGGTTCCTTTGTTACTTACATGATGATCGAATGCTGTAAACTTTAAACTGTGTTCACTTTTGCTAGAACCTGTTCTTACTCGTCAGTGATGTATCATAATCACTCTTCAGTTATGCATGCCATTTTCTTGCTTGCAGCTTCCTGCCTCAACAGTGGTTCACGGGAAATCCAAAACAAAGCACCCTAGATCCGCTTTGTGCTGCCAATGTGGCAAAGTATGATAAACGGATGATAAATTATATGCCGTTTTATATCTTCATGAATTTAGGAGTAATGCTTGTGCCACCTAGATCCTTGGGGATAGCTTTGGCCAGGAACAACTCCGACGGCCATTCAATTCAACCTTCCCTTCCCCTACCGTGTCGCATCCGTGTACTGATTTACAGCGGTATGCAACCAACCATTTCTGTGCAATCATGTTGAGGGTTATGAATTTATTTGTATACAAAGTTACAGAGTACTCCGTAAGCCTTATCAAGCGAGTACTGCTACATGTACAACTATTTGATTACAACCAAGGTACTAAATAGCGTTTGTAGCGCCCGCAATAGCGGCCGTTTAGCGGTAGAGGACCTCTACCGCTACCCTATAAGGTAGCGGACCCAAGATAGCATGTTTGGACTTAGCGGCCGCTATTGCACTTAGCGTCTGCTATTGCATGCTGCTATTGCACTTAGCACTCGCTATTGCGCATGCTATTACTCGTGTTAGACCGTATTAACTATGTTGATGATTCAAGTATCAAAAAACGATGGATGGAAGACAAAAAGAATATTGAAAATAGTAATTTAGGCTATGGTAAAGAATAAGGGATCACATATTATTTTCTTCTTGATGATTATTTATGTAAATTTGATGTTAATATTCATGTATGCTCTAAATTTTGACTATTTTTGTTGAATTACGCTATTTGGACTTAGCGCCCGCTATAGCACCCGCTATCCGCGATCCGCTATATAAACCTAATTCGCTATGACACCGCTATTTATTTTATATTTAGTACCTTGATTACAACTTTTAAAGGTTGAAAAGGATGGTTTGGATGCACGGTTGTGTTTGAATTGTACGCAAAATGCAAGTACATGAAACATTTCCATTAACAGAAGTTAATTTTGCGTTTCACGTTCCTCATGTGAAAATTTTCTTCATGTAGCACGTCATCCCATTTGTTCTTTTCTTGATAGAACGATAGTGTGAATACATTCTGCACGTAACATCATCCCAATTTTTTTCGATGATGTATTTTGGACTATATTTCTCAAAGCACCGGGAGTTTTTTCGAGTGTGGTCTCATCCTCATCATATATACAAGAGTTCAATTCAGGTAGAATGTTTGATTCATTGCTCTTGAGATGAGCCATATGCTTCATGGAATTTTGCATAACTAGCAATTGGACTCGTGTGGCACATATGTACACGCAAAACCTTGGCAATGTATACAAGGGACGTCGATAGAAATATCTACATCCATAAGAATCAGTGGGTTGCTATTGCTAGCATGGTCAGAAATAGAAAAGTTTTCCTCATGTGCTTTATATGAAATTAATATTAATCATATGAGATTTCTGTGTGTGGCTGATATCAAAGTATCTAACTACTCAAAAAAACCTCTTTGTGTCTTTTATAGTTTACATATATAAGATGCACAACCCACACCAAGTTTAAGGGAACACTACATATATTTTTTTCATTTTCATATCTTTATTGTGTCCCTATGCTTCTTGGACGGTTTTGATTGAGTGTTTAAAAAAGAACCTAAAAAGACTATCTGAAAGATTCAAATAACTCATCACATAATATCCTTAGTGGCATCGTTGTTGAAATGTCCTATGTCTATATAATAACCGCGCCATTGGCGTTCATAGAGCCTACTCCCTCTAGAAAAATATTGACTAAGATTTTTAGAGTTGATATCAGTAGGTTAACTCTCAGTGAATAAAAAATTCAGCGGTGGAGGAAGAGGAAGCTAAGACAGCGAGGGGATTGAGAGTTTTTCTTTTATTTTAAAATGGGCCCACCAGACATCATACATAGTAAGGATGACCTTATGTATTCGTGGATCCCTTCGGGGCAGTTCCAACCCCATGACTAGGATGATGTCCATAGAATTAAATGACATGCCACATGGACCAAAAGCTGATGTGTCAAGTGAGTTAATGAAGAAAGAGGAGGAAACTGGGTCTTGCATGAGACATGGTTTCTACACATTATCCAAGACAAAGTGAGAGGTGAGTGTCACTAAATTTGAGTTTGAAATAGTAGTGTTTGGGTTGGAGGGGTAGTGTCTTATATTAATTTCTCGATGATGTGGAGACTATGAACATCACTAGTAGTGTCTTGGGTTGGGACTGCCCTCGTAAGGTCTGCGTTAGCCTTAAACATTGTGGATGTTCTCATGGATAGAAATAGGTGCCATAGGCCATAGCAGAACAATAATATTAAGACTAAAAAAGACAAAATACATTGGTAGCCACTCTTTAAGTGTCTATGCAATCTCGTTCTCGTTAGGGCACTCGCGACGTGTGTACCATCAAATGGCTGGAACATTGACTAATCACCCACTCATCCTTCGCACAAATGGCGAATCACAAGACGTAACCAGAAAGAAGGAAAAAGCCGCAAATACTTTCGCAAGCCGAGGACCGGCGCGCGAAAGCGACTGGCATCCCATCCGCATCCGGCTCCGGCTGCTCCTCTCGGATTGCCAAACGCCAAATCCCATTCCCAACTCCGCACGCACCGCACCTCTCGCTGCCTTTCGTCAACTCCACTTCTCTTCTCCGCCGCCGCCCCTCGCCGCCGCAGCAGCGGGCAGCCACCTCGCGGAGCAGCCGGCCATGGATGAGGAGTATGACGTGATCGTGCTGGGCACGGGGCTCAAGGAGTGCATCCTCAGCGGCCTCCTCTCCGTCGACGGCCTCAAGGTGAGCCCGCTGATCGCCGATCGCACGCTCGCTCCCCCCAGCCGCTGAGCCGCCGCGCGCACGATCCGGAGGTTCCATGCTCGGATTTTGGGTCCGCGTACCTACTCGGCGCTTCAAGGTCGCCTTCATCATTAGGAGTGGACTGGGTCGCTGGAGCACGCGAGCTCGTAGATCGGGAGTCACCGCTCGTTTGATCTGGCCGTGTCGCGCTGCAATTAGAGCGAATGCTTCGCTTAGCTCTTGTATGCTGAGCTATAGTGTTCGTATACCTAGTTAGTGCGCGCGGGTGTGTCTAGGCCCCCCCGGCCACCTTAAGCACTTGGTTGATCCATAGTGTCACCCATTGATTCGCGAAGTGAATGAAGTCTGAGCTTAGCCAGGTGGAGTTCTCTAAATTGTGGCTGTGAGGCCCTTGCTGAATCGAGAAGTGGCATCTAATTCTAGTGTTTGCTCGTGTTTTGGTGGAAGAATATGTATTAAAGCCAGAAGAGAGGGAGAATGATGTTTATCTAAAGGGATTCTTTCATTTAGTGGAATGGTTTGTGTTGGGTTGCTTATTCGTGCTTGCAACTTTTTATAACCAGCGTTTTCAATTTCTATATCAACCTAATAAGCAGAATTTCCCATTTTGTTGCACATGCACAGTGGCTACATGTTGCTTGCACAAAAATGGCAGCAGTGATGGGGAGTTAGCGATAGGATTTCTGGGTTTCTCAAGTCACCCTGACCTTAGGCCTCAGCTTCAGGGAGCAAGCTGGACTGATGATGGGTAGCAGCAAGGGTATCGCTGGCCACGGGTTTGCTGTTAAGCAACTGGTGCGCAGCGGGTAGACTGGGCCCAGCTTGGGAGCAGCCTGACAGTTAAGGTGTAAGGCGAGGAGGTGGTGGTGGCAGTAGCGGAGTTGTAGGGCATCTCGGTCACCATCAACTGCAGATGGTAGCAGCAGAGCCGGTGTCAGAGGGTACCTGCTGCAGGTAGGGGCATGACAAATGGGGTGTGGGAAGTCATCCAGAACATGGGGCTTGCAATGGCACACTGGAGATGGTCTGTGGGGTGGGCGGGTGGCTATGCATTTCACTGTGTTAGATGTCAGGTCCCCCATAATAAGCAAGCTACCGTGACTCCAAATCGAGAAGGGTGGAATTAAGATGTTCCTTTTGTGAAAAATGATGTCTTTCATGAAACAGTGAACACTTATATCTTAAATGCATAAATATGCTTTGATAACAGCTTTTAAGTGGATGTAGCCAATTTTAGAGCAACAACAGGAACAATATCCAGCGGTTGTCACAACCCCTCACAAACACATCTCTTTTTTCTCTATGCATTATACATGTACGCATTAGTTGAATTATTCTATGTCACCTGGTTAATTGCTCTTGAGCTTTAATCCTTTTTTAGAACCTTACTTAAATCTGTGGTATTTGAAGTCTAAATGCAAAGTGTTGTAAATTCACTTTTGAGGACACCATTATGGATGTGATTACAATGATATTGTAGGTATTGCACATGGATAGAAATGACTACTATGGAGGAGATTCCACCTCACTCAACCTTAACCAGGTGAGCAAAACCTACTACTTTTGTTTAAGTACAGAGGGTTCAAGATTTGTGGATCCATTTCTTGTCATAACAAAGCTTTTAGGTTTTGCTGGAACTTTTATACTGACATGCTTTTCACTCAACTTTTGGGACAGCTCTGGAAGAGGTTTAGAGGGGAAGATAAGCCCCCAGCACATCTAGGTGCAAGCAGAGACTACAATGTGGACATGGTGCCAAAGGTGCAACAGCCTCATTCTACGTAAATATGTCGTTCTACACCTTTATTTGCACAGCTATGTATGCAGACATGATAAATGCATTTGAGACGACAGATATAACACCATCCCCATGATCGTGCATTGTTTTATCTTGGAGGGAGACATTTGTAGTCTTTTAGTGTGATTGATGTGTTGATGTTCGCTGATTTAGACATTCATAAAACTGTGTAAATCCCTTGCAGAACTGCTTGGAAAAAGAAGCTTGCAAAGTGTTACTACTAGATTTATGACTTGATTGTCAATATTACTAGTGTGTACTGTAATTAAGTTTTTGTTGCTTCATTGTAAAAGAAACTGTTTTCTGTTATCAGTTTATGATGGCAAATGGGACATTGGTTCGAACCCTCATCCACACTGACGTGACAAAGTACTTGTCATTCAAAGCTGTTGATGGGAGCTACGTTTTCAGCAAAGGGAAGGCAAGTCTCTTCAGTCTTGTTCTCCCTTTGTTTTTCAGCAGTCACTTTTCCCGAGTTTCCTGTAAATAGTTCAGTGGTTCGTAGATCTAGTAGGGTAACATGCCTTTTCTCTGTTTTCATGTCCAATCAGATTTACAAGGTCCCTGCCACTGATATGGAGGCTCTGAAGTCCCCTTTGATGGGCCTTTTTGAGAAGCGCAGAGCAAGGAACTTCTTCATTTATGTCCAAGATTACAATGAAGCTGACCCGAAAACCCATCAAGGATTGGACCTTTCTAGAGTGACAACTAGAGAACTTATAGCGTCAGTACCTTTGCGCTTGTTGCATTATATTGATTCCATTGCCAGTTATGTACCAACACTCCAATGGACCAACCTAATTTGGCTTAGATATTCCTCGTGGTGTTGGGGACATGGGATTGACACCACATGGCTAATTATGGCAGTGTCAGAATAGCATAATGCTAAACCTGGATAACCCTTTTAGGGAAATGAAGATTGGAGTTATGACTTAACTAGAGCATTAGAGTGTCTCACCAATATGATTTGTTACTAAGGTTTTTTAAACTTACTGTAGACAATTGCTTAGTTTTGCACCTAATTCATTATACTTAGCAAAAAAATCTTGTTCCTATTGGTGTTCTTTCTACCTTCAAGGTTGTGCTCCTAAAAGCTCTGTTGTGAAAATTGCTGCCTATCAGATTATACCATGGATAGCATTTAACCTTCCATATATTGTGAAAAAGATATTTCTTGTGCATGTTGCTCTTATGTTCTTGGGTAAATTCCTCCTGTGCATGTTCTGTTCCCCTGGTGTTAATTACTTGTGGGTCCATGGTCCGTATGTCAATAACACATTTTGGGAATGCAAAGTTTTGCAATGGCAATAAGGGATTACCCATTGGGCTTATCTCTTTTTGCACAAAAGTAACCCCGTGTTTCCATGTGTATTTCTTCAGGAAATATGGTTTGAGCGATGATACAGTGGATTTCATTGGACATGCACTTGCTCTTCATAGAGATGACCGTTATCTCGATGAGCCGGCACTTGATACAGTGAAAAGGATGAAAGTAAGTTTTGGCCAAAGCGGATTCCTGATTGCTGCTATAGATAAACTTGTCATACTGCTGTTGTTTCCATATGCTTGTTTTATATAGTTCAGTTAAATTTTCCTATTGTGTGCTTTAGCTATATGCAGAGTCTCTTGCACGCTTTCAAGGAGGCTCACCGTATATTTATCCACTATACGGGCTGGGTGAGCTACCACAGGTCAGTCATAATTCAATTTATTGATCCAGTACTTCTTGAGTGGGCATTGTGTTACTTGTTGGTGATACAAAATGCTTGTTTTGTGCTACAGGGTTTTGCACGTCTGAGTGCTGTTTATGGTGGTACTTACATGTTAAATAAGCCAGAATGCAAGGTCTGATTTATCAACTCTCTTGTCATGTCTCACATAATGTGCATGGCAAGAAAAGGCTCTCCTTTTCACCTGTGTTACCTCATTTTTATAGGTTGAATTTGATATGGAGGGGAAAGTGTGTGGTGTTACATCTGAAGGTGAAACTGCAAAGTGCAAGAAGGTGGTCTGTGACCCTTCATATTTACCCAACAAGGTGAGTAAAGGGGTCAGTTGGTCATTATGGTGCCAGAATACTTGTATTTTGATAGATGAAAAGCTAATTTACTGCAACTTTGTGTTCTCTTTTTGTTTCCCATCTTGAGAAGGTCTTAGTAACTACAATACCTTCTGTTTTTTCCCTAAATGTTTTCCACACATTTTTTATGCCATACTAGTGTTTCTCAACAGGTTAGGAAGATCGGTAGGGTTGTACGCGCAATTGCTATTATGAGCCACCCAATCCCTAATACAAATGAGTCCCACTCAGTTCAGATTATTTTGCCACAGAAACAACTTGGACGCAGATCAGACATGTGAGCCTTTCTCATGCTCAAATAATTTTCATTTCAATAGTGACTAGATTTACCTGCACGCTTTTATTGAATGAATCACTATGGTCGCCACAATTATGATACTTGTGTCTGTATTCTCTTTTTAGGTATGTTTTCTGTTGCTCATACACACACAATGTCGCCCCAAGAGGGAAGTTCATTGCATTTGTGTCCGCAGAAGCCGAGACTGATAATCCTCAATCTGAGCTAAAGCCTGGACTTGATCTACTTGGCTCTGTAGATGAGATATTTTATGATATTTATGACAGATATGAACCAGTGAATGAACCATCTCTTGATAATTGCTTTGTCTCAACGGTAAGATTTGCAGTAATAATAAAATGAAAATTAGATTTCACTGCTTGGACATTCTACTTAATCTTTATTGGTGGTTTCTCCATGCAGAGCTATGATGCCACAACACATTTTGAGACTACTGTAACAGACGTTCTGAACATGTATACAATGATCACCGGGAAGGTAACATGCATTTCATCTTTATTTTCTTAATTGAACTGTGAAAATGTTGGTCAAACACTCAAACATCATATTTCTCTGAAAAAATCTGTAATGCCTGTATGCTACAGACACATAGTATACATATACCCAGAGCATATTTCCTCACATTTCCTGCTGTTATATTTGCTGAGGAAAAAAGTCTTACCTTTGTGTCATTCCTTTATAGATTGAGTGAATCTAATAGATCAATGCACTACTTATGTTGCAAATATGGATTTATCATTTGTATCCTAACTCCGCTCTCATTGCAGACGGTTGATCTTAGTGTGGATTTGAGTGCTGCCAGTGCGGCTGAAGAATACTAGATTTCACAGTCGTTACCTCATGTTCATCAAAGACTCATCGTGGGGGACAGCACAGGACAAACTTTAATGAATCACTAGTATGAGTTTCTCCCAGACCAGATCACATCATGTGCCCTAGTGTTTTTACCCAATGCCTACTGGATACTCGTACCTCTTGCAATTATGCAAACCTGTGGACTAAGTTGATGGATGGTGGTGGTTTTATTATTTACTAAAGTTGATCGAACTGTGTAAAGCCTTAAACAGTGAACTCAGTGACTATGATCATGGTGGCTTTGTGGTGTACGATGTTCAGTAAATTTGGATATCTGGTTCTTTAATGCTTGTGTTCCTCTGCTCGATGCCTCGATGTTCTTGAGTGCTTCGTCTATTGTACTGACTACTGAGTGAACCAAGTGTCACGCATCGTGTTCTTCAAAGCATGCATTCCAAAAAAAAATATTTCTGGCCTGATGAGGCGAATCACACCCTTTGGCTTTTGTGATGAGATGTATTGGCAGGTTGAGACGTGGAGCATGGTATGGCGGCTGAAGTTTTGTGGCACATGGTACGCTGTCGTTAAGAATTAAGATTTGGGCCTTGAAGTTCCAAAAAAAAAGATTTGGGCCTTGATGAACACCATTTGTAGTTTACACAAATTTGCTCGGAACTAAAGGCTCTGGTGTTCTTTTGCTGTCGATGTTGTTACTCAACCAAGCTTGGAAGACGGTGACTGATTCTCGTCTTGCCGCCATGGCTAGATTTGGAGCAGATCAAAGACGTATCATCGAATGTATTAGGCTGCTCACACGATAGATGTATCTACTAGATGCATTAGCTGCTGCGACAGAGATACCACCTGCAAAAATGATGATGCAACGTACTGATGGGAAACGAGGAGGCTACGCTAGCGCATACAAAAACTCGTTTACCCGAAAACAGGAACAACAACAGTTATAGATCACGGATCGTTACCACTAGACGTGCAGTTGCAGCGGAAGCCGTCTCGATGTAGACGAACGCGTCGAAGTGGCAGTGCAGTGCAGTTGCTTACGTCCGTCTGGTCCTGCACGTGCGGTTCGTCCTTGTGCTCCAAGTGCAGCACCTCCGAGGTATCCACACGTACGAGGATTGAAACGTCGCGCACCGGACTACTAGGTCCGCGAGCACGATGGGGAGAAAAACAACTATTGCTCGTAAGTCTTCCCTTTCTCAGGAGGGGTTTAGTCTCTATTTATTTGGATGAAATTCTCCACACCATATTCCATTAGCAATATGGGACTAATAAATAATGTACCCCTTCCCCTGGTAATGGGCTTCACAACATTTGTGGCCCATTAAGACTAGTGGATCGAATCCAGTTGGCTCTTGGGCATATTCCCAACAGTCTCCCACTTGCACTAGAGACAATCTCATAAGCAAGTTTTCAGTGTTCCAAACCTCTTAAGTGTGTGACCCTATGGGTTCACGTACACATAGACATGGTTCGAGTACTCCTACTCGGTCCAATAGTTGATAGCGGCCTCTAGCAAGACGTGTCAACTCCCATGCGTACGTAAAGATCATGTCAGACGAACCACCACAACATCACGTACAAGCTATTCCCTTTGCCTCACGATATTTGGTCTAACTCCAAGTCAGACCTCTCTTTCTCGAATCTGTGAGTCGGATCCTTCAAGAGGTTAACTCTTAACCTAGCACGGCCATGCATTTTTTGATCCGATCACTCGAGGGGCCCAGAGATATCTCTCTCATGTAGAGAGGGGCAAATCCCATCTTGATTGACCACGCCTCATAGCATGCTTCCTGACAAAACCCGAAAACCACCTTTATAACTACCCAGTTACGGAGTAGCATTTGACAGTCCCTAAGTAGGTCAATTCACATCTTGAGTACATGCGACAATCTCAGGTCTTAGGACAAAGCATACGCGTTGTGAAAAGAGATAAACATACAACAAAATCTCAAGTTGGGTCAGTCGAGCCCCATGTCATACATGTGCCCACATTATTAGTTTGACATCTCCATGTCCATGACTTGTGAAACACAGTCATCAACTAATACATGTGCTAATCAAATTAGGGACAACTTTTGAATAACCATACAAGTAAAGAGTTTCACAAACAATTCACATAATTGCCAATCATATACAAGTTGCCTTTCATGGATATTCAATAAATAAACAATATGTCATAGATATAATACAATCATCCACTCACACTAGAGCTAATCTAGATGATATCTAATACCCATAGCTCTCATGTGCGACTCATGCTTAGGCTGTGGAAGAGCCTTTGTCAACGGATCAGCAACATTCAAATCCGTATGTATTTTGCATATCTTTATCTCACCCCGTCTAACGAACTCTCGAATGAGGTGAAATTTCCGCAGTACATGTTTGTTCTTCTGGTGATTCCTAGGCTCCTTAGCCTGCGCAATAGCCCCATTGTTGTCACAGTAGAGTTCCAATGGGCTAGATGCATTGGGAAACACACCAAGCTCAATGAGGAACTTCCTCATCCAAACACCTTCCTTCGCCGCTTCAGAAGCTGCGATGTACTCGGCTTCTGTTGTAGAATCAGCTACCGTATCTTGCTTAGAACTTTTCCAGCTTACAGCACCACCGTTTATTGTGAACACGAACCCTGATTGCGACTTTGAATCGTCTGGATCAGTTTGGAAACTAGCATCAGTGTAACCCTTTACAATGAGCTCTTCCTCACCTCCAAAGACTAGGAACACATCTTTAGTCCTTCTAAAGTACTTAAGAATGTTTTTCACCGCTGTCCAGTGACTTTCACCTGGATTAGACCGGTGTCTGCTCGTAACACTTAGAGCATATGAGACATCTGGACGAGTACTTATCATGGCGTACATGATGGATCCAATTGCTGAAGCATAAGGGACCTTACTCATGCGCTCCCGCTCATCAGTCGTCGTAGGACACCGAGTCTTGCTGAGGTGTACGCCATGTGACATAGGCAAGAACCCTTTCTTGGACTGTTCCATGCTGAACCGATTCAGCACCTTGTCAATATAAGTATCTTGACTTAATCCTATAATCCTCCTTGATCTATCCCTATAGATCCTTATGCCCAGAATGTATGCAGCTTTCCCTAAGTCCTTCATAGAAAAACTATTTTTCAGCGAAGTCTTAACGGATTCTAGCATAGGAATATCATTCCCAATCAACAATATGTCATCCACATACAAGATTATAAATACAACAGAGCTCCAACTTTCCTTCTTGTAAACACAAGCCTCTTCTTCATTCTGCCGGAAGTCAAACCCTTTCACTACCTCATCAAAACGAAGGTTCCAACTCCGAGATGCTTGCTTTAATCCATAGATTGATTTCTGAAGCTTGCATATTTTTCCAGCATTAGTTGGATCGACAAAACCTTCGGGTTGTATCATGTATACATCCTCCTCTAGGTTCCCATTGAGGAAAGCTGTTTTGACATCCATCTGCCATATCTCATAATCGAAATACGCAACTATTGCTAGAATGATCCGGATAGATTTAAGCATCGCTACTGGAGAGAATGTCTCGTCGTAGTCAACTCCTTGAACTTGTCGAAAACCTTTTGCAACAAGTCGTGCTTTGTAGACGTTAACATTTCCGTCTACATCTCTCTTTCTCTTAAAGATCCATTTGCACTCGAAGGGTCTCACACCATCAGGCGGGTCAACTAAGTTCCAAACTTGATTTTGCCCCATGGAATCTATCTCGGATCTCATGGCACTTTGTCATTTCTCGGAATCTGGGTCCATCATAGCTTCCGCATAGGTCCTAGGCTCATCGTTGTCCATCAACAATATGTCGCGCTCTCCCGTAACTAGGAGATTCATTTTCTGTGTTGCGCGACGTGGCCTTTCCGACCTTCGTGGTTGTGGCGGTTCTTCTCTTACCACAGGTGCCTCAACTCGTTCTGCTATATTAGCATCACTCGTAAAGTCTTGCCTCATAGGCTCATCTCGAATTTCTTCAAGATACACCTTCTGTCTACTTTTCTCGCTTTTGAGAAACTCTTTCTCCAAGAAAACACCGTTCCTAGCGACAAACACTTTGCCCTCTGATCGGTTGTAGAAATAATATCCAATTGTTTCCTTTGGATATCCCACGAATATGCACTTGTCCGATTTTGGTGTAAGCTTGTCCGACTGAAGTTGCTTGACATATACCTCACAACCCCAAATTTTCAGAAAAGACAAACTGGGAGTCTTGCCAGTCCATATCTCATATGGTGTCTTCTCCACGGTCTTAGATGGTACCCTATTTAGTGTGAAAGCTGCTGTTTCTAGAGCGTAACCCCAAAATGATAACGGTAGGTCTGACTGGCTCATCATTGATCGCACCATGTCTAACAAGGTTCGATTACGTCGCTCGGACACACCGTTCCTCTGAGGTGTTCCAGGTGGCGTTAGCTGTGGAACAATTCTGCAACTCTTTAGATGAGTGCTAAACTCGTGGCTCAAATACTCGCCTCCACGATCTGATCGCAAGGCTTTAATTTTCTTACCACGCTGATTTTCAACTTCATTCTGAAACTCTTTGAACTTTTCAAAAGTCTCTGACTTGTGCTTCATTAAGTAGACATAGCCATATCTACTAAAATCATCAGTGAAAGTTATGAAGTACTGAAATCCACCTCGAGCTGTCGTGCTCATTGGTCCACATACATCAGTATATATGAGTTCCAACAAGTCTTGCGCCCTCTCAGGAAAACCTGTGAAAGGTGCCTTGGTCATCTTGCCTAGCAAACAAGCTTCGCACGTCTCGTATGATTCAAAATCAAACGAAGTTAAAAGTCCATCAGAATGGAGCTTCTTCATGCGCTTCTCACTTATATGACCCAAACGACAAGCCACATATAGGTAGGATTCAAATCATCTAGCCGAGGCCTTTTAGCAATTATAATACATATAGGTGAATCATCAAGATTTAAAATGAACAACCCATTCACAATGGATGCAAGAGCCACAAACATGTCATTCTTTGAGATCACACAACCATTGTCTTTACTCGCGAATGTATAACCATCATTCATCAAACATGAGGGAGATACAATGTTTCGACTCAAACTAGGAACAAAATAACAATTATTCAATTCCATGATAAATCCTAACGGAAGGTGGAGTTGCATCGTCCCGACGGTCAAAGCAGCAACTCTTGCATTATTGCCCACGCGGAAATCAACTTCGCCTCTTCCCACGCTTCTACTTCTTACTAATCCCTGCATCGAATTGCAAATATGAGCAACCGATCCGGTATCAAATACCTAGGAATTAATAGAAGAATCAGCGAGAAAAATGTCTGTAATATTAATGTCAAGGGTACCTGATGCGGAAGTACTCTTAGTACCGCCTTTCTTCAGAGAAGCCAGGTACTGCTTGCAATTCCTCTTCCAGTGACCAAGTTCCTTACAATAAAAGCACTCCTCTTTTTCTGCAGCTGGTCCAGACTTAGTCTGGGGCGTTGGGTTTGGCTGAGAGATCACATCTTTAGCCTTGCCCTTCTTCTTCCAAGATTTGCCCTTCTTCTTGAAGTTAGGCCTGTTTTGGATCGCCATTACATGGGTGCTGCTAGCGCTTTTCTTAATGTCAGCCTCTGCTGTCTTGAGCATGCCACACAACTCATTCAAGCCCTTCTCCGCCCCATGCATATGGTAGTTCGAGATGAAGTTTCCAAAGCTAGGCGGAAGTGATGCTAGAATAAAATCAGTGGCCAACTCTGGGCCAAGTGGGAAGCCCAGCTTCTCCAACCTCTGGGTGTAACCAACCAACTTGATCACATGCGGCCCTACAGCTGCGCCTTCTGCTAGCTTGGTTTCCACAAAGGCCTTTGAGACATTGAACCTTTCAGTCCTGGCCTGAGTTTGGAACATGTCCTTAAGCGCCTCGATCATATCGTGCGCCTCATGGTTTGTCTCAAACTGCATCTGCAGCTCGGGTTCCATGCAAGCAAGCATAAGGCAACTCACTTCAAGATTGACATCACATGCCTTCTTGTAAGCAAGTTTGTCAGCAACAGTTGCGTTATCATCAGGCTCATCTGGTAATGGGGTGTCTAGAACTTCTTCCTTTTTCTCAGCCCTGAGAACAATTCTCAGGTTGCGGATCCAATCTGCATAGTTTGTTCCATTCAACTTATCTTTCTCAAGTATCGAACGCAAAGAAAACGGTGTGCTAGGTGCCATTGATCTACAACAGAAATAATGCAAAATACTAAGACAACATATCTATGATAGAGTAAAATACATTAAACAATTTAACGAAATCTACTCCCACTAAAATCAATATCCCTCCATTGATACTTAGCGATTCAGGATCCACAACTAACAAGTCAACTAGTGAGCTTTAGCATCACCGCTAGAAGACATGGTAGATTGGTAAGCAACCCTTTGCTAATCATATCACATATGACTCCTGTTGTTGGATGACATCTCTATGTCTCGGCGCCCAACCTTCATGCCCCAAGGTCCTTAACCGTTAAGATAACCTTGTCTAAGTTAACCAACCCTTTATGCGAGTAAGTATCCGATACGAACCCATCTAGTCAAGGAAAACTAGTGGCACTCTAATTTCATAGACCCACCACTAATTGTACAAGACATGTGACGGTGCAAGATTTAGTTGGGAGGGCATTCAAAACTTAAACATTGCAGAGGGATCGTTCTACTTCTACCGTCGCATGCAGAAAAATAACCATTATCGTCGCATATGTAGAAGTAAAACAATAAGAACGGCATTCACATAGTAATGACACGGTATGACCCATTAACATATGGTGATCTCCATCTCCATTGTATTGTCCATCATGATGATCTCCATCTCCATGATTCATGTATGCCATCCTCCAGTGATGAGTCCTCCAAGAACTATCTAACGTATGATAGTAAAATAAATTACATAACCGCGCATTAGATCATCACAAGTTGGCACGCAGGCCATTACATCAAATTGACAATACATATGGCTCTAGCCGTATTGTCGTACTCACGACACGCAGGTCATGATTAATTACATACATGCATCACATACACATAGGGCCATACCGATCACATGAATCTGCAAAAACAAGTTAGCCGATTTCGACGTCCAAACTTAAATCGCCGAAAACTCGATCTCCCGAGCCTTTTTTCGCAAATCTAAATTCAGCGAAACCGCCTTGGCGGTTGGAATCATGTGTAAAATTTTCTGTAGATGAATTTTCATATAAAAATCGTCTCAATCCAAGGTCGTATGCAAAAGTTATGGCTGTTTTACGAACAACCTGATTTTCGCGCAAAACCCGGCCCGGTAATGGATCCAATCCACACCGCCGCGCATCGCCATGCGCCCGGCCATTGACCTAAGTTCGATTCGACCAATCCAATTGATCTACATCTCACCATGCCTGGGTTTACGTGTATCACTTAGCTCCGATGGCGGAATTCCGACCGGTAGGAGCAATTCGTTACACGACCATCATAGTAAAGACAACGAACCGATCAGAGACTCATCTACATCCAAGCATATCTCCATATGCACACATCCGAACCTATAACGAAACAGCTACGACTCTGATACCACTGATGGGAAACAAGGAGGCTACGCTAGCACATACAAAAACTCGTTTACCCGAAAACAGGAACAGCAACAGTTATAGATCACGGATCGTTACCACTAGACGCGTAGTTGCAGCGGAAGCCGTCTCGATGTAGACGAACGCGTCGAAGTGGCAGTGCAGTGCAGTTGCTTACGTCCGTCTGGTCCTGCACGTGTGGTTCGTCCTTGTGCTCCAAGTGCAGCACCTCCGAGGTATCCACACGTACGAGGATTGAAACGTCGCGCACCGGACTGCTAGGTCCGCGAGCACGATGGGGAGAAAAACAACTATTGCTCGTAAGTCTTCCCTTTCTCAGGAGGGGTTTAGTCTCTATTTATTTGGATGAAATTCTCCACACCATATTCCATTAGCAATATGGGACTAATAAATAATGTACCCCTTCCCCTGGTAATGGCCTTCACAACATTTGTGGCCCATTAAGACTAGTGGATCGAATCCAGTTGGCTCTTGGGCATATTCCCAACACGTACGCCTTGCGACAAAGAAAATACCCAACATGATACAAGACGCAGCTGTAGAGCATACTATCGCTCTATTGATCTGCAAAGCACACAGCAGAAACGCCAAATTGTTGACTCAAGTCGATCTGATGGCGGTGGTTTAAAGTTGATCGAATGGTGTAACAAACTACTAGTAGTAAACAGTGACCGCGGCGACTACGACCGACCATGGTGGCCTTGGCCTTTGTGTGATGTACCATAACTACTTAAGGAATTTCCTCCACATGTTATGTAAGTTTACGTGGCAGAATTCCTGTGGCAACAGAGGTATGATGTCGAAAGATTTGGCTCTAGTTGTTGTTTTTTTTTGTGTGTGTGGCACTGGTGATATGATGTTGGAAGATTCGTCTGTTGGTGGTTTAATGAATTTTGTTTTTACCTTACCCCAACCCGTAACCAAAAGCGCTACCGTTGTTGCTGCTGTCACCTCCTTTTTCACGAGCACGTTTTTCATCATAAGTGACTCATTCTTATCTTACCACACTGTGCAGCCGTTGTCAGCTGATTGCAACGAACTAACAATGAGGCATTGAAGCATCATCAAAATTATCAGATTCTGGATCTTCCGAGTAATTTCTTTTTTTGGACACAGATGTCTAGTTCTGTTATTACAGATACATCATATATATCATCACTACTTACGGCTGCTGTGAGTGAAGCTATCTCCGAAAATTATGGCATGTCTATGTCTATGTCTATGCTTTACAGCTGCACGAACGGATTCGGCCGCATCGGCACCGTTTCTGTGTGTGTTTCCATCTGCCTCATCGTTCCTCCCCAGCTGCCCGTTTCACCATTCCAATCCTAAGCCGCATCGGCACCGTTGCCGTGCATGGATTCGGCCGTGGAGTTGCCCTCCCTCAACCCTGATTTCTTCTTGGCCTTCTCCGCCCACCCCAGGACTCCCTGCTGCACATGCTCGTTGAAGATCTCTTTCTTGTAGCAGCTCCCCATCTTCGAGCACAAAGGGAGACCATTCATCAGTGTTTTGAGAATAACAAACTGTATCGACAAACGATGTCGAAGAACACTGACGCACCTGGGTTACAATTGCATACAGAGGCAGGGTGCTGTAGCTGCAGAGGAGCTGAATGACGACCCTGAAAGTACAAGGACGGATGGAGTCGTCAGAAGAACATGCCCATGTCTTGTTGCCATTTTTGAGTTCCTGTGAGATGAAATAAACAGGAAGATATGCAAATTACCCGAGAACGAGCCTCGGCACCAAGAAACCGACATGGTCCATGAAGCAGGAGTGGACTCCATAGGTCATCTGGCAAAGGAGAGATGGTAGCCGTTACAGTTTAGATGATGTTGTGTTCAGTCAAGGCATCTGAGCTGAGCACACCTTGGAAATGGTGTGTCACTGCAATGGCTACTTACCAGTATCCAGAAGAAGAATGAGAGCTCAAATGCGTTCTGAAATAGGATGAAGTGGATCAAGTGCAGGATGATCCGCGGCTGCCCGAACCAGAAGTGCTCGTCTGATGGCTTCACAACCACATCGCCCTCGATCGCCGTGTGCCTCGCGGCCACATCGTAGGCGAGCTGGGCTATGATGTGCTCCAGCTTGGTGCCAATAGCTAACAGAAGCTGCAAGAGAAGTATGCAATAAGTGCACCGTAAAAGGATTATTCACAGCAGAATTCTGTTTGTTCAGATTCAGACTCTGTAAAAGGACTCCAAAACAACACGCTATATATGCACTTACGACAAGGGGAAGGAAAGCCATCCAAAAGTATGTGTGCCAACCTGCAGATTAAGATATAAGACGAGTTAAACTAAAGAAATAAGCTTACAATGGAAGGATATCTTCTTATAAATGTTAAAAGAGGCAAACTGGCTCAGCGAGATGGAAGTGTGTCCTTTTTTTGTTTTTGCAGAAGGTTGAAATAAAGATTTACCATTGATATTCAGCAACAGAAATATCACCACGAAGATCCACAAGCTCCAGCTAAAAGGAGATAGAAACAGTATGGTCAAGTATATATATTGACCCGCAAAAAGTATGGTTAAGTTTATTCGTGAGAGAAATTTGCTTCAAACTTCAATCAAAATAATATATAACAGCTTTTGGGTTACCTTGTACTGACTATTTTCTTGAAGTCAGATTCTAAAGCCCTCATCATGTATCTATGGAAATCAAATTTTGGATTTGCGCGGCAGTGGGTCTGCAATAAAAAAGAATGCATGTTTATATACGGGGAAATAACACAACACCAGCTAGATACGAAATGATGCTTACCATGATAAAACCAAGACGCATTGCGTTGTAGTCTGATTTAGCTACTGAACCATAAAACTGCTTAACAAATGATTGCTGTGAATAAAGGAGAAAATAAGGCTGATTAGTTCACCAATAGACCAAATCCTGTGAACACTAAATACTTATCGATTACTTCCATTATTAACCCTAAAAACAATAAAATAATTGCCGCAGCTGCACAGAAAAAAAAAACTGATGTATGCCAAACTGACTAACATGATAATACAGAACTACGAAAGGAGTCCTTTTGAGTAATGACGTCGTTTCTAATTATAGAACATAACAAAACTGTAATACTACTAAACTACTTTTGAAGACAGATATAATCATATCCTTCTAAAATTTGAAATGTCACTTCACATTAATTTTGCAATATGCAAGGAAGATAGGCAGTTGAGAACATGGGCGCATTACTTACCATCCAACACAATGTAAGAGAATCTTTTCCAATCCCTTTGTAACGCTCTCTTATGAATGAAAGTTGTTGCACAGGTAGCACCCTCTTACGTCCTGCAATTTCATAGGATGTTATCAGTCCCTCAACGAAGAGCCAGATCTCTTTTCTTGTGGAGAAAATAAACATTTATTCTTCTTGAGAAGAAAACAAAAATGTAACAAAACAGCTTTTTTTTCAGTATTTGTCCCGTTCCACAGAACAAAAAATATAGGCTGCTCCAATTCAAACCACAAGTGTCGCATTTTGCACTAAAATATCTATGAGCAACCAGCTAGGTCCTGATAGATACCGTTTTCCGCGTCATTGTTTTTCTGAATTTCCTCCTCCCACTGTTTCCATTTGTGTATCTGAGAAACAAATGAACACAGTAGTAATAAGCCGCCGGCAAAAGCAACAAGAGTTCTCCGATTAACTGCCACCTGCGGAACTAATGCCATTAAGCGGCTTTGCTTACCTTGGCACCTCCCAGAAGCATAGTTGTAGCGCTGAAAAAAACATGCGCCACAGCCAGAACAAATATGAAAATGTGCAGCTGATGCAAGGCTTCTTCAGACAGCAGTGGAACTTTTCCCTGCTCAAAACAGTCACAACAGTTGTTGTTATAAACCGTTACATATCATAGATCGTCTTTTGCTTGCCAATCAATATTTTTGCATAAAATCTATGTATGAACAATGAGAGTTCTATCTGAATCGAATGGTTCAGTCAGTTTACCTCCAACTGGCAGAGGTCGGCGCCCTCGCCCCCAGCCTCGCCCTCGCTGAGCACCCGCGCCCTGCTTATCCCGGCGAAGATCTCGGCGGCCGTAAAACGCGGCCTCGTGGCGGCGACGCCTGCAGGCTGGTGACCCTCCGGCCTCTGGCACGGCAGCATGTAGTCTGTCCAGCTGGGAGGGATGCATGTTCTCTGGATCGTCCTCTGGAACGCCGTCATCAGCAGGGAGATGAACCCCAGAAGCATCAGCTCTGCATCACACCAACACACAAAAGAAGAGCTAAACATTTTTCTTTTCATCGGGTAAATTTCAGTCTTCTTCTCTGAAAGAAGATGGACTTTGTTTCATGTGTCTACCTTCTTTGACCTTGAGAAGCGCCTCGTAGAGCGGCCTCTGATGGTTCTTCTTGAGCGTCTGCACATGCATGGATACGACCACCATAAGGAGAAGCTCATCTTAGCACTTAGCTCATCGGCGCCGTGGCGTCAGCAGGAATGAAGTTAATTAAACGACGACGGGCAAGAACCCCGGCCAGGCCCCCGGCGACGTACCTTGCCGAGGTGATGGAGGCCACGCTCGGCGGCGACGGAGATGAGCACGATGATGGAGCAGACCGCCGCCACGATCCACGTCGGCGTGAACTGCAGCGCCGCCGCCTCGCCGTCGGCCTCCGCCATCGTCCCCCGCCCGCTCCTTCCCCTCTCTTCTTCCTCCTCTCGCTCCCAGCAAGCTGCAAGACTGGCCACCACCACTTCCAGAGCGCGCGCGCGCTCCCTGCCGTCTCGTTCGTTTTATACCGTCGCGCGCGGCCTTGGAAACACCACGGCGCACACGTGGGCCGTCGCGATGGTGAATTGGTGACGGCGGGGCCCGCCGGCCCAGGCCCGAACAGGATCGAGGAGCTTTCGGGTAGGGCCCGGGAATATGAGATGAGACCGAGTGGACGGCAGCGCGCGGGAGATAGCAGGCGCTGGTGTCTAATCTCGGAGCTTTTAAACAGGTGGTGGATGCGACATGCGACAACGGCGTGGATGGCTGGATGCTGCTCTGTAGCATGGCCACATGTATCGGAAGATAAATTCTGTTACTAGATAATTACTTCAGTAAGGTTTGCACCCATAAAAAGCAATAAAAACAAATCTGATGGGAACTACTCGATCAGTGGAGTACGTTGCGAAAATTATTTGCATGTATTTGTGCTGAGCTAGTTTTGATAAAAAAAAACTCGCAAAGAAAAAAACATATGTGAAGAAGGCTGAATTATGCTACAGAGTAGGATGACGCATTTCAATATTAAAATCATCCCCTTTTTTATAAATTTATTGAAATCTCTCTTTACCCGCAATAATAATATCAGCTTCCAACAAGGCAAAAGCAGATTAAAAAAAGCAGGCTGAACATATTACCAACACTAATTTGAAAAAGTTAGAAAACGCAAGATGAATATATTACCACCAAAATCTTGAAATTGTACAAAGCTAATACCACCAATCTCAAATACAAACATATTTATGGTTTTACCTAAGTCAAACCTTTCTATCGTCAAGATTTAATGTTTGAAACTCCTAAAGTGAAAACATAAGGTTGATGTTAATAGATACCATGATGCATCATACTTTCATAATGTTAACTCTTTATGTTTAAAAAATCTAACAGACTCCGTATGTGATTCTTAAAAATGCTTCAAGATTTTTAGAAATGCCTATATGGATGATGATGTTCACGAAACATGAAAGTTGCAGTTTTCATTCGATATTTCTATATCAACCTTGCCAAGACAACGAGTGGGCATGAACAAACAAACGTAAATCTTAGCAAGATAGGGTTGGATTTTGAACGACAGCATAGGCCTGCCTGCATACCCAGTATGCGCTCACACCAAAAGTAAAAATAGGTCCATCTGCCACTCATCTTTTGAGAGTATGGAGACACATATGCACTCTGTGTGCCTATATTTATCTATCATGACCATCGGTAGAATACACAGGATGAATAGGAGCACTCAATTCACAAGAGGGGGCCCATCATCCCAAATGAGTTACCATCATGGGAGATTTTAGGTGGGCCTAGGAAATATGAAACCAGTGGATGCCAGTGCATAGAAGGCGATACCGGCATCCTCCTCTTTTGGATTTTTAGACTGATTTACGCAAGAACGAGAATATTGTTTCGCATAGCCACATACTCCGTACGAACAAATACGGTGAAAAGATAAATAAAGTCTTCCAAATTATTGTGTGGACCTGACCAATCAATAGCTATAAATCTTGGTGATAAAGTGTATCTAAAACCGTTGGTATGAGTTCCAGATCATTGTAGTCCGTCGGACTCAGCTCGGTGCAAATAAATTGCACATGTGCTTTTACGATTTTGAAGCTGTGTACATTAGCATATTACTTCAAATCATTTAAGATAACTCCTATTTTAATGAAATTGGCACAATCTCGTAAAAATCGTTTAAGGAGATGTTTGGAACATTAGCCTCAATATATTGCTAGTGGCTAGCACCAAATATTTTTTTTATTATTGAAGAAATAATCTAATGCCGTAAATTAGTAAACATATCATTAGTAAATAATTTCACTAGCAGAGCCTCCTGACCAGCTTATAACCTTTTTTTGTTAGAAAAGAACCAACACAAACTTTAAAAATACTAGTTTAACTATGTTTGCGAGACAATAAAGAAGACATATTGGCCGTGTAATTGTGTAAACATAACTATTCAACTTTTTTAATGATACCCCTAAACTGTATTTTTATAGTCCTCATAATTTGTCGTTTAAGATAATAACCTCGTCTACGCTTGAGATATTTATTTTTTTAGAATTTTTGAAAACTTAACACGTGATTCGCACTAATGAATCTGTAGAGCTTTCAACTTTGAGGTTTTTCAGCTGATGCACCCGTGCCGTGAGCCCGTGATGAGTACTCGGCACCCTGCAGTCCTTTCTGTCGAATGGACCACAACTTTCCTCTATGACTGTCAAGCATCAAACTTTTTTCAAAAAGGCTTCTGCGACACTGCAAGCAAGCGGCCTTTGTCGCCATTTGGAATGGCATCGTACCTTGCTGGACCTGCGAGGAACATACTTTGCACCCTGTTTAGATGCAAAATAGGGGTGGAGATTTGAGGGTTTGTGGTCTCTTTATAATCATTGCGACACTATAGCATTTCGTTTGTATGTGTGAAAAATTATCAAAAAATTGATTAATTAGGCTTAAAATGTTCGTCTCGCAGAGTACAACAAATTGTACAATTAGTTTTCGATTTTATCTACATTGAATACTCCATGCATGTGCCGACCTTTTGATGTGATGAAATCTTCTTTTTGCATAATAAACTTTAGGGTGAGAATTTAGGATCAGACAACTTGACAGATGACAGACAACAATACCATATATGCGGATATGCCCTTATGGCCTTATATGAACCTGCATTGGAGATATTACGGTAAACTAAGGCACTATTTCACGGCTGCTGTGAAAAAAAAAATCACGGCTGCTGTGACAACAGCTATCGGCAAAAATGGTGGCATATGAACATCATTACAGCACGGACACGCTACTGTTGGATCACTCTGTGTTTCCAACGACCTCAACCTCCTCCCCGGCTTTCGCCATTTCAATCTTAACTGAAGGCCCTGCCGAATCGGCGTTGCTAATCGATTCGTGTTTGCTTGCAGCCCCCTTCAACCCCTTCCTCATCTTGACCTTCTGCGCCCAGCCCAGGACACCCTGCTGCACATGCTCATTGAAGATCTCCTTCTTGTAGCAGCTCCCCATCTGTGGGACAAATGGAGCAAAACGTTCAATCGTCAGGATCAGAGCTTTGAAGATAACAGTTGTACCAACAAACCATGACGGAATGCTGACGAACCTGTGTTACAATTGCATACAGAGGCAGGGTGCTGTAGCTGCAGAGAAGCTGAATAATAACCCTGCAAGTACAAGTATGGATGCAGGAGTCAGATGTCCGAAGAACAGATTGATGTTTGCCTTTTTCCCTATGGGATAAATGGACAATAAACTAGAGGCATTTGAAATATCTGAAATACCCGATAACAAGTCTCGGCACGATAAAACGAACTTGCCCCATGATGCATGAGTCGAATCCATAAGTGCTCTAGAAAAGGAACAGAGGGCACACAGTTTGTTTTTTATTAGTTATCCACACCTCAGTGCACTTTAGGAATGATACATCACAATACTTACCAGTATCCAGAAGAAGAATGCAATCTCAAATGCGTTCTGAAAGAGGATGAAATGGATTAGGTAAAGTATAATCCTTGGCTTGCCGAACCAGAAGTGGTGATCTGATGGTTTTACAACCACATCACCCTCGATTGCCGTATGCTTCTCAGCTACATCATGGGCTAACTGAGCTATGACGTGCTCCAGCTTGGTGCCAATAGCTAACAGAAGCTGCAAGAAGTAAAGAGTTGTCCAGTAAGCACCTAATCCTGAATAGGTACAGAGAGGCCAAGGATCATCTACAGTTAATTGATTTGTTCAGAGTATGTAAAAGGCCCATCATGTAATTCTAGTAGATGTTTCATTTCATCATCAGTTAAGTAAGAGTTGGTACCTGAAAAAAAGTACCAGGTATAGTTCCATTGTAAAGCCAAAGCTAAAAAGGTTGAAAGTTCAGATCAAACAACTATGTGACCTGTAATTATTTCCAATACAAGAGTTGCTTGTTGCTTTTCAGTGATCTTCATAATTTAGAGAAAACTAGATTGGTACTTTAAAACGACACAATATAAGCACTTACGAAAAGGGGAAGGAAGGCAATCCAAAAGTATGTATGCCAACCTGCAGATTAATGAGGCATGTTAAGTTATTTTGAGAAGCTTAAATACTGAGAAATTACTGGGGTACCTAGCTGCCTGTTGAACAGGATAAATTAACTCGTCGCACAAAAGATAATACATGAAAATAGAAATAATAATTCTTTTACAAAGGGTAACTAAGCTTTACCATTAACATTCAGCAACTGAAATATCACCACGAAGACCCACAAGTACCAGCTGAAAGGGGATATAAACATCATGGTTAAGTTTATTCAGGAAACAGATTTGCGTCAAACTGAAAAAGAATATATAAACATGTTTACCACTCTTTGGATTACCTTATGCCTACTACTTTCTTAAAATCAGCCTCTAAAACCCTCACCATGTATCTATGGAAATCAAATTTTTGGTTTGCAGGGCAGTGAGTCTGCAATAGAAAAAAAAACCCTCATGTTTACAGACAAGGAAAAAACACAACAGTAGCTTATCATTTGGGCTGATGCTTACCATGATAAAACCAAGACGCATTGTAGTGTAATCTGATTTAGATACTGATCTATAAAACTGCTTACCAAAAGAATGCTGAAAAAGAAAGGAGAGAGAAGACTGATGAGTTTACCAATACAGTATTTTTGTAAAAAGTTGATCAATGGCAACATAAACTAATTGCCACAAGAGTACATAAAAGATTGTGTATGCACACTTGACAAATAAATGAAGTTTTGCATCATACAAAAAGATACTCCATCCGTCTGAGAATATAGCTATGATAAAACAGCACATGAAATGCATTACTTACCAGCCAACTCAATATTATAGAATCTTTGCCAATACCCTTAAAACGTTTCTTGATGAATTCATGACGATGCACATCGGTTACCTTCTTAGGACCTGCAATTTCATAGGATTTATAATTCTAGCAAAAATATTATTGTTTCTTCTTTTGCAACCAAAAATAGACAGATCATAAACAAGACCCTTTTTTACCGTTCTTATAGAATTACCAAGAGGTGCCACTAATTATAACTAAGGAGGCACTTAATTTAGTAATTAGTATTGGAAGCTTATAATCGGTAGCTTTGTATTGTTCCAAGGACCATAGAAACCCTAAAAAAATCAGCTCTTTGTACCGATTTGCAGTGGCACAGAAAAAAGGAAAAAAAAAACTGCTTTAAATGCAAGTGTGGCACTGCAATAAGATATGAGCAACAAGCTAAGCCCTGATACCATTTGCAGGAGCATCTTTCTGAATTCCATTCTCCCACTGTTTCCATTGGTGTATCTGAGTAATTAAATACAGTAAGAAACAGCTAGCAAAAGTAGTAAGAGTTCTGCTGCTAAACTGCAAGACATGTCAAAAGTTGCATACCTGAACACCTCCTAATACCATAGTTGTAACGCTGAAAACAACATGTGTGATAGCCAGAACAAATATGAAAATGTGCAGCTGATGGATGGCTTCGAGGGATAGAAGTGGGACTTTTCCCTAAAAAAACAAACAGTACAGCTCAGATATACCATTAAAACACTAGTAAGAAGAAACATCTCGATTGACGATTCCTCCTAGCATTATTTACTGCTTAAGAGAGAAAAAAAGAAAGGAATGGAGTACAATTGTAGCAACAACCTAGTTGTAGGAAGGCTGCTTTCAATCTAGGACTATGCTAAAAAGGACTAAAGGAGTACAACTTAAGCAAGCACATGGTGATAAAATAATTGATGTTAACCAATAATGTGCGCATCTGAATATCTGATCTTAAAAGGAATAATTACCCTCTAAAAGCACAGTATCCTAATCACCAGTTTGACTTGTCTAAATAAATTCCCCATCTAACAGAAATTGACAGAATTTATACTAAAGAAAGGCATCATGCCAACTATCCTAATCTGTCAATGGTGGTGCCAACGGCTACCAAATTGTATGTACGTGTCTCTCTAAATGAATTCTACTATGCCAACTTGGTAGTCAGCCCAATTGTAGAAAACGAACTGCAGAACATGGCTTAAAAAAAGGATCATGTTTATTTGGTCTAACCAACATGTGCCATGGTAGCTATGGAAGTTCAACAAACTATTTGGTGCCTGCAAGTCAAAATCGTATCTATCTAACTTTAATCTAAAACAGATCACACCATATGTCTCAAACAGAAACTAAATAATTTTTATTTTAACAATCGTAATACCAAATTTTCAATTGCTCAGTCTGATCACCTTCTTGCAGTGTACAACCCCAGAGGCACCTTCACTGAGCAGCCGCCTCCCAATCCTGCCAAGGATCCCGGCAGCAACAACAAAATGCTCCTTGGTAGCACCCACGTCAGTAGCATTCTCATCCAGCCTCTGGCATGGCAGCATGTGGTCTGTCCAACCGGCTGGGATGCATGTCCTCTGGATCAACCCCTGGAAGACGGTCAGCAGCAGGGAGATGAACCCCAGAAGCATCAGCTCTGCATCACGCAAAGACAAAGTGCTAAAGTTCCTGCGGTAAACATCTTTATCTTATCCGGAATCCCAGGCAAAAGAAGAGGAAGACGAAGATTTTCACCATGGCCCTTGTAAACCAATCAAGTCTTTCTCAAGATGCATTTTCGCAATGGAGAAGCACCCATCACAATCAAATCTACCCAACCAATAAGCAAATAACTCCTGTCGAAGGTAACCCGTGAAAGAGAAAGAACACAACCTTTTTGAACCAAAAGTATCTCTGTTTTTTTTATATTTTATATAATTTATATTTTATATAAAAAAACAAAACACAGATTCCTGGCTCCTCTCTCAAATTTCAATGTCCTCTGTTCTTGGCAATCAAACCATAACGCTTGCCGGCCATTTGCATAGAGAATCCACGATAAGGATCGAAGCCGAAAAGAAGAGAAGAAATGGGCAGCGTACGTACCTTCTTTGACCTTGAGCAGCGCCTCGTAGAGCGGCTTCTGGTTCTTCTTCTTGAGCTTCTGCAGGACATACACAGGCCGCGGCCTCCCAGATCAGCGCCACAGACAGGCAGCAGGAGGATCATATCGAGTAGGAACTGAAGCCAGACCCGGACGGGAAATGGCCTGAAGAACAATCGACTGGAGCAGCTAGCGCGGCGGCTACACACGTACCTTGCCGAGGTAGTGGAGGCACCGCTCGGCGACGAGCGAGAGCAGCACCATGAGCGAGCATACCGCCGCCACGATCCACGTCGGCGTGAACTCCAGCGCCGCCTCCTCCCCCTCGGCCGCCATCTGATCCGGCCCGACCGACCGCTCGCTCCTCGGGCGTCCGTCGAATGGAAAGGGCGCACGTGAACCGCCTCGCCGCTCTCGGAAGAAAACGCTCTCGGGCGCGGGCTCGCGGCGGCGGGGGACGGCGGCCGAAATGGAAATGGAAATGGAAATGGGAGGCGCGGGGCCAGCCAGCAGCGCTATGAATTCTTTCCTCCCGCTATAGGGGAACTGGAAAGTGGAAACTGCTCGAAGAGAAACGAGTGGGAGCCTTGCTCGGGAGGCTGGACGCGTTTTTTTGTCACGAAAAGAAAATTGTCACGAAAAGAAAAACCCGGTGGGCGCACGTCAAATTTGGCTGAAACTGGCATATACCGTGTGGGTTAAACTTAAACCAGGCGTGCGTGCCTTGGGAGCAAGGCAAGAGTCAGCAGCAGGAGCGTGCCTTGGGAATCCCTGCGAGAACCGACGGGCCGTGTGCCCTGGCCCCTGGGCCGCTCTCTCTCTCTGGCGGATATCTGGCCGTGACATGCGGATGCGGTCGGTGACTCGGCGGGCGTGAAAGCGCACCCCCGTCTTGGCACGGCGCGAGATGAGCACGCAAAGCCACAGGCTGACCGTGGGCCCGCGCAGGGCCCACTGACCGAGTGGGGACGCCCTGTCATCATCCTACAGGATTTGGTGCATGCATGCGGAACGTCGCGGCTCCTCCGGACGCGTGCGCGTGCTCTGCTCGCCCCGCACCTGCCCCATGGACGGACATGTGGAATGGAGGGGTGCCAGGATCCGGTGGCCGGCAACGGACGGAAGGCAGCAGCTCACGGCTCAGCTCGCTCTCGCGGTGTGTCGTATCGTGGACGTGGTCTTGGAACAGCTGGGTGGGTGGACGGCGGCGGCCGGCGGGGCAGGGCAGCTAGCTCTGCTCACGTCAGACCGGCGCATGTTCTGAACCGGTGTTCGTACCTAGAGTATTTAAATGGACCCGGCACGTTAGCCTACGAGGCTGAGGCTTTCATCGGCAAAAACAAATTGAAAGCCTAACCCTCCAGTGGCTATTGTCGGCCACCAACGAGAACTGAACAGCTCGTCAATCTTAAACCTCGACCAATGCATATAAATACTAATAAATAAGGTTCGTTTGCCGTCGTTATCCACCTAGGAGAGTCTCAACCTTATCGGTTATCAGTGCCCGTGCACGTTTTAAATTTACTGTACAGTTACATGAACTAAAACTAGATAATCGAGCTAGATAAGTTTTATAGGATAAAACTTTTCTCACATGTCATAAAACTTTCGCTTTTCTTTTCTCTGCCACATTGATAAATTTAATGTCATAAAACTCTTCACGAAACTCCTATTCATACTGACCTAGTATATCTATAATGCCATATCAGCAAAACACAACTTCTAGGGAATATATTTAATGCCACAAAAGTCATCCTCTATGTAGAGTTGGAATAACCCTTCATACCCTTCATTCTTTTTCTTCATTTACTTACTCTACACATCATTTTTTAATTATGTGACAGCTCAATTAGTTATATAGACACTAGGCTGTCACTGGGTTGAAATTGACCTTAAGAACTCATATAGATTTGGCTAATTTTAACCCCCTCTTTACTAAATTTTGTCACTTTAGATTGGATTTGGTCTTAGTCAAATTTTTCTAATTTTAAACCAAAAAATAGTACCTAGATACTAAATTGTGCCTATGATACTAAATTGGTATTATTGAATCCACCTTGTTGATGAAATATTTGGTATCTTAGATGTTATTATATTTTTCTATAAGCTTAGTCAAAATTAGACAAATTTGACTTAAACAAATACCAAAATGGATACTGATTTAGAACTAAGAAAGCAGCTAATAACTCTCAACTCAACTAATGAACTACTTTCCACCTAGTTATCTCCACCCAACTAATACTCCCTGTTGACCAATGGCTCAAACTAATCCAAACAAATATTATGTGGAGGCTAGCTTCCTTTCAATTCCTCACAAAAGAGGGAGGGCCAACCTGCTTTAGCGTTTCCTACCAATCTATATATACACTCGCAGATTACACAAAGATGTACTACTAGTATTTCGAATGGGTATATACTCTGTATAGAAGGACGAAGAAAGTTCTCAATTCAAGGTGGTAAGACTGCCATGCTTAAGAACTAAGGAAATACCGGTACCAACATATGATGACTAGTAAAGGTCACCTATTATAAATGCAAGAGAGAAAATGTATCTCATGCCCGCAAAAGAAAATGTACCTCGTAGCTATTGAATTCACATACATGGTACAGTCAATAAGGCAGAGAAAATAATTGTACCCACTTTTGTAGAAAAAGATCGATGGAAGACTTTCGACAAAAAGAAAAGGAGATGGAAAAGCACGGTCCATAAATTTAATGCCCAGTTCAGTAAAAAACTCATACATACTTAGTCTTAGGGCATTGTATCATACACAGTAAACAAGTGACGTAGAATTTTTTATGAAGATATAACTCAGTCTCCTTATTCAAAACTAGAAAAGCGTGTTTACATTCTGGGTCTATTTCTGTAGACACAAACATAGAAGAATTAATTAGTCTAAAAAGCAACAGCATGATCCGATGTGCTATAGGAGTTGTTCTACATCTCCTCCCTCCAGTCCCAAAATTTCTAAGGCCAGTCTCAATGGCAGGGTCATCAACATTTAATGGACTGCCACATAGGCATTTTTGATGACATAGCACGAAATTAATGAAGGGAGAGAAGATCTCAGGGTCATGGTGATGACCCTGGGTCGACACAGACACCAATGCTACGACCCTCCATTGAGAGCTCATGACTCTCCATTTGATCACAATATATGTAAGATTTAAATGTGCATTCTATCTATGAAACTGTGTCCATGACCCTCTGCATTGAGAGTGACAGGGTCATCATGCTAAAAAGCCGATGTGGCAGACTTGGTAATTGTGCCCATGACTCTACCACTGAGACTAGCCTAAAACATCCAAAGTGACGTTGATTTACTAAAAGATGCCGTTGACCACACGATTAAAACAAATAAGGTAGATGTGATGTATCAATTTGCAGGTCATGCGGATCAAACTCGGTGGAGGTGATTGAGCGCTACCTCTTGCGTTCTCACATGCGAACTCGATGGAGGTGGCAAAGTCGGGGATGAGTAGTTCATACGAGGCGCAACAAAGATAAAATTTTCCACTAACATCAGTGTGGGATGCATGATCCAAGAAGCCAAATTCAAATGACCGAATAGCCAAAATCATCCTTCAACTATTGTCGAAAGTTCATTTTCGTCCCTCAACTATAAAAATGACCGTTCTCATCCTCAAACTTTCACAGCCGGTTCATTTTCGTCCCTGGGTTGATGTGGAGCGTCATGCTGTCTTCTTCATTATTGTCCCAGTCAGCATCTCATTCGCTACGAAAATGGCCATATTGGCAAGTTTCTGGAATTCTTTTGTGTACATGTATGTGTTGCCCTGTTCAAGATCACTGAAGAGCCAAATAAATATGGCCATAATGTCTTTCTATTGAGACATACAAGAGGATATATCAACATATTCCGCAACAAGTAGAACATGAGTCAGAGATAGGCCAAGGGGTAAGGATAAAAATTGAATTTATAACCGTAGCGATGAGATGCTGACTGGAACGATGTCAGGGAAGACAGCGTAGCGCTCCATGTCAGCTTAGGGATGAAAATGAGTCGACTGTGAAAGTTTGAGGACGAGAACAACCATTTTCATAGTTGAGGGATAAAAATGAGCTTTCGATGACTGTTGGAGGACAATTTTGGCTATTCCGTCGAGTCAAATTACGTACATATGTTGCTAATGACCGATATGGCGATATGCTCTTAGGTGACTATTTTGTACATCATATTTAGGGAATATAGTAGGTAATAAGGGCATTTTGATCAGAAGAAAGTCCCTTTGTATTCCAATAAATGGGGGGGGGGGTCAAACTCAACCATATCTATATCTAGCATTTCATAATGGAAAGTTTTCATACATAGCATCAACCGTGTTAAGCTCTATATGTTTGAGTTCGATTGTTTGTTTTGTATTGCTTGCCTTTTGATCTTCGGTCAATAACCAGCACCACATTACACACTGGTGGACACTTTTTATTTTGTGTCACTTTACTGAAAGACAACACCTGAATTAAAATAACATTTTTTAGCTTAGGGTTGTGAGAGAAAGGTGAAAAATGCCTTATTTTCCCCTAGTCTCACTTGTCAATTCTTTTTTTCTTCCCCCCTTCTCCTTGCTCCACATTCCATAATTTCTTGATGCGGGCAGCAAGTGGCTAGGTTCTATAGTAAATTCTATCTAGTTTTTTACTATATCTATCTATACTAAAAGGATCCTAAAGAATTGAAAACACCTCCCACTAAAAAATCCACCCCCACCCTCTCACAGAGGACCCACCTGTCGGGCTTTGGTGGGAGGGAAGAACAAAAAACGCGTTCCAGGCTCTTTTAGTTGTTTCCCCGCTAAACTTTTTTTCACCCGAAAAAGGACCCACCTAAATATACCCACATTTGTACCCACGTCTATACACAATTATCCCGTATTACTAATAGACAATAAATCAGAGAGTTTTTCTTCATATAAATAAATGCCAAATGTTGAGTTTTGATAATACATAAAGCTCTCTATACATGAGAGAGCGAATATAAAGTATTTTTAAAAACGCTTCGCACGGCAGGTCTGTTTAGTACCTACATGTCATCAATAAACGTGCGTGGCACATGAGTTGAGACAAATGTATAGAAGAGAGTTTAGCGGCACGCACGGGTTGCAACTATATTTTATATATTATGTTTATTTTATTTTATATATGTGCGTGCGCACATGTGCCTTTGCTAGTGTATCTAACTGTAATGACAAATTGACAACCTTGGATATAACGCCATGATATGGTGTAATGGTATTAGCCTCGTGGCAATTATGTGACTACATGGTTTCGGTTAACTTCCTGCACTCCAAACATAGCCAAGTTGGTAATTTACCACACCAGGTTTTAAAGAGTCAGGGTACTAAGAAATTCATGCATGGATAATGTTAGTAGAGCATACCAGCAATACTCTGATAAATCTTTCATAATAACAAACTAATGAGAATATCCTAATATTTATTTTATTGTTATATTGGGGAAGTTGCTTTTGCAGTTCCTCAATTAACCTATTGGAGATCTCTAACTACCCTTTTATTTAGGGAGAGTTGAGATGGATTATTGGTTTATCCTAATAATTGTCGGGAAAAGAGAAAGATACATAGTTGGATTGGGAAATGGAGATATGCTCTTATGCAATGATTTCCAGATGCACGTGGGAAAAAAATGTTCTCGCACATGCATCCTCCTTACTTGTCGCCCGACGTGCCCACTGCCCACCTCGCTTGACCTGTAAACACTCATACGCACCCACACTCACCCCTATAAGCACCTTCGAGAGACTAGACCGGTAAATCCGATCTTAAGATTCACAAAGTCACCACAGACGTCTACCACTGAAAGAATAGCGCCAGTTAAATCATGTAATAAATTCAAAAAAATGCGACACCCTGAGTCGATGACTCGAACCCTGGTGGGAAGTTGCACCACAAGGAACCTTACCAGCTAACCTATCATTAGTTCGCTCGACGTGATATACTATATTGCCTACATTGTGAAAGGCATTGGGGAAAAAAATCCTGTTCACTATCCATCTCAACCCAGCCGCTTTCTTGAATTCAGCGTCTAGAACTTCCACTCAGGCCCTGATTTGATCACTGATCAATAAAACTGCTTGGTATTGTTAACAAAACGATGCTGATTGAGGAAAATGATATTTATTCCATTAAAACCATTAACCGAACACAGATCAGTAGACAAACATTTCTCTTGTCTACTACTACTAGTATGTGTGATTCTCTCTTCAACAGGGGTTAATGTGTTCTGCGAGGTAATGATAATGTCTTACAGCATTGCAATATTGCCAAAGCACAAGCGGAGTAGCAACGTCATAATGCATTTGCATACATGACAGCGATGTTGGATGACTACAGACTACTATAAATTAGTGAGTAATTAATAACGTCGCACATGGCAAGGCTTGCTTGCCGATCAATAATATATTGATATGTCATGTGCCTGTCATTTTAGACCCAGCAATTCCATGTTTTAAAAAAAATGCAAGTACCAAACAGATCAGAAACCTGCAAACGTACACTAGTGCGGATGATTAAAACTTAGTCCCTGGTGCTATCTCGTGTATTCCTGACTTCGATCCCACCGAGAGTGCCTGCATTGAATTATCTGTGTAATCAAATGATGTAAAGACTAGAACAGAAATATGCTAAGAAATTCTATACTGTAAAGAACAAGACATGCATGTCATTAGTTGTTTGCCTTAGAGCAAGTATTATAGGAGGCTGAAGGCTAAATGGTAAAGTGGAGGAGAGAGGAGAGGAGAGAGAAGGAAGGTGGGCTGTAAGTTTATAGCTAGCTTGGGCACAAGAACTAATAAACTTTGTGAGAGAGACAAGTTGGCCATGTATTAATGATGAAGGGCTAAATCACTATACAAGTAGGCTGAGAGATGAGCTGTAAAGATCTTTGCAGCCTGCTGCTGGTTAAATTATTAGCCTCGCTCTTATCACATCCAGAAACTATGGTGAAAGCATTGAAGGCCATTTGTGCCATAGCCACAGCATATAAAAATGCCATAGGCCAATCTAGTTTGTTAATGGTGCTAGTCCTAAAAAATTCCATCCTCACTATTTTCACATGGGTTGCCCATTGCTATAGCTATATGATTCCTCTACTATCCTCACTGCTAGGTAGCGAATCTGAACAAGGAGAGGACAGAGGAACATGGTTTCATTTTTTTTTTGTGTACCAAGACTGAAACATCACTGAAGACATAAAGAAAGGAAAGCGCATTCATTTGTATGACCGACACTCTGGCACAGTCCTGTGAAGAATTTGTAAACTAATATAACATATCATATCATATTTCAGCATTGTGTTAGCCAGTTCTTCACGAAGTCAACAAAAAAAAGCAGTATAAAGTCTGAAAGACTGAAAATTCTTCCGTTTTGGTATCTTTGATTTTTCCTCAGAGGTACTAGAGAAGTATGCCGCCAAAGCAAGGTACGAGTTTCTACCATACCTAGAGGACTTGAGCACAACTGAACATCAGCAGATTAGCTACCAGAATTCACTACAAGAGCACTTCCCACCCTCAAAATGGTGAAAACGGCTAGCATCTCTCACAATGATCTTCCTCTGTGCAATTTCACTGATGAACTTCAATACTGTATGGCAATCCCCACAGACCCGAAGATTCTTTACAACCCGGATCACTGATCCTGGAGGAGACTTGAGTATTCCAAAAGCTACAGCCAGCCTCTCACTGTGCAAGAACAGATGCTGCTCCTTTTCATGCTCTTCCAAGTCATGCATCACAGAGCTAGTATCAGGAACATAACCCCTCTTGCGCGTCTCTGAGACCAATTCCTCAAGAAAACCAGTAATTTCTTCTCTAACATCAAGCGGGACCTCCCCAGCATGGAACAGACGAAATTCCTTTCCAGATTCAATCCAGCTATACCCAGGCTCTTTTCTTATCTCCATCTCAGACATGATCTTTCTTACCTTGGCCACGGAATCCCACTTGCAATTCACTGCATATACATTAGACAACAAGATATATGTTGAAGGACTTTTTGGTCTCAGCTCTAGTAAATTGTCAGCAACCCTGAGACACATCTGAGCATCATTGTGCTTCTTACAGGCACTCAATAAGGCCCCCCAACTAGCTTCATCAGGCTTGTACGGCATTGTAGTAATGAGTTCTTCAGCTTCTGATAAATGTCCTGATCGACTAAGAAGGTCCAGATAGCAAGTGTAGTGTTGCAGTCCAGGCTTGATGCCATATTCCAGCTTCATTGACTCAAACAGCTGCCGCCCTTTCTGAACGAGACCAGCATGACTACAAGCATAGATCAAGCCGACAAATGTCACCTCGTTGGGCTTAATTCCTGCATGAACCATCCTGTCAAAAAGAGACAGTACTTGCTCAGCTCGACCATGCTGTGCCTCTCCAACAAGAATTGTTGTCCACAAGATGATGTCACGGACCGTACTCCCCTCAAACAGTTCCCTAGCAGAGTGTATGTCACTGCATTTGGAGTACATGTCAACCAACGCATTCCCAACAATCATGCTGGACAGGAACCCAAGCCTCATGGCAAAACCATGCAGCTGTCTGCCCAGAACAAGTGCAGCCAGGTCTGCCGCACCACCGATGGCAGTGGCTAACACAAATGCATCATCAATCCTGACACCCTCCCGCCTCATCTCAACAAACATCCGCACTGCGCTAGCATTGTCTCCAGCCTTGAGAAACCCAGAGATGAGCGCAGTCCATGTGAAGAGGCCACGTGCAGGCATGCTCCGGAAGAGCTCCAGCGCCTCATCAGTATAGCCATTCGACGCGTACCCAGAAACCAGCGATGTCCACACTACTTTGTTCTTGCAACTAATACTGTCGAACACCTTCCGAGCATCCTTGGGGACGCCGCACTTACAGTACATGTCAATGAGCGACGACTTGGCGACGTCGTCGCCACTGTACGGGGAGGCGACGAAGTGGGCGTGAAGCTGCCTGCCGAGGCGGAGGCTGCGCAGCCTGGCGGCGACGCTGGCGAGGGAAGCGAGGACGAAGTGGTCGGGGCGGAGCGCGTCGTCCGAGAGCATGCGGCGGAGGAGCGGGAGCGCGAGCGCGGGGGTGGCGGAGTGGGATACGGCGGCGAGGAGCGCGGAGTAGAGGTGGAGATCCCGGCGCGGCGCATCGTCGAACACCCGGCGGGCGTCCGGGAGGAGGCCCGACTTGGCGTAGGCGGACACGAGGAGCGTCGGCGCCGGGAGCAGGTGGGCGAGCCCCTCCTTGAGGAGGCGCGCGTGCTCGCAGCGCACCGCCCGCGGCGAGCCCGCCGCGGCGCGGACGGCTGCGGCGGCGGGAGAGAGCATGCATAGGAGGGATGTTTGAACGTTTCTCAAGTTCCAGCAACGTCTGCGAACAGTCAGGATTGACGAGGCCGCAGGTGGACGACGCGAGCGGAGCGAGGGAGGTGGAGGAGCAGGCTTTTGCGTCGGCGATTGCAGTGGGCTTGCCACGAAGGCCTGAACGGTGCCATGACAGCTAAATCTGGCCCAATCAGGCCTGTCTAATAATAAGGTGCAGGTGCAGAATCTCTCTTTTTCGGACGGTGATTGGTAAAGCATTAGTGATACATCGATTTTACTAAAAAATAGTGATACATCGATTGGTAGCATGTCGAGATTTTTTTAACTAAAATACATCGTAGGCGTTTAAACATATCTTGATACCTCATTTAGTTTTCTATATACTCTTAAATTACATATTGAGCTCTCCAAATTTAGTTTAGGGTGTCATTTAGTCCCTCAACTCTTAAAATGCATGTCTAGCCCACTAAAATGGGCTTTGGATAACATTTGGATCCTATACTATCAAAATACATACCATTACAATTAAATTGATAGCAATATTTTTATAGATATAAGTTAGTTGTTGTCAGTGGTGGAGGGAGGGGGGCTGGGGGGGGGGGGGGGGGCGCTGGCACCCCCAATGGGCTGCTAATCTCACAGTATAGTATATAAATAATAGCCCATTAAGCCCATTAAACCTTTGGCCGTGGCCCTTTGCGGTGGATGAAAAAAGAATGTGAATCGATCCTGCTCGGTTTTTGCGTATCGGTATCTGTCGTATCTATCTATTCCGCTTCCGCCTGCTCGGTTTTTGCGCCCGCAGCCTCGCAACACAATCGCAGGAGATAGAGACACGAACACGACGCCGCCACGCCACGCCGCGCCGGCCGCCGGGGCACGCCGTCTTGCCGCAGACTGCCCGCCGCCGCGGCTGTCTGCCGGCGCTGCCGATTGCCGATTGCCCGCCCAGCGCCGCGGCCATCCGCGGCCATCTTCTTGACGAGGTGAAATTGTTCTGTGCAAAGCACGATATTGATATTTCAGATTTGAGTAAGAAGTAAGTGTTTTGTTCAAATTATTTGGATACGAATACATCATATTTATTCTTATGTATAAATTATGCTGATTTATCAATCAATTCATGTCTTCCCATCTGCTAATCTAGGTATGTTGATGTGACTAAATCTCGAAACAAGCATGACAATACTACAGCCTTCCACCATTACAAAGTAGATGTGTTTAATGTTGCAATTGATCAACAACTAGCTGACTTAGAAGATCGATTCAGTTCTCAAGCGACGGAACTTTTGTCCCTTTGTGGTTCTTTGGATCCTCGACGGAGCACATTTGACATAGCCAATATATGCACTTTGGTGGAAAAATATTATCCTGCTGATTTCTCAAGTCAAGAAAGGGCTCAATTGGAGTCTCAGTTGCCACATTTTAAGATTGATGTATGCAATCATCCAGAACTAAAGGAATTGCAAACGCTTGCTGATCTAATAAGAGGACTATTTAAAACAGGTAAATGGTCATCTTATCCTATGGTGGACAGGTTGTTAAGATTAGTCTTAACTCTTCCGGTATCAACTGCAACCATCGAGAGATGCTTCTCGGCTATGAAACTTGTGAAGACACGCCTTCGATGTACAATGGGAGATGGATTTCTGCGAGATTGTTTGGTAATTTATATTGAGAAGGAATTGGCTGCATCAATTAGTACCGATAATATTATTACAGCCTACGATCTTGCTGGTAGCCGTAGAGCTAAATTTAAAATGATAGACATGTAATTTTCTCTTTAGTTGAGTCATGTGAAACATGCTACTGTTATTTATGTGACTAAAAACAAGGTCATGTGGCTATCGGTTCTACTTTTATTTGTCCATTACCCCTCCTATGCTCAATTCCTGGCTCCGCTCCTGGTTGTTGTCAAAATTTCAGCTCAACATGTGTATAGAATATTGATGATTATGAATTTAGGAACCTTGATGATGTTTCAATTTAGAGGCGATATGTTAGTATGCTAGAAGTGCATGATAGCCATGCTCTGTTATTGGAATATTGTTTACACTTAAAATAACTTGTAGAGCTGCACTTAACAGATTAGAAACAAGGGTTATGAACACCACGAGTTACCAAATACAATGCGTAGAGAAGGCAACAAACTAGCAGTAAAAAATGAAGGCAATTAAAGTAACTTGTGCTTGAAAGAACAATATGATCTGATCATATTTTATTGGTGAGATGACACTATATTTTAAGAGTAAAAGGATCTGGGTGACACGAAGTCAAGTTTAAGGGGGTCATATTTGTATTTTGAGATTATATGGACTTGAACGATAACCGAGGCTAAGTTTAGAAGGTAGATATGCATTTGTTAGTTCACGCATCCTTTGGAGCAAAACTTTCTACGTGTGCCCATGTCTGGGCTATACATTCAAGGAAAAATCAGCATGCTTCCGTCAAGCACGCGTCAATATGCCATTGTGTCGACAATGTTCTACAAGATTTTTTTTGTTCGCAGGGGTCTTGGAACTAGCTAGCTAGGCCAGTAGGTACTACTTGCCGCAGTCCATCACATCACGAAGCAGATAACACGATACGTCCAGCACATATGTGAAAATTGATCGAAGAGTATTTTTTTTCTTTTGAGAAAGACCAGTAAAACTCTGCGTGTATTCAGTCTCAGTTCTGTCTGCGTCGTGTCGATCGGACGGACAGCCTATGATAATAAGGTGAAGCACCGGGTTTTCGTGGCTATACCGGCGACCGATTATTTGGGATTGTGTGATTCTGGTGACTTCACAGTTCACACTGTCTGCACATCGTAAACTGAACCTCCTGATCTTACGCATCTGATAGCGGCCGTCATCGATCTTTGCAGTGTGGTGTGCATGTGTGTGCGATCATGATCTGTGGGGCTACAGATGAAACGCAAATTGTGGAATTTGGAGGTTATGGTGCTAGCTGCTTGCTCATCATCACCAAAAGCATTATCCAAACGGAATGCATACTAGCTTTGCTCGAAGCTGGACCAGTTAGCTTTGCTGCTGTAGCTCATGAGTCATGATGATAAGAGTCAATGCTAGCTTTTCTTCAGTTAGTGAAGGCGTATGATGTGTGGATGCCCAAAAAGAATAAGAGATGGGACCTTTTGCATGGCAAGTTGCTTAGCACAGGAAAGATCATTGAACTTTCCAATATGTATGAGAACTGCTAGTTGATGATTAGCCAGCAGATAACAATATACATATGTATATATACTTCAAATGTCTACAAGTTAATAAAATCCAGAGACCACAGAAGAAAATTGCTAGTGCTAGTATGAAGAAAGTGGCAAAGTGCCACGAGCATAAACCTTTAGGAAAACCATCGAATTAATTATATATATGTACCCTCACTATGTCAAATTACATATGGACGAGGGTAAAAGTTTTTACTACTTCCTCAAATCACAAATATGAGTCCTTTGTTAGGACATTCACGTGGTCCAATTATGACAATTTGATTGGAAATGTTTATAAAGATATATCATCGATTTCTTAATAAATAAACAGAGTTGTATATTATGAAATTAGTTTCATGATCTTGTGTTGTTAATGCTCATCATCTTGTGTTAATAATCTATGTGTAAAATTTACTGGTCAACGTTAAATTTTGACTTAAGACAAAGCTAAGTGGGTTTGTATTTTGTGATCAGAGCTGAGGGAAGTATATGATATTTTGTTGTTTAATTATATTTTTAAACTGTTCTGAAATATTTTCTTCCATGCACTCTCAAGTCACTAATTCTTGTCAATTGTAATCATGGCATTTAATCGTTCTATGTTTTTTATTTGTTACATGCAAACATGACACTGTACGTTTCACAGTTCTCTAATGTGGACTACATGAGTCGATCAGAAAACGGTTCATGATTTCAGCACACAAAATATACAAAATTGGTATATCTTATGTTTCGGCATTTTAGGTTGTGTATGATTTCCTGTTGCTAGCCGCCTGCATACTCTTCTCATTTCAGCTATCACAGATATATATGACATATTAGCGTGGAAGAGACAAAGCAAATGCTATGTGTCAAATCAAAATGCCATTCAGAAGAGGTGCCAGATTCATGACATATTGCTAGCTTGGCATTTATTTCTTCCCACAAATTAATGTGGAGAGGTGATCCAGGTACCTCAATTAATGTAGGGAGTAGTGACAGCATTTTGGATCTAACTATGCTGCACCAAACAGAAAAAAATAGTACAGGTATGTAAACTGATAATATTTTAGCTAGAGATCTTACAAACCTATTTCCTCCTCCAATCACAAATATAAGTCCATCTAGATTTATCCTAAATTAAACTCATATATATGATTCAAAAACTCATATAGGTTGATGAAATAGTGCTTTGCTAATATATACTCCATTCTCAAATATATATCATTTAGTACAAACAAGTTAGTTCATAAAAGAAATAATATATGCTTTTCCTAAATTCCATATACTAAGAACGGTGGTAGTATAACTCTTTATATTTAAGATCATAATATATTTATGGTCAATGTGACGCATTTTGGAGACCTGACGGACCTATATTCGTGATGATTATGTATCTTTTTCTAGCAACTCAAATTAGTAAGATAGTTACGTAGTACAAGAAGCTCAAAGTAATTTTGTTTTTGCAACTCTAATTTTGGAGATGCTTAACATCACAGAAAAGAAAGGATGTTGAATTTTCTTGTCTTATTTGATCAAATATAGGAAAAGTATGATTTTCCGGACCATTTTTGTTAAAAAGCGATGTTTTATTAGACCATCATTTTTAACTGCAAGCTAGCTAAGAAGGTAAAAAAAATAGCACTCTATAACACTGAACTAACGGCATGTATATGTATTGTGGGCGTTTGGTTCAGATGCCCATGTTTTAACTAGCCTAGTTGGTATATATATCTGGATTTCCTTTGAGAATCGATATATAGTATGTATGTGCTACTTGCTCACCTGTATGAGAAGAAGCAGGCTGGGTGATTTCCGATTTGCCACCGAACTATTAGCATCTCTTTTCTTCGGGTAACCTGCAATTAGCTGGAAACCACTGCATATGCTTCTACACAGGTAGCTATTTATAGCTAACTTTCTTGAGTTGGCTATATATATGCATCATCATTCATCAGTACAGCCTAGTGTAACGAGAATTTATAGAGTGCAGAGAACACACCAACATGGATGACTCATCTTGGTGAATTGATCGATAAAAAAAACTGAGTAGCCTTTTGATCATCTGCCAAATAGATCATCTTTTCCATCAATCGGACTGAAGATATATACAACAGAAAGAGCATCTCAATCTTACCCAAATGAATGCATCTTCATGCTTGTGTCTTGTTTTCAACTTTTCTCTTTCAGTTAGCATCAGCAGCAAAAAAAAAAGCACAATATATATGCTCAGTGACTGTTAGCGCCAAGTGACTCAGAGAATGACAAGCATGCTGCAAATGTAAAGAACGACAAAAGCTGTTGCAATAATCACATGAATCATTTCATGGATGCACGTACACAAGACAGTCATCACCTCTAGATCTGAAAGCATACACAATTCCTGGGGGCACATGCAAAGCTTTTTATCTGACATTGTCCACCTCCTGCAAGTCTTCCTCCCCATCATGCAGAAAGAAACAACCCCTGCTGCAACGGTCTCCGTCCAATCATGCTCACATTATTTCATGTGCCTGCTTGCAGTTTAACTGCAAAAAGAAAACCTACGAAACCTCGGAAAACTAAGCAAAGTACACGAGCTATATTAACTAGTTAAAGACATGCATGGAATCAGGAGTGAATTAAAGTTGCATGCTGATGCTGATTTTTAAAATATGGTCTCATTATGCTTACAAACCACCTATCTTCAGTTCCCCGAATCCATTTAGTATTCTATTCTTGATATATATACTAGCTAGCTCACATGCATTGTAAATTTGTAATCCATTTGGACGGATTGAAGAGTATGTATGTTAGCCTACACTGATGGCAGGTTTCAGAATTTAACAGTGAGTTTGAGCTCACTTAAAACCAGAAGCATTATAATCCCCGGTCGTCGTGTCAGGGACCGCCGGGCTCCAGTCCCAGTTAAGCTTGTCAGCGACCGAAGCCTGTGGCGGCGGCGCCATCGTCGGCAGCGCACCGTGCGGTGTCATTTGTGGCATTGGCGGTGGCGCCGGCAGCAAGGGAAGGAAGTGGCTGCCCGTCGCGGCGGAGAGGTTACCGTAGACGCCGCCCTGGCTGGGGCCAACCAGCGTGCTCAGCTCGTCGATGGGCCTTGAGCTGCCGGCGGCCACAGGCGCGGCGGCGGCCATGCTGTTGAGCAGTGAGTACGTGGAGGCGAGCGCCGCCGTGCCCTGTGTTAGATACGGCGGCGCAACTGCCGCCGCCGTTGGTCTTATCGTCGCCGGCGGCGGCGGCGCGTACGTGCACGGCCTTGGCGGAGGCAGAAACTGCGGCGGTGCACCATGCACGGTGACCACTTGGTGGTCCATGATTGGCGGCGCCGGCGGTGAGGCAGACGAGCACTCTCCTTGAAGTAGATGGAAGCTGGTGAGCTGCTGCGTCGGTGACAGTGGCGTGGAAGACGGCGACGACCCGTGCCGACCGGTCGGCACGCCGGCGCCGGTGCGGGAGGAGATCCGCCGCCCTGAGGAAGCTTGGGTACTGGAGGATGACTGCCCATGGCCGTCATCAATGCCGGAGCGCTTGTAGACGCGGCACAGCGAGATCTCGGACTGTGTCATCGTCACCGCCAGAAGAATAAATGGTCAGTATCCATTTCTTGGAAAGGAAGAGGAAAAGAGAGTAATAATCCAGTAAGCTGAAGAATCGGTGGTACCAAACACACATATCTTATAAAGCTCAAAGATTATACATGGATTTCAAGATCAACTGCTCATCGAAAAAAAAAGATAACGTAACTTTGAGAAATGAGTTGAGAACTTGACACAGGACACAGGAGGGATAATTGAGTGACACAATTAAGTTCAGATCTGAGTATTTAGCAAATGGAACTCAAGCAATGACTTTAGCTTGAGGGGTGCAAAGATCTTGCAGAATCTAGAGGCCATATGGTATCTAGCTAGGAGGGGAATTCTAGAGTGTCGTAGCTTTTGTACATGTCCGGTGGTGCGCAAATGTGTGTCGAAAAGAAGAAGGAACAAAAAGTGAACCCTAGCTCGTATAGATCTGAAAAGAAAAGGAATAGGCATCTTGCATATTCATACAAATCATGCGACCAAAGTAAAAGCAACGAATGAAAAGCAGCTAAAATGATTTGGTAATTAACCTCACGAAATAAACAGCTTCAGATAGCAACCAAGACCTCAATTTAAAAAAAACTTTCGGAATTCGGAAGCAGAGCGAGAAATCTGCAAAATTGAGGTCAAACGAATAAAACCCTAATCTCTGGGGATTCAATTCTGGGCTTAATTAATTAATTCACCTTGGGGATCAAGGGGTCTGCGTCGGTGGCTGGCGGCGGGAGGCGGTACTCGTTCATGATCCAGCTGCTGCGGACGCCCCTGGGCGCCTTGCCGGAGTAGAAGACGAGCGTCTTCTTGAGCCCGATGGGGCGGTTGTTCTCGCCGCGGATCATCCGGTCGGCGCCCGTGGCCTTCCAGTACCCCGACGCCGTCACCCTGTTCGGCCGGTCGCCGTTCCGGTACTTGCGGTCCCTCGGCACGTAGAAGAACCACTCCTTCCCGCCCATCACCGCCATTGCTGCGCCGCGCCGCGCCGCCGAGAAATTAATCAAGAGCACCGTACCGCGCACGTGATATATTACAGCGAATTAATTAGTCCAAATCGAGATTCAAGGGCTAGATATAATATACCCAAGAAGGTCGAGGCTAGCAATTAAGGCGAGCTGATCAAGCTTTGCAGATCGATGCATGCGGCGCGCGCTAGTTGATTACCTGGGAGCTCCCATGGGTCGAAGCGGTAGAGGTCGAGGAAGGCGATGAGCTCGACGTTGAAGCGCTTGCCCTCGACCTTGCGCCGGAGGTAGAACTCGATCAGCTCCTCCTCCGTCGGGTGGAACCGGAACCCCGGCATCACGACGTCGTTGTCGTGCTCGTCCCCGCCACCGCCGCCGCCGCCCGCCGCGGCCTCGCTTGTACTCCCCTCCCCTCCTCCAGCTGCTGCTGCTGCTGCTGCCGAAATAACGCTGTCGACGGCACCCTTCCCGTCATCGAGGTCCCTGCTCATGGCATAGCGCGCGCCGGAAGCGACGGCGAGCGAGCGGGGGAGGAGCTAGCTAGGGCAACTCTCCGAGCTAGGGGAGCACCGCGCGGCGGAGGCGGCGGAGAATTTGGGGGAGCAAGCGAGGAGGCGAGTGGGAGGAGAGGATAAGAGGGTGGTGCCTGCACGATTGATGAAATGATGCATGATAAGTATATGCTGGAGTGGAGGTTTTTGCCGCTACCCACAGCAGACAGTACCCACTTGACCGATGGCTACCGCCTTTCTGCATCTCACCATCTGTTTGTACAGTTTGCTATATATGTGGTTGCGATGATAGAGTTTGATTTAATTGCACATACATATGGGCCATTGTATTTGCTGTAGATAGTGTTGACACGCCTTGTGTATTTAATTAAAGATATCTGTAAATCCTGTGACTTTTTCCGAGGCCAATGAGGTGGACACTTCTTGCTATGATACAAGCTTCTTGGCCTTCTATAGGGCTCAAATGAACAAACGCAGCGAAGAAACAATCTAGGATCATGTACTCCCTTCGTCTCAAAAAAAAACAAGTCAGTCTTTTGAACCAATTTATAGCAAAATGTATCAACATTTATGGTATTGAATAGGTATATATGAAATTAAAACACATATTTCAAACAAATACTTTATCACAAATATCGATAGTTTTTTATCTAAATTTAGTTAAACTTGCAAAAGTTTGACTTAGGACAAAATTATAATGTCTTATTTTTTTGGGAGCGGGGATTTATGTTTTTATGACTCCACCTCTGTGAATCAAAACAAAAGAAAAATGAAGCTTAACTTTAGGCTTTTAACTTTTGTTAGAGTTAGTTTCTTCAAGAGTCAGGCTTAATTTAATAATTTAGAGTCCACTGCAATGTGTACTTAATTTGCATTTGTTGCATTACGAAAAGCATAAAGTAGACAAAAAATTAAGGATACATGGAAATTATAAGAATTACTAGAGTCACATAATTTATGTATCCGTCACTTGAAACTACAAGTCAAATAAATTTCTACAAGCTTGTAAAACTGCTGATGATCGAGGTTAACTCGTCAATTGATATGAAATTATATATAGAATTGGAGTCGATATACATGTTGGGCGAGCGAAAGTTCTGAAATTTGAACTAATTAAACCTTGTGGATTAGAGTATAGCCTAGATTCCCATGTCCAAGGACAAGCCTTGACGGTGCAATGGAAAACTGGCTGATGGCCAACTAGCTAGTTGGAACCAGTGCCACAATGACCTTTTAGGAAGAAGTGGCCACCAAAGAGTAGAACCTAAAGCAGCTATGAAATATACAACGAGCGGCTGTGTTGGTAGTGTAAATTGTACACAAGACCTTTGTGTATACATGGTCCCTACAAGTAGAAGGAAAGGGACTGAGTGCTGGAATTAAAGAGAGAAAGAGACTGGCCAAGATGAGTCTCTCTTTGGGCGGCTGCCTCATCCAAGCCTATGACGTAGATGTCTACTGGTAATCTTCGTCCGAACATTCCGGTCATCTTGGTTTCTCCGATCTTCATCTAGCATCCTTCCCACTTCATTATAAAAAGAAATTAATATTTCTTTCACACCACCACACCACCAAAATAATTATATTTTATCTTTTCAAAACGGCATGTAACTGTTGAACAAACTATATCTGCGTTGCATTGCATTGTATTCCCTCTGCTCCTTTTGTTTATTTCCTACAAAACGTACTGGTAAAGTTTTTCTAAGTATGTCCATTGATATGATCAGATTTCTTGCGATTGACTACATGAAAAACATATAATTATATTTTTTTTCCTTTCAAAATAGATAGAAGTGTAAAAATTATTAATGTACTAACACAAAGTTGTGAAAAAACAATGATGAAATAAAATAAAATATGGCGGCTGGTGGTACTTGAGAAATGCAAATGTTGATGTTATAAATATCCAGCTATGATGTTCCAATTATGCAGGGTCGTCACAGGCACATTGTTAGAAGAGTCAGATCTAGAAGATGGCAGGACGGAATGATAGAAGAATAAGGTCAAATTTGTTGAGGAATGGAGAAGACTGACAAATTCTGAATTGGTAGCACACATGCACCGCATGGGCCCGGCCAGCTCATATAGTATGTGCAGGGGTGGTCCACACGCGTGAAGGCCTCTGGTCTGAATAACTGGTAAGACTCGCTCATTCCGAAATATTGCAACAACTACGCAAACAGAGTGGCAAGTATGTTAAAATGGGCTGCTTCGATCCTGAGAGGAGGACAAAATATTATGAAAATGGAATGACTTGATTGGAAAGATCAGATGCTAATACATAATGCAAAATAATGCCTTTTGTGTTGCGTTTAATTTACATTTAGATCCTTCCATAAAAAAATCAGATCTCAACCATCAGTTTCAGATATTACACTTCTGAACATATTTGGGAAAGTTTAGTCACATATTAACTTGTTTTTTAGATAACGCAATAAATATGATCGTGTGGCCAATGTGGGTTCATTTAGACAGTTTGGTGGCACCTTTAGAACTTCTTTTTTTTTTACCATTGGACATACTGTAAATAGAGAGGGTTTCAATCCCTGGGTTCGAGTGCTAAGATAAGATACTAACTAACTAGTGATGCTACATCTACGAGAATCTTTGCAAAACAGAAAAAAAAACTCAACTTACGTGCTGACGTTGCAACGATCACCATGTGAAATTAACATTCAATTTGCAAGTTCAAATTAGCATGTAAGTAAAGCTTTAGGTCTAGTATTACTCCCAGCGCCATGTGGACATACACGCGACAGCTAGCATCATGCATGGGTGGTCGGATCGGTTTCATTAACTCGAGTATTACCCCGGCCCACTGCACACGTACAATACGTGAAAAGAGACGATGACGCCTGATCAGATCTGACCTGCCGGTAATTAATTAAGGTTGTGGTACACATGCATCTAGCACTCTTCGTTTACTTAGTCTGTCGTATTCTGCGCGTATAAAGGCTATGCTCAGAGTCCCACACTGACCATTGCAGGCCATAGTATACGTAGTACGTTAAGCACAAGCGCGCGTGCAGCGCTGACAGCGCACCGAGAAGAAGTTCGGCTGTGCCGCATCACGCGCTTCTCCATCGCTAGCTGTACGTACCTCTCTGACAGGTCAACCCCATATGCACGGGCGCATGGATGTATATACCACAAATATGCATGAATGGGGACAGGCGCATTTAGTTCAAGTCTGTATATGCGATCTACCATCATGTGACGACTGTGTATATGTGGGGCGAGGAGTGAGAAATTCCACAACTTGGAGGTGCTAGAATTTGCTGGAGATTGGGTTTGACTTTTGCTCACTCGATTGGCTGTTAGCTGATATTGATCGATCTTGTCGTGGCATGGCGCTCCATGTCCTTATACATCTAACATGTATATATGACACAAATAATACTTCCTCTCATAGCATAATATAGTCTAATAGTAAATTTTTGTCATGTATTTTAAGGGTCAAAGTATTCCCGCAAGCTAATAAGTAACGCTTGTGGGTTGTCAGGAGTCAATTATTTTAAACTTTTATTACAGATTACTCCATTGTAAAATTAAGTGTTATTTAACTCGTGGTCTGCGAATCAAGCTTATGAGTTTTAATTCCTACAGTATTATGCTACATTATTTATAGCAACAAGTTTATAACCAAAGGAAAGTGCATTCAAATGTGAATTCAACTATACAATTTCCATATACAAAATCATATTTTGTAAGGGTAACTGTTGGGTGAAGATTATGATGTTTGGCTCCTGAAAACTGTGTACGCCATAATCATTTGATGGAGCATCGTTTATGTGCTGAGTTTAGAGACTTGAAAGATCATATGAGTATATTTGTATCCATGTGTAGTTTCATAATAGTATACTTCTGCTTACAACATGTACTAGCATAATAGCAACAATAAGTGACTGAAGGTTGTGTTTTGGAGACTATGACATCACCTGTTTAGGATTGGAGGGAGTTGTATCTTAAAAAACATTCCCATAATTAATACGGTATTTTTATATGTATACTAATAGTGTGCATTAAAAAAGTTGCTCTTAAAATTGTACTCCCTCACTGCTGACCTTTAATTTTTCATAGCATTTGATCATTTATCTTATTTAAAAATTTAGTCTAAATATACGAAATAATAAGTTATACTTAAATTATATTTAATGATAAAATAAGTTAAAAACAAAATAATAATATTTACATAATTTTTTAAATAAGACGAATATCAAACATTACGACAAAAAGTGAGCAACGAAACCTAATTTAGGACGGAGGTGTGGATCGTGTCTAAAACTCCGTAAGTTTGAGAAGGGCGGGAGCGCGCGGTACCGCTAGCTTGAGGACAGCTTTGTCGAACTCGTAGAATCATCGGATCCTAGCTCCAGCAAAACCACGATCCTACAGGAGGATGCATTCAATTCCATCGGTGAGGTGGGTACATTATACTATGCATGGACGACAATTCGCGAATGCGTATCATCAGCTTTGCCCCTGCTTCAGTTATACTACTCCGATCTCCGTCCCAGCTGTTTCCATGCATGACCGGCGGCGGATCGACCGGCCGGCCGGTGGGCCGTGCTGATCCCATAACTGGCAGTTAATACCGGCGGTGAGGCCGCTCCCGCCGCCACCGCCGGCGGCCCACCACTAATTGCGGGCTCGGCTGCCGGTTGGTGCCTGCGCGTGCGCGGGTCCGACGACCACACCCGATTGCCAATCGTTTGTGTGAGGTCTGTGGTCTCCGCCGTTTGACGCCCTTGCATTGCATGCATGGACCTTTGACTAGTTGACCGGCGCCAGATGATTTCTGGGGTTGACTTTTCTCCCCAGCTGACTTGTGGGTCTGATGTGCGTGGACTTCTGTGTGTCTCGGCTCGTTCGTGTGTTCGTGGCCGTGAAAGGATTCTACCGTCAGCTGCCTGCGGTGGAACATGACCGTCAGCATCTAGAGGACGGTGCTTGACCGACTGAGTATACTTTTCGCTGGTTTGAAATGTTGGTGATATTTTGTGGTGGTCAGCGTCTCTAGATCGCAGATCTTTTTTCTTTTCTGTGAGCTCAATCGAATCCTATCCTGAGCATGCGTTGCGTGTGGCAAGTGAAGGCAGATATTTTTTATGGGAACAGGTCCTTTTGACATCCCCCAACTATTGACAAAGTCCGATTTTGGTCCCTCATTTCTAAAACCGGACATTTCTCGTCCCTGAACTATAAAAACCAATCGTTTTTCATTCTTAGTGGTTTTGAGAGTGGTTTCAGAGGAGGTAAATTGAAATCTAGTTGTGAGTTCGAGGACTAAACATGGACTTTTCGAAAAAAATGTTTGCAAATATTTTTCTCATAGAAATAATCTTAAAAATTATAGAAAAGTGTTTTAGATAACTACTTATTTTAAAACACTTTTCTATAATTTTTATGATTATTTCTACGAGAAAAATATTTGCAAACATTTTTTTCGAAAAGTCCATTTTTAGTCCTCGAACTATCAACTAAAGTCCAATTTACCTCCTCTGAAACCACCCTCCAAACCACCGAGGATGAAAAACAACCGGTTTTTCTAGTTTAGGGACGATAAACGTCCGGTTTTAGAGATGAGGGACCAAACCCGGACTTTATCAATAGTTAGGGGACGTCAAAAAAACTTTTTTCCTTTTTTGTGTGTGCGCGTAATTGCCTCCCTCAAATCGGCCCACCTGAAGGCGCGAGGTCGTTGGCCCATGACTAAGAGACGCGCGCGAGGACGAAGATGATTCCACTAGCCTGGTCGAGCGGAAATCTAGCCCGCCAGTTCCCGGCCACCACTGCTGCGGCATAAGCGACAGTGGCAGGGAACCAAACAATCCACCACAAGTGGGCTAGAGCCTGAGTTGGTCCGTAGGACACAGCCTACAGTGCCCAGGCATCCCATGTTGGGCCGTGTGAACAATACGGGGCACCGGCCCGGATCTTATGACCACTTTTAAAAGTTTATTGACCTAGATGACCGCTTATTTAGTTTACGGACCTAGATGAGATCTCGAAAAAAGTTTATGGACCTAGATGACCGTTTTTTTAGTTTGCGGATCTAAATGAGATCTCAAGAAAAATTCATGGACCTACAGTGAAATTCACTCCGTATCAATTTCTGGTGTGTGCGCCCTAACACAACCCTTGTTATTGATAGTTTCTGAATTCATGAATGTTTCATTGCATATATTCTTACCTTGAGATACCAGTTACCGATTGTCGTGACAATGTCTTATGCTCTGTTTAACAGGCTTCATTGGGTTATCTAAGTAGCAACAAAGGTGTCAAAATCGGCCACATTTTTGGCATGTTATAGCGAACTGCTAAATTTGTGTCCCTTGGAATTGAACCCATGTAAGTACTTCATTGATTTCTATCTAAATGATTTAGACATGCATATGTGACTTTTTTATAGTTACATTTTTTATGGCAAGCCTCCTCTCGCGAAGCAACCGGAGCTTGATAGAAGGTATGATATCATTCACCCGTTCCTACACTATTTGCATAAATTGTTTTGAACAATATAGATAGGTTCATACATTCAAATATTTTGAAGATTTAATTGTACATTTACCATCAAGGCACTTTGAATTTTTTTTCTATGACATTCTGCTACTTGATTTGTGATTTATGTCTGCATAAGCAAGTACCGGTTCCTGAGAACTGGTCTAACCAATACAAAGAGGCTCGACACCTATTTAAGAGGCCTAGTTAATAACCAATACAAAGAGCCTCAGCGCCTATTTAAGAGGCCTAGTTAATGGTGTTTCTGATCATGATCAACAACTGGAATGCATCGAACATGATGAAAAGGTACACCTACAGACTTTGCGTACTTCATTCATCGCATCCTATTGATTCTAGTTGTTTTCCAGGGACTTTATCAGTTTCTAGTAAAAGAAATGAATTTCAGTGAAAAAAACGTTTGCCCGGTTATGCGTACTTTGTTACTTCACACATGTTTTTCAATTTTTTCTCTCGAACATGCAGAAAAGCCCTTCTCCTTATAATGACCTTTTTTTTTGTGCGCACAGTTTGGAAAAAAATCAAACACGCCACTATCCTGACTCCTGAGCATGCGTTGCGTGTGGCAAGTGAAGCCAGATTTTTGTGTGTGTGTTATTGCCTCCCTCAAATCAGCCCACCTAAAGGCGCGAGGTTGTTGGCCCATGAAGACGCGCGCGAGGATGATGATGATTCCACCAGCCCGGTCGAGCGGAAATGTAGCCCGCCAGTTCCCAGCCACCAAACATTCCATCCACCACAACCACAAGTGGGCTAAGAACCTGAGTGGGTCCGTGGGGCACAGCCTACAGGGCCCAGGCATCCCATGTTGGGCAGTGTGAACAATACGGAGCACCGGCCCGGATCGACACGACGGGTACCACCAACAGAGAGAAAAAAGGAATACAGCGTCGAAGAGAAATACAGAGATCCTCCCACTAGATTTCAATCCATCGTCAGTTTGAGTTCATGACTCCGGCCATCCGGCGACTAAACCGCTGCAGCGCCGGCCGGTGGCGGCGGGAGGCCGTCGAGCCACGGGAGCAGCCTCTCGTGGACGAGGTCCGGGCGGTCGTCGTGCGGGCAGTGGCCGACGCCCTCCAGCATGTGGAGCGTCACGTTGGGGAGCTCGGACGGCAGCTTCGAGAAGAACTTCCCCACGGGCCCGTCGATCGGGGTGAAGGGGTCCCGGTCGCCCCACAGCACCAGCACGGGCACGTCCGCCAGCCGCGGCATCAGCGCGATCGGGCTCGGCCCCGGCGGGCCCGTCACCGTCGACACGAACGCGTCCAGGGCGCCCTCCGTGTCAGCCGGCCCGCTTATGATCTGCGTGTGCGTGTAGGTACTTTCAGACTTCAGATAGAGAGGGGAAAAAAAAGCTTCAGAAATCAACGATTCAGTGTAGCCAGTCTAGCCGTTTGAGCTTCAGTATTGTCCACTCAATTTACTGAGAGCCTTGGGCTCATGCCAATGCGTTGGGATGGATAGAGAAGCGATTCGACAGTTTCCCCTCTGATTCAGTAAATTTACCCAGAGTGATGAATTCTTGCATATCTGGTTGCTGAAGAAACAGACGGGACAGTAGGATTTATAGGAGTAGGAGATACCCTTACCTCGACTAACTCGTCGTCCACGGCGTCTTTGTTCCCGTAAACAGATAGCAAGATGTCCTTCAGATTGTCCCTGTTCAGTTCAGAACTTCAGATTGTCACGAACAGTGTAATTGCGAAGAGGTCAGATCAGAGGGAACTGTGCAGATCAGCATGCCTGTTTTTCACGCGGTTAAAGAGTGCTGATGCTATCGGCCGTTGATTCAGCAGGAAGTCGATCAGCCAGAGCAGAGGCAGGAGCAGCTTGATCCCTCCAGTCGTCGACGATCGCCTTGTTGTTCATGCCGCCGGCGCAGTTCAGCAGTACCAGCCCCCGAACCACGTCTCTGCTGGACTCTGTTCATCATTAGCAAGAGGAAATTAAATATCAAAATGACAGAGTTTGCAGAGAGAGGATTTACAGACATTAGAGGATTGGAACCTGAGGCGGCGATGACGCATGCAAGGCTTCCGACAGAATTGCCGACGAGCACCGTGGGCCTCTTCACGACCTCATTCAAGAAGTCCAGTATCAACTGCTTGACACAGCACGTACACCATTGTTTTCGTTAATAACAGTTTGTTCTTTTAAAGCTAGATTTCTTATGCAAATGTTATGAGATCAGTCTTAGTTCCAGACATCAGATAGTACGTCTCTGTTCATGTATATGTCAGACTGAAAGCACACTCACCTCAGCCCATGTCTCCATCGTGTAAGAAAACCCAGCAGGCTTATCCGAGGCGCCGAACCCCAGCAAATCGATGGCGTACACGGTGTAGGATTCAGACAACACCCCAATGTTCCTGCGAGTGAGTTCATCTGTCAATGATCTCTGCACAGGCTCGGCTAGTAGTTCATCGATCGAACACATCGCGTGCACCACCGATCACGCGATGAGCTCGAATTTCGTCAGAAAAAAAAGGTTAGGGGCGGATAAGGCGGCCAGCGCACCGGCGCCAGTGCGCTACGGAGGCGCCGAAGCCGTGGACGAGCAGGACAGGCGGGCCCTGCCCCCTGGCGAGGTAGTTCACGCGCATCCCGCGCCACGTCCAGGTGGTGCAGCCCCGGCGCAGCTCCTCCAGGGACAGCGACGCCGTCGTCGTCGCCGCGGCGGGTGGGGCCGCAGCGCCGCCGCCGCCGCCGGAGGCGCGCGTGAGGACGCGGGCCGCGGGTCTGGGCTGGGAAGGTGTTGACACAAAAACGCGCCAACAAACTCGAAGCCGATCGAACGCGCAGCACGGCCGTCACAACGGCCAACTCCTGAGCTCCTCGGGCAAACCAGTCAGACCGGTTCCTGAAACCGGTCAGACCGCTTTCAGGCAGGAACTCGTGAAGATCTGGAAACTCGAGCTCGGGAGGGACCCCGTCGGAGCTCAAGCAAGCTAGGGTTGCTCTAGGGTCGGCAGGCCACCTAGAACGCCCTTGAACGCCGTAGAGGCGAGCAAAGAACAGAATATGGGGGTTGGAAAAGATTAGGGTTTGAGAGATAAAAAAGTAAAGGATAAATGTGTTTGATTCGATTGGAATACATCTCAATCGGCCTTAGCCTTTATATTTATAGGCCGGGAAAGTCTTACCCCTTTCGAATAGGTTACAATATGGGATTAAACTCGGAATCCTAATCCTACTCGAATTACAGAACCAAACCGGTCTGACCGGTCTGACCGGTTTGGCAAACCGGTCAGACCGGTTTGGCCGGGCCAGAGCCAATTTTGACTGTCAACAGAAGGCCATGGAAAGAAGGCCGCGGGGAGAAGCGGAGGCGTCTACCGTCGGCTCTACCATTGGGCATTTTAAGCTATTGCAAAATTCTTACCACGTTGTAAATACTATGTACTCCCTCCGTCCCGTGAAGAGTGCAATCCTGATATTCAAAAAAAATTCCACGAAAGAATGCAATTCTAGCTGTAACCACCTATTTTATATTAAAAATAGATAATTATTTGCATGCAGTAACCATCTCTATGCCAAAATTAGTGAGATTGGGATGGTTACCAAGGGTAGCATGGTCATTTACCAACGTTATTAATCTGTCTGAAAAAAGCTAGAATTGCACCCTTCACGGGACGGAGGGAGTATGCCGGTGGGTGTATCCCATATTTCATTTCTTTTTTGAGCCGTATCCGGTATTTCATTTGAGTGGTTTGATCTTTAACTATATGGTTTGTCGATATTTTTATGAGCGGATATGATTTGCCATGAACTGATGAGATGTACTGTTTAATTGTCTCTAATGCAATGAATCGATGGTCGTGCTAAAAAGCTACGATTTGATTTCCATCGTGTAATATGCATAGTTTTGGTGAGAATAGAAATAGTGACGTTCACATCTGTTTATCGTTATGTTCATATTCCTGCATAATTTCACCTAGTAAATATGGACATATACTCTCTTTAGTAGCTAGCAACTACCCTTCTGTCCTAAAGTAAGTATTTTTAGAAAAATTCAGATAAACCACTAGTTATAACACATGATCATGTTACTTCTTATTACTCATACTTTCTAAACAAATGCGTATATATTGGAATTAGAAAAATAACATCAACTGACTATTTAATTAGCTCAATGCGCTTCTCTGTACACATTTTCATTAATATAGGAGTTGGTTTAATTAGATGTGCATATCCCTATAGACTGAAAGAACACCTTTTCTGCGATAGAGAAAGTATATTCCATTGAATTGTGAAAAAAAATATTCAGACTACTTCTGTACCAGATAGTGACACTTATTAAAAGTCTATATTAGGAGGGCTATAGAGTAAAAAAATGAACATCTCACTTTCCTTTAAGAAAATGAACAGTTAGAAATCCCATAAAAATGAATAAGCACATAAAAAAGGCCAAGAAACGGGCATACCGCAACAAGGAAGACGATTTAGAGAGACGAAACCTTAAAGAAAGAAAGGCTTGAGCAGCTGATAAGAAAATTAGTCTTAATTTGATAATTATGGCTCGCCTAAACCCGTGCCAAACTCCCACAAGCCACAGTTTTCAACGGAAACAAATAAAAAAAGAAAATTGGTATTCCTTGAAATGCACCAGACAAATGCAAATGTATATGGTGACGATATTAACTTTCTTGGAAGAAGATACGATGACGTACTCAGTCACCTGGGTAAAGGAAAAACGACGGGCTCAAATTTCCCAGAAATGCCCATAACTTTCTCCCAAATAAAACCTCACCCCTCCTGTGACTGCGACTCTGTCTCCTCCCACCTCCTCGCCTTCGCCCCCTCCTCCCCTCGTCTCCGCCGCCGTCTCCTCCTCGCCGGAACCCTAAATGGACCCCGGCGCCGGCGCGCACTACACAGCCCGCACCGCGGAGGAGGTCTTCCGCGACTTCCGCGGCCGCCGAGCGGGCATGATCAAGGCCCTCACCACCGGTATGCTACACGCCGCTCGCTCCCTTTTGCTCCGGATTTCACCTGGACATCTGGCGGCTTCGCCGGCGCTGACGCGTTGCTTGGTTTGGCGTTTTGCGCAGATGTGGAGAAGTTCTACCAGCTCTGCGACCCCGGTGAGTCTGCTCGATCTCCTCGGAGGTGTAGGGTTTGGGGCCGCCGACAGTTTCGTGGGTGCTAGGGTTCGGCGTTCGGATGCTGTGCTTGGTGTTCCGTAGCTAAATTTGGTGAATTTGTTGGTCGGGAATGGGAGGCTGGGAGGAGCTATACTGGTCGTCGCGTTGTGGTTTTGGTCAATGAGGTAACGGGGTTTTGGTGAGCAATTCTAAGTGTAGATTGGGGGCAAGGTTGATGGGATCCTCGAATTCGCAAGGATTTTGCAGTTCTCATGCATTGGGTGACTCGACTTTTGACTCGTGGTGTCCGTCTGGAAAATGTAGGATTTTTTGGAAAGTTCCAGTTTCTGGTTCTGGGAAGTCTCCAAATTAGCCACGGTTGATGTTTCTTGTTCATTTTGATTGATTTTTAGCTGTTTCTACCATAGTCCATAAATGCAACCTAGGGTCATGGGCTATCCACGAATTAGGTACTGTATGTTTTGTGAACTTTTTTTTGTGCTAATTGTGCCATAAGAATATAGGAACTTGAGTTTTCTTCATTTATCTTGTCTTTTAGTGCAGCCAATGTAGTTTTTTTTTTGCAAGCCTGGCATTTTTTTCCTTGTTCCTTGCACTTTACTGATTAAATTACCAAGTCCTACAATACATGAGTCTTCTGTATCTATTAATTTTCCTTTTTTTTAACAGAAAAGGAAAACTTATGCCTTTATGGATACCCCAATGAAACATGGGAAGTAACTTTGCCAGCAGAGGAAGTTCCTCCGGAGATCCCTGAACCAGCTTTGGGAATAAACTTTGCTAGGGACGGCATGAACGAGAAGGATTGGTTAGCACTAGTTGCCGTCCACAGCGATTCCTGGTTATTAGCTGTTGCATTCTACTTTGCAGCCCGGTTTGGGTTTGACAAAGAGGCCAGGTAATTATTCCAGACATCTGGACTTTCCAGTGTCCTTTTGAAAAAAAAAATTGTATATCCACGGTTTTGTGCTGTCTATTTGCTACATCTGCACGTCTGATAATGTTGACCAACAGATATGAAACACATGCAAAATGAAATTCATGAATCATGATTGCTAACTTGTGAAAATATTCATTGTGATTTCTCCTTTGTTAAGTATCCATTTGATTTTAAGAATTAGAGCTTCCACCTTTGTTAAGGATCAATTTGATTCTTAGAATTAGTGTTTCTTGTTTAATTTATACATAAATCTAAAGAATTGCAACAAGAATTAGGATCCAAATCAATTGAGTGTTGTTTGCTAGCACATTGTGAATAATGAAAACTAACATTTGTACTGGGCATTATTTGGGAAGAAGCTTGGCTGTGATACGGTGAAGAACAACACCATTAGCACTGGGAGCCCAGTGGTCTCAAGAACTGAGATTTGCACCATGTGGAGGCCTAGGGAGGTGGCAGCAACTATGAGCCAGTTGAACTTCACATGTGCTCATGCTGTTGATACATTTGGGGAAGAGGCCTCCCAAAGATGGACTAGCTGCCAGAGAGTGGGGGATGAAGAGGAGGGTGGTGGCCATGGAGAGCACATCTGTGGTCAGTAGCGTTGAGGAAGAAATATCACTGCCAATTAGGAAGATGCATCATTGGAACTGAAGCCATGGAACGAAGTGAATTAGTGGACTGATCGAGGGAAGGACTGCAACACTGGTGGGAAGAGATGGCGGTGAGTGCCAACCAGGGTGTGCCATAAGAGGATATAGGGCCTATTTTAGTAGACCACCTTAAGTGATTTCTTTGTTTAGGTGGCCTCCCTTAACTACATATATCTCGCTTGTAAAAAAATAAAGCATGAACTATATTGGAGTCTTGGGGTTTCAGTGCCGCTTCCATGTGTTTGTTATAATTCTTTTAAAAAATTGGGTATAGATAGCCATAGGTCTCGAATATAGCATGCCCTGAATAACATATGAAAAAAACAGGGATCAGTTTTGTTCAATAGCATGTAGTCTTTCCATTGCATGCGCCTGCCTGATCGATGCTGACTGCTGAGTGACTGTTCTTGCTTGGCTTTTGTTTTTTTTTTCATTTTCTCTGGGCAGTGAATAAGAATATCCTTGGCAAAAAAAAAGGAACCCGATCACAACTAAACTTGTATGGTTTTTATAGCGCAGGAATGCATTTGGTTGCCACTGTTCTGAGATTATTTACCTATTATTAGTTCATTATGTTCCTATAGTCCGTTTTTTATTTCTTCCTTTTAGCCGCCAAGCCTACCTAAACACTAGGTGACACCATACCACCTAGACAGCTCTAGGCTACTGCCTGACTGCCAACTACTGCCTAGGCAACACTGCCTTTAATATATCCTCCTGGTTCTTGTAGTTTTGGACCTGAACACGGTATCTAGTTCACACCTTGACCATTACTTTTTTATATAATGAAAAGGGATATTAAAATTGTTATAAGACAGAATAAGTTTGATGATGAACCTACTAATGACATTTCCACATGAAAAATATGTATATTTTCCTGTAGATTAGTGGATCTACATATTGATTCTAAGGACTATATGCTGACTAAATCATTGTTGAGTAGCATGAAGCAAATTTTCTATCCTTGGAAATTGGAGTTTGGAACACTACAGTCCACGTGTTGTTTCAAACTGCAGCAATATACATGTGACAGTTGATTTTTTTTCTCACGTGACACCGTTGCATTATGTGTTGGAGAACTGCTAAATTTGCTACCAAACTGGCACATAAAGAGGCAAGGTACTGATTTTGTGGCACTATTGGGGAAACAAATAGCTCACAGTTTAGTTTGACTTGGGTTTGATTCATTGTATAGCATAACTGCATTAGTTTGTTTGAACCAAGAGAGTCTTCCTTTCCTTTTACAAATGGTGCTCGAGTCCAGTGGCATTGATTTAAGTTCAAAAAATAAACTACCAACAAGCTCTTAGTTCAGGTCATAGAAGTGTCATGATATTCCCTTTTGATATCTCAGAAGTCTTGTTGCTTTACTTCGGAATACATCTTGGTGGCTTACTCAAGACAACTTGGTTCTTTAGCTTCACTTAGTTATGAACTTCTGTAAGATAATTTTATAATCGAGCAATATGCTAGTTGGCAAACATGAAAATATGTATCAAACTGCTCGATGAGTCTTTGATGAGCCTCCTTTGGACTGTGAAAACACTAAACATAACAGATTTTCAGCTTTTACCGACATCTTGATCAAAGAACCAGTAGCGAGTGATTGGAAGTGACTTCAACTTTTCACATTTACAATAAAGAGACTGAATAAAATGTATGGAGTAACAGATGATTGGAATATTTGATGTCTGGTTACATTGTTCATAACACATTTTCACTCTTGCAGTTTGTGAAGTTCCCTGCTCAACTCCAAGTATTATTGTTTGATCATGACCTTAAGAATTTTCTAGCTATTGTTCTGCATCCTTTTTATGAACCCCTTTGCTTTAGTTATATGAATATATTGGGTTGGGAGCATTCATTCCACATCCACAAATCCATTTTTGGGAGAGAAGCTAATAATTGACCACTTGAACACTGTAGCTATCTTGTTGTCTATGTCTGAATTGGTAGATCTGACCAGAATGGACACATTTCCTTTTTCACCACTTCAATGGAATAAGTGTTGGTGATTATATGATTTTAGGAAAAACACATGGGTGTGGAAATATGCAAGGGCCAAGGGGTAAAGATAACTAACTGATAGAAAAAGGAATCCGTCAGTTTTTGCGTACTGGTGGCTTAGTAGGATTTGGTCATGCATAGGGCTCTTCCGGAAACAATGAACGGATTCTTGTAACGGGTTCCAAATTCCAATACTGTATCTGGGTTCCACGCATTGAGATCACTATCTGTTGCATTGAATAAACAGTTTCTGCTGCTATAACATGTGGACTCTCTGTTTCACTCTCAAACAGGAGGCGACTCTTCAACATGATAAATAACTTGCCGACGATATTTGAAGTAGTGACCGGGGTTGCCAAGAAACAAACCAAGGAGAAGGGCCCCAGTAGTACCAGCAAAAGCAACAAACCAAGCTCTAAAATGGTAAGTTTCGACACTTATCATGCTGCTATTCAGTATTAGCGTCGCTGACGATTTTATCTGTTTCAGCCATCAAGACCAGAGTCTCATTCAAAGGCGACAAAAGTGGCGGCACCCCCCAAGGATGATGATGATGATGAGAGCGGTGAAGAATACGAAGAGGAGGAAGAGCGTGATAACACCTTGTGTGGATCCTGCGGAACAAACGACGGCAAGGATGAGTTCTGGATATGCTGCGATAGTTGCGAACGGTGGTACCATGGGAAGTGTGTCAAGATCACGCCTGCTCGAGCTGAGCATATCAAGCACTACAAGTGCCCAGATTGCAGCAACAAGAGGGCAAGAGCCTAGCCGCAAGCTCTGGTAAGACCCGGGAGGGAAGCAAGCGCCAGAATCGGCGATGTCTGCAGATATGGCGTAGCTGTCTAGCTTGTAGACTTGCTTTTCATTTCGAATGAACGCTGTTAATTCACACGGTTGCCCAGCACCTCATGCTGCTGGGGCTTAATTGTGTTTATGTTTCGAACGGTTGTTGTAGTAATACCAGATTCTCTGGTGAGGCTGTCTTGCAGATGTGTGATGACGTTCTTGAACTGAAAGTCTTGAAAACTGACCGTTTCTCCATAGCTTTTCTCGTTCCAGCACTTTTGAAGTTAAATCAGGCCTTAATATGTTGCTTCGTTCTAGGCCAAAGATCAATCATTTACGGAGCAAGGTAATCTTTCAGACAAGCAAGCAATACGACTCGACAATAAAACATAGACTCGGAGAGGACCAGCTCAAAGGAATAAAGCACAGCTGCACTGCAAATTGCAGTATGTGGATATCAAACATAGCTCTTCTTTATCGAAAACTGGCATTTACGACCCGACAATAAAACAGAGACTCGGAGAGGACCAGCTCAAAGGAACAAAGCACAGCTGCACTGCAAATTGCAGTATGTGGATACCAAACATAGCTCCTTTATCGAAAACTGGCATTTACAACCCTCATATTAGGGAAATGAGAGAACCACGGTACCGCAAAGTTGGGTGGGGGGGGGGGGGGGGGGGGGGATGTATTGTCAAACAGTCAAACAACTCATACGATGACCGCTAAGTCTGGTCACATTAAGAAGGATAGCCGTCTCCATTATACAATACCGAAGGAATATACAAAAAGGTTTGTTAGTCTTCTGCAGTTAGTTCGGAGCCCCTTCACCGGTCCTGCATGAGTCAGCACGCCCCACCCAGAGCGTGTTTATGATGGTGACTGCTGTAATCCAATGCTCCTGCATATGGAAAATCAAATCGATAAGAAATTTTGTGATTGCATGTTGTAGTAAAACTTTACAACAGTTTTGGGTTCCAGAGAGGGAGGACTGACCAGGTACATGTAGTCTTGCTTTCGGGCTTGTGACAATTTGATGCATTTTATGTACTTGAGCTGATTGTTGATTTAGCTACAGGTTGGCTGACTCACATAGAGCTGGACTCCAAAGTATGAAAAAAAAAACATCCTCTTCATCATGATCAATGTGGTACTACTCCACACAATCGCGCTCTTCCAGGGTTAAGAAGTGATTCTGACATTATCCATCCCTGTGGGGCACAAAAGGTTGTTAGATGCGAGATAAGAATTACAATTATGTGGTTCTTTTCACGCTGTAGTTCTCTAGTAGTTCAACAAGAGTGCAAGGCTGAGTTTTACCTGTTCTCTTGCTTTTTTCTTGAAAATTCCATAAGATGACATTACAATCTTGCATGACTCCTCAATGTGTGGTAGGAAGTCCATGTTCACAGGGTTATACTGGTATGACCTGTTGGAGTTCATGCGCCTTCTTGCATTCAGGTTAGCATGTGAAGCATTGATAAAATGCAGTAACACATGTGCCTGTACACCAGACAAAATTGAAGAGGATAAGTAGATGCAAACAACTTTAACAAGTGGGATGTCACCAAAGTAGTAAATACAAGCATTGCTCACATGGAAAGCAGCTTTGAGAATGTCATCCGGCTTTGCTTGGTCCTTGAGTAAAGCATATACCTTGTCCTTTGTTGGGTTATATGTAACAATGTACCTCTCATCCTGCAATCCAAATACACGACGAATTTACATACCAATCTTTAGTTAATCTTTAGTTACACTAAAATAAGGAAATTAACCACCATAGATGTTGGAAAACTTTCCATAGGACAATACTGAATAGAGTAGATGAGACGGCACCTCAAACATAGGCTTTATAGCAATAAACGAAGCAGGTTCTTGAAATGCCTCCCCAAATCTTGATCCTGTAAAAAAACAAAACTGATTAACAAAGATTCCGCATTCAACCTGCAGAATAAATGTATTGGTCAGAGTGCAAACCTATTGCAACTGGCTCATGTCGCCAAGGTGGATTAAATATTGTCTCTTGTGAGTTTCCGTCCTTCAATGTGGGTACATACCCTGCATCAGTAAAATTGGAGACCCAATGTCAGACTGGATGACATGTAAGAAGCCAACTGGCAACCAAACACTTCAAGCTTTAATGTATTTACATGCTCTGAATTATAGATTATTTAGACTACTTTTCTCTGAAAGTTCTGGGAGTTCCACTATTGTAATTTTACACTGCAAGATTTAGTCACAAGTATTATGTGGATATCTGGTGAACCCTCTAAATATCTATGAATACTATTCCAGTTCCTTCTCACACATATAGCTAATAGCTGGTGTATTTGGCACAATTTGCCACCTAATAAGATAATAATTAATACATCGATTGAGCAATACAGCATTACACACTAACTCGAACTTCTTTCCTTTCACAGAACTTGTACAAAAATCTGATTATGAGGATTCAAAAAAATAATGTTGACATACCAGTCTTGATGAAAGAATCCACAGCCACAGTAAATCTTGCCCTATTTAGAGTATTCAATACAACAGATCGCACCTGGTAATAAAAATGACATTAGTTTGGTCACCTGGATGTTTATCATAAAGACTATAAGAGCAACAAACTTAAAGAGTGAAAGCAAACCTCATGATATGAACTAAGGAGATATCCACAGGACAGGAAGGCAAATGAAGTCACCAGGGAAGGATTGCTTTTAGAGATTAGAATGCTCATACCAGTTCCCAACTTCACGAACAAACAACAGAGGAAAACAATATCAGTTAAAAAAAAGAGGAAACTAAACAGTTGAGAAGCCATAATATAATAATATGAAAATAATACAAAGGCAGCAGCAATCGAAAGATGCATATGCCTTTTAAATAACAAGAATAAATAGTTGAAAATATTGAACAAATACCAGATCAGCAATGTTTCCAACACTTTCTCCTTTGGCAGTGACATCACCAATATTTTCTCCTTTTGCATATGCCTTGTAGATAGGTGTGCGAGTGGAGGTCGAAGTGACAGCAGCAACATTCTGAAAGGAGCAAATGCATCACACAAGACGAATTTATTTCATCATAACTTTTGCAGGTAAAGGAAAATTGGAATTATTAGTGATGCAAGGATTTGCTGTGTCAATTTAGTAGGACAGACCTTAACAACATTTGCTATGCAAGCCATTGGTAGGAAAAGTTGTGGAAAAGCTGCAGTAGCTAATTCTATCCCAGCTCCTAACTCCATCAAGAGATCACCAGAAAAGCGAAGCTGTAGTAAATTTTGATTTCAGTTAGTCATTAGCATAGAAGAAAAAGTATTAGTGCAGAAGGGCACACATTAAACTAGACACACCTGCTTCAGGTCATAGTCAAATTTCTTCCCTTGGCGGGCAAAAAGCATCTTTCCAACACGCCCAGCCCCATCCTGTAGTAGCAAAACAATATGGCTATCAGAAAATAATGCTGATCACTAAAAAATCAGGATAAATGCAGCAAAAATAAATCAATGATCACATGTCTGTAAGAAGGGCATCAGTAGTACTAGAAGATATGGTTGGTTGGATCTAAAAGATTTAAACCAATGTAACATGTGAGTTCTCTGTCTTAACCACTTCTAGCATGCCTGACTTTTCTTGTTGAACATGATTTGGATAAACTATTGCAGAAAACAAGAAAGGCAATACAAAAAAACTCTTTGTAAGTTTTTCCAGGAAAACACTTGCCTTGAGTATCCAGTTGATTGCCACAGCACCAGGTACAGCCCTGCTTTGGGAGACTCCAACAGAGTTTAGAAGGGTTCTTGTTGTAAACACACCCATTGCTCCACCAAAGAAGTGCTAAAAACAGAAAAGAAACATAGTATAAGTAACATATTCAAAACCAGGTAGACCATGAAAGCTGAGTATTGTAATGAAAGTATACCTTCAATGCTCTCCATGACATGTATGGGACATATGAAGGAGTGACACTGTGTGGAAAGCCTTCAGGCACGACATATGACCTTATAAAGGACATTATTTCCTGCGGCAGCAAAAATACTATAATCAATACTTTAGTTCGTCATTCTTGACTATGGTTGTTCCTTGTATCAAATATTTCTATAGATGAAAACAAAGGGAGGCAGTTAACACCAAAATATCACAATTGGATGGAACAATGTGCAGCTGAGCAGCATCGAACAAGCGTAGCTTCAGTGAGACACCGGCGTCTCACTAAATTAGATAAGCTTGAACATACTTCACCCACAGTCACATACTAACATATACATGATTAACGACCCGAGGAAACCAAATTCAAAGCCAATCTGTCACTCAATCCAAACGAAATCTACTGAAAGAGTAAAACTTATGAGGCAGTCAACAGAACGACCACTTCTTCTTTTCTATAATCAAAACTACGGCCTATAATTACAGATCCAATCTGCCACACAAAAAGGAAATTCCACATTTGACCTCAAACAGCTAGACACAAATCAAATTAGCATGCATCAGACTCCCCACAAACCACGGTTTCACCATCCTCATCGAATCCAAGTGCAATTTCACACATCCACCTTGAGCAAATGCTCCAATCCCCCCCCCCCCCAACACACACACACCCGTCACCCACAGCAATCTCCACGGGAGACAAATCCAAGACCAAGCCATCGTCACTAATGCCCCAAATCCCGGCGATCCAAGGCGGTAGCAGAAGGCGGCCTCACCTCGACAGGCGGTAGCGGGGACTGGAGCGGCACGGCCTTGAAGGCGGCCCCGACGGACGCTCTCCCCTTGGCCTTGACCGAGGCTCCAGCGGCGTCGACCACGTAGCTCCACCGCCTCCCGTCGACCTCCTCAAGGCACAGCACCCCGTCCCTCGCGATCTCCGCGGGCACCGCCGCCGTCGCCGGGACCCTGGCGGCCGGGGCGGTGGCCTGCGCAGTGGCCTCGGCCTCCCGCACGGCGGCGCGCACCGCGTCCCGCACGGCCGGCGCGGTCAGCGTGACGGTCTGCGCGGCCGCCGCCCCCGCCGCCGCCGCCGGCCGCTTCAGCCCCATCACCGGCGCCATGCGGAGGGGGACGCGGGGGTGGGGTGGGGGGTGGGTGGGTGAGATTCAGATGTGGTGAGGGCGTTGCCGAAAGACAGCGAAGCAGCGCGGCCGCCCGGAGGGGTGGAAGACGCCTTTTATACGCGGCTCGCTTCCGAGCCGAGGGATCTCGCGAGTAAAGCTACGAGTACTCGGGCGGGGTCGAGACGATATTTTCTGCTGCTGACTGGCGGGGTGGGGTCGGGTGGAAACGGGGCCCATATGTCGGCGGCATGCGTGCGCTGCAGCCGGGCTCCAGCTTTGACCGGCGGGTGGGGACAGATGGAGTTACGGGCCCACATGTCATAGGGAGTGAAGGGGCTGCGGAGTGCGGGTCGCCGGTGGCTGGCGGACCGTTGGAAATTGGAATTGAATGGGCAAAAAAACGGAAAAGGGTGGAAGGGCTTTATTTGGCTGAGGTTTTTCCCTGTCCGGTTCTTTGGGGCGAAATTCCCCTCTGTTTTTTCTCTGCTTCGTCACCGTAGTTAGCAGCGGACTGTATGTGTGGCTGCAGAGGCGAAGCTAGAACCAAATTGACCCTGGTACACTACTCTAGAAACTTGACTTATTTTGCTGAAATATATGGTCAGTTTGAGTCTAATTAATGGACAAAGTTTACCGTGGTGCATTGGCCCCTGTGTGGCTGTTGTGGCTGTGTGGCTGTTGTTGTAAAGAAGAGCAAAGGGAGAGACCATTTTGGAGTGAAGCTCGCCATGCTTTGCACTTTTTGTATGACCATTTGGGTTTCATATATCTTGAATTTTTTTATTAATTTTAGAGTTGAGGATGAAATATGGAAAATACTAAGGAACATGAGGTCAAACAATAGTGCTTACAGTAGTCACCATGGCCATTAAGATCCTTGAAGACAGAACATATTCTCATGTAAGCTTTTTCTAAGTGATCGGCTAATATGATTGTTTTCTTAGACCAGTCTCAGTATACAATTTTACTACACGGAACTAGACAACTGAACCAAAAGAGTTTCATAGTAATGAAACTCCTCTTACATATCATGAAATTCTACATTCTCTCTCATATGCCACATCAGCAAATTTATGGACATTAATTTATTTGCTACATCAGCAATTTGGCAGTGTCATTATGAGGAGAGAATCGTGAGTTTTAGGGATGAGAGAGGGGTTTCATTTCCATGAAATTATAGTTAATATCCGCACATGTTGTAAACACTAACGGGATTTAGTAAATGACACGGTATCACAATTCTATCATAACCATAATATCTCTTATAGCAGTTTGAGGTATGACACCAGCACATCGCTGAAGGATAGGACCGCCAAGGAGCGAGGATTACTTGCAGCGCCACTTGCTACTTTCTAAAAAAATCGTATGATAACGATGCCCTCAATAGTTATGAAATTGAAATAATATAAAATTTATTAATATAATTTTTTTTAACATGTGCGTTCTACTAGTAGAGTTATAACGATAATATCTCTGGTAGGTTTGAGGTATGACACCAGTACATGGCAAGAGTGTCATACCTCACCTTGCTACAAACTTATCTGTAATGATTTTGTATACAGCTTTCGAATTATGATACACTGGATCAAATAAGCCCTTCTTTTTTTTTACCTAGAACAAGCCTTTCTTTGGACCAGGAAGACACGAGAGGTCGAAAGCTCAAGGCACCACGAAAAATCCCAATTCCCCGGCGATGGCTCTCCCTTTCGTTCAGATTCCGCGCGATCATCCATTCATGGGTCATGACAGCGAGCAGCAGCCAGCAGCGGATCGATCCGATAACGGACGGGGTGGGCGCCACCGCCGCGGTCGCCACCACCGGCGCATCATGTGCGGATGTCCGGCCGGCAGCCAGGCGCGCCGCGTCAGGCATGAGGCACCCACGCTAGCGCGGCCCCGCGCGCACTCGCCAAGAGGTGAACGCGGCGCTTGATTTTTGTGGCCTTGGCGGAGTGAATCCAACGAATCAGGGCTTTGTTTTCGTGTGGACGCAGATTTTTTTCCCCGCGGCCCGTCGTCGGCTCGCCGTCCACCACCGGCTGCGAGGACGCGCGATCGCCATCGGCGCCGGGGTCCTTGTCGTGCGCGGTAACCAATTAATCATTTCTTTTAGGCGTGGCCCCGTGCGGTAATCATGTACAGAAACCGTGCCGGTCCACGTGAAATCCTCACGAATTCCCCTGCGCCAGCAACACGCGAGCATCCTAGCGCGAGGCCGTCCACCGCCGCGGCCCGCGGGCGAGCACGTTCTGTTCTGCGCCGGCCACGGCCGGTGTCTCTGGCCGTGTGCGCGTCGCGGTGAACGTGGTGTTCGGCCCCAAATCTTCGCGGACGAGAGGATATACGGGCGCCCGCGGCGACGATCACGACGGATTCTACGGTTCGATCGGTTTTGCCGCGGGGACGGCGTCGTGCTCGCGCCGGCTGTCGCCGCTGCCGTCCACGCTTTTCTTGGTGTCTGGTCGCCGGCGCGGCGCGTTCGGCGTGACTTGAATGAGCCTTTGTTTCTTTCCCCTGCTGTGCGTCACCGCTCGCTTTTTATTATACTGGGATCTGCGTGACGATCGCGAGCTGATCTCTCTGTGTGAGATAACGACGGCTTGATTAGTCGAGCTGCCGAACATTTTCTCTCTGCAGTCACGCAGATCGCACAGGGCGTTGCTTCGCCGAAGGTGAACGTAGCAAAGCTGCGATGGAGCCGAGTGCCATTCTGAGACATGTGCAAATCAAGCTTTTTATTGATAGATTTTTTTTGGCAATCAGTAGTCTTATCAATTTGAGACAAAACAAAATATACGCAGTTTATCTATAAAAAAATAGCAAATCAAATTCAAAGCTGCGTCTTAGAGTCAACTTTGATCTTCAATAATGCAGCAACCGTTTGCGACCAAAGTTGTAGGCTCGGGCAACCGCGACCCGTCTGCCTCTATATATTCTTGACCACATTTCTTGATGCCTTCGTTCATGCACCAAATAAATCGGACCGATCTAATTCGTTCACCGCTTTTGTATGAGTGGAGTGTGACTCTAGAAAGGGACAATTGAACTCCATTTCCCCCTCTAATAAGGGCCAAGTCACAATCTTTGCACGTTGCCATCCCAGTATAATTATGTCCCTACCTAATGTTGTATCTTATTGTGCGATGACATGTCTACTTGTATCTTTATACCACAGTCACACACCCTTGTCCTCTTTATGATAGCAAGGGGACAAATCCATCTATGTAGTTTAAGCCACTCAGTATGTATCGACCTTCTCAGAACTTTTGTCATACAAAAGGATGTTTGAATTGTCTTCCTAATTAAGTAGTTAATTAGAAATTTGTCTGGATATGCTTGTAAGTTAGCAATGGTAATTAGGTATTGGTGAAAATTATGTCTTGTTTGGTTTATAAAGAAGCCAAATTAAGGCCATGTTTGATTTGGAGGGGCTTATAATAAATCCATTCAAATAAACTTTTTTTAACCAAACAGAGGGCCTTATAAAGGTTTATTTTCATAAGCTCTTTATAAGCCCATAAGCCCCTATAGAGGTGATTTTGATGCTTATTTTGCATGAGCTATACAAAAATCACCTCGCTTCCCATTATATGAGCCCAAAAAACCAAACACCTCTTGAAACTTATTATAAGCCTCTCCATACGAGGGGCTTATGGGGCTTATAATAACCCCCTTAAAATCAAACTAAATCAAGAGGCGGCGGGGGCTTTGCTCACCTGAGTCGATATATGCTAGTAAAAGGGAACCAAGTCCAAGTGAGCATTGACACTGGTTTATGTTGGATCTGAACACCCAAATTATTATAGTATTACTTCAGCTCAATATTCCCCGTGTGCAACTTGTTCCGTTCTTTTTATTGACGAAACGTGCTACTTGTTCTGTTTCTCGCAGAGAATGGAGAAATGAGAAATTTGGTTCCCTTTCTTTGTGGAAACTTTTGGAGCTTTCATTGTAGAAGAAGCATCCATTCACTACCAGAAACGCCCATATCAGCACCGGTTGGGAAAGGACATTGGCACCGGTTTTCCCAACCGGTGCTATGTCACCGAGGCTAAAGGGTGGCATCTTTAGCACCGAGTCAAATAACCGGTGCTAAAGGTGCCCACCGGTAGAAAAAATTGAGTGCTACTGCGGGTGCTGCTGCTGGGATTCGAACTCAAGACCTCTCGGCTCGCGTGTACCCACCTAACCATCTCACCTATGCAGCACATGTGATAGAATAGAAGATGCGCTTCTTTTAAAGTAGCATGTGATACCCCTTTAGCACCGGGTCGTGTTACCAACCGGTGCTAAAGTGTTTCCGGGACACCCTAATTTTGCACCCAGTGCTAATGCAACATTAGCACCGGGTCTTGAGTGCACCGAGGCATAAGAGGGGGCGGATGTGAGTTTTTCTGGTAGTGATTTACGTCGGTCAAATTATTCGGGCGTTGATCAAATGCTTCTCAGTGCGAGGATGTGTCAGTCAGCATAGGCAGGGCATTTTCCTCGTGCGTGAAGCACGTTGATCGTCCGGGCTCCGGGCCTAGCCAACTCAATTAGTGATTAGTCCATGTCGGATGGCTAATCACCCCAATTGAATATTTAGCGTGTTGCTTTTCGGCACTATAGTGCTAGTGTCTGTGCCCGGTGATTAGGCTACTCCTAGTATCTTATCATGCAAAGCTGTCATTTCACATAAAACTATAGAATAATACTCCAGTGCATAGTGCCATGGCTTGTTTTTAGACCCCATAAGATGAGATTCGATTTTTAGTATAAATAATAATAAGGCAACAATGTCACCCACTCAATAGCAGAGCAATTTGGCAAAACGAAATGTTAGTCCTGCGATGACAAACACCTGCATGAGATGAAAATTTCAATACAGTACCGAGTACGTGTTATTGTCAATGCCTCTTAAACAGAACCCTCGAATATGACATAAATTAAATGGCCGAGTTTACAGGCACCGCCCAATATTCATACAAGTCATAATCATGGAAATTCGGCGAAAACAAACCACATTTTTTGTCAGCACATTGTACTTTCTTTTAGGCTTGGCTATCCGGGGGCCATTTAAGAGCCGGGCATTGTTGGTTGGGCTGCACTCTCTTGTCTCCCCAACAGGGTTGGCTAGGGATGGTGCTGACCTGGCAGAGGATGAGCTGGGGTCCACGCCGCTGACCAATGCTGTGCCAGTGTGCAATTCCCTGCTCTGAAGTTGCGGATATCTCAGGATAAGCAGCTGCCATGAATATATCGGACCAAAGAAAGAATGGTTTGCAGAATATTTGGAGAAGGCATTTTCTTCTGGACATGACTGAGGTGTCGATGGCATACTTGTAAATTCCATTCCGGAGGTCATTCCGTTTTTCTCTTGGAACGGAACATTCCGGTATCGGCCGATACCGGTGTACCGTTCCGGACTTTATTATATTAAAAATATATGAATATACATATACATAAATATTCATATAAATATATACTTACGGCATAATTACGCTTCATCACACTGACATTTTTACCAAACTCACATATAATTCATTAAGTTCACCTGACCATAACCATATTTCATACTCCATAGCTCATACATGGAAAATAAAAACACAATCATTTGGTTTTAGCCCGGTACCGAAATGAGCGGAACATGCGTTTCGGCCGGTATTGGCCGGAATGGCCGGAATTGACCGGTATTTGACCCGGTACGGGATTTCAGCCCTTCTATGCCGGTTTAGGCACCGGAACGGGGCATTCCGGCCATTCCGGCCGGTACCGGAATGGAATTTACAACTATGGTCCATGGAGGTTACGGACTAATTAAAACGATTTGGTAGCTACTGGTGAATAACTGAATAAGTAGAACAACACAGTACACCTCATAGTATTTCAAGCGCATCAAAACGTTAAACATGCAACTTGAGAGTTGAGACTATGCATGTGACCATACGGATGGAATGCGTGGTACAATTGTACAGATGTTGGGAGAAGGATTACAAGAGAGCAGATTTTCGCCTTGTCGGAGCCTCGGAGTAATCCTGAATCCGAATTTGCGATCTCCGTATGCTGTCATTTCCAGAGTTTATCCATTGTCACGTGTCAACAAGGCAACGAGCTACAGAATGGCTATGTGTCTAAGATTTTTATGTTGGGTGTGTTTAGTTCCACGTCAAATCACCAAACTTCACAAAATTCTCTCTCCAAACTTCATTATTCACCTATTACATCAAATCTCTCTCCTCATATATGGAGTACTAAACGTGGGTAAATAAAAAAAATAATTACATGGTTTTGATGTACACGACGAGACGAATCTTTTGAGCCTAGTTAGGTCATAGTAGGACAATGTTTACCACAAACAAACGAAAAGTGCTATAGTGCACTACAGTGTCGGATGTGACATTTTCACCAAACTTTTCCTCCAACTTTTTGGAACTAGACACACCCGTTGTTTCACTCTGGTTTTATGACATTCAATACATACTCGTGAAACATTTCGCCACAAAGAAATGTAAAGAAGACGAAAAAGAAAATAGAGCACTAGTAGCAAACGAAGACCAGGCCTGGCCCCAGACCACTCGAAGTAATTCGGCCCAGCTTTCAGTCGTACTGGACTACTTGAGCACAAGGAAAAAAACAATGGGCCGCTGCAATACTCTCAGTCTCTCTGGGCCAGGCCGTGCGAGCTCGACTTTTTTAAACAAACGAGCGCGAATCTCCGCGCAGGATCAAGCGTTGATAACGCTGCCCGCGCTGGTTCCCCTCTGTCGTCAGCCAGTCACGAAGCGTGTGCTTCGAGAAAGCATCTCTGGGACTCTGAGCCGTGCGGCGAGGCATGGGCGGCGGCGGCAGGCGGAGGGGGGCGCGGTGGGGCCTACCGCCGGCGAGGTCGAGGGTGCTGGGGAAGCTGGGGCCCTTCTTTGGCGTCGGCGCCGGCTGCGGCGTCGGTGTCGGCGTCGGACTCGTCGGCGGTAGTACCCTCCCTTAAACCCTAACCCGCTCTTGCCGCAATGGAACCATCCAGAATTTGTCTACCTGCAGCTGTTGGTGATCTGGAATAGCTCCGTCTGCAGCTCCGACACTCCACTCTTTGTGGCTTAGGCCGATCCATCATCGGATTGATGAGTGATGGCAGTTGGGGAGGGCTGGAATTGGGCGTGGCTCGCCATTTTCTGAACTTCATGTGGCTGCAGCAGTAATCCATCAATGAAACAGAAATGGCACCAATGCCACGAGAGATGGTACTTTAATTGATTGCTGCACCTAATGGTCGTGAATTACATGGACTCTTTGTAAATATGTTGGATTTCCTCAGCTCAATCAGTAACGCGAACAGAGTTTACGTTCAACTTTATGTTAATTGATTATGCAGTATTTCCCTTTCTTAATCAATTGTGGATGCCATGAACCTGATGATGGTAAACTCTGAACTTTCAGTTGACTCCTGTGTATTGTTCTACCAATGTGACTGAACAGGTGCAGGAGTTGGGCCTGGGTTTCCTGGATTACGCTTGGGATTCGGAGTTGGTGCAGGCTGTGGCATAGGAATTGGATTTGGTTACGGTTTTGGAAAGGGAGTTGCTTATGATGAAAATGGGAAATATTCAAACATTGGCAGATCAAATCAGAAATCTAAGGGCCTTCCATCAGAGTAAGATTGAACCGATGCACATGCAAGATATTTTATCTCATTCTTTTGCAATGCCTATATATTTGTGAAAATCATGTGCTCTTCTGCTGGTTATATACAAATTTCTGTAATGGCCCAGAATTTCTATTAGTTCCTTTTCTTCTATGGTTGCCATCAGGGCATCACCAGCATAGAGAAAATTAACTATTTCCAGACCTTGTGTTTACTTTGCACAGGCTTATATCACAGAATGATTCATATCTCTTGAAAAGAACCATTTAGGTTCTATACCAGTATTACCCAGAACAGTAATGTCTAGAAGCCCTGCAAGCAATTTGTACAGCCACATCTTATATGATGTGGCGGACTTAATAAGATTCACAAGTTACTCTCACAGTTCTTGTTTTTTGGTTAAAACATGCTATAGGCTTTCAGCCCAAAATAAGGCCTTTTGGCCCCTGTTAGCTTGTCATGCTGATAGTGATAACTACTGGGCCAAACAGACTTATAGCTTCTTGAAATGTTCCCTAGCAGACGTTCTATGAATCATGAGTAGTCTCAGATATTTTGTGAAGATTGATCATTGGGTACTGCGGAATACGACCAACCCATGTTGGTGGAGAGGTTAACAACCTCCATCACCAGGTCAATGGCCTGTTTTCCAACCTAGTTGCATTTTACTTCCGTAAAGGTATAGTTGCTGCGATTCAGATATCTTTATGTCATTGCAGGCAGAATTACTTAATAGGGTCTTGTAACATTTTTCAGAGATCAGATTGATATCTTGGTTGATGAGTTGATTGAGAACACCAAGAAGCTAATCAAAGCAACTTCAAAGGAGATTGATAAGTGGAGGCGAGCTTAGTGCAATTGGATCAGGATCAGCAGATACTTAGATGCTTAGGACACTGCTGTGTGCACGTAAACCTAACTGAAACACAGTATCTCCTATGTGGATTTTAGTGAATTCTCTGTAGGAGTCCACCTGTGTGAAATGTTGTACATATTTATATTTGTACCAAATGCTTGGTTTGCTCAGCATGTAGTTGCATTCAACGGAATGTAATCGCAGTGTTGACCATTACATACTGAAGACTGCTGGATCGTTGTTTCAGATCCTAGTGGTGTTTAGCATGCTCATTGCCATTTTATAATTGTGTAACTGCAGGCCTGAATTGGTCGTCTGACTCTATACTCTCTAGCTTACTCCAGTATGTTGATCACTCCAGTCCTAGCTATTGCAAAGTGTAACCTTAATCTTTATGCATTCTTGTTCAACAAGACTCAATGATTATTATTCAATGTAATTCTGGGCCAAGTGAAGTGGAGTTCATTACGTTTTCCGTCAAATCTCTTGTTCACGTGGATGGGAAGGGCTGAGAGAGAGGGGATTAGGGTTGAGGGCGCTGGAACGCCGGCCGCGGGGCTGCTGCCCACGGCCGGGCAAGAGGGATTAATCCTTCTTCTTGCTTCATTAGATTGATACATCTCCTCTCCTTATACAGAGAGGATTAGACCAACTAACCCTAATTAACTCTAATGGGCTAAGGCCCAATAGGCCCTTGGCCCTCCTAACAATACTCCCCACCTGGACTTGCAGCTCGTCCTCGAGCTGCGACACGAACTGCGACCCAACGACGACTCGACGAAGCCTAAACCTAACACCTAAAAATAAGCCTTTTACATCTCGGCTTATCGTATTATTCGAAAATAAATTGAGACTCTTTATTTGTGACTCGAAATGCGGGGGCCCTGTGTATGCCGCAAGTGCACCTGCCCTTCCGTCTGGATCCCACGTTACCTGCTGAAAATGGCCCAACGTGCGGTCCGTCAAAGGCCCAACTCCTTCAGACGCGCGTGGAGGCCCAACTGGAAGCTCAACGGCGCGTGGAAGCCCAACTGGAAGCTCAGCGGCGCGTGGAAGCCCAGCTCGCGGTCCAACCCCACCAGGCGCTTGAGGAGGCCCAACTGGGAGTCCACCTCCCTCAGGCAGGCGGCGGCCCGCAGCGAACCAGCCGCCCCCAGCCACGCTGAAGCCGCCGCCCCCAGCCGCGCCGCACCCGCGGATGGCGCTGCCCGCTGCGGCAGCCCGCCGCAATCCCCTCCGAGAAAGGCGCGGCCCGCCGTGGAGAGGATCTCGATGGCGCATCAGAGATGGAGGAGGCCCGCCGGGATCGAGGACCCGGAGCGTCCTCGCACGGGGAAGACGACCGCACCGGCCGTGTAGCGGGCGAGCCCTGCACCCACGGGTCCGAGGCGGTCGCGGCGACGGCCCGCGGAGGCGACCGCGCGGTGGCCGCCGGCGCATGGATGCGGCGGCGCGGCGCGCGTCTCCTGGCGGCGGAGCGCTGAGTCGGCCCCTCGGAGGCCTGCGCCCGTCCCGGCGGCGGCCTGCCGAGCGGCTCCACGGGGACCACCCGCGTCGACGGCGGAACGGGACGGGGGAGGTCGACGAAATCGGCCGTGGCGGCGCTGCTGGCCCCTGTCGCCGACGAGCGGCCATGCCGCGGCCGATGGGGACGGCTGGGGCGGCGGCTGCACGCGGTTGGCCCGCCGTCAAGTTGGAAGCATCTAGGCCCCTAATTTGTGTTTTGGTAATTAATGACAATCATAATGGACTAACAATTTCATTGAGATATGAGAATATGTTAGTTCATGGGATTGGATGAGCCCTTGCGGTATGTTATGATCATGGTGTACATGAGAAAGATTGAAAGGAGCTCAAGGCAAAGGTATAAGATATGGTGTTTTCATTTTACCGGTCAAGCGGTGTTTAGTGAATGAATCTTTGACCGGATTATAGGCTAGATAGCCGTACTATCAAGAGGGGTCAATGTCTTTGGCTTGATGAGTCCATAGTGCCACTTTGCTCAAACTATTGCGTTGCATGCATGAGGGTGTTCATTGTTGAGAAAGTGGGAAAATCTAGCTTGTGGAGTGCTGACTGCGTCCTGGTGGACATTCCGCCTGGCCAGTCGGCGGACTGTCTGGGGGTCCCGGACAGTCCGCGGCCAGGGTGGCGGACTGTCCGCAGGCTTTTTCCGCGCGCTGTTTCTGACTAAGTATAAATCCTGCTCGGCTGAAAAATGAGAGGCGGACAGTCCGTCTGCTACTGGCGGATAGTCCGCAGTTAAGTTTTTGTGAGGCGGACTGTTTTGGCGGACAGTTCACACAGAGACGTTTCCGAGCGATCTAGAGCACTTTTGTGAGGCGGACTATCCGCAGGCAAAATTGGTCGTGGAAATTTTGCCTTGGCGGACTGTCCGCCTGTCCCTAACGGCTCTCTCTGACACACTCTGACACACGTTCTAGCCGTTGGATTTGAAGGGCGGACTGTCCGCCATGTGTGAGGCGGACTGTCCGCCAGTGCCCTGTTTTGAACGTAACGGCTAGATTTCGAGGGGGTCAGTATATATACTCCACCCCCGGGGTTGGGAAGGCTCTTTTGGCCCATTTGAAAGCTTTCTTGACATATTTGAGCATTCCCCACTCTCTCTCTCACACTTGGCTTAGTGGTTGCATCTTTGTGAGATTGAGAGCATCCTAGTGCTTTGCATCAAGAGTTTGAGCTTTGTGGCACTAGGGAGTCTTCAAGCAAGGTCATTGATTTGTTACTCTTGGAGGTTGCCGCCTCCTAGACGGCTTGGAGCTCGTGGTTCCTTGAGCACTTTAAGAAGATTGTGGAGTGGCCTTGGAAATTTGGTGTGAGAGGTCTTGTGCTCACCTCACCGGAGTGGTGAAGGGCAACTCTAGTGAAAAGAGATTTGGAGCGGTTCTTTGGTTCTAGCCGGCTCATACATCAAGTGGAGACTTGATAGAGGAGCGGTTGAACATTGAATCCATCTCAACGTGGATTAGGGGTGACCGGAAAGTCATCGATACCACGAGATAAGTTCTTGTGTCTCATTGTGCTTGTAGCTTGCTTATCTAGTTTGTTTACTTACCTTGAGCAAGTTTATATCATAGAGCTTGAACTATATTTTGTCATCCTAGGTTGCAAAACAATCAACATAGGCATAGAAATAGCTAGAGATTTAATCCTTATTGTGATTCTAATTAAATTTCCCTAGTGTTGTGCTTGAAGTTTTGAAATCGCCTATTCACCCACCCTCTAGTCGGTAATCCTAGATCCTACACAAGTCCACCTCCCGAGCTCGCAGCTGCTGACGCATCGCCTGCAGTCGCCGACGCGCGAGGAGTCCTCGAGCTGCCGCCTGTAGATGTACCGCTGCGGTCGTCTGACAGGTAGGCCTCTTCCCCGCCGTCCTCGTCTTGGTGTCCGCCTCCGGCGCGATTTCGATTTGAGGCACCGACGCGGCCTCGTCGTGGCTCTTCTCGGCGGCTACCGACTCCTGCTGCGAGGTCGCATCGGTGGAGGAAGGTGGCAGAGCAGCGACCGTTGCAAGGGCCGCCATTGGCGGCCACCCGGTTGTGCAAGGCGGCGGCCACACAAGCGGTGGCGGTGGCGACCATACGGGCGGCGACGACGGCCACGCGACCTGCGCCCATGGCGTCGGCTGCGGCCACAACAACGGGGATGACGGCATGGGTGGGAAGGCCACGACCATCGTTTGCGCGAGGACTTCCGCCGAGCGCTGCAAGTTGGAGACTGCCGCCGTCAAGCGCGCCAACGCCTCTGTGGTGGATGGAGCAGCGGTGGTCATGGCGATGGTGGTGACCGGCCCCGACAATCCTGATACCAAATGTTATGGATCTACTACTGGTTGCCGCGCTACAGTACCTGCGGTACTGTTCACGTGGATGGGAAGGGCTGAGAGAGAGGGGATTAGGGTTGAGGGCGCTGGAACGCCGGCCGCGGGGCTGCTGCCCACGGCCGGGCAAGAGGGATTAATCCTTCTTCTTGCTTGATTAGATTGATACATCTCCTCTCCTTATATAGAGAGGATTAAACCAACTAACCCTAATTAACTCTAATGGGCTAAGGCCCAATAGGCCCTTGGCCCTCCTACATCTCTCTCACTTCTTTAGTTCTTTTTGTGTCGAAAAGATTCGTCATGATAAAATAAAACTTAATTCGGCAGTCAGTCCCTTAACAGATAAGTTATGTAGCTTGCCGCCTAAGAATAGAAGCTCCATTGGAGTGTACTATTTTGCTGCTGCTGCTGAGTGCTATGTAGACGGCAGTACAATAGAATTAAAGATACCGTTTTGGTCCTGAACTAAGCAACTGAAATATATTTGTACATATTTTGAGTGCAGTCAAATACATCGAAAATCTAGACATTGCAACAATCTGTCCAGATTATTTCTGAGTTCATAACCTAAAGTCTGAACATATATATGAATTTAGAGGGAAGCATGTAATTCCTTTGCAATGCAATCTCTAATTCTCTGTTCAATTCTCACATCTCTAATTCTCTGTTCAACACCGACGGATGCATATCGTTCCTGGCAAAGCTGAAGCACTACAAAAATGTACAGGCAAAATGATTGAGAGCATCGTTCCTTCCGGATCTAACCAAACAAGGTCGTGATGTAATGGCAACCATGATGACCTCGCGAACGTTCTGCTCATGGATTCGTAGAGCACGGACCATGATGACCGCACACCGCAGGCCACTCTGGGAGTTCATGGGACATGCCAATAAAGGCATGTACTATGAAATGACGGGCGACCTCACAGCATAAACCACGATAATGACCATGATTACCACGCAAAGAGACGGATTTATTGCAAGGCGCGGAAGTGATCTCCATTGGTAGATGCGTGCACTTTGTTTTGGTTTGGTCATTTGTTCTAATCTGATCTCGTAAACATGCTGTCAGCTTGCATCAAGTTGTGTAAGAAAATAGGAGAGGTATTAACAACATTAATACGCATTACAGAGGTACCAGGACGTAATTTGGATTTAGAACCTATTTAGTTGGTGCCAAATTTTTTGTCACTAATGCACCGCGGAATTGGGCTGACAATGAATTGTGATAGATTTGACAAAATTGAGATTTAGTAGAACATTGAAAGTGCATCTAGGCACTTAATCAATTTTGATGATTAATGAAAATATAGATTTGGATATAATGCTTTGAATGAGATAATGCAGGGGTAAACCAAATAAGGAAAAGAAAAGAAAAGTGTATGCACGGTGAGTCAACCGGAGATAGTCCTTGGAGGAAGATCTTGAACGATTTAAATTTGTTTTTACTTTCGAAATTGAGTATAGGACCACCGTACTATCAAGAGGGACAGGTGATCATGAATCATGTGAGTTTGATGCTCAAACACTCCCTTGAATCTATCCCATAGCCACAGCACCAAAACTCCTAACCTTTTCAGCAAATCTTAGATTGTCTCCCTCTCTTGAGCATCAACTTCGTGGTTCTCGGTGATTTGTTTGTTACTCTTGGGGACCAATCCCCTAGACGGTTAGGAGTCACCAAGAGCATCCAAGCAAGCTTGTGGATTCACCTTGGAAGTTTGTATCACCCAATCCTCCGTGGATTTCATAGTAAGTAAGCTTAGCTCCTTCGTGGTGACTAAGTGGAGGAAAGTGGCTTGAAGTGAATAAGCCCGCCTTTCGTAGGCCCTCAATAGAGACGTAGCTCCTTTGTGGAGTGAACTTCGGGTTAAATCTTGTGTCTCTCGTTGTTGTTGTTCTTATTGTTCATCTTGTTTGTTACTTCAAGAACTTCATATCTTGTTTTGTCTTGATCTATCTCCGTGTGAAGTTGCTAGTGGTACAAAAGGTTGGAGAAGTAATTTAACATCACTTGGAACATATTGATTCATATACTTTATCGTCCTTGCTCAAGAATCAGTCTTTAATCTTTGTGGTCGCCTGTTACCGGAAATTTCCGATAGCCTAGCGGAAGGCTACAGGAAATTCCGGCAGAACTGATATTTGGTGAAGTTGTTTTTGATAAATTGCAGGAACGCCTATTCACCCCCCCTCTAGGCCTAGTGTTGATCCTTTCAATTGGTATCAGAGCCTAATCCCTTGTTTAGGCTTAACCGCTAAGGGAAAAACACTATGGCCGGTACGGGAGATGGATCCGTGATTGCTTCCGCTCACAACAAAGATCACCCGACACCCGTTTATTCAAGCTCGAGTGATGAGGACTTCAACATTAGTGATGTTGATGAGAACTTGGACGAGCAAGAAAAGAAGAAGAAAAGAAAGGAGAAGATGAGAAAGAAGATCAAGGAGAAGGCCGAACGAAAGGCACAAAACATTCTCAAGGCGAAGCTTCGAGAAAGAGATGTGCTTGATGGACTTCACGCCGTATCTCATCGATATGAGACATCATCTTCTAACAAATCTCTCGATCCCAATAGTCTTTCTTTTTCATCGGTGCCAATGGGCAAAGTCCCCAAATTTGATGGAGAGGACTATGCTCGTTGGAGCAATGACATGAAAGTTTATTTGCATGGTCTTCACCCATCCATTTGGACTATTGTGACTATAGGTGTGGACAAGACCGCGGTGCCAAGTCGGGAACAAGAATACGTCATCTTCCGCAACTCTCAAGTCGTGACCGTGCTTAGGAGTGCTCTAAGCTCCTATGAGTACAATAAGATTAGAGGAATCAATAGTGCCAAGGAGCTATGTGACACTCTTCAAATGGCACATGAAGGTTCGGATGAAGTCAAGGAAGGCAAAGTTGATCTCCTACAAGGAGAGAGCTTGAAGCCTTTGTCATGAAGAAGGATGAATCTTTACAAGAGATGTATGATCAGTTGAATCTTCTTGTCACCGAGATTAGAATGCTTGGAAGCAATGATTGGGGCGAGAATAAAGTAACCAAGAAGCTACTTAGAGCATACACTCCCAAGAACCCAATGCTTGCCACCATGATTAGAGAGACTGACAAGTTCAAGACGATGGTACCTATGGAGCTATTCAACAAGTTGCAATATCATGAGATGAATAGCTTAGATGTGACAAGGTCAACACAACCAACCGAAGTCAAGACCATTGCTCTCAAGGCCGAGCCAAGCAAGAAAGTGAGTTAAGCGAAAAGACCTCAACTTCCAATAAGAAGGAAGACTTAAGTGACAACGAGAGCACCGATGATGAGACCGCAATGGTAGTTAGTGAGTTCAAGAGGTTCATGAAGACCAAAAATGACAAGAATATGTTTTCTCAATGAAGATGCTATGAGTGTGGGGAGAAAGGCCATTACATTGCCGATTGTCCTCACAAAAAGAATGACAAGAGCAACAAGAACTACAAAAATGACAAGGATGACAAGAGGTCAAAAGACAAGAACTTTGTTAAAGAGAAGAAGTACAAAGAGAAGAGTCAAGAGTACAAGAAGAAGTTTGGAAGTGCTCATGTCGGTGAAGGTTGGGACTCATCAAGTGATGACTCCGACTATGAAGGAATAGCTACACTTGCCATTCAAGCTCATACACAAACTCCTCGACTCTTCAACAACATTGATGAGAGTGATGATGAAGCTCCCATGTGCCTCATGGCTCAAGGGACCAAGGTACTAGACATTACCCCATCTCTCTCATCCACTCTCTTGACATCTAGACATGTAGATAATGACTTAGAAAACGAAGAAGCCGAACATGAGAAAAAACATGATAAATAGGTTTGGAAAAGTAGGCTACAAACATATTAAGAAGCTAATAGAGAAATTGGAGAAAAAGAAAGATTCTCTTGATAGACAAGAAGAGTTGCTCATCCTTGAGAAGGAGAGAATCCTTGTCCTTGAAGAGACTCTAGTTGAGGAGAAAATCAAGGTTGAGAAGCTGTCTTGTGATTTATCACTTGCCAAGGACTCATGTGAGAGAATGTCAAAGGACTTGTCCTTAGCAAATGACTCTTTAGCCGACCTAAAGAATGCAAAAAGTGAGCTTCAAGAGAGGTATTCAAACCTAGAGATCAAACATAAAGATCTAGAAGCTAACTTTAGCACTCTTTGGGAAAGCTCCAAGGTTGACTCCAAAACAAATCTCAACTCCAATGCCTCTACTAGTGAAGGTTGCTCAAAATGTTATAAGGTTGATATACATGCTTGTGCTACTAACCTTTCCAAGCTAGAGGAGAAGATCATGGAAAAAGATGCTCAAATTCAAAGGTTGACCAAAGACATTGGCCAAGAACAAGTTAAAGACAAGAGTGTATTCGAGACCCACCCGGCATATAAAGCCGGTAGATATGGCACTATCAAGGATGGGCTTGGATACACTCGAGGTGGAAAGGCCAATGACACAAAGAAGATAGGAGGTCGTGATGTGACATTGTTCATCAAGGGGACCAACCTAGGTGAGTTGATGGATGTGGCTCATGGTGTGGTAAGCACCATGGAGTCCAAGCCAAAGGCAAAAGCAACTAGTCAAGATGACAAGAACAAGAACAAGAAAGATGAGAAGGTCATTGAGCACAAGCCATCCCCAAACTACTCCATCGACTACATGGTCACTTGGGACCAAAATGGGAAGAGGGTGGTTAAGTATATAGGTGCTCATGCTAGGAAGATGATGAGGAGTGTGTGGGTGCCTAAAATGTCCAAAGCTAACACTCAAGGACCCAACCACTTTTGGGTACCTAAATCCAAAGCTTAACCTTGTTTTGTAGGCATATTCCTCCGGCGGACCTTCATGGTTACTAGATAGTGGATGCTCAAATCATATGACTGGAGAGAAGAATATGTTTGCCAAGTTGCAAGAGTATGACACACCCATTGAAAAGATAACATTTGGTGACAACAATCATGGTGACGTAATAGGTCAAGGTGAAGTTGCAATCTCCCAAGACCCATCTCTTTCCAATGTTTACTTAGTTGATTCTTTGGGGTACAACTTGTTATCCGTTTCGCAACTTTGTGAAAAAGGATACAATTGTCTCTTTACTAACGAGGGTGTGAGTATCCTTAGAAGGGAGGATTCCTCTATTGCTTTTATGGGTCAACTTAAGGGGAGACTTTATTTGGTTGATTTCACAACAAATAAAGTAGAACCGAAGACTTGTTTAATGGCAAATCTAGCTTGGGTTGGCTTTGGCATCGCCGGCTAGCCCATGTTGGGATGAGGAACTTGGCCAAACTTCAAAAGGATGAACATATCCTAGGACTAACCAATGTTGTGTTTGAGAAAGATAATCGTGTAGTGCTTGTCAAGCCGGGAAGCAAGTTGGTGCTCCTCATCCACCCAAGAACATGTTGACAAGTGCAAGACCCTTGAAGCTACTTCACATGGACTTATTTGGACCGGTAGCATATGTTAGCATTGGTGGGAACAAGTATGGACTTGTCATTGTGGATGATTTCTCTCGCTTCACATGGGTTTTCTTCTTACAAGACAAAAGCGAAGCTCAAGGGATCATCAAGAAGTTCATAAGAAGAGCTCAAAATGAATTTGAGTTGAAGATCAAGCGTGTAAGGAGTGACAATGGAACGAAGTTCAAGAACACCAATGTTGAAGAGTTCCTCGATGAGGAAGGTATCATGCATGAATTCTCCGCTCCCTACACACCTCAACAAAATGGGATTGTTGAGAGAAAGAACGGACATTAATTGAGATGGCAAGAACCATGCTTGACGAGTACAAGACTCCGGATAGCTTTTGGGCCGAGGCGGTTAGCACGGCTTGTGATGCCACTAACCGTCTCTATCTTCAAAAGTACTTAAGCAAGACTCCATATGAGATTCTCACCGGTAACAAACCAAAGGTGCACTACTTTCGAGTTTTTGGGTGCAAATGTTACATTCTTAACAAGAAAACCAAAAGCTCAAAGTTTGCACCCAAGGTTGATGAAGGTTTTCTACTTGGTTATGGTACTAACGAACACGCCTATCGTGTCTTCAACCAAACCACCGGTTGTGTTGAAGTCACGGTGGACGTGAAATTTGATGAATCAAACGGCTCTCAAGAAGAGCAAGTTGTGAGCGACCTTGTAGATGAAGAACCTCCATGTCAATCCATCAAGAAGTTAAGTCTAGGAGAAGTGAAGCCTATAGAACATCAAGAAGAGGATTAAGACCAAGATCAAACTTCGAAAATCATGTTTAACATTGATCCATCATCATCAACAAGAGTGGAACCATCTAGCTCTCCACAAGATCAAGTTCAAGCTCATGGTGACGATCATGATCATGACATTGATCAAGGGGGAGTTCAAGGAAATGACACTCATGATGAAGAGTCTCACAATGAAGATGATGATGACAGACCTATTCAACGTCAATCAACAATTCCACACCCAAGAGTTCATCAAAGCGTTCAACGGGACCATCCCGTTGACAATATCCTTGGGAGCATTCAAAGAGGGGTAACCACTCGTTTACGCTTAGCAAATTTTTGTGGATTTTACTCGTTTGTTTCCTCTTTGGAGCCTCTCAAGGTAGAAGAAGCTCTTGGTGATGCGGATTGGGTCATTGCTATGCAAGAAGAACTAAACAATTTCACAAGAAATGAAGTATGAGAATTGGTCCCTCGACCCAAGCAAAATGTGATTGGCACCAAGTGGGTTTTCCGGAACAAGCAAGATGAGAATGGAATTGTCACAAGGAACAAGGCTAGATTGGTCGCTCAAGGTTTCACACAAATTGAAGGACTTGACTTTGGTGAAACATATGCTCCGGTGGCTAGGCTCGAATCTATCCGCATTCTTCTAGCTTATGCCTCTCATCACAATTTCAAGTTATATCAAATGGATGTGAAGAGTGCATTCTTGAATGGGCCTCTTGGTGAGCTAGTGTATGTGGAGCAACCACCGGGATTTGAAGACCCCAAGCACCCCGACTACGTCTACAAGCTCCATAAGGCGCTCTATGGGCTTAAGCAAGCACCAAGAGCATGGTATGAATGCCTTAAGGACTTTCTTCTCAAGAATGGCTTTATGATGGGCAAAGCGGATTCTACTCTCTTCACTAGAAAAATAGACAAAGATTTATTTGTTTGTCAGATATATGTTGATGATATAATCTTTGGTTCTACTAATAAAAATTTTTGTGAAGAATATAGTAGGATAATGACCAAGAGATTTGAAATATCAATGATGGGGGAATTGAAGTTCTTTCTTGGATTTCAAATTAAACAATTGAAGCATGGCACCTTCATATGTCAAACCAAATATACAAGTGATATACTCAAGAAGTTTGACATGGCCGATGCCAAACCTATGAAGACTCCAATGCCCGTGAATGGCCATCTTGATCTCAATGAGGAAGGTAAACCCGTAGACCAAAAGGTATATCGCTCCATGATTGGCTCTTTGCTTTACCTTTGTGCATCTAGGCCCGATATAATGCTTAGCGTGTGCATGTGTGCAAGATTTCAAGCCAATCCCAAGGAATGTCATTTAATGGCTGTTAAGAGAATTTTTAGATATCTAGTACATACTCCAAACCTTGGCTTGTGGTATCCCAAGGGCTCCACTTTTGATCTACTTGGCTACTCCGATTCGGACTATGCCGGTTGCAAAGTAGATCAAAAAAGTACATCGGGGACTTGCCAATTTCTTGGTCGGTCGTTGGTGTCGTGGAGCTCTAAGAAACAAAATTGCGTTGCGCTATCCACCGCTGAGGCCGAGTATGTTGCAGCCGGTGCCTGTTGTGCTCAACTACTTTGGATGAGGCATACCTTGAGTGACTTTGGTTGTGAGTTCACAAAGATTCCACTCCTGTGTGACAATGAGAGTGCCATTAAACTTGCCAACAATCCAGTCCAACACTCAAGAACCAAGCACATTGACATAAGACATCACTTTCTTAGAGATCACGAAGCCAAAGGAGATATCGCCCTATGTCATGTTGGAACCGAAAAACAACTAGCCGATATCTTCACCAAACCACTTGATGAGCAAAGGTTTTGTGCCTTGAGGAGTGAGCTAAATATCTTGGATTCTCGTAACTTGGCTTGACATTTTGTACATACTTGAGTGACCATAGAATAGGTTTCTGTAAATAAAAGAATTTCAAACTTATATGTGTTTTTGTTTTGAAAAGTTTGGATTTTGATCCTTTGATCCCGTCAACTCGAATGTGACCATTGTTCTTATTGCTTGCATGTGGCTGGTCACACTTTGGGGAGATATCTGTTCGGTAGCACACAATCTCTCAATCTATGCAGGCTTTCATCTCTAAATATCTTTCCCTGCTGAAGATTATCGGAAATCTCCGGTGAACGGCGGAAATTTCCGGCAAATGCGACGGAAATTTCCGGTGTTCACGACAGTCGTGTCTCATCGGAAATTTCCGACACTTGGCGGAAATCTCTGGTAACCCACAGGTCAAAACCCCCTCTTAAACCTAGACCCGAGTCTCTCTCCCTCTTTCTCTTCTTTCTCAAGTCAGCGCCGCCTCCTTCATCCTCCTCTCCTCTCCCATGGCGATTTTGCCATCCCACCACTAAAACTCTCCGTAATTTGGTGTGGTGGTGCTCCAAGATCGATCGAGGGACCGGGAACTCCTTCTTCATCACCCTCTTCAACCTCTCCTCGTCCTCAAGTCGGTTTCAAGGTATTTCATCATGGTTTCTCAATCTTAACCCTAGAGATCGACTTGGGATGTTCATGATAGGGTGTCTACGTTCATGATTTGGGCTCCTATTTGGTTTAAGTAAGGTACATTGCAAGCAATAGTGAGCTTTCCTCATGAACTTGATTTCACATCTTAAGGTTGCCCGATCTCCCAATCTAGTCGTGTTTAGCCAAAGCTTTCCTTACAACCTTGTTCTATCATGTACACATTGCCTAGATCCTCAATGTCACAAGTTTTCCTTGCATATTTGATCGATTATGTGGATTTGAGTTTTTCAACGCTGTCTGTCGGAGATTTCCGTCGAAATTGTCGGAAATTTCCGACACCCATCGGAAATTTCCGCTGCCTCAGCGGAAATCTACGACAGACAACAATTGAATCCTCAACTCCCATATTCCATCAAGTATAGTCTCAAATCTATGAGGTCCAGGTGTTACATTCTTTGTTTTTGCTCCTCTCTAGGCTGTCATGGAACCAACAGACCACAATGCCACAAAGAAGATCGTGGCCGATATTGTCATGGAAAGGAGGAAGAAGCGCAAGACCGATACAAGTGCAAGTGCTCCGTCCAATCCTTCTCCTCCATCCTCTGATGATGATGATGCACATGCTCAACCGGTTGGGGCAGTTCCACATGATCCCCGTCCCGACGCTCGTGTTAAGACGGGTGCCCGCAAGGCCGCCGGTCGATCACAACCACCGCGTGCCGCTCGTACCGCTCCTCAAACTGCCAATGTGGAGTGCGGTGGACAGCTTCCTCCTCGCCGTGGCAAAGACACTCCCATCCGTGGCAAAGGGAAGGGCACCATGGGTGCGGGCTCCTCACGGGCTCGCTATGTTGAAGAACAAGAAGCAGCGGAGGATGCTCAAGTGGAGGCTGCTATCCGAGGTGGTTTTAACAATCCCAATCGACTCAAACTTGATTGCCCCAATACTCCTCCAAGAATCACTATTGCTCTTGATGGGTTCAATCAAGTGCAAGAGATACCTAAGAAGCGAGCACCCTTGGTAGGCTATGGTGGTGTCACTCCAAGACTTGGCACTAACTACAGAAAGAAAATTGTGGAGTGCCGGAAGAAGAGAAGGGAAAATTGTCTGCTTCTTGATCGCAAGGATAGATCTCTTGACTATCGTTTCCACAACCAATTCCATGTTGATTTCTATGGCTCCGTGCTTCTCTCTCGTGATGCACCCATTGTGGACATGCAATGGATTGATTGGGAGTATATGGAGAAGGCTAAGAATCAGGATTGGGACCTTTGCATTGAGGTCTGCAAGGCCCACAACTTGTACAACCTCATGGGCTTTCAATATGATTGGAATGAGGAGATCGTGCTTCAATTCTATGCCACTCTCTACTACAACAACAATGCTCAAATCATCTATTGGATGACCGAGGGAGTATGGTATGAAGCCTCTTTCACAAACTTTGCACATCTTCTTGGTTTTGGTCGTGAGGATTGGGACAATCCATCGGTTTTCAATGCTCGCACGCTCTACAATGATGAGATCCAATTCATGTACACGGAGGGGACTTGGGCCGATGGATACATTCACAACTTGCTGCCATACTTTCACTATATGAACAAGTTGCTTCGCGCCACTCTCACCATCAAGAAAGGAGATGGATCCTCAATTCTTGCTCACACAAAGAATCTCCTTGCTCGTCTTTGCCCTGATGGTGAGCCCTTTAGTGTCTCACGATTTATTTGGGATGAGATCATTGAGGCTTCTTCGGACTTCGCACGTTGTCTCCCATATGCTCCATTTGTGATGTACTTGATCGAGGCAACCACCAAGACTATCTTTCCCAAAGATCATGCCCATACCCGGTTGCGCATCATGAAGAAGAGGGAACTTGCTCCTCAACCACGTCCTCGCACTACTAGGAGATCAAGGGATGCTCCTCAACCTCCTCGTGCTGGTGCCGAATCTTCTCGAGCTGCTGCTACTAGGGCCTCTTCGGGTGGTGGTCGGGCCCCCGTTGGTCGACCAAAGAGGAACAAAATCTTGCACGCCTTCAAAGCCATCTTTCAACTTTGCAAGAGCAATGCTATAGAGAACAACAAGGCTCAAAAGGGCATCAAAGAGCTGCAAGCCCATGCCGGTCTACCTCACTCTCCTATTCGTGAGCCTCCGGTGATTGGTGATCTATGGGCGGATTTTGAAGAAGAAGAGGGTCCTTCGGCTCCACCTCCTGCTGCCACTTCTTCTGGCTACACTCGCCGCTCTCGTCGTGTCACTCGCACTTATGATGAGGAGGAATCCGAGGAAGACGAGCCTTACCGTGGTGATGGGGCATACACCGATGATGATGACGACGACGATGATGATGGTGGTGATGGTCAAGATGATGATGAAGCCACTCCTTGATGATGGAATTTTTCTTTTCACTAAATCTTTCTTTTCTTTTTGGTGCTTGTTGCCAAAGGGGGAGAAAATCCTTGGTCTCATCGTCTTGTATCTTAATTTCCTAGTTTGCGTGTGCTACTGAACTTGTGTGATGGTGTGGAACTTTATTTAGGGCTTACTACTCTAATATTTGAGCTAGAACTTGGTAAATTCTGTTTGGTGGCTTGTTATCTCCTGTGTTAGCAGTTTATCGGAAATTTCCGGTAGCTGGCGGAAATTTCCGGCAAATGCGACGGAAATTTCCGGCAGTTTCATCAAAAATCTCCGGTAAATGAGCTGCACACCTTTCTCTACTCTTTTTGGTATGCCATGTCATGTGCATTTTGTTATTTATGCTCTTCCTGTATTACAGTTGAAACTTTTGAAGTTACTCTTGCTAAATATGTGCTTAAGCATGTTGAGGCTTCCAAATGTTGAAGATGCACATATTTAGGGGGAGTTACTTGGAAATTTTGATACAATTGCTCTATCTTCATCAATGTCTTGTGAGACCAAATTTGTATTGGCATCAATCACCAAAAAGGGGGAGATTGAAAGTGCATCTAGGCACTTAATCAATTTTGGTGATTAATGATAATATAGATTTGGATATAATGCTTTGAATGAGATAATGCAGGGGTAAACCAAATAAGGAAAAGAAAAGAAAAGTGTATGCACGGTGAGTCAACCGGAGATAGTCCTTGGAGGAAGATCTTGAACGATTTAAATTTGTTTTTACTTTCGAAATTGAGTATAGGACCACCGTACTATCAAGAGGGACAGGTGATCGTGAATCATGTGAGTTTGATGCTCAAACACTCCCTTGAATCTATCCCATAGCCACAGCACCAAAACTCCTAACCTTTTCAGCAAATCTTAGATTGTCGGAAATTTCCGAGATTCATCGGAAATTTCCGCTGATCACCACCGTATATTCGAGCTGTTCTGTTGAGCATCGGAAATTTCCGATGTCCTGTGCAAATATACGGCAGATGCGACGGACATTTCCGGTAGTTTGTCAGAAATTTCCGCCATAACTCTCCCCAACGGTCACATTTATGAGAGAGCTATAAATAACCCCTCATATCTCACCTACCGGCTCTCTTGGCCCATTTGACGAACCCTAACTCTTTCAAAACCTCCAAGAGATCTCCCAACACCCCTTGCTTCCATTCTCAAGTTGTGGTGGTGTGTTGGTTGAGGGACTTGAGCTAAGTGATTCAAGTTTCATCTTCTCCCTCTCTTGAGCATCAACTTCGTGGTTCTCGGTGATTTGTTTGTTACTCTTGGGGACCAATCCCCTAGACGGTTAGGAGTCACCAAGAGCATCCAAGCAAGCTTGTGGATTCGCCTTGGAAGTTTGTATCACCCAATCCTCCGTGGATTTCATAGTAAGTAAGCTTAGCTCCTTCGTGGTGACTAAGTGGAGGAAAGTGGCTTGAAGTGAATAAGCCCGCCTTTTGTAGGCCCTCAATGGAGACGTAGCTCCTTTGTGGAGTGAACTTCGGGTTAAATCTTGTGTCTCTCGTTGTTGTTGTTCTTATTGTTCATCTTGTTTGTTACTTCAAGAACTTCATATCTTGTTTTGTCTTGATCTATCTCTGTGTGGAGTTGCTAGTGATACAAAAGGTTGGAGAAGTAATTTAACATCACTTTGAACATATTGATTCATATGCTTTATCGTCCTTGCTCAAGAATCAGTCTTTAATCTTTGTGGTCGCCTGTTACCGGAAATTTCCGGTAACCGATAGCCTAGCGGAAATTTCCGGCGGCTACCGGAAATTCCGGCAGAACTGATATTTGGTGAAGTTGTTTTTGATAAATTGCAGGAACGCCTATTCACCCCCCCCCTCTAAGCCTAGTGTTGATCCTTTCAAACATCTTGACAAAAAATATTTTTTCACGGAAATACATGCCATATTGGTTATCTTTGAAATCAAATGCAGTGGCCTTGTATAATTACTACCTCCGTTCCAAATTACTATTCGTTGTTGATTTTTTTCATGATTTTTGACCATTCGTCTTATTCAAAAATTTTATCTAAATATACAAACTAATAAGTTGTACTTGAAGTATATACGATGATAAAGCAAGTCACATACAAAATAAATGATACTTGTGAAATTTTTTGAATAAGACGAATGGTCAAACATAAAACGAAAAAGTCAACAACGAATATTAATTTGGAACTGAGGTAGTATATAGTAAAAATCTCGCAACTATTACCTTCGTATCACCCTCCTCTGCCTCTCAAAAGCAAATAACGTTTTTTTTTTGCTAAGCAACAATTTCACAAGAATTTGCAGCAATTTTGTAGACCATTAAGGATCAGAAAAAATATTCATGCGCTATCAAGGAATGGACAAGAGTTTGAAAGAATACTCCGGTTGAATAATGTTACTGAGACAACAGGTGTCTGCCAGAACATCAACCATTTTAACAAATCGGAACTATTTCTTGTACATTAAAAACCCTGATTATTGTCAACACTACAATCCCAAAACCAAGAACCACCCAACCAATAATGTTAATATTTGAAAGTTAGATACACAAGGAATAATAAGACCAAACAGCAAACCCTCTAGTAGACAAATATTTTGCACACTGATTGTCCATTACAAGGATTCCCACAAAAAGGCGCATATCATGACAGGCCTGGGCCAGCCGTGCTGATCCCTCAGTATGCTCCAGCAATTATCTCTCGCAGTGGAGCATATTTGCAATTTGATATTCATATCTTGATCACCTCAAGCACTGCATTTTCAGAAATAAGATCAGTGCCCTGTCTTTGCACGCTTCATTCCGGTAGAATTGAAGGGGGATACGCTGGGACTAAGATGGGGGTTTGGGCTTTCCTCCCGTAGAGTGCCATTAAGTATAGCTAATTCCCTCAGCTGTTGCTTCTTGTAGTAGTCCATTGACTCATCCTGAGGATAACAGCAGTTAATGAGTCGGGCAATGCCAACTGAGAAACAAAAAAAAATATTGGAAGCAAGTAGGAACAGACAGAAAGTAAGAGTCCATACAACTGGTTTGAGAAGATCCTCCAATATGGCCACCGCTTGGTTTAGTCGGGTATCGACAATGTCTGCTTGGAACTCAGCTTCCACAAGCACATGCAATGGATCATTTAAGTGCTCATAGCCAGGTTTGTCTCTCAGTTTGTCTTCCTGTTTAAGACCATATTTTATTGTTCAGAATTTCTCCACTGTTGTTTTACGATCAGAAGATAAAAACTGCAAAACTCAACTACACAAGAGTAATAACTGTTCCATAACAAAAGGTTTCCAATTCAGATGTTGTATTTACGAAAAAGGTTTGAGTACAAGACTGCAAGTCGGGCACAAAACTAAAATCTGACAAAACAAAATCAGGAAAGCATTTAAGTTTGAAAGCTTAGCCATATGAAATATCAACCTACGTGATGATGAAAATTAAATAGAGCCTTCAAAGAAGCAAAACATTTCCACAAAGTTGATATCTCTGTGTGCATGGATAGTATTGTTTTACAATAAAATTAAAACTAAGACGACACTAGAATTATGCTCACTATCTGCTATCCAGGAAGCAACACACTTCAGATCCACTAGTGCATCAAATTAAGGAATCAGGATAGAGAAATCCTAAAAGATTTTTGGTGCTTTGGCAATGGGTACCTTTTCCTTTCTAATATAGCACAAAATTTGAAAATCAGACATCTGGACAAGTCCATGATTGCAGCATATGACAGTAGAAAATATTAAAAGTAGTTGACATCATAACATAATTTATTTTGTCAACAGTGGCCAACATTTTACTTCAGAAAACATAAATGGTGCCTTATATCAAATATATGTTCAGTCATGTCAATCACAAGCATCATTTATTTACCCCCATATGATACAACTAATGCAATTATTTAGCTAATTTTATAAGTACTGTGGTGAAATACAAGCAAGGTTCCAATCCTTTTAGTAAGTAATAGGCAACTAGAACATGCTGGTTCTAATTTTAGTTTGATTACCTTAACAGAATCTTTCACTGAACCCCGTCCACGAATATATATTCTACATTGGGTTGTAGCTTCAACTCTTTTCAGCGAGTTTCCTCGTGGCCCCAACAAACGGCCAACAAAGTTGTACTAATGATTGCAAAAGATTATGAACAATTTGGATTTGGCATAGCACATAAGAAGAGAAGTTAAGCAACAAAGACATAAGTAAGTTGCACATACATTGGGATACTTGTCAACTGGAACATCAATCCTGACAACCTTTTTCACAACAGGGCTGCCAACAACTCCTGGAGCACCATTCCATACCGTGGATGGGGATTGTACTCCTAAATGCTGAAAAAAGAAAGGAATTTCAATATAAACTAAGGCATGTACAGAACTAATAAACAAAATATTTTTTGTATTGTGAACAACCTCTGTATGCATTCCCGACCATCCATCTAGATCCATCGCTTGAGTATTCATAGATTGGCCAGCTAATCTTAAGGGGCTACCATGATCAATTCTCTCAGATTCAACAAAATTTTGGTTAGGTGGCAAAGATGCCCTCAAAATTTCTGCATTGAAGAAAATAAGCTGGTATGGCATTGATCATTGAATAAATCTCATCTAAAACTCTTCTGTATAATAGATGGCGTTAGTAATATTTATTCCACTTTAGATCAAAGAGAGAGCATTCAAGCGGGATATTCCGAAGAGTCTAAAGCTGCATTCAAACTGAAGCTACACCAAGAAGCTATAATGCAGGAAACAAAATCTAAGAACTTCTAGAATACATAAATCACCAGTAAAATGGCTCACATAAAGATACTTATGTAACAATGATGTTTGATTCAGAAATTAAGAATGAGCAGAGCCAGTTAAATGATATGATTGAAAAATTGTACAATTAATAATTTTAATTTTTTAGTGAAATTGACTCTGATTTAAAACTAGCATGTCTGGCGACATTATCATACATTTTCATAAATGGTATGCATTAGGGGTTAGTAAGTAATCTATGGTGGGCAATTAAACCATAAATTTGTAGGGCAAGCAAGTGATGTGTCTCAGTATATCATTGGTGAGAATTAAATGAGTAAAAATGTTAGAACAATTGAGTTGTAAACACAAACCAATAAAATCCATAGAAGCAACTCGTTCAAAAGGATGGACATGATCGCACAGAAAGTGTAGCAGATTATTTGGACAGAAGGAATAGCTAAAAATAGCAATAGGCTGAAGCATGAATGACTCCTATAGCAGCTTCTATTCAAAACTATTAAGAGCAACATAAATAAATAGCACTAGAAGAATATATCAAAACCAAAAGGGCAAAGAAATAAACCTAGGTTTAGAAGCCTGGTACAAAATGGAAGAACTTGCACGAACAGCGCTAATTTTTGCCTCTCAGCAAGTAATTCAGCAAGATATCTGTCAAGCAAACACTTCATTAGTCCGATCAATTATAACTGTTACAGAAACTTGCAGGATACAAAAGAAACAGAAGTAACCACTCCATCATTTGAAAACAGAAAAATCGCAAAACAAGAGTACCGAAGGGTCTGTACAACAAGCTGCAGAAGAATAACAATAACCATCGAGCTAGAAAACTAAACACTCTGCGGGTGAAATGGATATGCATATCACCCAATCGATGACACAATGCTGACTTATTCGTAGTAGCCGCCAACAGTCAATAACACTGGCACCAATCTATCATTGGCAGGCGATCCCCAAAATCCCCAACATGACAGATCGCTATTGCAGTAGGATCGCATTGATCGGCGCCAAAATCATGCGAACATGGCGACGATCAAAGCACGCGCAAATCTCGCAAGGGAGTGACCAAATCTCACATGCATACGAAATGCTTCAGAAATAGGATCAACGAGAACATAGAGACGAAATCTTGTGAGAGATGTCACATGGAACGCAGAAACCAGTAACAGGAGTCACATACCTCTCCCTATCAGAGGAACAAGACCTCATGGGGCTGTGATGATGAGGGGAAGAATGGACACCCGATGGTGAGTACTGGAAGAAACGGGGCGGCGGGATCCTCTCATCCATGGTTCCCAACAACAAGAATTCAAAGAAAACTATACAAGATTGAATCTTTTAAGTCAGGAACCAGGGTCGAGAAAGAGCCCGGAAAAGTGGAAAATCAAGAAACCAGGAAGAGATTACAGTTAGGGAGCTATAAGAGCAAATGAATGGATCGGAGGCTGAAGAAGGTACTGCCTATATGGAATCCAAGGAAATCTGAAGGGACAGAAAGGTGCCAAGAACCAAGGAGCAAGTATAGGGATGGGTGGGATTATATATGTTTGTGCATAAAAAATGAAAAGGGAAGGTAATAGCTGGGCTTGTGCTAATCAATGATCAGTGCCCAGGCTGTGCAGGGGTTGGCAGCAGCTCTTTTGTGGCCGCTTGCTGCCGTTGTCCTTGCTTGCTTGCTCTTCCTCTCTGCAGAAACAGCAGCAGGCAACCCCTGTGGGGGGGAGGAAGAAGGGGGTGGGTGGGAGGAAGTGAGGCAGAGGGGGGCAGGAAGAGACAAACCCAGGAGAGGGAGGGGTGTGAGCCTTGGTCCTTGGATGCCCTCTCGCTCGCTGACGTGTGAATGTATCTCACCGGTTGGTCCAGCTCAGATGATTGAGCCCCCCGCCTGCTTCCAGAGATCGTTACTCCTTTTTCACCTTTTAGTTTTTTATTATTTATTTTTGTGATAAATTTGCAAAAGAAAAATAGCTGGACTTGTGAACTTATCAACAAACTAACTGACACACAAAAGTTGTTAGAGATAACAAAAATTTCCATCTTCCAAGCTCCTTTTTCCTGTGCATAGAGAAAGGGCATATGAGGGTAGAAACCTTAGCTACTGGGAAAAATGGTAGTCTGTTTTACCTTATTGTATCAAGAAAATGTATTACATTTCGTTGAGTAATGGTTAGGAAAAGTTCTCGAAACCACACTTATTCTAGTACCTAAATGTATAAATTTGATAAATAGTTTAAATGAACTACATTTTTTGCTCCTATATTTTGTCAGTGTTATGTTTATGAGTGTTAGAGAACCGTAAATTGTGGTACCTGCTCCTTATTTTCTTATTTTCCACTTGGAATTTCCGTATCCATTTATATGCCACATGTTGTCTGCTTGTCTCAATGATGTGTGGGCCTAGACCACATTATCAGTGCACATGCTCGGACTGGCACGAAGAATTGTCCCATCAAAAAGCTATAACTTTTGTTGCTATAGTTTTAGAAGAAATAAAAACAGATACATTCTTTTTTTTCTCCCATAAAAAAGTAGTTTCCTTAAAATATTTTTTTATAATTTTGGTGCAATGACTGTGTTTTGTTAGTTTGCTCCCAGAAAAATAGTGGTTTACTTCACTCTCTACTTTTTTGAGAGAAAAAGATCCTAAAAAACAATTACCTATTGCTGAACACATACTTTGACAACCAATATGTTGTGAAACTGTGGCATCATTGGAATCATTTATACGGCTAAATTAGTGCAAAAGTACTATTACTTGTTAAATAAGATGAAATATGCCCTCTCAACTGTATCGAACTTGATCTAAAAAAAACCTGTATTGAACTTGTATTTACTACTTGCTAATGTATTATTCCTTTCGGTGTATTTTACTTTGTATTGTTCTGAGCCCTCTGCCTCATGACACGTGAACAAGCTTTGTACGCTTAGTGCTGAACTTGTTCATCTGCTCATATGGGCGCCGAATGATGAGAACGTTATGTAATTTTCGCAAATATTTAATGGATAATTAATGTTTGGATCAGATCCTAGCAAACCTGCATGCACCAGGCAGCTCTCCAAGGCGTTTGATTTTGAGCTTCTGGGGCTGGATCGAGCTGCAGCTGTTGCTTGACAATTTTGATAAAAACGAATGAAACTAACTAAAATCATGTTTGGATCCCAACAGCTAATTTTTATTTGTGTTAGCTGGGAACATCCAGCTAGTAGGCAATTTTGGAGCTGTGTGGTAAGACACTAGCTCACCTATTAGCTGAGGATCCAAGCAGGTCCTTCGCTAATTTTTAGCCAAAGATAAGAGAGCATAAAAATTTAGAAGTTAGGTTAGGAGTGGGTATTACAAAGAGAGGGTAAAATCATACGAGGAGAAAAACAGGGTAGGAAGAAATGGCCCTTTGGAATCCCATCGAACTTCTAGCTAGTTTACGCAAACCCTCTCACCAGCTATTGTTTTTTACACAATAATAGTGACCCCCCTCAAGAGTCCGAAACTCACGTTAAATATATGTTTAGTTCAACAAGAAATGAACAGAACATGGACGTAACATGGCCACCTCACTAGTGTACTGTGTAAGATAAAATGGGAGACCAGGAGCTCAACCTTCGATCACATCAAAATATTCTCGAAACGTTGGATGTCATTGATGGATTCCGATAGGATGATTGAAGTAAACACAGAAAGGAACGTTCCATTACAGCAGAACGTATATCCTCTTGATTTCTTTTTTTTAATGAAAGAAACGACATGTAGAGCGTATGAACTCGTACTATGTCCCACGTGTGAGGAAAAAAGATTCAAATTGCGTGTGCATAACTTGTGGACCGGATCGGACCAAATGAAACATCATTCGGTCTTCAGATCGACTTCAGCTGCAGTGCCGACCGTCTACTGAACTGACTTATCTGCAAAGGCTTTTTCCAGTTTCCACGATCGAGCTGAACCCAGTCAGCATTATTATATTAGAGCAACATATATGATGTTTTATGTAAAATCAATTCCAAGACATTTTGCGATGATTGCATGCAGAAAAAGAAATAAAGGTATCTATATCTATATGCATCTATCAAATCAGGCTGTAATTTCAGTAGGTCATCTTTTAATCGATTTGTCATTAGGTAACGGGTGAGGACCCCGCCGACGCCTGCACGATCGACAATGGATGGGGCCAAGGAATTTTGTGGCATATGCTCTTACAGATAGACACAAGTTTCCTTTGTGTACACGTCAGCACGGTCCACGTGTACCCCACGGGAACTTGACAAGTGGGGCCGCCGACCAAACACGTCACGCTCGAAGACTCGCCCATCCGTCCGCGTCCGGTTCGGCGCCGCGGCCACTTCGACGTAATGGTTTTTTTTTATGGATTCGACGTAATGGACTAAATGGTTGAGCCGAGCTAGCGCGAGGGAGGCGAGGAACGCGTGGGCGTACGTGCACCTACGCCAGCGCCGTACGCGAGAGAGCGGCCACGGCACGCGCCGAGCTTCAATTGGCCGCCGCCCATGCACCGCCACGAGGGCGACGAGTACCGCCTGCCTTTTTGCCGTGCGCTTGAGCGTGAGAATGATCGAGCAAGCGATATGGCTACGTTTAAATTGGTCCAGAAAAAGCCCAACGAATGTTCTGAGTGACTCGTTTCGGTTCTGAAATCCCGGAAGAGCGCAACGAAGGACCTGGCCTCTGTTGTGCGAGCAGGGGTACCCTCCAGCAGTCCTTTTTTTTGTTATTTTTATACTTTTATTCATTGTTTTTTCATTACCAATTGTCCAGAATTTAAAATGGTGATGCAAGTGAATCGCCAATAAGGTAGTAGGGCAGACAGCCCCGTGCCCCCGTGCATCTGGTACTGGTAGCATCTTCACCTGCAGGTAGCTGCATTGCACAGTCAGGAGAGCTAATCAGGCCATCAGGGGCGCTGATGCTCTCCCTGTGGGGTCCAAGCAGCAGAAAATAAACAACGTTTATCGTCGTTAAACAGTGGCAACGGCGTTCTGCTGTACTCAACCATCAGCCAGCTGAATGAAGCAGGCTGGTAAAATCCGATCTCAATCCATATCAATCAGGACCCATTAATATGTCTGTCTGCGGAGTACCACGGTTTACAACAAGCTTAAAACGGGGCGCTATCTGATCACTCGATGGCAGCACAATCAACCGATGGACATACAAAAACATCCCGCAGAAAAACAGCTCAATATTATACATGCTAATCATTAGCTACTACCCTAATGTCCTTGCAAGTATAACAGTCTCCAAATAGATACTACACAATACCACGAGAGCACACAAAATATCAATAGACGTTGACAATATAAAATTTGCTGTCAACAACACAATATAGCATCATTCAAAGAAGGAAAACAATGTATACTGCATCAGGAATTACAATATAGAACCCGCAAAAAGTAGCACGTCGACTAAACACAACATGTCCGCAAACACAAATTAATCCCAATTGAAGGCTCGTAAACCTATAGAAGGATCTATGGAATACACAGGGAACCACCACGTAAAAGGATTGCTTTAGTAATGGCACATATATATTCAGAAAACTTTAAAAATCAAAGAATCTTTCCAAACCTTGACACTTCCTCATCAAAGCTATTCTCATGTTCACCATATATAAAACTAAAGTACAGTAGACCTTTCATGTGGAGGTCTGCCGAGTTTAAATACAACAAATTCTTTACATTAACATGGAAATGCTTTGAGGGCCAGCCAGCAAAACCTGCGAGCAATTTTAAAAATTATATTCGAAAACACAACTGTACCCGGGGGTGAGATGCTTTTCATATTGTGCAATTTATGGTGCCATAGAAATTACCTTGTCAGCCAAGATACTCTTGCTGTACATTGAAGATTATCAATCTCTAAGACCAAGCTCAACCTCAATGTCGTCGTCCTCTTCAAATAGCTTTAGCAGACGTGCATGCTGTTCCTCTCTTTTCTTCTTCTGCCAATACTTGAAAATGAAAAATGACAACAGAATGACAGCCCCCACTCCTAGGAGGACAAACAAAACTGTTTTGCCGGCGTTGCCCTTCGGCTGAGTTTCAGCTTTCTTATCATCCTTGGGATCACCAGCTAGCACTGCAAACATTGTAGGCAGTAGGCAGTTAATTATCTGAAATTGAAAGTTCAGGGAATATGAAGTTATGATATTTCGTGTCCACATTTGCGGGGATTTCAACGGCAGGGAAAACAACAACAAAAGGGGATAAGTACATAACAGGTACAGAAGTTACTGTCTTCAAGAGTTCCAACTTTTTTTTTTCTCGGATATCTTCAAGAGCTCAAAAATTGTATAACATATCAGAAATGTAAACATTCATCTGCAGTTAAGGGAAAGTGTATAGGTTCACATCTTAAATGAAGAGCTATTGCTTCCTGATCAACAAACCTACCATTATAGTTTTAAATTGCACCAACCACATTTTGTTACCAACCATGTGGAATTTACACAAAGTGCTGGGCAGCAAAACCAATTCTTGATGGCACTCAGAGATCATAGATATCCTACTTGGCTAGCTAGAAATCCTAGTATCACTAAGGAGGCCATGGATAGCTTGAATAAATTCTTGGAAAGTTGCTAGAACCACAATCATTTATCATGTGCTTAAAGAGAGTGTTGTCAAATACTTTGTTTACTTTAAAGAACAGATTGATAACTTTAAATCACCATGCAAAACAGCAAGGACTTTCACACTCACACCCAACTCATGCAATTGTTTATTGCACTTCTGTGGCAAATGACCGCAGCCCTGGCGAATTAGCAACAATTTATTTATCTTGACCTTTAGAAGTTCAATCCAAAACAAAGATAGGTTTTGGTATTTAATTTGGCTGAAGGAACAAAAATCAGGGTGCAATAGTTAATGTCTGTAAAACTCAGGGGCCCGCTTCAAGATTTTATGAACAAACATGTCAAATTTGTGCCCGTAAAAAGCCAGTCCAAACACTAAAATGTTCTGGATATACCACTTGTGGTTTTCACCCTTTTTGAGGCTAAAACAGCCCTTCTCCACATTTAAATTTCATAACTTTATCTCACAAATAGACCAACCATGTAGTTTACCACTCTAGCCTAGAATACCTGTAGGTTGAGTACTTGACGTACCGCGTATGTGAAATCTAGCATGGATGATAGATGACATATGCATAAAAGAACTTTAAACAAGGTAATACAAAGCTCATGATGTATTGATGTACTACCTCCGTTCTCAAATATATGTCGTTTCGGACAAGCTATTTAGTTCAAAAATGAACTAATTTGCTTGTCCTAAACGCCATATATTTAAGAACTGAGGGAGTAGCTCCTAAGAGTAAAGATTGACAATTAGAAAACAAAGGAAAATATTGGCAGGTGCACACAACCACATTGTATGAAAATATAGTCATTGGTTAATCCTTCAACCCTATCAGGCATGGACTTAGTAGAATACATTTTCCACTCCTAATACGCTACCATGCCAGAACACCATTTGAACTAGCAAGGCAGTAGCTCGAGTAATGTAGTAAATCACTACAATTCTGTTTTCAGGGGGTCACAAAAATGCTACAACCAGGACAAACTTGGATCTAAAATGGCAGGTTTTGGTGTCGAGCATTCTTCCTTCTACAATTTTGAAATCCCCAAAAGAATTCCAGTTTCAGAACGAGAAGAGCCCATTCCAGCATAGGCGCAGCATATAGAGTTGAATGATTTGAACCGATTATTGTATAGGGATACAAATTAGTGGCTACAGCTGGTCCGCTTCTCGAATCAAGATCCCTTGGGAAGAGGCCGAATTTAAAGTCTAAGCTGCCTGCCATACATCATAGCCATAACTCCGAAATTCGCACCCTCTCTGCCCACCCAAATCGTTAGCAACGAAGTGCCGTCTCCAACTCCATTAGACTCACGAAACGCAGCAACGAAATCGTAATGATTTCTTTTTTGCAAAAAAAATAAATAATAATCGTGGCAGCGATTCCTCAATCCCCCTCTCGGCCTCGGTCTCTAAGGAGCGGTTAGATCTCCCTGTATCACGCCGCGCCCCGCGAATCAGACGGTCGACAGGCAGATCGAGAGCGCGAACCTGCGGCGAACTGGGCGCAGATCCCGGCGGCAGCGAGGAGGAACACGGCGGCCGGGGTCGGTCTGGATCCGCCCCTCATCTCCGCCCGCGACGACCGGCCGGCGCGCTCCGCACCCTCCTCCCCCCTCGGTGCGGTGCGGCGGTGGTTGGGGGCTTGGGCGCGGTGGTGCTGTGGTGGTGGTGGCTCGGTCGCTGCGGCCTGCGGCTGCCGTGCCGGTTTGGCCTTGGCGTTTGTAGTAGCCCCAAGTGCCCGTGGCGACGGCTCGGACCGGGGCACGGTCAGGTTGGGTTGGCAATTGGCATCGAATCGGAAGGCTCCGCTTCCAGCAGGTGGATGGTCCTTTTCGGCGGCGTTGTGTCGCTGCTGATGGGCCCCGTGGCGATTTGGTGCGACCGTCGGCTACGCGTGACGCGTCGAAATTTTGCTGTGCCAAAGAACCTACTCCACGTCTCCACTTGTCAAAGCTGTTGTCAAAAAAGCACGCAAACAAAAGGCATTGTTATACTCCGCGTTGCCTACGAGCCTTGAGATGGTAGTGCATGTCTGGATCCTTAGTGCTAAAGTTTAATACATCGAGGTGTTTAGATATACTCCCTCTATCCCAAAAAAAAAGACACCCTCTGTCCCAAAAAAGAAGACACCCTAGATTTGTCCTAAGTCAAACTTTTTTCAGTTTGACCAAATTTGTAGTAAAATTTATCAATATTTATGACATCAAATCAGTATATTATGAAAATATAGTTCAAGACGAATCTATTGATACTTATTTGGTAATATAAATATTAGTAATTTTTTATATAAACTTGGTCAAACTTTAAAAAGTTTAACTTAGGAGAAACATAAAGTGTCTTCTTTTTTGGGATGGAGGGAGTAAGCGTTAAACTTTAACATATGGATATACAAAAGACCCATTTATCTCTTATTAATGCAGACATGCAGTGGATTGGGGGAGGAGGAGGGAGAGAGTGCGACCGAAGAGGATAAAGGCTGAAAAATCTCCATCAGAACCACTTTTAACATACATAAACACCCACTGGGGATGTTAAATGACTAAGATGTGCTAAACTTTAACAGTTCACTTTTAACACCTTTTAACACTCCTGTTTGGCTTCATAGTGTTAAACTTCAGCAAAAAGTGAGGTGTTAAAATTTAACATCAAGGATCCAAACAGAGTCTAAGTCTAGCATGTAAGTATTACTATAGAAAAATACACCCTCTTCCCATACTATGCTTTGTACACAGTGGCAGAGCCAGGATTACAATCTACCTGTGACGAACCTACTACTACTTATATTTGTATAATAAAAAGTATAATATGATCAAAGCTCCCCTTTCAATTATTTTTTTCCGAAATGATCAACTCTCACCTTTCATTTTTTTCCTAATTGTACTGGCATCTGAATTTGGGCGTCGCTGACGGCTAGACGCAGCGCCATTAGGGTCTTAAGGAGCTGGAGGATTAGTTAGGTGGCCTGTGGCCTGTGGGCTTTTGAAATTGTAAATAACGCGAACATGTTCTCATCTGAAGGCCCAAAACCCGCAGTCTTAAGGCCCACAACCTGTTGTCTAACAGTTCGATGTTATCTTCTACCTCTGAGTCCAGACGCCTCCTCCCCGCAGTCATGGCAGAGATGCACGAACTGACGCGGAGGTCGCGCGTGGAGGGTAGGGGTAGGGGGGTTCGTCGACGGGAGGTCTGGCGGCCGCCATGGCTCGCCATATTAGTGGCGGACGCCACTGCTTGTACATAATTTTGGAAAAGAAAAGCGTTGTCCATTGAAAATATAAAAGTCTACCATTCTAAAACGTAAAGTGTGCGATGCCTAAGCTTTATCTTAGTAAAAAAAGGGTTCAAAATTAACTAAATTTATTTTAAAAATATACCGACATTAATTAAGTTCCACTAAATCCATCGTAATAATTCATTTGATATTATAGGTCTAAATTTATATTTCTATGAACTTATTCACAATTAGAAAATTTTGACTAGAACAAAACTAAACATCCTAAGTTTTAGCATATATGGAGTACTCTCTTTGTCCTAGAAAAAAAAAGCAACTCTCGCTATCGGACCTTAGGACCGGCAATCCACCTGGGGGTACCCGAGTGGTTGATTTGTAGGCGGGGCGATTGATGAACTGGTGACTTGATGGTACACAGGAGGCACTGATTTAGACAGGTTCGGGCTACCCGGAGGTATAATACCATACGTCTTGTGTCGGTGGTTGTATTGTATTGCTGTATTCAGATGATCTCCGATGGATCTCGGCGTGTCCCCTCTAGGGACCCCTGCCATCCCTTATATATCCAGGAGGTAGGGTTACAGTATGAGTATTTTTTCATATGGGACTATTTACAATAGGGGGGTCCTAATAGGAGTCTACTAGGACTCGATCTTCTTTGCGTCGGCCGTCGTCGCCCTCGATGATGAGCCCTAGGGTACCCATATACCACAAGCCTCCGAGCAACGTTCAGGCGCGTGCCGAACTGTTGGTGAAGGAACGATGTCATCGTGGTCGGCTGAAGGTGCTTCAGCATGTAGACGGCACAAGGGTGGGCGGTGCTCAAGAAAAAGAGAACACCAAACACGACGCCGAGTTCTTCGAGGAAGTCGGTCAGTCCTCATGAGGGCCAATTGCAGGGCGATGACTAGGAGCACTGTATACTGTAGCCCCCGAGCGTTGGGTTGGTTAGTATAAGCAGGCCGAGGCTCCAAAAAAGAAGTCACACAACATGTTGCCGTAAAAAGTAGGTGAAAGAGTGCTGCCACCAAAAATCCAGTGTCCAGCCCCCGAGCATGCGAGGTCGGCCGCGTAACGCGAGGTAACGCCGGGTAGCCGCACACGCCAGCCCCCGAGCATGCGAGGTCGGCCGCTCGACGGAACGATCGCCGAGTCGTCGCGCGCGCCAGCCCGAGCACGCGAGGTCGGACGCGCCGACGGGAGGAAACGCCGAGTCGCCGCGCTCCAGCCCCCGAGCATGCGAGGTCGGCCGCACGACGAGAGAACGTCGAGTCGCCGCGCGCGCCAGCCCCCGAGCATGCGAGGTCGGCTGCGCGACGGAAGATAACGCCGAGTCGCCGTGCACGCCAGCCCCCGAGCATGCGAGGTCGGCCGCGCGACGAGAGAACGCCGAGTCGCCGCACGCACCAGCCCCCGAGCATGCGAGGTCGGCCGTGCGACAGAAGGAACGCCGAGTCGCCGCACGTGCCAGCCCCCGAGCATGTGAGGTCAGCCGCACGACGAGAGAACGCCGAGTCGCCGCACGCCAGCCCCGAGCATGCGAGGTCGGCCGCGCGACGAGAGAAACGCCGAGTCGCTGTGCGCCAGCCCCCGAGCATGCGAGGTCGGCTGCGCGGCGGAAGAAATGCCGAGTCGCCGCGCGCCAGCCCCCGAGCATGCGAGGTCGGCCGCGCGACGGAAGCGGCGCCAGCCCCCGAGCATGCGTGGTCGGCCGCACGACGAGAGAACGCCGAGTCGCCGTACGCGCCAGCCCCCGAGCATGCGAGGCCGCACGACGAGAGAAAACGCCGAGTCGCCGCGCGCCAGCCCCCGAGCATGCGAGGTCGGCCGCACGACGAGAGAAAACGCCGAGTCGCCGCGCGCCAGCCCCTGAGCATTCGAGGTCGGCCGTACGACGAGAGAACGCCGAGTCGCCGCACGCGCCAGCCCCCGAGCATGCGAGGCCGCACCATGAGAGAAAACGCCGAGTCGCCGCGCGCCAACCCCTGAGCATGCGAGGTCGGCCGCACGACGAGAGAAAACGCCGAGTCGCCGCGCGCCAGCCCCCGAGCATGTGAGGTCGGCCGCACGACGAGAGAACGTCGAGTCGCCGCGCGCGCCAGCCCCCGAGCATGCGAGGTCGGCCACCGCGACGGAAGGATCGCCAAGTCGCCGCACGCGCCAGCCCCCGAGCATGCGAGGTCGGCCGCACGACGAGAGAACGTCGAGTCGCCGCGCGCGCCAGCCCCCGAGCATGCGAGGTCTGCCGCACGACGAGAGAACGTTGAGTCACCGCGCGCGCCAGCCCCCTAGCGTGCGAGGTCGGCCGCCGCGACGGAAGGATCGCCAAGTCGCCGCACGCGCCAGCCCCCGAGCATGCGAGGTCGGCCGCACCATGAGAGAACGTCGAGTCGCCGCGCGCGCCAGCTGAAGGTCCTTGTTTGGTTTTGGTAATTGAGTGACAACTTAGGTGGACTAACATGTGTTTAAGTGAAATACACAGGTGATTATGTGATGAAGGAGCTCATTGCATATGGGACATGACATGGAGTCATGTGACTACATGGAGAAGATCAAGACAAGACTTGGTTTGATGGACCGGTTGCAAGTGTGAAGGGCAAGTCAGAGGCTAAGCGCTGGACCGCGTGGCGGGATGCTTGAGTAATGACTTGGCGCCGATGGACCGTTGCAACGGTGAAGAACAAGTGAAGTCAAGATCGATGAACCAATAAGTCGCATGATGATATGAAGTGGATCATATCATTTGTGATGATGTTGGTGCATGTGTTGCATCAACATTGGAGAAGATGAAATGGAATGCGCAAGGCAAAGGTATAACCAATAGACAATTCATTTAACCGGTCATAGGAGAGTAGAGAAGTTTATGACCGGGTTTAGGATAGATGGCCGTACTATCAAGAGGGGCAAACTTGTTTGCATATCGGTCATCTAGTGCCACTTGAGCGATCTAACATTGCGATGTTGCTAAGATCGAGTGGCGTGGTAAAGAGAGTGAAAAAACCCTTTGAGAAATGGTTGTGAAAATGCTAACTCACTCACACATAAGGTGGTACACTTATGGGGTTGGCACATTTGCAAAGGGGTTCAAGAATTAGATGTCGGTTATGACTTGGTGTGATCTTGGTTTGCAATTCTGCTTTGATCCAAAGTGTTTTGGGTCAAGTATTCAGCTGGGTTGGATAGCCCTCTGAATGAGCTTTCCATAGAGTCCAAGATCACCTAATTTGGACATCAGAGCTAAAAGTTATGGGCGTTTTACCGAGTGTCGGCTGTGCTGAAAATAGAGTGGCGGACGGTCCGCAGATACTGCGGACGGTCCGCGAAACAGTCTGTAAAATCGCCCGGTTTTACCAGAAGGTTCGGGGGTTTAAGATCTAAGGGGTCGGACGGTCCGCGGGTGACTGCGGACGGTCCGCGGATGACGAGGTTTTGACCGTTTGGATCTCAACGGCTAGTTTTTTGAATGGCGGACGGTTCAAGGATGCACTGTGGACGGTCCTAGGTAGTCGTTAGAGCTCGGGAAAAGTGTGTAACGGCTAGTTTTCCCCTCCCCTCTATAAATAAAAGGGTGCCCGGGCCTTGGGAGAGGTTGAGCACCTTGGGAATGTGTTTCCCATGGTTGTGCTTGCCTTGGGAGTCCACTAACTCACTTCTTGTTGCTAGACTGCGAATCCATTACGAGTGAGTGCGAATCTAGTGCATTGCTTTGAGAGATTGCATCGAGTGGCACTAGGTGTTCGTGTTGCAAGTCGATTTGCTTGTTACTCTTGGAGGTTGCCACCTCCCAGACGGCTTGGTGGATTGAGGCTCCGTTGAAGCACGCAAGGAGATTGTGCGGTGCTCCGGAGGAAGGATTTGTGAGGGGGATTGTGCTCACCCCGTGGGGATCACGAAGAGCAACTCTAGTGGAGCGTGTCATTGAGTTACCTCACTTGCGAGTGGTGTCTTGGAGTGCCCGGAGTGGCCAGCGGCTTGCGAGCTTTGCCCAAGAACCATCGAGGTGTTGGTCGACACAACGAGGATTAGCTTGGTGGCAAACAAGTGAACCTCGGGATAAAAATCACCGTGTCAACTTGTCTACTCTTCTCGGTGGTTTGCACTTCTTGATCACAAGCATTCTATTTACATCCTTATATATATCTTGTGCTTGTGTGGTTGCTCTTACAATTAGTTGGCTTGTGTAGCTTGCTAGTTGTCTTCTTGCTTGTATAGCTAGAAGTAGTGATCTTGTGACTAATTAGCTTGTGTAGCTTAATTAGTCTCTTTGCTTAGTTTGTGTAGCTAAGTAAATTGAGCCTTAGGATTAGACTTGTGTAGTCTTGTCCATTGAGCATTGCTAGTGAGCTTAGGGGCTTTGTGCTTTTGCTTACTAGTTGTATAGGAGCTCCCCGGCGTGTGAAGTACTAGTGGCATAGGTTTGTGTGACCTTGCTCCTAGAATTAATTAGGTGAGCTTGTGCTAAGCCCGGCACCTTATTTGCTTGTTTTAGGATCTTTCATAAGGTGCTAGTAAACTTAGTTAGAAGGGGTAGTAAACTTAGTTAGAAGGGGGTGAAGTCTTGGATAGTTTTAATTCTGCATTTGTTTTGGTTAGCCGGTGCGTTAAATTTTAGAAAGGACTATTCACCCCCCTCTAGTCCGCCATCTCGACCCTACACCAGCCCCCGAGCATGCGAGGCCGGCCGCGCGACGAGAGGAAACGCCGAGTCACCGCGCGTCAGCCCCCGAGCATGTGAGGTCGGCCGCACGACGAGAGAACGTCGAGTCGCCGCGCGCGCCAGCCCCCGAGCATGTGAGGTCGGCCGCCGCGATGGAAGGATCGCCAAGTCGCCGCACACGCCAGCACCCGAGCATGCGAGGTCGGCCGCACGACGAGAGAACGTCGAGTCGCCACGCGCGCCAGCCCCCCGAGCATGCGAGGTCGGCCGCCGCGACGGAAGGATCGCCAAGTCGCTGCACGCGCCAGCCCCCGAGCATGCGAGGTCGGCCGCGCGACGAGAGGAAACGCCGAGTCACCGCGCGCCAGCCCCCAAGCATGCGAGGTCGGCCGCGCGACGAGGGGAAACGCTGAGTGTTGCGCGCCAGCCCCTGAGCATGCGAGGCGAGCCGCGCGACGGAAGGAAACGCCGAGTCGTCGCGCGCGCCAGCCCCCGAGCATGCGAGGTCGGCCGCGCGACGAGAGGAAACATCGTTGTACCTGTGAGGGAGAGGAAGAAAAACGGTAGTATTTGGCAAGCTTATGTGTAATAAGTGATACTTTTAAGCTTATAGCTTTTGTTTGAATGATTTTTGCCGAATTTACGATCTTGGACACTTTACCATCATCATGACACGCGCTAAGGACTGGGGCGCCGATCTGGCAGGAGCTCTCATGGAGGCAGCTCTCCTACATGCTACGATGCTCTGCATGGAGTCTTAGTCGTAGGTAGGGTCGCGACCGAGTACGCTTGCGGGTGTTTAGACTTTGGGTATAGTGCATCGGGCATGTCGAGTTTAATTGCTTGCATGAGCAAGTTTGTTTGTAGACGAGCTCATGGCTGTTGTTGAGAGATTAATGCAGCTTGGCCGATGTCTCATGGACATGGAGAAAAATTTATGCACACGGTGATCTGTTTTTGCCGTAGGAATAAAATAAAATAAAATAAAATACTTAGCTTGATTAGCTTCGTAGTCGAAGTGGTCGCCGCGCGCGATGCGGAGGTTGACGATGAAGCCGACTAGTCGAGACATGTCTCTGGCTAGTTGTAGATTATGTATGACTCATCTCGTGGGTGGGTCGGGCGGGTTCTCAGATCTGAGATTCCATTAGGGCACGCCTCCACGCATGCGAGGAAAACGACGCGAGATTGATCTGTCATCGAGCCAACGGTGTTTTCGAATCGAAACAGCTCACCAATCTACCCCTACCTAGCGCGCCAACGGTCGGATCTTAGGACCGGCAATTCACCTGGGGGTGCTCGAGTGGTTGATTTGTAGGCGGGGCGATTGATGAACTGGTGACTTGATCGTACACATGAGGCACTGATTTAGACAGGTTCGGGCTACTCGGAAGTATAATACCCTACGTCCTGTGTTGGTGGTTGTATTGTACTCCCTCCGGTTTCATATTAGAAGTCCTTTAGGACAGCGACACGGTCAACAAAGCATAATTTTGACTTCTCTTTTCTATAAAAATATTTCTTGAAAAGTTATATATGTATATTTTTATAAAAGTAATTTTCAAGACCAATCTATTTATATGATTTTCACATTTCCAAACTCAACGACTTAAATATTATTCATGATTTATATTCTCAATGTTTAACTCAAACCTTGTCCAAAAGGACTTCTAATATAACACCGGAGGGAGTATTTCTGTATTCAGATGATCTCCGATGGATCTCGGCGTGTCCCCTCTAGGGACCCCTGCCATCCCTTATATATCCAGGAGGTAGGGTTACAGTATGAGTATTTTCCATATGGGACTATTTATAATAGGGGGGTCCTAGTAGGAGTCTACTAGGACTCGGTCTTCTTTGGGCCGGCCGCCGCCGCCCTCGATGATGGGCCCTAGGGTACCCATATCCCACACTCGCATCTCAAGAAGTCAAACAATATTAAGTTTGATCAAATTTATAAAAGAATATATTAGTATTTATGATATAAAATAAGTATCATTAGATTGTGAAAAAGGCCTCTAGTCTAATGGTTAGAGCACCTAAGTAGCACCCAACAGACCAGCTTGACTCCCTGTGGGAGCGAATTAACTAGGTTTGAATAAAAATATAGGTAGGGGCTTCCCCTCCCGACTTCGGTCAAAAAAGTATCATTAGATTAATTATGATGTTTATACTAAATCTATTTGAAAACATAAATGTTAGTATTATTTTATAAAAATATCATCAAAGTTAAATTTTTGTTGGATTGTGAAAAACAAAAAGAGTTGAATTATTTTGGGACGGAGGGAATACTTATTGTAGCGTTTGTACTCAGCACCCCTATGTGAACAATTTGAAATAAGATAATACAACGTTATATGATAATCATTAATAGTATTTCCTTTTACTTTGAACTAAACAATTTTTCCGTACTTGAACTAAATAATTAGGGTCTATTTGGCATAGCTCCAGCTTCAAACTTCAGTCTAAATTTTTACTTTCTATGCTAAATTAATACAATTTAAATATTAATATTTAGTACAAATTGTAAACCAAATGATTCATTTACCTACTCTTTATGTATCCCAGCTCCAACTCTAAAATTTGTTAGAGCTCCTCGTACCCAACTTAAAAAAGCTATGCCAAAAGCCTTAGTATTTCCTTGCTCCTTCGTATGGTGTGCTGTGAACAATAATGCAGAGTGAAGAAATTACTTTTGCTAATGTGGTGCAGTAGCGACAGTCAGTTAATCCGCAGAACAGCCCAGAATGATCAAAAATCTCCCTCCGTCTCATAATATAATCATTTGTTGACTTTCAGACATCACGTTTGACCATCCATTTTATCCAAAAAAATTTATAAAAATTTTTAAAAAGTAAGTTACACTTGAAGTATATCTAGTGATAAAACAAGTCATAGCAAAATAAATAATATATTTATAAAATTTTTGAATAAAGACAAATGGTCAAATATGATACACGAAAATCGAAAAATGCTTATATTGTGGGACGGAGGGAGTACCTCAATCCACTCCAATCCTCCTCAATCCTCTCCAATCCACGACTTCCCGAACAAAGCCTGAGTGGCAAATGGAGTAAAACAGGTAACTGCGGTCCGCGGGCCGTTTGAGCGACCGGCCGAGTACGGCTTGGACCGTGATCGCAAAATTATCCACCTCGCTGTGCGGCTGCGCCGCGTTAGGACCGCGCCATGGCCGCTGCAGTGGCGTGCACGCTCCTCGAGAGCAGAGGTCTGAGCTCCCATTTACTCCGCCATGCCAGCAATGGCAGCGGTTACCCGGTGCTGCATTTACTCCCTCCCCCATCCGCCCACCAACCAGCCCAAAACCCTCCATCCTCTCCCTCGCCTCTATATACACACGCCACAGGCCACACTGCAGCCTGCGCACACTCTCACTGTCACTGACCACTGCTCAGCCTCTGCTCCGGAAGCTAGCTCTCCGGCCGGCAGCCCAGCCACCGCCCCCACCCCTCCATCCAATGGCGGCAGCCGCGGCGGCCCTCCTGCTGCTCTCGGCCCTCGGCGGCGCGGCGGCGCAGGTGTTCCCGCCGTGGAACGGCACGTTCCCCGGGTTCGGAGGAGCCGGGGGCAGCGGTGGCGCGGCGGCGGGGACGACGACGGGCGTGCCGGCGATGTTCGTGTTCGGGGACTCGCTGACGGACAACGGCAACAACAACGACCTGCAATCGCTTGCCAAGGCCAACTACCCGCCCTACGGCATCGACTTCGCCGGCGGGCCCACCGGGCGCTTCTCCAACGGCTACACCATGGTCGACGAGATCGGTACGCGCCTCCGCCGGTGCATGCATGCTATATTACTTCCTCTCGAACCTCTCTCGTCTCAAGCTACTCTTAATTTCAGACGGAAAAAACCACACGTACAAGCGACCGCGGGGCCTATTGCATGGGCCTATTGCATGTCGCACTTAGAGGTTTTAAATTTTTTTGAAACTTTGCACACATAATAGTACCAAGTAGATGTAAAACATACCGAAAGTTGAGATTCAAATAAATGTTGTAAAAATTCATATGAAAAAAAAACAAATTTGAGCCATCCTGAATTTTGTCCTCTAGTGGCTGAAATTTTTTTTATGAATTTTTACAACATTTGTTTGAATCTCAACTTTTGGTATGTTTCACATTTACTTGGTACTGTTATGTGTGCAAAATTTCAAAAAAATTTACAACATTTAAGTGTGACATGCAAGACCATGCAAAAGCACGGCGGTCGTTTATACGTTCGGTAATGCGTTTCTGCTCTTAATTTAGATGTGCTCAAGCTAGCTAGCGGCTACTATTCACCGTGTAGAGGCTTAATTTGTTCATCCATAATTCAACTTTGAACTAGTTCAGGGAAATTTTGCACGATGTTGCTGTCTGTCAACTGAACGCAGAAAAGCTTAGCAAGGATTAGATGTAGTGTGTTGTTGGGCAAGGGCTAAGGCCTAATGCAACAATTAAACACATCTTACAGTTCTCTTGAAATGCTGATAAGAACTATTCCTTCTAGTTTTAACAACATAATGTGTTTCTTGAGCTGGTGCAACATTATTGTTGTTTTCGGGATTATTAGAAGCTCGAGCAATGAGCAAATTAATATAGGCGTACACTCTTATTTTAGTAGAAATGCTAGTTCCAGTACACATTAAATATCTCCTCTCTCAATAAGAAGAAACAGAGTCCAGTAGAATATAATGTGCACTGTTCGCAGTTAAGTTATTCGATCGATCCAGTAAGAATTTTTCGTGGAATATAATTTAGAAATTATTTTCTTCGTGAAGAGATGATGCATAAGGGTAATTTTTTTTGTAATTTGGTAGCATGTATACAGTATAAGGCATTTTGTGATGGCAAAATAGAAATAAATCCAACAAAATTTGCAATGGCATAGAATATTTCTCTCCAATTTACTGCACGCCATCCCCTGAGCTCATTGTTGTAGAACCTACTCCCTCTATCCAAAATAGAATGATGGCAAGTAGTTTAGTAGTAACATTTGAAGCAATTTACACAAAAGCAGATATTTGAGGTTAGACTGTTTGTTCATACACACATTTTTTCAGGAAACTACTACATATGTACGTACATCAATTCCACAAGTTTCTAACTTTTGGCAACTATACAATCGATATACCAGTTACGTTCATTGCCTCAAATGTTAGGCTTCTCCTTGGTATACCCGAATAAGCAATAGTGCAACTGATATGCTATAACAGAATGCCATGAAGCCTACAATTGTTTAGGCCGGCCCTTTGCCCCGGCTTAATTTAAGCATGGAGATCCAGTGTCCGTAGCTGAATTGATCTACCGGCAAGGCCACTCCATTGCTACACGGTCCACGCACTAGTACTAGCCGCAGTAAATTGCTTCCACCGGCCTCTTGCCTGTGCAAGCACATGTTACCGTTCACTCTTGAGCAGTGGTACGCTCATATTTTTCCCGGGTGACATAAACGCTGCTGGCCCCTCCTCACTACTGACTGCCCTCTCATGCGCTAGACACGGTATGTTGAATTCTGAGGGAAAGCTGTACCGCTGTCGTGCATGGCATCAATGTTTCCATGTGACCCTACGCAATATATACGACGGCACGCAGTGAATGCATATATGCTGAGTGGTGCTAGAACATGGGGTCCTGACTCCTGAACGATTCGTACCCTCACTATATCACCACAAATCAAGAGCCAAATATCCGTAATCCGTACTTGTGCACGTATATATATACGTACCTAATAATAAACTGATGATCCAATGATCGAAGTAGCAATATTTTACACAATAATCAAGAAAATTTATGAGATGATGAATAACCCAAGGAAAATTATATATGTTGATCTTCTTCCTCGATCTTCAGCTCAACTGCTGGGCCTGCCGCTGCTGCCGTCCCACCCGGACGCCTCCTCCGCCGACGCGGCCCTCCACGGCGTGAACTTCGCCTCCGCGGCGGCGGGCATCCTGGACAACACGGGCCAGAACTTCGTGGGGCGGATCCCGTTCAACCAGCAGATCAAGAACTTCGAGCAGACGCTGGACCAGCTGAGCCGCAAGCTGGGCGGCGCGTCGAGGCTGGCGCCGTCGCTGGCGCGGAGCATCTTCTACGTGGGGATGGGCAGCAACGACTACCTCAACAACTACCTGATGCCCAACTACAACACCCGCAACGAGTACAACGGCGACCAGTACTCCACGCTGCTGGTGCAGCAGTACGCCAAGCAGCTCGCCACGCTCTACAACCTGGGCGCCCGCAAGTTCGTCATCGCCGGGGTCGGGTCCATGGCGTGCATCCCCAACATGCGCGCGCGGAGCCCCCAGAACGTGTGCTCGCCGGACGTCGACGACCTCATCGTACCCTTCAACAACAAGGTCAAGGCCATGGTGAACAGCCTCAACACCAACCGCCCCAACGCCAAGTTCATCTACGTCGACAACTACGCCATGATCTCCGAGGTCCTCCGCAACCCATGGTCCTACGGTACGTTGATTATTACAAGATCAATCGATCTATCGGCAGCGGTGCAGCTCGATGTGTGCATTTTTCATGGAAAATAGTCATGGCCGGGTCTCTGAATTAAGAAGTCTGAACTTCTCTTGTTGTCTGTGCGTGCAGGATTCAGCGTGGTGGACCGCGGGTGCTGCGGCATCGGGAGGAACCGGGGCATGATCACCTGCCTGCCGTTCCTGCGCCCGTGCCTGAACCGCAACACCTACATCTTCTGGGACGCCTTCCACCCGACGGAGCGGGTGAACGTGCTGCTCGGCAGGGCAGCGTTCAACGGCGGCACCGACGTCGTCTACCCAATGAACATCCAGCAGCTGGCCGCATGGCGGCCGTAGCCGCGGCGAGGAGTCAAGCTGTTGTCGTCGATCATCGATGCATGATTTTGAAGCAGTACGTGGTGTGTGTGTGGTGTAGCGTGTACAAGATTGTGTGGTCGTCATGATCGTAGGAGGGAGCTGAACCCAGTTATGAGCGTGTCCAGTGTCCTGTTATTTGGTTAGAATCGTGTCTGCTAGCTGTTTTTGGTCCATCGGTGTTCGCTTAGTGCTACCTGTGTACGGCTCACACGGAGATCTGTGGAGTTATTTTGTTGGTTGGTGTGGTTGTGTCCGCCAGTTTAATGATGAAACTGTACTGCCTTTCTAATGTTTTCTTATTTTTGTTTATTATTGATATTTTCATGCAATATTTGATCATTCATTTTATTCAAAAAAATATGAAAGTATTGATTTTTTTGACTTATTTTATCAGTTTAAATATAAGTTATTATTTCATATATTTAGACTAAATTTTAAATAATAAAAATCATTATATGATAAAAGAGTTAATAATAAATAATAATTTAAAACAAATGAAGTATTGTAGATCTATATATGCATAGAAGTCGAGCATATGTATGGGATCCCCTAATTTCTTTTTGTAGACACCTAGGGGACACAACCCCATGCCAGACTTATCCATCTGATGTGATGACCGCAAAAAGGAATGGAAAAGCCCGCACGTGTTCTTTTAAATTACTGTTTATTATTGATTTTCATGCAATATTTGACCATGCATTTTATTCAAAAAATTATGAAAGTATTATTTTTTTATTTGTGACTTATTTTATCAGTTTAAATATAAATTATTATTTTATATATTTAGACTAAATTTTAAATAATAAAAATCATTAAATGATATGATAAAATGAGTTAACAATAAATAATAATTTAAAACAAATTAAATGAAGTACTGTAGATCTATATATGCATAGAAGTCGAGCATATGTATGGGATCCCCTAATTTTTTTTTGTAGACATCTAGGGGTCAAGAGCCCTCAAACTACACAATCCCACGCCTGACTTATTCATCTGATGACTGCAAAAAGGAATGGAAAAGTCCGCATGTGTTCTCTCATCTCTCGTTTGCCACCAGCACCCCCTCCCCAATCGCCCTACTCTGCCCCCCCCCCCACCTCTCTTTATTCCTCCTAAAAAGATAAGATCACATACCTTCACCCTACCTCTTCCGACTCCGACAACGGCACCACTGTTGAATCCGCCACCTAGCAATAGTTCCCGCCCTAATCCACCCAAAACATGATTCCCCTGCCACAAGCACCCATCCTCCACCACTATGGCGAGCGGCGCCAACGCCACCTAGCCGCCCTCCCATACATCGGCACCACCGCCAGTCCAGTAGCTTCCGCTTGCCAACCCTTTATATTTGGCAGGCGTAGAACCCTTCCCCAACCCCAAAATCTTAACCCAAACCCAATCCTATAAACCATAATACAAACTGGAGCTTGCCGTAGTTGGATTCATCACTGGAGAGGAGAGGTCCGTTGAAGAAGGAGAGGTCACCAGACTTCAAGCTGTTGATCTAATTTTGTTTATTTCCTTTTCTTTGCAAATATTACTTCAACCAAGAGGTCTTTCTGTTTAGATTTTTTGTTCTTCTTTTACACATCCTATAGAATACACTTGCGGTCTTTAAATTTGTCCCACAGAATCTACATCCACCTAGGTTCTAAACTTGTTAAGTATGTCACTAAAGGCCCAATTTACCCTAATCAGCACAATTTTACCTATACACCTAATCACGGCACCTCACAGTCAATTTAATATATATGATAACGGCAATGCTCATGTGCACACAAAAGAGCAAGGGAACATCTTGGGCTCCCCAAGTGAACCGGCATTTCATCTCATAGCTGCACACCCACAACAAATGAGAAAGAAGAAGATGAACATGTAAGAAAATGATTGGATAGTTGGTTTTGTATCTAATGACTTTTGACCATTGAACGAAGCATCCTTGTAATTTGAAGAGCATCACCCAATCTGTAATTTCGTTATTTTTATGATCAGAAATGTTTTAACTGTAGCACGATAGTGAGTCAATTCCTGAATGTACGTGCCAAATTTTCAAGATTCCAACCTGCCAATAACTAAAGACATAGGACAATGTATTTGTATAATAACATTTACCATAGACGTAAAACACACCTGCTCCCGTAGCTCAGTTGGTTAGAGCGTTGGTCTTATGAGCCGAAGGTCGCGGGTTCGAGCCCCGCCGGGAGCATTTTTTGCATAATTTTTAAATTTTTTTAAATTTTTTGCATGGGCCTTTGTTGGTCAGATTTAACTTTTCTGCATGGGCCTTTTGTTGATCAGATTTAACTTTTCATTGTTTTTTTTCCTGTATGGGATTCTGTTGTTCAGCTTTGCCTTTTTATTTTTTTTCTCCATGGCTTATTACCTTGTAGGTCATCTATGATGTCTTCCAGCAGAATTCTTGGCTTATTGCCTTGTAGGTCAGCTATAATGTGTTCTAGCAGAATTTTTTGTTTTATTCTGCATGATATTGTTGATCAGTGTGCTCTTTCATTATTATACTCGGCAAAATTTCTGCATGGCATGTTGCCTTGTTGATCAGCTATGTAATGTTTTCCAGCGGATTTTTTGTTTTATTTTATTCTATGTGACACTTTGCCTAATGGTCAGTTTACTATTGTATTTTTCTACTAGGCAACGGGCAACCTACGTTGCAATGGTTTTTTTTTTCAAAAAAAAAGGCAATTGCTCTGCATGACACTGTTGGGTCAGTTTTGATGTTTCCCAGGTTCGTTTTCGTTTTTGTTTTGTTCTGCATGATACTGTTGACCCGCGTTTTTTTTTCATTTTTATAGCAGGCAACCTGTACTTTTCAGCGGATTTTCAATGACAAATGTTAAAAGTCCAATGCTCTAACATTTATGCATACGTGATCCACGAAAATACAGGGTACGTACAACAGAACAATATATGCATTATCTGGCACATGAACCTATGTTGACACGAATCATTTATGTCTTATTTTCAAAAACGTAATTGTTGTGATGTTTCCCAGGACCACTTTTGTTTTATATTTTTTAAAAACGTAATTGTCATGCATGACATTGTTGGTGAGTAGGGCGGAGCTAGAAATGTCCTTCAGCCCGTGCAGAAACTTCTAGACTAGTTAAAATTACACTAAATATGTAATATTTTTAGCTTTAATATTCTATAAACTTACATGGGACAAACTGAGCTAGGCCCGTGCTGCAACACGCTCAGCACGGGCCCTGGCTCCGTCCCTGTTGGTCAGTGTATTCTTTGATTTTTATACTGCTAGGTAACCTCTACATTGCAATGAATTTTTGTTAGAAATTATTTAACGCTGCTCACAATTGTAGTGCATATATGATCGACGAAGTAATCTCATATATACAAATTACAGGACTATCTATATGCATTATATTGCACCACACAAGTTCTTGGGACTTGTTTGGTCCGGAATTTGTAACACAAACGTAAATATAAATGCAAAACACCAATAATCATAACAAATTAATAGAAGACTGGCCGGCTTTGTTTGGCTCCAACTGTATCAGAAAACAATATCATTTTCGAGAATGAGTCCCTTTCATTTGCAAGTTGGAGAAGGCTCTTTTTCAAGGAGATGAAGGCGGTAACCCTTCGGGCCAAGCCAAGCCGCAGATGAGTGACAAGATTAACGTTTGGCTGAGTAGCTTTTTATATTTTTGTGTTTCAACTCTTGGGTCAGGGACCTTGTAAACTGTACATAAACTTTTTGTCCATATTTATAAAAAAAAGGGGGTAGGGGCCTCCCATTCCCGTGAGAAAAAAGGCTCGCTCGCTCGTTGGTGGACAAGACGAAGAGGGATCGCTCGCTCACTGCTATAGGCGAATCATTGTTACAGTCAAGATAGATGGCAGCCGTTAACGTTTAACGTCAGAAGGTGGGCGGTATTGTCTTTGCACAAATGGTAACAGATCCCACCATGACTTGATTACACTATCTCTGAAACAAACACAAAGCAATGGTATGAGATGCCCTGTGGCTGTGGGAGTCTCAGTGGGAGTTTTATTTGAAGTTATATGACATTAAATGTGCTGATGTAGCATAGAAGAATCTTTGGCACAATTATTTAATTTTTAGACTAGATAAACGTATAGTGAAATTTTACACTAAGACTGGCCTAAATATATCACGGCGCAAAACGGTCGAACCAAACGGCACCAAAGCATTACACAACTTAAAGTAACCACAGTGCTTAGTGCACACCATGCGATTCGATGTTTCAAAAATAATTTGTTTGGGCCAACTTGGACCCAAGCTCCGATTGGAGTTCAACGGCTACCGCATGTGCAATGTTCCTCCTCCATCTGAACTCGGCACAGGAAGTGTGAGGCAGAGGTAGGGGTGGAAATGGATGGTGTCCTTTATACTTTTTTTACAATCTAACTTAGTCCTAATCAATTTTAACTCAAAAACTAGTAATATTGTTGTCCGGTCCGAATTGAGCCCAATCCTTAAAAAATATCTGACCAGTGGGTCTGCAGTAAAAAAAAGACATTTCATTGTTTTTCTCTTTTTCTAATCAACCTAAAAACATCATTTTAATTAAGTTGATGCCTTCCAATAAATTTGTATAAAACATGAGTATCTCTTAGCATGGTGTGTGGTCGCGTACCCTCTAGCAAACCATTATTATTTTGCATACCTTATAATGTCTTGAATTAGCTGAGTTGGATCAGCTAATTGGATAATTACTATTTAGCTAATTGGAAAGATATTAGCTGAGAATTAGCTGGTCCCGTTTGGATCCATCTCAACTACAATTATCTAACTAGCAATTATCTAGTGGATCCAAACGACCCTAACAAATTTGCCTAAACAAAAAGGTACCCAAGTGTGGTGGCAAGCAAGATGAGTAGTTAAGAACTTTCTTTGTTTGGGCACTGATATTAGGAAAAGGTCCAAATTACTGCTCCCAAGTATGGATAAAATTTGAATAACCCCCTAAAGTATGTTATGTTCTGTTTTACACCCCGAACTATCGCAATCAGTCCAGTTTACCCCTTCGTAAGATTTCCCTTTTTTATTTCTACATACACACATGTTATTTTGAATTGAAATTTTGTGGTATAATAGAGCGGATCATAAAGTATATTTAAATAATGATGATGAAAATTTTGTATTATATTTTTGAAAGATACTTATATCTTGGTCCCTATCATCCCACAAAATTGGTGTAAAATAAACCAAAATATACTTTAAGGGTTTATCCGGACTTTGTTCATACTTGATAATAATAATTTATACTTTTTCCTTGATATTATAACTACAAGCATATAGTCCAACAATTTTCCTATGAGTATTGCTCTCAACAACATGCATAACACTACATCGTTTCCTTGTGAATACACACACGACCTTATATCTATAAGTACCTCCTAGAGACTAAGCCGATTGATCTTAAGATTGATGAAGTAATCATAAATGTCGTTCTATTGAAGGACACGTCATCTACCATAAAAAATAGTATCATTAAATCCTAGAATAAATTCAGAAAAATACGAGCATCCACGTCGAGAAGGATTAGAACACGGACAGACAGATTATACCACTAGAAATCTTACTGGTTGGGTTACATTTTTTTTGAGCTTTGAAGGCTTTCATTCATCACTGATCATGATTACAATCAGCCTCTAGCAAACTAAGGATGAATGACGGGGTCTCATTTCGCCACACCACCGTCTCTACCAATCCATTAGCTTGTTTGGCCAGTTCGTGAGCTACTTTATTACAAAGTCTGCTAACATACGTAAAAGAAAAGGAAACCAGATTCAAGCTTCTCTTGTATTTCCATTAGGATTGGCCAAATCAGTGGACGTCGCTCATGCCTGTTCTCCCAGAGAGCAACTAAGCCTTGACAATCCGTTTCAAGGGCTAGACGAGCCACCCCGTTCTGCTCTGCCAACACCAGTCCATCTCTACATGCATACGCTTCAGCCGTCAGGACATCCATGCATTGGTCATACATTCTAGACTGCGCTCCGATGAAAGAGCCATCAGCATCGCGGAGTACAACTCCCGTTCCTCCGCATCTGGACTCCAAACGAAAAGCTGCATCCACATTACATTTCACCCACCCCTGCAGCGGACGTTCCCACCTTGGTTGATGCACCTTCTCCACAACAGGCTTCGGGGGATGCAATATTTGCCAAAGGTCAAACGCCATATCACGCACCCACAACACCGATTGCCTGATTGGCATGACAGTTTCCCGGTGTCTGCGCTTATTTCGTAGCATCCAAAGTGCATACATTCCACATATTATGATGGCCCGATCTTTCTTTGATCCAAGCACCAACAAATCTTGTGCCCAAGTAACTGGGCTTACCGCATTTTTAGTTAAAAATAATTAAATTTAAGTGACTAGGCGGGTTTATGTCCACCCGAAATGTTTTCAGGTCTGGCTTTCACTAACCACGTCTAGTACCCACGAATGTTATGGATGGACCAAAACCCAGACCGAGCATGAGATGCTTAGGTATAAGGATGCTTCTACCCATAAACTTTGTCTGTCAAGACCATGACAAAACCAATGTTTTCGAGTCAAAAACGAGAAAAATGGTGTAAAGAATATATTCAAAGTCCTACCTCGCAGGTACCCTGCATGTATAACTCTATGTGCAATCGCTCCTAATAAGGGCAGGTATATTGCTACACGCTAGTGGTGTGATAGGTCATCTCATACAATGTTATATATGACTTTTTGCTAATATAGAGGAGAGATAACAATGTGAGAGAATAAAGTTGTTTCGCGAAACAACTACTACATGAGCTAAATTTTAGAATTAGAAGATAACTTTCTCACCATTATACGAGTTTTCTTGCCATGCAACCAACAATATTTCTTTATTTTCGTATAAATTAAGAAATTTTGTATTACTACCACGCAACTAAAACAATAACATATTATCTAATAAGTCGTCTTAAAATTACGTATCACTTCATGTTCATGAAATTGTCTGTTACGCGACACGCCGACACCAATGCACTGCACCAAGACTGGCCGATGTGATCGTTGTACCTTAATTTGGCATCATCTAGCTGGAGATCTTTAAAGAGAGCTCGAGAGGCGCTTTCCACACTCGTCGAATCCGCCTTCATCGCGAGCTGCAACGACCCATCCATCATCCGTATGGATGGCAGTTTTGCCCGCGGGCGCGGGTATCCGCGGATACCCGACCCGACGGGCAAGGATACGAGCAGCAAAATCCGCCCGCAGGCGCGGATACGGGCAGCAAAATCCGCCCGCGGGCAGCTAGCGGGCGGCAACTTTCATCCGCGAATATATCCGCTACCCGCTTAAAATAGAAGGCCCATAGATATAACCGAAGTCTATTAACACAAATTGTGTTGTAATAATTAGATGTTGGCATGTCGTGTGTGACAAATTGATACAATGCGTTATGGTTGTCAAATTGTGGTGGTTCATGTCCTTTATTTGCATTATGGATGTTAAATTATCGGTTATTCTTGTTGAAATATCTCAAATTATTGTTGTTCTTGCTGAAACGAGCATATTGATATGTTATCTCTCTGCGGATGCGGGTAAACCCGATACCCGCGAATATCCGTCGGGTGCGGGCGCGGGCAAGATTTTTCGCCCGCGGACAGCCTCGCGGGCGGGTTAAGGCTGGCAGCGCGGGTACGCTCGCGGGCGGGTAAATGCCCTACCCGCACCCGACCCGCTGCCATCCCATCCGTCACTCGTTAGCCTCGTGCGGTTCCAACTGCACGTCTGCACTCCTCCATTTTCCACTCCGACCCAGCGACCCCCGATCCCCCGGAGCGGCCGAGGCCTCCCCCTCCCCCTCCCGCCGACATGTGGGCCCTCAACAGCGCCAAGGCCGGCGGGCCCTGCCTCACGCCGCGGCGCCCAGCGCCGCCCTCCCTCGCGTCGCTGTCGCCGGCGGCGGCGGGGCGGAGGCTCTGGAGGCGCGGTCCCCTGCGGGCGCCGCTGGTGGCGGTGCGCGCGTCGGGGGCCGGGAGGAAGGAAGGACCCGGCGGCAGCGAGGGCAACGGCGAGGAAGCCGAGAGCAAGACATTGTCCTCCGGTGAGGCCGCTCTCGTGAATCGTGAGGTATCTGATGCGTTAGAATCGCTGCGGTTAGGCTTGGGAAGGTGGGCTGGGATATGTTTGGGCGAATCGCATAGGAACGAATACTTCCGGTCGCAGCTTTTCCTTGGATCCGGTTCGATAGCAGCTGGTGAGGTTGAGGGTTGAAGCGTGAGATTGGCGAGACAGATGTGTGATTTTTCTCAGGATTTGGTGACAATACTAGTTGATTGTGTCCGTCCGGATAGAATTGTTCCCACTTGCATTTGTTCATCCTACCCCATGTCCGGATAGTTTGCTACTCCGTATATACGATCAACTTTTGTACCAGGATTGAAAACACGTGATCAGATCATTCAACGTGATGGCTACATTACTTAGAGGCTTAGAGCACTTTCATGCGGCAGTGGCCCCTTAGCACAAGATTACACTGAATTGATGAATTTTCACTCGTGCAGGACATGATGATGCATCTGACTCAGTAGGGGATACCTCTGCTGGACTGAACAAACCTCATGACGAATCAAATTCTAGTGATCTGATTAATGTTTCTAGCAGCAGTTACTGGCGAGATGTCAGGGCAAACCTTGTCCGTCGTGAACAGGTGAGCCTTGTCTGTTTTCAGTACAATCTGCAGTTAGTAGATTTTCTCTAGGTTTCCAGCTTGTCAACAGATGCAAATGCATTGATTTCATTGAGGCATTTGTGACTAGAAACTGGTAACAATATGTCGTTCTAAATACAGCTAGCTTCACCTTGCATCATTACTCCTTGGGTAGATAACTATATGTAGATATCTACATAATTTCTATATGCTTCTATGCTCCCACACTCCAGTAGTCCAGTTAAAACCGCGTAGCAGCATAATGGATTGCATTGGTACATTGCATACAGATATAGCTTTGAGTTTTGACAGGGTTTCATAGAATTAGGTTCTCTAATGCTGCTTCATAGAATTTTGATTAAATGGAACATTCCGAACAATCTTCATGGGGGAAAAAAGGAACACTCTAACAGTGGATTTTCTATTATTGTAAAATCTACTGCTATATCAAAAGTGTATCACATAAGCATTGTCGGGGACAGACCCAGGGGGTCCCCTAACCATCGGGGTAATCACCCTAAAAAAAACGTTAACCACAGAAGGCCGAATCACCAGCAGCCCGGAAGGGCCACCAAGGCAGCGCGGCCCCTCACAGCTTATCACGGCCCAAAAACAGCCGTCCGAGCTCGCCTGTCGAGGGGACCCAAGTAGCGACCCCCGTCTCCGCCTCGCTCGAGGGACCCGGACACCCCGGATCAGGCGCAACGCAAACTCCGCCTCGCTCGAGGGCCGTGCATCCCCTCGAGCAGGCGAGCCAACTCCGCCTCGCTCGAGGCCACCCCTCTACTCAAAGCGGCGCGCCCCGGCGCCCCGCCCGACAACGGCATTTAATGCCCGCTCCATCGGGCGGGCGCCGAAGTCAAAAGGCGATCTCTCCCCACGCCGTGCCGCTGACACCACAGAGCTCGCTGTTCCACCTGCTCCGGTCACTATGCGTCCTCACCGCCACTGTGCAGATGCATGCGGCGCTGCGCAAGGCCCTGTGCAGACTTGCAGGCGTCATTCCGCACCACTATTCCACCCGCTCCCGTCCTTTCCCCCCCGGTGCAGCCCTCGAATGGGCGTGAAGAACCCTCGAACGAATATATGAGCAGCGACCGAGCACGGACTTCGGTCAGACGTGGCCCGGTGATGACGAACGCCAGGTCAAATCCACCGACTCTCGGCCATTCCCCGGTAAACCGGGCACGCCGCGCACTGTGGTCAACAGCAACCGCCATGCCGACCCCTGCACCGCCAACTCTCGTCCTTCCCCACCTGCCACGCCCTCGAACCAACCAGCGGCGGGCGGCTGGGCGCGGATTACGGCGGCGCCACCCCTCGAAACCACTCCAGGACAAACACAGGGACGGCCGTGACACCCGCAGAAGCCGGAGCTCGCCATAAATCCCCTGCCTGGGTCAAGGACGACCGCACGCCCGACGCCATGCTCTCCAGTGCGTGCCCCTGTAGCACACACTGTACTTGTACTTGTAAGCCCCTCTCCCCCTCTCTCCTTGGCCTATAAAAGGAGGAAGGGAGCGAGAGAGAAGGGGGAGGCACACACGATCACCGCCTCACACGATATTGGCACTCGCCTCAATCACTTTCACACTCATTTTCGGGGACTTGGAGACTCCTTCTCCTCTCCCACCTCGCTTGTAGCCCCCCACTGCAAGCACTCCGGTGCAAGATAGTACAGCGCCACGAGCGCACTCTGCTGGACGTACGACCTCACGGTCGGAACCAGGATAAACCCTTGTCTCACCGTGCTAGCTCTTGCATCAACCGTCAGGGGACGGGACACAGCGCATTCTGTGTGGCGCTGAGGATTGGCCGCCCAATCTCAGCACCGACAAGCATGTTTTGCATCTCATTACATTTATTTGTATGATGGTGTAGTGTAGTTTTCATTGTTTAATTTTTTTTGCGAGTTTTCATTGTTTAATGAAATTGCTGCAGAGGATTTTCCATATGGTTCTTTTTTATATAAGACCATATTCTTCTTGGCAATGAACCAATGGTCACCAACAGATCAGGACAACCTTTATACCTTTGGGTTTTCTGTAGCTTACATTTCCTTTCTGTTTCTGCTTCCGTCTCTGAATCAGGAGCTATTCGTGGATCCAAGTGCTCCCACAGAGTCAAAGGCATCCTCAGGAGTTCCGCTACAGCTTCCTCAAAAGTGGGCTCACGCTATTACGATGCCAGAGGTAGGGTGTGTTTTGGTCGCTACTGAGGCACTTGATGATGACAGCATCTTTGAAAGAACTGTCATCTTCATTCTCAGACTTGGTTCAAGGGGGGGTACCTTTGATGGTCCATTTGGAGTCATTCTGAACCGCCCACTTTACACAAAGATCAAGCACGTGAATCCATCATTCCGAGACCAGGCAACCCCTTTCGGTGATTCTCCCCTCTTCTTCGGAGGTCCTGTTGACATGAGCATGTTCCTGGTGAGGACTAACGACAGCTCGCGTCTCAAGGGATTTGAGGAGGTGGTACCAGGTATCTGCTACGGCTTCCGGACTGACCTTGAAAAGGCTGCTGTTCTGATGAAGAGTGGTGCAATCAAGACCCAGGACCTGAGATTCTATGTCGGGCATGCTGCCTGGGACTATGAGCAGCTGTTGGGTGAGATCAAGGCGGGTTATTGGGCCATCGCTTCCTGCAGCACGGAGCTGATCAGCGATGCTTTGGCGGGTGATCCTTCCTGCCTCTGGACCGAGATACTGCAGCTGATGGGAGGGCTGAGCCAGAAACCAAAGGAAGACAGCTCGTAGATGTTCTGCTCATCTGCCATGTAATTTTCCACAACTGAGGTTGTGGTCAAGTCTGTACATAATTGGAATAGGGTGAGCCACCTGTTACTGTAGGCCTGTAGCCTCATGTAGCAAACTGTTATGGTTGGTTGTACTTAAAATCTGAAAGTGTCTCGATATAATGGCCGGCTGCTTGTGGATGTCAGCAATTGGCGAATGTGAAGATAGTGCATTTGATGAATTACATATCGTAAGGGTGTCTCTATCATGCTATGCGCAAAGTGCATTCGCTGCATTTCATAATAGGTTCATAATATTTGTGCATCAAGGCCATATTAGGCCACCTATGTTCTGTATGCTCCTTTTGAACCACATATGTACTAATATTCTTCTGTCTGATGATATGCGCCCCTGCTTTAGTGATGTGAACATATTAGTCCTTCTGAGAATGTCGTTTGACAGAGTCCTGTCGTAGCATGTGGCCATTCCCCACTAACTCTCCATTCGGTATGATAAACATCGGTTGAATGGAGTGAATAGGTAAAGCATTTTGGCTAGTATATCACTCTTCTTTTGCACCTAAGTTATTAATGGAACGGAGAATCTGCAGAGGTTAGAAATTTTAGTGTTTGGGTAAGCAAAGGCACCTCCAAAACAATCTTGGATGCTGTTTGAAGCTAATAGTGGAGTGGTTCCCAGAGCTGAAGCTGATGTTTCAACGGCACTGACTGCGTGTGGTGTTACCATTGAGAAAGTTACTCCTGCTTGAAAGAAGAAACCGGTCAAGGCTGCCGAACCGTGGGTGGGTTCTGGAACATTCGTATCCGTCAAACGGAAGCAGTGGAGTCTTCTGGCGGCTAGCTAGAGCCGGACTAAAGATTCCACCGAGCTCAAGAGGCATTGGCATTGCGCTGCCTTTTTGGACAGCTGAACTGATGGCCTGAACCTGCCCATCCATACCCAAACACATGCATCTGATTCAGGGACGTGCTCATTCCTCATGACGACTGGCGACCGAACCATCTCAGAAAAAACAGCTAGTACGACCAAAGCTCCTGTGCGGACCGCCGGCGGCACGCCGGCGATGGCGAACTGCAGCATTTACTCGTCAGCTAGAGTAGTTTGGGCTACCGAGTATAATATCATCATTCGTCAGAAGGAGTGTGCAGTACCGTCGACAGGGTGTGATCTCCGCCGCGGAGCCAGAAATGTCATGCCCCGTGCGCGTGCGATGGATTGGACGGCGGCGCACTGAACCGAGAACCTGGTCTGAGACTCTCACTCGGCACCATTGACCACGTGACTGTTTTCCCCGTCCTCTTCAAGTCAAGGAGTCAAATTGCATGGTGAGACAACCTCTATCCAGAACCTTCTAGTAAACTTTGTACGTATCTGCTGTTTTCTAAATGATTTTGCCGAAATTTGAAAAATAATAATATTCTTTCATTTTTCTTAACCTCGGCGAAGTGATGAGACATGTAAATTTGATGAGACCGTGTTCTTTTTTTTCTTCGAGAAAAATAATCCCGCATCCATTTTCTTAATAGATCGCCGAAGCAGTACATGCAAATTTCGTCGAACCAATAATCAGTTAATCACTTTTGTTTCTTGTGATACCACCTAATTACATCAATATTTCTATGTCGTCTACGCTAATATCCCCGTAAACCAGCTGCTGGTCATTGCTGGTGCTGGAGCTTCTGCTCCCGCCGCCCGCGCTCGGCGTGGACCAATACGTACTACTGCTGCTGCTGCCATTGCTATACGGTGGCGGTGGCGCATACACCGTGCCTTGTGCTGTTACGCCGTCGCCACCTCGCGCGGCGCCAATGCCGACGCTAGTACCAGCGCCAGAGGCGGCGGCCTGGACGTGCGCCGGCCGCGGCGGCGACTGCGACTGCGACGAGGACGCCAGAGCCGCGGCCGCCCGCGCGTCCACGAGCTGCGCGTCGGCGGCCATGCCGGCGTCGGAGGCCACGCGCTGCACGGAGCGCGGCGACAGCGGCGGCGCGTGCCCGCGGTCGCCGCCGCCGTAGGCGCAGCACGCCGCGCGCTCGGGGAAGTTGAGGTGTCCCGCGGCGGCGGCGCCCGCGAGGCCGCGGAGGAGGCACGCGGCGGCGTCGTGCGCGACGGCGGCGGCCTCGGGCGCGGCGTAGGACCCCAGCCACAGGCGCTCCCGCGTGCCGGGCACCCGGATCTCCGACACCCACTTCCCCCACGACCGCCGCCGCACGCCCCGGTACCTGCACCGCCGCTCCCCTCCTCTCCCGCCGCCGCCGTTCGCCGCACGGCTCATCGCCGATCCTCGGGAGCAGAGCAGGAGTACAGGACTTGCTGGCTGGCCACACTAATCACCTTTGTTGCCTCGCCTCCTCTTGGCCTGGTCCAGTGTGTAGTTTTGGCAGTGTGCGAGCGCACGACACAGGACGAGCGACGCGAGTGTATTTATAGGTGTGTGTGCTTGGGGAAGTCAGCGCGGGGCGGGGCGTTGACATGATCGGCTGGCATGGGTAAAATACGGGCCGGACGGAGGGGGTAAATCCGTGCACGTGAGGGCACTAGCGCGCGGGCCAAGTCAGACGGGCAGCTTTTTTGTGTGGGTCGCGGTGGTCGAAACGGGTTTGGGTAGCAGCACGATCTCGTGTCGTCCCGGTGACGAGTCGTGTCCCTGTCATGTGGGTCACGGTCAAAGTTTCCACTGGCCGGTCAGACGCCGCGCGGGGGCTCGGGCGCCCTCGTGCCGTTTTCCCGCGGTTGAATGGTCCTCCTCCTCCCGAAGCTTTTTTTGTTTTGTTTTTTTGCCTTGCTTCGCGGTCGCGACCGGGGTCGCTGTGCGAGCGACCGGCACGGGGGGACGTGGCTGTCGACGCGCGGTGTAGCTGCCCGGGCGCCAAAGCGGAGGGGGCGTCCGGCGTGCAGAGAGGTCACGCGGGCCTCATAGCGACGGCAGCCGTGTGCTGGCGCAAGCGCTTACGCAATCTGCATGGTAAACCAAGACGTCTCGTGTGTAACGTTTTCTCTGGCGAGGACTAGTTTAGGTAGTTAACGTCATGACATTAATTTTACATCATTACTAATACAGTTAAGATAAAATTGTCATAAATTAGATCGACCTGGTCATTTATCGAGTTGGATAAAGGGTGTGTTTAGTTTCCCAAAACTTTCCAAAATTCGTGCCTCTAGATTTCGACTCAACTCCGCTGTAGACGCCTGTGCCCCCGCGTCGCCTGGTAGGCGACTCAGGCGGAACTCGCCTCCGCGCAGGCGCTCGCGGCCGCCGGCGCTGCCAGGTCTGGCCCCGTCTTCCCTCGTCCCCGGCCTGCTAGCCAGTGACTAGGGGAGCGAGGGTCCATCATTTTTAGTAGATCGAGTTCTAATCGAGTCCTTGTAGGTTTAGGGTTTGCTCGCCGCCGATGCTCGGAGGTGGAGTTAGGTTTTGCCGGAGAAGTGGCTCATCTGCGGCTTGGTTTTCCTAGCGGTGCCGGCGATGCGGAAGCGACGACGTTGCAGAGGAATAATTTCTCCCAGCTTCTTCCGTTCTCCGATGGCGATCTACTCCGACGTCAACAGAGAGGCTGGGGAGACCTGTCCGGGAGTCGAGGGCTGGCGTATCGTCGTCTTCTTCAGATGATGATGGTGTTGACCCTGTTAATCTCGAGGAAGATGATCTTTGGTGAAAATCTGAGCTTTGCTCGGGTTGCCGGCGGTGGAATCCAAGGATGCGTCATGGGTACCGGAGTTGGCCGATGCGCCTGGGAGGCAGTGTACTCGGCTGATTCGCCTAGAAGTAAGCCCTCCTCTGCGGCCTCCACCTTGTGGTGATTGGCTTTGGTGTCCGACAACGATTGGGAAGCGGCTTTGGCAGCGGTGACGAACAGATCTCTGAAGGCTTCGAGGAAGATGAACAGGAGTTTTAGATTTCTTTGTAATTTTCCTTTTCTTTGGGGTCCTGTTTGTAAAAGGGCCGGTGTAATGGTCTAAGATCAATGCGTCTTTCTTTAAAAAAAACTTTCCAAAATTCTTTCCAAACTTCACTATCCACCTATCACATCAAATCTCTCTCATCATGCATGAAGCACTAAACGTGGGTAAATAAAAAAACTAGTTGCATAGTTTTGATGTACACGACAAGATGAATCTTTTGAGCCTAGTTAGGTCATGGTAGGACAATGTTTACCACAAACAAACGAAAAGTGCTACAGTACGCTACAATGTTTAATGTGACATTTTCACCAAACTTTCTCTTTTTTTTGGAACTAAACCACCCAAAGTTTGGATCGGGCAAAAGAAAACGTCGTTTTTCACCCGACTATTTGGCGTGTCAAATCAGATTCAGGATAAAAAAAAACATCGTCTTACCTTTCTGCTCCGTGCCCGAACCGGCCCAAACACCGGCATGATGTTTGGCCTAGACCGGATCTGACGCAATTTTCGGTTAGAGTCCACCCAACACATTGATTGGGTTGGATATTTTTTGGACGGGTCATGTCGAGTGTATCCCACCGGGTGGCCATGATCATGTATATCTGGAATTTAAGTTGATGCTCATATTTGCGTGGTCGATGTTGTCGGAATTCAGAGAAGGATTTTTCATCACAGGTGGTTTAGGGCGAAGGCAACGAGGAGCATGGATGCGAGGCAGTGAGTGAACATGGATGCGAGGATTTTTTGGAGTAATATGTTCAGTGGCGGAGCGCCCGATAGGCCAAGCCACCAAGGTACGGTCGTCGTTATACCTCATATTTTGCTAGAAGTACATACTCAACTTTGACTAAACTATTTTTGATGCGTTTAAGCTTTGTTGTATTCCAAATTAAGTGTTGTATGCCGCAGCCTGTCACTTCGTCAGTGCACTGCGCCAAACCTCAATTTTGATTTTATCCTCCACCACTGCATATTCTATATAACATCTTGTCATTTTCCTTTTCTACAAAATGCATGCTTTAAATTTGTAAGGAAAAGCCGCTCGCGGATCAAAATGTGCTCCGCTGAAGAAGACCAAAGGTGAGCTATGATAGCGATAAATCTATTCACCTTTTTAGCCTCCAAAAGGAGATACCATGCATGAGGCTCATATTGGTTTTTGACGCCCGTTGAACGTTTGCAAAGGGCTGGACCAGGGGAACGCGGGTTGTGCGGAAAAAAGGCACGAAATCATTAATCACATGGCAAATTGATCGACAAGAGTGGAACGGCCGCCTGCTGATTGTTGACTCGACGCCGTGCACCAGCCATTTTTTATTTTTTTTAAAAAATTTGAATCGAATGCATCAGCCAGTATAGACTATAGAGACACCCTTCTGGCTCTGTGTTTCGGGACAACGCTGCTGACTTTCCAAAGAAGCTAAGCAATGCCCGAAAGAAAGCCTTGCGTCGGCTTCGGCCACAAGTCGGCATGCTCAGACCAGGTTTAGTCGTGATAAATGATAAGCTAACTACCACGTCTTCGATCTCTCTTAAAAGAAGACGATGACTTGATCGATGTTTGGCGAAGATCCAGTCACGTGACTGCGCGAGTAGGATGTCGATTGTCAAAGCTTAGTCTTCGTACGTCGGCGTTATAAAGCAGCGGGCTGAGGTCGAGGAGCGCCCACGTCGACTTGCTTCGAACTGTTCAGATCGAGCTTAATGTCAACGTGACATGCTGGCGGTGCGCGCTGTCAAAGCTAGGATCGGAAGTCAAACGCGACCATGTTGATGTTGTCCACGTACGGGTGTTACATGCATGCGCGGCCAGCCGTCTACGGCGCAGCGTATCTCCGCATGCGTACGGCACACGCGTGCACCGTATTGCAATTACTACTGAGTGATTGCGGCTATATGTACGGTAATACCCTCGTTGCTGTTGGCTCGTACGTAGTACGTACTACGTTTGTATGGTGACTACGTAGTGGTTATTTTGGGCCTCCGGCCCACAGATAACGCCTCATATTGAGGCAGGTAAGTGAGTGGGCTGCGACAGGCCCAGCCCAACTTGTTCAAAGTGACAGTGTGTTGATGCACCCGCGTGTCGCTCTTCTCGATCAGTTTGGCCATGCCATGAGGCGCGAGCCCATATGACACTACCAAAAATCAACAATTGGTTCTCTGCAGAGGAGAGATTCCAAAATTAATAACTGGATATATATGGTTCGGTGGTTGATCACCATGCCGTGCTTTGCTATGATTGCCGAACCATGCTCGGCGCGTGTCCCCATCCGGCAAAATCCGAGCAGTCGCGAGCTAGCTGTTCGGCTGCTGGTAGCTGGTGGCTGGTGCCTGTTTTTGCCGAGAGAAAAATACTGTTGGTTGATGGTCGATAAGCCAAACGAACATAGCTATATGTCTTTCTAGTGTATTTCAGCTATAAATGTTTTATTTTCGCTTGATTGTCAAGCATATGGTCCTGTAAACTAATTTAGAATGAAAGTACACGTGAGCCTGCGGTGTTTAAGTTGAACCGCCTTACATTATGCCAAAGAGTAGGCTCATTCTGTAGTCCCAACCTATAGCATCTCTCTGGTCCAATGCAGGGCCTCAACTCCACACTGGCACTAACCCATATCTAGGATGATCCTGCATCATAACTCTGAAGTTGTGAAGAGGGGAAATGAAGCGCATGACATGACCTAGAAGCTGCGCCCAAGCTAGCAACGATCGATGTCATCTTTTGTCATTAACGAAGACTCTTGTCACCTATGTTAGAGTAATCGTAGTAGTGTACGTAGCAACTTGTATCGTATCCACTAATGTCTAATGTCACCATAGTTGTATTGTTACCGTACTAACTAGAACATTGTATATACCTGAAAATTGACTCGGTGACTATCCCCAGTATTTGTAGATAACATGCTGTTCTTGAACCATTGACTTCATTCAGTTTTCGGAGGTACCAATTGATTGATGTTTGCTATCTCTAGTAGCATGCCTGTGAATCCTGTAATTTTTATGGACCTTGTTGAATTGGGGCGTGTTTAGATGCAGAAAGGCGACGCCCGATTCGGGCCTGGCCGGCCTGACGCGCGTCAGGCCGGATACTGTAGCGTTTCGTTTGTATGTGCGAAAAATTATCCAAAAAATTATTAATTAGGCTCAAAATATTCGTCTCACAAGGTATAACAAGACTGTACAATTAGTTTTTGATTTCATCTATATTTAGTACTCCATGCATGTTATGATATTTTGATGTGATGGAGAATCTTCTTTTTGCATAGTAAATTTGGGAGTTGCTTTTTGGGAATTTTTGGGAACTAAACAAGGCCTTGATTGGAAGGTTTGTAAAGCTGAAACCTCACGGAAGCTTTGGGCTTTTTCCATATGAAAGCTTTGCGATTTTGGCCTTGTTTAGTTCCCAAATTTGGTACATCAAATTTGGGAGTTTGGAGTCTCTTCGTAATCATTGCGTCACTGTAGCATTTCGTTTGTATGTGCGAAAAATTGTCCAAACATTGATTAATTAGGCTCAAAATATTCGTCTCGCAGAGTACAATAAAACTGTGCAATTACTTTTTGATTTCATCTATATTTAATACTCCATGCATGTTATGACATTTCGATGTGATGGAGAATTTTCTTTTTGCATAGTAAATTTGGGAGTTGCTTTTGGAACTATAGATGGCCATTCGGGCCGCGCCGGCCCGGCCCTGGCCCGGGCCCGGTGTGGCCCGCTGAACTTCGTGCCGGGCCAGGCCCGGCACTACACACCACCGTGCCGGGCCGAGCGCGCCCACGGGCTGCGGCGACAGCCCAGGCACGGGCCCGCGGGCCCATTTCGTGCCGTGCCAGCCCGGCAGCCCGGCGAGCTCCGTGCTGGCCCGTGGCCTGGTGGAGAGGAGGCGGAGCTGCAGAGGCAGCCGCGCTGGCCTCCGCCGCTAGATCTGGGAGGGGAGGGGAGCGGCTGCGGCGCGCCTGGTGTAGAGGAGGCGGAAGGAGCCGCGCCGGCCTGAGCTGGATCTGGGGAGGGGAGCGGCGTCGGTGCCTCGGTGGTGGAGGAGGAGAGAAGGCGGCGGCGACGGTGGTGGAGGAGGGGAGGGATGAGGTGGCGCCGGCGCGCCGCGGCGGAGAAGAGGGCGGCCGGCGGCATCTTGGCGGAGGGACGGCGCTGGGGCGTCGGGCCGCCGGCGAAGGGGACGACCAGAGGGGCGAGCGGCGTCGTGGTGGAGGGCTGGGCGGCGTCGCCGGCGGAGGGGAGGGAGGCGGGGGAGCGACTTGGGAGGGGAGGGGGGGCGAGTGGGGACTGGGGAGTGGGCGTCGGGGGCCGGGGTTAGGGTTTTTCAGGGGATAACTTGATGGGCTGGGCCAAAATGATCTCTTGTTCTCCTTCTCTCGGGCCACTACCGGGCCGGGGGCAATTCTCCGTGCCGGGCCGGGCCGCCCGACGTGCTGGGGTGGCGGCCCACGCCCGGGCACGCTGGCCGGGCCAGCATGGGCCCGGAGGTGGCCGGGCCGGGCCGGGCTTGGGCCGGGCCAAAAATACGGGCTTTCGGACGGGCTGTCGGGCTCCGGGCTTTTTGGACATCTATATTTGGAACTAAAGGGCCTGATGTTGTCATCCGTGAAAAGTTGTTTTTTTTCATGAAAAGCTTACCTGATTCGGGTCGCACGTGATGCGCTCTCTGACATATTTTGGCCCGTGAATGGATCAGGACCGTCCTTTCCCATCGACGGTGGCGATCCTTCCGCATACCTGGTGAGTCACCAACCGCAACTGGTCGGGCTCCCACCAACCCAATTACGCGGCCCACGAAGCGCCCTAGCACGTACTCGCCCCCGCCGCTGCCCCCATCGAAAGGCCGATACGGGCGTCTGGCGCCCACGCTTCCCGTCCACCCGCCGCCCACGCTTTCCTTATTCTCCAAGCCACGGAAACCTTCTCGAACCCTCACCGTTCCCCAACCTGCCCGTCCTCCACACCCACCTGTCTCTCACACGCCTCAGGGGCAGTTCCGTCTTTCCGCGCAACCGCCGCGGCCTCCCCCGCTCCACGCCTCCACACGCTTTGTCTAGTCTATGGAACAACAGGGTCCTAGCGAATTCGGCGCACGTCCAAAGGGCAAACCCAAGTTGCAGTAGGCCTCTTCCTCTCCTCCGTCGTCTCAGATCTCTCTGCCTGCGTGCGGCGGCGATGGCGTCGTTCTCGGAGGCTCCCCCCGGCAACCCCAAGGCGGGAGAGAAGATCTTCAAGACCAAGTGCGCGCAGTGCCACACCGTCGACAAGGGCGCCGGCCACAAGCAAGGTGAGCGTCCCTGCGCTACTTAGCCGACGAGGATCTGGGCAGCCCGCTCCATATCCCTGTGATTGCGCGTCGGGGCTGTGGATTGGTCGATCAGATCTGAGCCTGGGTAGCCATAGATGTAGATTCATTCGCGTCTGCTGCCCCACTTGGGGGAATGTTGTGTGCGGCGTTTAGATCTGTTCGGTTGGTGCGAGGTTATTGATAGGAACTTGGGTTTGTTTGTTAGCTTGTCTTGTTTTAGCATCAAATATCTGCGGGCTATGTGGTATGTTGCCCAGTCCTCCAGCTTGATTTAGGGTTAGATTTGGGTCTGCCACATAGAGCTTGTTCCGGTCTCTTGGTGGTTTGGAATGGTCTGGATTAGGTGCTAAGACTGTTTAGGTTGCTGTGCTTTACTTGAACAGGATAGTTGGATTGATCCCTCATCTATGCTGCCTGTTGTGTTGCAGGATAGGTTCTGTTGATTTTATTTCCGCAATTGCTGCCTGGGTCATCCCTTTTTGGCAGCCTTATCTATTAGGAATTTGTACTCCTGCTTCTTGCTAATCCGAAGTAATACGCAATTAGAACCGGCATGTAGGAAGGGGACAAGCTTGTGGTGCTATTAGTTTTCATTATTTTGTTACGTTTTCTTGGTCTGAATATGGCTGTGCTTGTCACTGCCCTGGCTGGTCTGTAGAATACAACTTATGGCCATTTATGCATGCTTGACAGTGTTGTTTGTTCTGACTATGGCTACATGGATATCAGTGTTATTTGATTTAATTGGTTATATTAACCATGTTTGCAAATTGCAGGTCCAAACTTGAATGGTCTTTTTGGGAGGCAGTCTGGTACCACCGCTGGCTACTCCTACTCTGCTGGAAACAAGAACAAGGCTGTGATTTGGGAGGAGAACACTTTGTATGACTACCTGCTTAACCCTAAGAAGGTATTGTTAATTCTCTCTTTAGTTACTTGAGATGCCCCAGTTAGTTCCATGTTTGGTCCCTCATGGAAGGGAACAGAGTGCTTTTCTGTAGTTCTTTTTTAGATTTTATTCCCTTAGATGCCTTGTGGTTGCCTATGCGAATGCAAGTGCCAAAAAACCATAGCATTGAGGATTCATTAATTATAACAGTTTAACGGCCCCAAGGGGTGTTTATTTGTGTTAAAAGTGGTTCTGGGTGGGGATTTTCCAGACCTACCCTCTCCAGTTACACTCTCTCCCACCTCCCCAACCCATCGCATTAATAAAGGGTTAATATGTCTTTTATATGCACTGTGCTAAAGTTTAAGAACTTTAACACCTGCATCACCCCCATGTGTTAAAACTTTAACACATCCATTTAAGGTGTTAAACTTTAGCACACCAACGATTCAAACAGGCCCTAAATCTATTTGATCTGGTGTTTTTAGACGTCGAGTTTTCTCAAATAGCAGAGGCACCATAAAATCTGGATTGTTGTGACTTTGGAGGATCACTTGTGTGAGTTCGCATTTATTTACGAGTTATCTTTCATTATGTCCAGGAATACTTTTTCCGAGTTTGGTAGTAGCTATGATGGAATTTCCAGCCCTCCTGTTTATCCTTTTCGTTTTAAGACCATGTGACGTTGCCATACGATAGTTAACATGTAGTTCTTCCGCATGAAACACTACTGAATGCCATGATTTAGCCTAAACAAAATACGGTAGTTGTAGCAGTGGCTAGGCGCCTCCCTATCAAAGTGATTAAGTAACACATCATTTGGTGCACAGTTGTTTGCGATGTTTTTTATTATACTGATGTAAATTGTGACTGTTGCATTTGTATGCAGTACATTCCTGGAACCAAGATGGTCTTCCCTGGCCTGAAGAAGCCACAGGAGCGTGCTGATCTCATCGCATACCTTAAGGAAGCCACCGCATAATTAAGTGGCATGCCACCAGAATCTTTACCATGAGGAGACAATTCGTTTTACAGTTTAATAAAGAGGTTTAGACATTTTGGGTCACTCTGGTTCAACAGGGTGCAATCCACGAGACAATTATTCTGAGTACTTTTGTTCTTATGGTGCTGGTTTCAAATGTCTAGGTGTTTAGGTGAACAAAGAAAATCAGTCAAACTTTGACAGCTCTTGTTTCAATTGCTGGGGAAATCCCAGCGGCCTATTTTTGACCACCGGGTGGTGGAACTGGAAATCTGGAATGCACCCATTTTGAAGCACATGAGATGTTTGAAGTTTTGATACTAATGCCTGTGAAAATCATATGTTGATGCATTGCTGGCTGTAGTATGTTCCGTTATTTAGCAAAGTTACTGTATTAATTATTACGGGTTTGTTTGCCCTGCGCTGTGGATGTTTTATGCAAGTACGACGGATTTGTTTCGTGATCCGGTGAAGCAGAGGTGAGTGTATGGCCTCACCTTTCGTATTGCCTGGTAGACCTTCCGTACTCAACAGAGGTTTGTGTATGCAGAGACGAAAGGTGCGAGGTTTGTTGTTTGCAGAAGTGTGTGTTCAAATTAAGATTTGTACTGTATTTACTGTCCCTCCGATCGATTAGAACGTGCTGTTTAGTTTAAAAGTAAATTTATGTGTTTGTTCTAAATAACTTTGTGAGTATCTGAGTTTGGGAGGCAGTTTCTCAGGCCTGACCGCCTGAGTCTTTCCGAGTCTGAAAGGAACTTTTGCTGACTTTGTTTATTTTTTAAAAACGCAAGCACTACTTTTATAATATCTATACTATAAAGAGAATTAGATTTAAAAACACTTCTCACCAAGATTAATACGGATGTCAGGGAAAAAGGGGAGGGATATTTCTGCATTGATTTTCTCCTCGAAACCCAAAACTTTTTTCACCCAAAAAAGGACCCACATAAATATATCCATATTTTGTACCCACTTCTATACACAATTATCTCGTATTGCTAATAGACAATAATTGGAGAGTTTTTCTCCTTATAAATAAATACCAACTATCATGAGTTTTAAAAATATATACATATAAAGCTCTCTATACATGAGAGAGCGAATATAAAGTATTTTTAAAAGCGTTTTGCACTAAAGTAACATTGTTTTTATTACCTACATGTCATCAATAAACGTGCGGCACGCACGTGCGTTCTTGCTAGTATCTTATAACAATTGTTTATCACATCCATTTGATAGTTTGAACATGCAGAAATAATATTTTGTTGAATTGTTGATTACATTTCATGGGTGCTGAAATCTGTTGTGCATTTGCCGTTCCAGGACAAGACACGGCTAGATATATTGCTTTTACACAAATAAGTATTTTCAGTTTTTCACCTGTTATGGTTCAGACTTTGACCTTAGATAAAGTCGACTTGCTTTTACCCAAAAGGGTCACGGTTAAGAAGAAACTACTCGTCGTGCCGGAGTGGTTATCGGGCATGACTAGAAATCATGTGGGCTTTGCCCGCGCAGGTTCGAATCCTGCCGACTACGTTTTTTTTCACTCTCTTAGCCTCTGGAACACAACCAAACATTTATTTATTAAAAATATTTTCTTTCTCTAAGCCTACCGTATTTTTTTTTCATTTTCTTTCTCTAAACCTACCGAGAAAAATATTTTCTTTCTCTAAGCCTACACATGCTTAGCCTAATCCTAATTTGACTAATGCTTACAAAAAAAGTTATAATATATGCATTTTACATAAAATTTAACTCGGTACATGCTTAGCCTAATCCTAATGTATTGGATCATGACATTTTCTCCAATATTTTCACGTCATATAAATACAAATATGATACGAACTCATACAATATTTTTTCTTTTTTTTCCACTCTCTTAGCCTCTGGAACACAACCAATCATTTATTAATTAAAAATATTTTCTTTCTCTAAGCCTACCGTCTTTTTTTTCATTTTCTTTCTCTAAACCTACCGAGAAAAATATTTTCTTTCTCTAAGCCTACACATGCTTAGCCTAATCCTAATTTGACTAATGCTTACAAAAAAAGTTATAATATATGCATTTTACATAAAATTTAACTCGGTACATGCTTAGCCTAATCCTAATGTATTGGATCATGACATTTTCTCTAATATTTTAACGTCATATAAATACAAATATGATACGAACTCATACAATATACAGTATGATGTTGTTTCTTTGAAAAAGGAAGTCAATTAATTAAACATGCACTGTACGTATCATTTTCTTTCTCTAAACCTAATGTCTTGATGACCCGACGATCTGGCCCCCATTTTCTAGAGGGAACTATTGCTCGTTAGTCGCGAGTCGCCATCGTAGTTGATGCGATGATTGGATTTGCACTGACAAGATATGAGCTTCTTCATCATACTCGCACGAAGCTCACCATGAATTCCTGTGTTGCAAATGACACTAATGCTTACACAAAAAATATAATATATGCATTTTACATAAAATTTGACGGTACATGCTTAGCCTAATCCTAATGTATTGGATCATGACATTTTCTACAATGTTTTTACGTCATATAAATAAAAATATGATACAACTCACACAATATATAGTACGGTGTTGTTTCTTAGAAAACAGAAATCAATTAATTAAACATGTGTTGTACGTATGGCAATGTTTTTTTTTCATTTTCTTTCTCTAAATCTACTGTCATGACGACAGGCCGACCTCGCTCCCATTTTTTTAGAGGGAACTATTGCTCGCCAGTCGCTATCACAGTTGATGCGTTGATTGGATTTGCACTGACAAGATACGTGAGCTTCTGCACGCTCCCACGAAGCTCACCATGAATTCATGTGTTGCAAATGACACTAATGCTTACATAAAAAATTATAATATATGCACTTCACGTAAAATTTGACGATACATGCTTAGCCTAATCCTAGTGTATTGGATCATGACATTTTCTCTAATATTTTCACGTCATATAAATACAAAATGGTACAACTCAAACAATATATAGTATGGTATTGTTTCTTAGAAAACAAAAGCCAATTAATTAAACATGCATTGTACGTATGGCAATGGATCCAAAATATTTACGGTGTCTCTTGGTTTTGAGCATTGAATCCAGCATATATCTTTAGGATGATACTACTCTCTTCTCTCTCTACTTAACTCTCGTGTCATATCGGTGTGTTTTCTTTTGAGATCAAATGAAGAATTGTATATTATATCAACGTCGAGTACATTATCAAGTTACAAGCACTCTCAATATACTGACACACTAAACAACTCCAATTCTCAATTTCGAACCCGTGGAAAAAAGCAATTAGAAGGCCGCACAGGCATACGCTCAGCAAACAGGCTGAGAACACTCGCCCAAAGAACAGCGACCAACATTCCTGTAGGCTGGAACGAGCACAATCTTCTTCTTCCTTCTTGCGTCTTTCTTCTTCATCTTTCTGCCACCGATGAGGAAGAGAGACTGATCCCAATCTATCCAACCCAAGACTGACCGACATCAGCTTGAGGGACAGACCTATTCTCCCAAGCCTTTCACCGTGGTTGGATCTAACCATGACAAAACGGAGAAGTGGCCGGAGAAAATTATTCCACGATGACGACACCATCTCCGCCTCGATGTCGCCATCCGGAAACCTAAATCTCCATGTCGTCTCCCGAAGAAAGTTGCCGACGCCGTAGATGCCGCCATGGAGAAACCCAAGCCACCCTGTCTCCTCGCCGTTGTCGGAGAGGAGGAGGAAACAAAACTCCCATACCACAAAACGCGGCATGGAGAAACCCTAACCCTAACCTAGACTCGATCTAATAGAGACTATTGGGAGAGATGGATCCCCACTCCCTCTGACCTCCGACGAGATACCGGAGGTGGGAAGGGAGGGGGACCAACGGTGGTGGACGTGGAGGGTCGAGGTTCGATGGACACGGCGGCGCCGCCCGTGTCGCCCCTCGGGAGAGACGCGGGGGCGGTTTCCGCGAGTCTGGTGTGCCATATCGGTGTGTTATGATGTACTATGAGGCTCCACATCGTCAATAAGGTACTTCATTGCACACATTGGCCCATAAAACAGGTGGGTGTAATATCTCTCTACTACGAGAGGGAAAGAGCGGGGTGGAAGAAAATGAAAGAGATGACATTGATGCGATAGTGATATATGAATTGGCGCAAATCGGACAAAAACCACTTCTGAGATTGATCTAGGCTATCTTTAAAAATGGTTAGATGGAATACCAAAGATATCTTTGGAGATCTAAAATAAAGAAATGAACTCTTTGCTCAAGTAACTAGAGTCTAGAGATACAGGTAGATACTCCCTTTGTCCCAAGCATAGAGCGTTGAAGGGTTCAAACTTTTACTTAAATACAAGCCATCCATACTTAAGTCATTTTACATTTGATTCTCCTCGAAATTAGCACGATCATAGTTAATTGGGGGGCGGGGGGGGGGGGGGTTGTAAGTAAAAATTGACTATTTGTTATACGCAAATGCCATTAAAACAACGAGATAACCGAACTCCTCAAGCAATAAAAGTAGGGGTACATTCATCTTTTGACGGTCTCTCTAATTTATTATGGATGACATCTCTAGGATGGCTTATATAGTTATATATTCAATGCTCCGCCCTCAACGTTAGAACAAAAAATGCTAATAGGCAACCTACGTGGAAGAAGTGTATTCACTGTTTATTTGAGTGTGTTTTGGTCCTATAGACACATAAAACAAAATTTCAATCCAAAAATATTACCTACTCAGTCTAAACTACAATTCGCTTTAGCCTTTTCTATACATTGAATTTACTACGTACCTAGATATACGTATGTCTAGATACGTAACAAAATATAGGTAACTGAAAAAGATAAAATAAATTGTAATTTAGAAGAAGCACTTTCCATCACACTTAGCTCATGCATGCTCACATCTACAGCACCTCCTTAGCTGTGACCTTCGGTTTGGTATGCTGTATGCATGCCGTGCCCAGATCAGGCGAAAACAGCACGGAAACCACCAAACGGACAAGTTTCCACGGACTCGGTCAAACGCGACCGGGAGCTCCCCCTCGCGGCCCCTCGGCCCCATTCACCAGCGGACCGAACAAGCGTGACAGCCCGAGCCCCCGCGGTCGGTGGGCCCCTTCTTTCCCACGGAAACCTCCGCCCGCGGGTCCCGCTCCTGAACCTCTCTTTCCCTTCGTTCGACGCACCACTGACACCGGTCACTCACTCCACGCCCGGCAAGGCGAGCCCGCGGGCCCACCACGCCACTGCAGACTTCGCATCCGCACCGCACCGCAGCAGCCAGCAGCCAGCAGCGTCAGCCACCGCTCTACCGTCCTCGGAATCCAGCCACGGTTGCCACGCCTCGGCGGCGTTTCCCCCTCGGCTGCCCGCACCTACATAAACCCTTCTCCACCTGATCAAAATCAAATCCCCCCGTCAAAAAAAAAAAAAAATCCCCAACCCGCTCGGCTCCGCTCCGCTCCTGCATTTGCATTAATTACAGCATCGAGCAGCATCTCGCGTCGGATTCGCCTCCCGTGTATTCCTCCCGCGGCGCCGGCGTCGATCGGCGCTCGCCGGCCCGCGCCCCGCCGCTAGGGTTGGGAGGCGATGGGGGATCGCCCGGAGACGAGCGGGAGGCGCCGCCGTGCGAGCGGCGACGCGGGTCCGAGCGGGAGCAAGCGCCCGCGATGGGTCGCGGAGGAGCAGGAGGAGGGGGAGGAGGAGGCGGCGGCGGCGGCGGAGGGGAAGGAGGAGGAGGAGGCGGCGGTGGACGGGGAGGACCTCTGCTTCGTCTGCAAGGACGGCGGCGACCTCCGCGTCTGCGATTTCAGGTTCGCCCGCCGGCGGTGCTTCCCTCTTTGTCTCGTCTCGTGATCCCGCGCACCGCCGCTCAGCGGAGAGCGCGTGGGGGGAAATGGTTTCTTAGTGCTCCCGGAGCCAGTGCGAGTGAGGTTCGAGCTAAGAAGAGTGTGCGTGGTATGGCGGCTGGGCATCGACAGAGCCGCATGCGTCGCGAGGCTGAAAAATCGGGAGGATTGCCTGTATGATTGTGAGCGCTCGCTTTAGCATTGCTGCAGCAGGGGCTAGTCAGGGCTAGTGCAGTGTTTACCTAAGACTATCAGTCCTGAGGGTACCATTGATGGAAGGTCATGGGTTCCGCAACCACTGACAACTATCAGTCCTGTGGCCTGTGGGTACCATGGCCGGTGCAGGCCTGTGGGTACCATGGCTGGTGCATCGCGCCTGTTGGTTTGGGACTGATCCGTCCTGTTTGCAGTGAGAACTGCCGCAATGCAGCTCTAGGTTGAAAGCAGAAACAGTGTTAATGCCAGCGTCCTGTATTTTTTTCTGGTGGGGCGCGCTTTAGGTTGCTCACTCATCCGATAACAGTGACCGTTGAGGTGTTATGCCTTGTAATAGCGAGCTTGTTGTTTAGTAAAAGCTCGGTTGCTTAACATTCAATTGGAAGTTGATGTTGACTTATCCCTTGGTGTCATGCCATTATTAATCATTCATTTCTAAGGAGGTGCATCGCTATGTTTCATTGCCGTAGTCCATTTTCTTGTTCCCAAGATTTTAACCAATTATTTCAACACTCTTGTTTCCGGCAGGAGCTGCCATAAAGCTTACCATCCTTCTTGCGTGGGGAAAGATAGTGATTTCCTCAACTCGGATGAAGAATTCATTTGCGGTGAGCATCAGCATTTAATTGTTTTTTCTTTAATCTTGCTATGAGTGTGCGTCGTTGTTGTGAAAGTGCATGCGTCTGTGTCCAGGAACAGGCTGGCTTCCTGAAATTCAACATATAAATATATAATTACTTTACTTTTTTTATAAAGAAACTATAAAAGATTATACGTTGTTTGTTCTTTTTAGCTTCACTTTCTTACTCTAGTCACCCAATGATTAGGAACAGGAATATATTGCTCGATATGTGGAAATTGTGTTTATTGGAAATGTCTGCCTACAAATTTTCAAGCAGCCAACTAACTGGGTGAACACAAATGAAGTGATTGCTTAAATGAGCATAAGATCTAACCTAACGCTCATAACTGGAAAGCTACCTCAGTTGTAACTTCCCTTCCTGATTTTGGTGGATTTGCTTATCTATTTTTCATATGCATGCCCCATTCTTCTATTCCACCCTACATTCTCTGTTATCCTGAATATTGACTAAACTAAACTTTGCAGGATGGCATACATGCTTTATTTGTGAAGGGCGTTCACGCTACTATTGCTATTGCTGTCCACAGCACACCTTCTGTCAAGGTTGTGTAGCACAAGCAGAATTTGTTCCAGTCCTGAGAAAGACAAAGGGATTCTGCAGTAACTGTTTAAGGATGGTAATCATGATCGAGAGGAATGTTGATGTTGACTCTGATGGGGTAATTACATGCATTGGCTTTGAAAGTTTCTAGTTTTCCCAACTGTCATGCCATTTATTGTTCCTGTTTTACTATAGCTTGTCTTCCCTCTTTTGCCATCTGGAAATATCTGATAATATTCTGTACTGGAAATATCTGATTTGGTTGCAGCTTTAGGAAGTTCCTATGTCTGTTGATTTGTTTCTTACAAGAGTGAAATGCACTGGGTTCCTTTTCGTTTTCCTGGATTCTCACCTAGCTACATAAACTCTCAAAGAGAGGATCGGGTCGTTAACTTTTTAAGTGGTTCACTCTAGGTCCAATTATGGACCTGGACCTGGTTCTCACTTGGAGTGACCCACCTAAAACATTGAACGACTCATATCCTCACTTTGAGAACTTATGGGCCTGAGAATCCAGTAAAAGATTAAGCCTTTAGGACCCCAAAATTGCATTGCACTCTTCTTACAATGTAGTTACTTCTGTATTGTTGCCTTGCATAATTTATTTTGTTTCTTTGGGGCAATTTAAACTTTTGGATTCTCACTCAATGCAGGCATTTACCCGTTTTAAGTTACTTTACCTCTGTGGCAACTATTGATAGGCTTTAGCTATTTTGTTTGTATTCCATTATCTGAGATCTCTTATAAGCTTCTGTGCTACAAGTAATTTGTTGGCTTGTGATATTTTTGCTTGTCCACATCGTCTGGAGATCACTTATATCCTACTGTGCTACAAGTAATTTTTGGCTTGTGGTTGTAGCTGGTTTCTGCAAATGTTGTTTAGCAGGCCTTGTTTCTTTCATTATTTTGAACTTATTTCCTTGTATATAGAATTAATCGAGGGTAGCTTAAATTTTGGAGACAGTTTCTCTGAGTCAAGGTAGCCTATGGCACATAGAATCTGTGTTTTCTCACCCCTTGTATATGTACATGTAATAATGGTAGTAACTCTGCGTTTTGTAGGAGAGGGCTGATTTCAATGACAGGGCAACGTATGAATTTTTATTCAAGGAGTATTGGGAAATAGTTAGAGACAAGGAGGGCATGAGTCTGGATAAACTTGAAGAAGCATATGCTATTCTGAAAAGAGGTCTAAACTGCAGACAAGGTCCAGATTTGGAAAAACTTCCTGATGAAGAGCGCAATTCAGATGATAATTTTGTGGGCAACAGTGATGATAATGGTGAAGAGCCGTCTTCCCGAGCCAAATTAAATGGAACGACAATGAAAATAAAGTCTTTCCTGAAGCAAAGCAAGTCAATGAAGAATGGTTTTGTGGGCTGGGGTTCGAAAGAGCTCATTGAATTCCTTTCCTCAATTGGGAAAGATACATCAAAAACCCTAGATCAATGGAGTGCTGCTGAAGTTGTGAAGGACTACATTCGACAAAATGATCTATTGCAAAAGAAGAGAAAACTTGTCATATGTGATGACAAGCTCCAGCCTTTGTTTAGGAAATCAAAGTTGAAGTACAACAAGATACATTACTTGTTAGAAAAACATATTGCTGCAAACATAATATCGGAGGATGATACCCTTGCTAGTTCTGAGGATAACAGTGATTCAGTGATGACAAAGAAAGCTCGCAATACGAGCTATCGGCCCAGTACCTCGAAGCGTATGCCAGAAATAAATAAGAGATGTTTAGCTTCTCTTGTTCGTGATAACATCAATCTAATCTATTTGAAGAGATCATTAGTTGTGGAGCTACTAATGGAGCCGGATACATTTGAAAGTAAAGTTATTGGCTGTTTCATTAGAATAAAGAATGATCCCAAAGATTATAGTTTCCACATGCATAAAAAGTTGTACCAGCTTGGACTTGTAACAGGTAATGTTCAACTTTTAGCATTCTGGATTTGAGCTTTCACTAGTCTATGCTTAATTTGCCTGCATCATTGCCATTCCTTTAGAAGATGACCAAATCAGCTTCTCATGCATGTGCTTCTTTTATTTTGTTGTGAATTCAGTATGTCTTTCTGTGGCTGAATAAGAAACAATGGTGGATTCCATATATGAGTCATCCATGCTCTGTAGCTTTTATCACCCAAAATATGTGTTCTTTTATCTGCTCATAAAAAATATGCGTGACAGGCATTAGGAAAACCTCTGAAGAATACAAGATAAAAGAAAAAGACACGCCAACAGATATTATTTTATGTATTTCCAACATGCCTGATGTCAAAATTTCGATGTTGTCAGATGAAGACTTTGATGAGGTACGATTACTGTGCCCTCATGTGTTCTGACAGCTTTTGATGGTGGACTCTGTAAAATATTGTAGTATTATCAAACTGCATTTATTAATATTTCTCATTTGGAATAGTATTGTTTCCTCCCTGTGCAATTTCATATTTCCATGCATGCGCAACGCTGTACAAAATGTTATTTTGTTTATTATAACAGGAAGAATGCCAAGATCTTCGTCAGCTGGCCCAGAATGAATCCTTTAAAAGGCATACTGTTGTAAGTTACTCATCCTTTTTGTTTCCTTTAACCAAAATACGGGCAGTGCAGCGGTAGACGAACACCAGGCATGTGAGGTTCTAAGTTTGATAGCTACCTTTTAGTCCTAAACAAGTTGGGTCAGGCTATAGGTGAAAGCCAACAAGAGTTGTGTGCTACTTCTGTATTGTCTGAGGCAACCTCATTAACTTTTTTTAAAAAAGAAGCCACCTCATTGCCCATTGAATAATACAGTAGTAAAGAGCCACTAGAACTTTTTTCCTGTCTCACGGCTGTAATTCTATTGATAAATTGATAACTCAATACCACAGTAATTTGATGTTTGGTTAGAATTTCTGAAAAAAAAGTTCCGTCGTATAGGTAAACATTGCTCTAACCAAGATGTCAAGTATGCATGTTCATGATGCTTACAAGAAATCATGTTATGGATTATGATTACTGTATTTGTAATACTAGCCGCAAGCAATACTAGAGAGAATTATTCTCCTATTCAAGATGGCCTGTAGTTATCACTTCATGATATCTGTATTTTTCTTGCTGTATCAGTTTCGCCAATTGAAAAGTACACTTTGTAAAATTACCATATGATTAATTAGTTTGAATTTGTACTGATCCTTTGCCAATTAAGTTATTGGGAAAATAAAGTACTGAAAGGGAGAAAATATGCTGCATAGTTTTACTATTGGCTGTTGGTTTACCTAAACATATAATGGATTATTTGAGTTTTCTTGGTTGGAGCTTAACTAACCCGCGGATCAATTTGACTATAAAAAACCTAATGCGAGGACTGGCTATGAGCAAATCAAGAGTCTGAGAATTCGAACATTGTGTATATAGAAGGATCAGGGGCGGAGCTACAGTCATCCATCGGGGTCCGGCGACCCCGACGACTGGCAGCAAATCCCTTTGCACTACTACTGTTTCTAAGAGATGACCCCTATAACAAAACAAAAAATACTCTACACAGACCCCGATGCTTCAAATATCTGGCTTCGCCCCTGAGAAGGATTGGACGATAAGCAGGCTCACAAAGTGCAGGAATTTGCACTACATAAAAGTAGATGGAATTGAGTATAATAACATAAAATGTCGACTCATTAGTTAGATCATGCATTATCGGTGAGGCATGGTAATGAATCTGGAATATGCTTGTTTGTGTTAATTGAGTAGTTTTTCTAACTTAATGTGCTAAGGTTCTTCTAGTTGTCTTAACTTGCTCCATTTTACAGGGTGATCTTGAGGAGAAAGCAAGAAGTTTACGCAGGGACATAATGAGTCATGTAAGTTGGCTACAAGATCAGATAAACTTTGCACATTATGTTGTACATTCTGAAAAATGTTTGCATTTTGAATTGACATAAACTTTTTTTTTGTCAACAATCACTATTTGTGACCTGGCTATTGCACTAAAATCTGTACTTTTGGTTCTCGGAAATGTTTTCTTATAGATTCTCTTTTAAGTTCACCTATTTATTTATTTTTTAAAGAATGTAACCAAGTGATCATTTCTCCCTTTCAGTGGATCAAGAAAGAACTTCAGAGACTGGATAGATTAATTGACAAGGCGAGTGAGAAAGGTTGGAGACAGGAATATCCTTACTGTATGAACTCTTTTGATCATGTAATGGTGTTTCTTAATTTGGAAGTACTTCTTGTTTCCATGTTTTATGACTGTCAATGCACTTTTGACTCATAATTGAGTACTGTTATATCCTTGACTGGTTATTTTCACAAAGAATGAATACCTTGATAAGAAACAGCTCTTGCGCAAACCATCTGAACAACAACGTCTACTTGAAGAGGTCCCACCAGTTATTCCAGAGATAGAAGATAGTAAAGATACTGAAGTTCAAGTTACAACAAAGGATGGGTCTATTAAGAAGAGTACCATCACTTTTCAAGGTGGCACCCTTGGAACTTTTGTCTAGGATTTCCATGATTGCTAACTGTTCCTGAATTGAATCTGTGTCATGTTAAATATATTCAGAAAAATCTACAGAAACAAATTCTGGACGCACTTGATATTTTCTTTGCATTCATCAGTTTTTCTTCGTGGCATGTTCTTCTTTTGTTTAGATTTGCGCATTGTTTAGATTTGCGCGCGCGCGCGCGTGTGTGTGTGTTTTGTGATGTTACTTTAGACAATTTACACTAGGATTGTGTTGGCTAGTGTTCTTTATTTTGAATGCAAATACACTAAAAGTAGGCTAGTAGATACATCACATTGACAGAAAGGAGCCATTCTTTTATTGTAGGTGCCAATGGGATAAGAGCATCTTTTCTGAAGGGCCGAACAGAAGAAAAATTCAAAGGTTTATCACTTTACTTATATAATCAGCACTTCTGTTTGAACTTCTGTAGGATGTTAATAGTCTTTATTTAGGTACTCTCTGTTTGAATATTTTTCAGAAGCAAAATCTAAAGGTTGCTTATATGTGTGTGTGTGTGCGCGCGCGTGTGTGTATGTTGTGTGTTGCACCAACACACAACACACACATGAAGGTCTGTTTATATTTGTATGTAGGTTACACCATAATTTAAATGGATTAGAAGTTCTAGCCTCCAATGTAAGTCAATGTGGAAAGATTTTAATGGTGTCTAATGTATACCATAACAATACCCCTGCTAAACAAGTTGGCTCATTAATTAAGATGTAATAGAATAGAATTTTTGAGTTACAATAATGCTTTGCTGTCAGTAGGATTTAAAATTGGAGCAAGTGGATTGAGCTACCTTGCTGGTTCTCATTGCTACTATTGTTTGATGCAGCTACTAACGCCTACAGTGATGGTGGTACAGCTGTAATGCACACTCAGAAACAGGGCACTGAAGGTTATATCTTGTTCCCATCTTTTCACTTACTTTTCCAAGGATCGGTCTTCTAGCAGCCTTTCTGCTACCTGTATATTTTCCATAGTGCCATTATATTTTTAATTCGGAGCTATCTGAGTATTTGTATCATGATGCAGCCAATAATGTACATGATATTCCATATATTCAAAATCTGGACGCAGCTTAGCTTATACTAACCCTGCATGTCTAAACGCGTAACCTGATAGAGACATCTTGTTTGCATTTGGAGAAGCCCTAATGCTTGGTTTTCTTGTTTTCACTTTTCATTTTGCGTGATGCAGGTGCTAAAGCGGGAGTTGATAGTGGTGCAGCTGGAGCAAATGTTCAAAGGCAGAGCAATAAAGGTTTGTTTGCGATAATTTTCAAAGGATGGTCTTCTATTACCTTTACTCTAGCTGCTCTTGTATTTTCTAATGTGTACACACCATGTTAAGCTACCTGACATTTTTCCTTATCGTACTTCATACAGCCACTAAAGCCAACACTGCTGGTGATGTGCCTGGAACATTCACTGCTGGTGATGTGCCTGGAACACTCACTGCTGGTGATGTGCCTGGAACATTTGTTCAGAAGCAGGACACTAAAGGTTTGTTCTTAGTAGCTTGTTGTTTAAAGTTTTGTCTAAACTGGTAACTTTATGTTGGTAGAGCTATCTTCAGTAGCTTATGCAAGTCATAGCCGTGAAGCTTCTAGCATTTTGTTTCAATACATGTATCGCATGACCCAATATGTGTTGCATACATGAAAACTGGCATTGTTTCTGGCTTGCTTGTTGGTGCTAGTGTATTCTCTTGTTGATGTGAGCATGATATTTCAGTCCTCAGAAGTTATTAATCCCTGCCCTCCCTCTGTCCAACTTGTTTCAGCTCCTGATGTTATTACCATTGACGACGACGACGATGATGAACCACATGAGGAAAGTGGAAAAACAGCAGTTGTTGATCTAAACGCTGATGGTGCTGGGGATACTCATCATGTGGAACAAAAGACAAATCAGATATCACACAGAGGCCACAGAAACATGAAGGTGATGCGGGGAGCCTTGCAGCGCAGGTGCATGTGGCATTACATTGATCCTCAGGGCGACGAGCAAGGGCCTTTTGCAATAGAGCACCTGCACAGTTGGTGGAACAATGGCTTCTTCCCCAATGATTTCAGAGTCTGGAGAACAGGCCAAACTAGTGACACCGCCATCTTACTCATTGATGCTCTGCAGAATGCAGGTGATCTATGAGGTAATGCCTCATGTCGTTGACTAGATATACTTATGTTATCGTGGGAAGGGGGAGAGGACTAGTGGTAATATGTGTATCCTACATGGGAGTTGTAGTCCTTTTGTATATGTAATAACAACATCCCCCTCGCCCCACCCCATCAATCAGAAAACCCAGTCACCTAGCAGAAACTGTGTTTCTGATCCTGCCAAGGTGTGGCCTAATTTAGACTGCCAAGATGTTGCTGAAATGTGGTACTATCTGGGTCAGCACCCTTTGACTTCCTTGTGGTTGCGCCCGGACATATGTTTTTGGGAAATTTGTCCATGCACACCTCAAAAGTATGGTTTTGTGTATAACACACTACCAAAATCGATTTTGTGTACGACACACTGCGAAAACACCGTATGGTCTTAAATACATTATATTGAATAAACTAATCATTTTCTGCTGACATGGCAGGTCAAAAGGCAATTTTACCCTCCCGCGCAGAGCCCACCTGCCATCTTCTCCTTCCTCTGTTTCTGCCAACCTCATGTCCTCCAACATACTATCCTCCCGTTGGAGCTCTTTGATATGGCCACGGCGCTCACGCTCCCCAGTGCCGCAACCACAAGGTCACGCTGCCCGAGCTCGTCGCCACCCACCGCCGCTAGCCGTTCCACTTGAGCTGTCTGCACGTCCGATCTACGAGCGTGCTGCTTGTCCTTGCCTTTGCTAGCATCTCCATCCTCCTCCTACCAGTCCAACTTGGCACCTTGTTTCTGTTAGCAAATAATGCGAAAACAAGATCGAATGCGAGACATGATTTTAACTATAATAAAAGTTACAATAAAGGAAATACAATAAACCATCAACTCTTTCCGTGCAGCTTACCAGATGTATATATAGGGTGGACTAAACTGACTACAGTCAAATATGAAAATAAATATGTTAATTATATAACCCGAACCGTGGGCTCTTCCGGCGGTGTCACAAGACACACATTACAATTCGGAACATATTCAACAACTTCATCATGCGAAAGAGTTATAATTCGGATCATATTCAACAACTTCGTCATGCGAAAGAGGAATAGGACATTAGAGGCAAGGGGCAACTTCATCATGCGAAAGAGGAAGAGGACATCGGAGGCAAGGGGCCGGGTGCTGATGGGCATCAAGGGTATTTTGGTACTTCTACTAGGAATCTCTCTTCCCATACTAGAGAAACTAATTTTTTAATTGGCGAGATATGCTATGGACAAATACTTATTTTCTTATTTTCAGTATGTCCACTAGCCTAAATCATGAGTGGGCCGGATGTGCTGTCCACGAAACCACTCTTTCATGGTGTCCTGCTGACAAAAAAATGCCTATGTTGGTTGCTCACCCATTTAACCATGTGAACGAGATGAGTCAGTAAAAAAAATGTACTTTTACAAGCACGATACATATTGGTTGCTCATACGCGTTTCGGTTTGGCACGAGATATGCAAAGCCATGAGTGTGAGCAAGCTACGTTGCTGTCCGTGTCCGACGTACAGGCCAAGTCAGGCTCAGTCCATCCCCTCACGCCAAACCAAACCAAACAGATCGATCCTGATATGATCACACCTGACAGCTCCCCCGATCTCCATCAACCCAAACTTGAATCCAAATCCATCTCGCTTACGACTCCATCAGTCCCTCCCAACTCCTCCACAACCAAATCCTTATAAACCTCGTCGTCAACAACTACCTCCAACAAACAAGAGCAGGTCGAACAACAACACCCCACCCAAGAACCCAACAATCAGCGACCATACGTCATGGCCTCCGCGCGCCGCCTCGGCCTCCTCCTCCCTCTCCTCTCGCTTCTCCTCCTCACCGCCGTCTTGGCGTTCGACTCGACGCCCCTGGCCGGGGCTGCCGCCGGCTCGGGAGAGGGCGAGGAGCCGAGCGCGTACGAGATGCTGGAGGGGTTCGGGTTCCCGAGGGGCATCCTGCCGGAGGGCGTGACGGGGTACACGTACCGGCCGTCGGACGGCGCGTTCGAGGTGTTCATGGGCGGGGACTGCGAGTTCGACGTCGACGGCGGGTACCGGCTGACGTACCGGCGGCGGATCTCCGGCAACGTGGAGGGCGGCAGCATCCGGAACCTCGGCGGCGTCTCGGTGCGCATGTTCCTCCTCAACTGGGGCATCGACCGCGTCGTCAT